>OY735216.1:24171903-24456903 GCA_963457665.1 Thysanoteuthis rhombus | reverse complement strand
TGTCATCCCCTCTTTTAAATGAAATTTTGATATTAAAAATACTTCTTGTTGATGCTTGTTTTACTTAACAATAACTTGAAGCTGATTTCTTGCTAAGAAGGTTACGGAACAACTGATTCGGTTTTACACTAAGTTATTTCATTTATCTTGACAAGTCTTTCGCAAATGTAACAGACAGTATTACAGGTAATATATTGCTATTATTAGATGAAATATCGCTACACAAATTAGTTTCATTGGGTTTATTATTATTACATTGAAACCATGCTTGTAAATTTATTGTATCAGTAGCGGCCATCAGACCTCCCTTCCTACCCCCTTATTAAACTACCTAATTTTTTTTTTCTTGACTCTCCCTTCCTACTCTCTTATCAACTACCCAACTCTCTTTGTTCCCCTCTTCCTCCCGACTGCATCAGTCGCACTTATACTTTCAGTAGCAGCATCAGCTGAACCAGTTGTATACCTATAACTGTTATAATAATAAATAGGATTGTAAGTTTTGAATTGGCACAATGTACTTCATATTGATCATAAACAGCAGTTACTGATCCAACTCATAGTTTTTGAATGGATTTTCTATTTCATGTTGGATTCAATCATTGTCCCTTTCCACTTGTAATCTTCGAATTTGATTCCATTGAAAATAGCAACCATTTGGATATATTTTAAGAAAGCGTGCTTATTGCTTTAATTGGGCTGGGAGATATTTATGAAGTGAAAGTGAAATTTTAATAATTTCATAACTATGGTTTATGTAAGGAATTTTCTTTGTCATATTTCTTGGATTATTCAAATCAAAAGAACATGAAGTAATAATAGGAATTTATAAATGAACTTTTTCAGAGATCTTCCCCTCGTGGTGGCGGCTTAAATGGTGGTGCTACCCATCAACGATCTGTACATCAAAAACTACTGTCCATCTCCCAGACAATGGAACCAAAGTTACTTCGCCCAGAGAAAAAGAGAGTGTAAGTTGTTCTGTCTGCTGGCTTTTCATTTTCAATTTCATATCTCAGACTAAGAAGTATTTTAAGTAATTTATTCATTATTCCCCCAACACCTCCTCCTTCAGCCACCTTTAAAAACAGTGTTAGAAGGAAATTTGATTTTCATCATTCATAAGAATCATTGAAAATATTAGATGACTAATATATATATACTAATCATCACGTTGAAATTTTGATCAGCATATTTTATTATTTGACAGTTATCAAAATTTTACTATTTGTAGTTTGAAGAGATGGTAATGTTTAAATGATACTCTTCAGCAATGAATTTATATTTTGATGCTGTAAAAAAATATATGAATAACTTCATACACTGAAATGGTCAAAATTAACAGAATTTCTTCTTGATGGACAACAATATAGCAACTCTGGTTTTTGTTTTAGCAACCTCTTGCAACTAAAGATATGAAAGATGTCAAAAGCCAGACATATTTTTTTTGGTTGCTAATTTTTTTTTTTTTGATATTTTTTTTATTTTAATTCTGGTGGTATTTGATCATTATATCAAACTATATAAAAAATATTTCAGATTATTTCATTTAGAAAAAAAACAAAACAGCTGTGGTTAGTCACTCAATAGAAACTGTCACATGACCAACATCTTTTCACAGTGTGCCGTGTTGAGGGTGATCAATTCAAAAAATTAGCCAAGGGGGTAATCAGTGAATAAGTTATTTTTCACCTTTTGTTGGGCAGTGATTGCTAAAAAGTCTGAACTAGAAAAAAAAAACAAGTAGGAATGCTGCTAGATGCAAACGAAGGGACCAGACCAATTTAGCATAAACTCACTTTTTAAATTGAATTGTAATTTGGAAAAAAAAAAGTTTTTTATGTTCACAAGGAGTAAATGTTTGAATTTCAGCCCTCTGGCTCTATTTTAACACATATATACATACATATCCAGACAGAACCACTTAAAAACCGAAGAAATTTATGTTGACGGTTTTGATTGACAATTTCTAAAGAAAGCTTTTTTGTCCCACTACTTGCACATGTTTTTAGTGTGTACATACTGAAAACTAGGAAACACTGAGAGTGCATACATCTACCAATGTTATGCACTCACTCAGAAGTGAATAAAAATCAATTTGTACATAGCTATGATGTAAGAGAGCTAATTGTAAGTTTCAACTTCCATATTTCTGACTATTGTCTTAGAATGCAGGAAAATGTCTCAAAAAAAGGCATGGATTGCCTCAAAACGTAATGAATTCTTCTTTAGCCCATGTCCCACCCTTCCAGAATATATCATTGAAATTCATTGAGATATTGTTAGGGAAGACAAACGAGTGAATACATCTGCCTCTTCCAAATTCTTTGACAGAGGTGAATCAATACAGGTACACCTTGATTAGTACAATTAATTTGTTCCAAAATTTTCCATACTGTTCAAAACTCATAATTTAAGTTTTTTGTTTTTTTTGTTCAGCTTATACTTGATAACATTAATTGGTACAGCAATACCTTAATCATTGATTAAATAATAATAAGTAATCATACTTGATTAAAACTGCACTATTCAAGGTATTCCTGTACTTGCCTTTTCTTTATGCAAGTGCAATCTATCTGAATTGTGCTCTCGAATTTGATAATAGTTTAGTCAGTCCAGAAGCTTTTTGCTTAATACTTCATTTACTACAGAGGTATTTAATGTCAATGTAATTTTATTGATGAACATAAATTTGAGAATTGAATTATTAATCAAAAATTTAAAAAAATGTATACTTTGCTTCTCTGGAGTGATTTTGAAATTTTTTCCCCTAAAGTTGCATAAAACGATCCAGGTTGACCAAAGAATTAAGTTTTGTAAATTGTGAACATATTCCATTTCATCAAATGAAAATTCAATGGTACAAAGAAAAAAACTTGGGTAAAAAAAAATTCATATTCAAATAGTGTTTGACTGGTATAGCAATATATGATTGTAGGTATATCATCAAGTGGAAACAGTTAACATCAAATGCTTTCAAACATAATTCAAATTGTAATTGTCTTCGGATTGACACTGAACTCCTAGATGATAGAATTTGGTAATGGTGTGTTCAAGAACTCAAAAGTTTTTGAACAAAGTTCCTAACTCTGACTTTTGAAACGAAGGAGAGGTGGCACATTTTATCCCCCTTTTAATTCGATCTTTATTTGAAAATAATGATTCCAATAGAAGTACTTATTTATACTTCATTTTTTTTACTTTCAGTTCTTTGTGTGAAGAGTTACGTGCACTGTTCCAGGTTCTCTGGTCTGGCAAGTGGCCAGTAGTTAGCCCTAATGCTTTGTTGCAAGCTGTGTGGAGCTACATTCCTGTCTTTCGTGGTTATTCACAACAGGATGCTCAAGAGTTTTTAAGGTTCAGATTTTGAATTTTTAGCTCTTTTATCTTGTTTATTGAAATGAAATTCTAAAATTGTTTAATAAATTTGTAAGTATGCTTAGTTCAACTTATTTTCATTGCTAATTCCAATTTTTTGTCTATGGCTGTATGTGGATTTTTCATTGTTAAAAATTCTGGAAATGTTTGAAAAAAAATAAGATAAATGAAATATGAAAAATTTTAAATATTTCTTTTTTAAGGATTTGTCAGAAGATCGATAAGTTGAAACTAGTGGTGTATTAATTTAAATGTTTTTTTTGATTGCAGCCAACTTTTGGAGAAAGTGCAGACTGAATTAGGTGGCCTCTGTTATATAAAGAATTATGGCGATGTTGTTGCAGATACGTTCCAAGGAGAGCTTGTCAGTGAGGTAAAACTCTTTCGTAATTTGCCATCCTCCTTTCATCATTGAAATATTATATTTGTGACAAAGAATTTATTATCTAGCTCAATTCTCTTTTTCTACCCCCATGCAATTTTCATCTATGATCAAAACTGATGACAAAAACTTTAGCATAAGCATTTTATCATCCCCCATTCTTAAGAGAAAATTTTGTCAAGTAAATATACTTAAAATTGTTTGAAAACTGATTTGATTCACCCATTTTTCCACAGAATAATCGGTACTAACTTGGTATCCTGGTACCAGTAGTATTACTGCTGTTTATAAGTTTTGATTGTTTCTGTCCTGTGCAGATCATCCTGACAATCTCAAGTCTGTTAGCGACATGCAGGAAATTATAAAAGGATTGTGGATTAACTTGCATTGTAAAAATCATTCTATATCTTACATACTTGGGGAAAAAAAATTATCTCCTTTGTCATTCTTGAGGGTTTTTTGATTTTATCAATGATACCCTAGAACTTGTCCTAATTTGTGTTTATTGCAAATATAAAATGTATTATAGGTATACATAGATATACAAATCTGAAGCATTTTTGTACATTTGGTTTAGGTGACATGCCAGTCTTGTGGACACAAATGTCAAACATATGAAAAATTCATGGATTTATCTTTGGAGTTCCCTGCCCGTTACCAAAGAAATTGTCCACATGGAAAAATAGCCAGTAATGTATGCCATATCACAGGTAAATTTTGCCGTTTTGTTTTTTTCTGCAAATCACAAATTACATTATTTTCAAATACTCTCCTATCTTGCATGCTAAAAATCTATAATGATTTTTTTCTTTTTAATTTGCATTCTTGTTTTTATTTCAGAAATGCTCTCACATTTTACAAAACCTGAATACTTGGAAGGAAAAGTTTATGCATGTGATTCCTGCAATAGTGAGTTTTCAATTCATATCTAAATATCTATAATAGAAAAATTCTAAAAGTGAATCTTGAAATTCTGTGCGTCACTTTGAAACTCTATTCCAGTTATGGAAAGTTCTTTTTGCTTTTTATAGAAAACTTGAATTCCATTCAAGGAAGCAGCATAATATATACAATATCTTCTAGCAAGTTGAAAAAAAAGTGTAAAAGTTGAAAATTGATTTATAACTTTTATGCTTTTGAATTTTCCTTTTAAGAATATATTTTTACAAATATATGTAGATACTTGAAGTAATAGTATATACCAACAGAAAGAAAAGGATTGGAAGATTGTTCAACTTTGAATTTAAAAAAAAAAATTATTGAAACACATTTTTTGAATTTTTCTTAATTCATTAAATGTTTAATTTGTAAGCTGTTATGATGCTTCAAGCTACATAACTTGAATTACAAGTTAGCAAAAACAAAAAAAAAATGGAAGATATTATAAATTTTTTACTTTATCTGCATCCTTGGCCAAAAAATTATCCAGAATCAACAATTTTGAAAAAATGGATTGCTTTAATAGCACGCAATGTGACTAAATCAATAGTGGAATATTTGGATTTTTACCTGAATTGCAATAAATGTAATATATTTTAATATTTGTACTTCTAATTTTGCTGCTTAACTAAAGCATTAACTTGTTCCTTTTGTATTAGATCTCCTTCATGTCTTCCATTGACTTTTTCAAGACTCCTAGAACATATATATTCTAAAGTTTCTATGACTGCTGGCTTGTGTTTCCTGTGGGTTTCCTTTAGAAATCTGCTGGGATATATGTATCATGGATAATAAAGTAGATGAGGTATTCCAGGCTTTTACATCTGTAGACAATGACATCGTCATAGTTTGAAACCTGCACAGAAATGAGTTCACATTATGTTACTGAATAGACAAGTAGATAAAGTGATCTACAAATTCTGCTTTTCATTTGTGCAAAGATAAATGTACCCCATCATGATTTTGGTTCTTCAAATTATAGAAATATTACTTTATTTGATGAAAGTTTTCTTCAACCATTAAACGAAAATGAACATGTTTTGGGCTTTTTTTATACCCTTTTGAAAATTTAGGCATTTTGCACCATTGTCTTTAAAGAGCTATACTAGAAAGCATACCTCCCTTTGTGGACATATGAAAGGTGCAAGTTAGGTTTCCTGCCTCATTAAATATCAATTCTTCTTCTCTACTCACTGTTTGCTGTCTCATACTTTTGGCTTCAACTTTACTGAAGTTGGAAAACCAAAATAAAACTGGGTTCCTGTTTCTCTTTCTTTTCAGGTAGAAGAAGAAGGTCAAATTCTTCACCAAAAATTTATACTGAGATTAAAAAACAGTTTAAACTCAGTAAACTACCTCATATTCTACGACTTCATCTCAAAAGATTCCGGTTAGTCCCTCTCTTTTATTATTTTTTTTCCTTCAACCAATCAGATTAATGAAGCCTTCATAATTTTTAGCTTCTGCCAAACTTATCTGTTTCACTCTTCCAATATTTTTTGTATTAGGAATATCTTCTCAGAATATTGCCCAATTTCTTGCGTAATAATAATTTTCATAATAAATGCTATTCAAGTCTTTGTGGCACATTTACATTACTTGTAAGTGAAGATACCATCACCAGCAAACCAGATAAGCAAGATGATGGATGCTTTCATGAAAAAAAGTGTACTTAGTTGACAGCCAAATTAGTTGGTTATGAAGAAATTCCCCTCCCTAAAAAATCACAACAAAATGTTTCTCAACAGTCTCTTTTAGTATCATGTGTGCTCAAAAGTCTACTACAGTTTGACCCTTGGAAAGGTATAAATTTCAAGGTGGCATCCAAAATGGTCACAAAATTCTAGGAATGTCCATTACTCATTCATAATTAATAGACAAGTTTTTCTATCAGTTTTTGTAGTATCAGATGTGCTTAATAACATATTTGAAGTTTACCGCAGTCTGGCCACTGGGAAGATATTATTTCCAAAATGGCTGCCAAATCAGTAAATACCCATTATTCGTTCTAGACAAGTAATTTTGGTGTCCAATCCCATGTTTTGGGTATGTAGGAATTCAGTTAGCATATTTAAATCATAGTGAAGTGATTACAATTACAAGAACTGATAAACACAGATTCTTTACCAGTATCTGAAGGGAAAATTGAAAGAACATTAAGAGGACAATGTTTTAAGGATTTGGTGGCCATCTTGATGACTATACTTTCCCTGTGGTCAAATTGTTGTAAAACTTATCAAGCACTCTGGAAAACATAAAAACATTGGAAAAACTTGTCTGCTGTAAATAATGAACAATTATTCGGCATTTTAAAGATTTGGATGCCATCTTGAAAATTATACATTTCCAGTGGTAGACTTTTAGTATTTATTGAGCACACCTGATACCACAAAAAAAAGAAAAAAACAAACCTTTCTTTAGAGGATGTTTTGTTTTTTTTTTCTCCATAAATACCCCAGACTAAGTAATAAATGTGTGAAATTATTGCAAATGATTTCATAAATTCTGGTGTGTAAATCACGCTTCATATTGTTGAAAAAATTGATATTTTTTTCTCTTTCACTTTTGCTGTACTTGTATTTAGCATTTCAGCAAGATGCTTTTGACATGATCAACCTTGATCTAAATGCATTTCCTTGAGATCTCACCTCTAAATTTTCATCAAGTGAGTGCCAACCAAGTTGAGAAGGCCCAATGTCATATTTTTCTACAATTTGATTGCCAAATTAAATGCATTTGAACATTTGACCTGGTCATCTGGTGGCCATCTTGAATTTGACCTCTCACTGCCCTCAGAGGTCACCTTCTCTCCACCTTTGAAAATTAATTTTATAGCATGTACTAACTACACTAGAACTACTATAATGTGGTTTGAGTGTGGACCCCAATTTCCTAAATATTAATTTGGGCTTTCAAAATTATAGCTAAGTACAAAAATAGAAAGACCCCACACACATGTTATACACTGTGCCTATCAATGTTAAATTCGGCCCTGTCAGCAGCACTAAAGGATCGAAACTGACTCCAAAAACATATCTTTATTCTTAAACATGTCCTGTATATTTCCCCACTTCCACCACAATCTATTTAATAGTACTAAATGTCAAATTTTTATTTATCTTTGTAGATGGTCTAAAGGTAACCATAGAGAAAAGATAGCCACTCATGTATCATTTGAAAACTTTCTAAATATGAAGCCATTCTGTCTCTCACAAACTCACAGTGGACAAACTCAGTTCTTGTATAAATTATCAGCCATAATCATTCATCATGGCCAAGGGTTTGGCTCAGGACATTACACAGCCTTCTGCTGGAGCAAAGAAGCCAGTAAGTATAACATTTTGACATTTAGAATCTATGGAACAATAAGCCTTTAATGAATTATCTGCTATGTTGCTTATTTTGTAATAATACTAGAAGCTTTGCAATCTTTTTGCTACAGTACTAAAGTGTATCTAGGTAAATTAGAATTCACCTATAATTTAATGTATTGATAATCATGCTTCACTTTGTTTAGCCTCTGATTTATGGAAGTTTGTTCTATTCACTACACGATTGTTTCAGTGCTGGTTATTCCAAAGAATATAGAACCAAACACATTTAAAATGGATGTGCCATTCTAACTCAGCTTGGCAAGCATTTCTGCTTCAACTTACCTTATCCATGCATGCATGCATGCATACATACATACATACATACACACACACACACACACGTGTATATCCATACGCAAGTTGAGCCATAAGTGTAGCCTAATGATGAAAAAAGCATTAATTTTACACAACTTATTTTTAAACAAGATCTCTATCAATGCATTAATATTTAGTTATAAATAATAACCACATAGATCAAACATGCAGTGAAAATTTCAAATCAAATTGTTGGACTGTAACTTTATTGATGCACCTTTGTGCATGTGTCTCCGTGTGTGATGTTTCAATCAACTACACCACGTAGATCGTGTCTGTATACTTTTGACAATAATCATTAGTGTTTAGGCTTAATTACCAATTCAGAGAAGAAAGAAAGAAAAAAAACGACTATTGAAATGTTCATACACACTGCCTTTATGTACAATGAAGATAGATTTTCAAAATTGTATTTTTCTCACTTTTTGTAATGATTTCTCTGGTAATTTATTTCAGATTCTTGGGTTCACTGCAATGATACTAGAGTGCAACAAGTATCCATGAAAGAAGTGTTCAAGTCTCAGGTTTACATCCTCATCTTCTCTCTTCATTCCACTGGAGATCACCCATCAGATTCTTGTTCATTGCCGAGGACTATAAAGAACAGCAACACAAACAACGACAATAGCCACCACAGAGTTCCTAACAACGATACTGCTCCGTCTCCTCTTGTTAGTACCCCAGATCATGACCCTACCACCGTCAGTGACACACCCAACAGCAGTTCCACCACTCCTACCCCCACTAATTCTGACACACCTATTATCCCTCCCCTCACTCCTACCATTATTCCTGACACAATCAACACTCCCATCATGACAGCCTCCCCTAACACCAGTCTTGACACTTGCTTGGCTTCTACTAGTCCTCTTGTTGAGCCTACAACACCCATCAATTCTGCTGTAGCTGCATCCCCCAAAAGCTGCATAAATACAAATTCTACAACTACCTCAAAAGACAAAGACGCAAAGCTAACTCCCTTTGTCCCTGTTCGTACCCCTCCTAAAAAGTCGTCAAGCTGTCTGCTGCGAAGACTTGGTCTCTCGCCACATATAGGAAACTTGTATGAGACCAGGAGCAAGCTCCCGAGATTGCGATCCTCTGTTGTACAGAGAAAGTCCACAGTTCCTCAAATAGCTAACTTGGTAGACCGAAAAAGAAAGAGTGACCTACCACAGAATATGATGGGGAGGACAAAGAGACATAGGATTACTCTATAAAGATCCTTTCATAGGACTCTTCCTTTTTTTCATTTACACATATTGTAAATCTCGAAAGAAAGTTCATCTAAGATTCTCCTTTCATATCTATCTCTATAAATAAATTTTTAAAAACATGAATGTATATGGACTGCTACACATACACTAATTTTTATTTGTTCATTCATTCACAAACCTGTATAAAAAAAAAATGGACATAACCCTGATTTTGTACATTTTTAAAAAGAAGTTTCAAAGAAAGGGATCCAAGGGACATAACCCTCCTTTATCATTATTTTTTTCTCCCACTTTGAAAACACTGCCAAAAATTCATCAATCATAAACCGAAACTCATTTCAAGTTCATTTTATTACTGATTTTCACGCAATTGACATTAAGAAGCGTCAAAATACAATTATTTCATAATTATGTATTTAAATATATATCTATACATACCTTACATAAAAAAAATGCTTGAAATGTATCTAGACCCTAATCATGTGATTTTTTTTCTTGGCTAGTACAAAGCTGATATTTATCAATTCACATGACAATGGTCAGGCGTTTAAAATCCTGTCGATTAACAGATCAAGTGTTCAAGTGAATCTTCGAGGCAAATTCTGCAAGATAATGGATTTATTTGCTGAGTTAGGCTAAAAGTTTCATCTGGCAGAAGATTTCACTTTCAGTAGCAGCTATTTTAATATTTCCTCACAAGATTAATGCATGTATAGATGAACAAAAAAATCAAGTTTTTGTGAAATATTTTGATTTTATTTGAGGCTGTTTTTGATTTCTTCTCATTTGCATTTTTAATTCTGAAAACAGTTTTTATACTTTTGTATCACACTGGAACATTTTTATGAGTCTGGAAAAAAAAAAAAGACTAATAGAAAAAGAAAAAAACTGTTGCCTTAAAGATAATAGCCCTGGTAGATGTTTTATTTTATATTTTTCAAAATGTTTATAACAACAACCATAACATTCAATGAAACTGCTCTTATTCTCCTCCCTTGAAGGTTGTGTATGTGTTTTTCGGGTCAAAACAGTATGTTACCTTAATAAAGAAAGTATAATTAATAATTATGATAAAGTAGCTAACCAGTTGATAATGTCCATGACCAATCTAGCAGCCAACCAATTCTGTAGGTTGGTTCATGAGATTACATCCTTGTCTGTGGCAGTGGTTAGTTACAAAATTTCTTCACTGTCTGGGGACAGCCTTTAATTTAAATTTTACGCACTCTCTATTTTCTGCCCCCGCCTTTTTTCCTGGTAATGTTCTTTCAATCAAGAATTTAGAAAAAAAAATATATGATTAAATTTGCTGCAAAGTGTTAAATAATTGATATACAAGTAAAAGTAACTTGATATGGGTTGTGATAATAGTTATAAATGCATTATCATTTGGTTCCTGTAGGTTCCCTGTGGAGCATAGGGCCACATCCTTGTTTTCAATGTCAGGTTGTTGGGGGCAGTTTCCAGCTTGATGCCCTTCCCTCCTCCTTTATTTGGACTGGGGATTCCTTTTTTTTCTTTTTTTTTTTTTTTTTCCCCTCCCATCAGAGTAACCTTCTCTTAGTTCAGCTGCTTTTTCATGGTTAAAGGGCTCCACCTACTCTGCTATTTGACTTGTAGCTGGACGGAGAAGTGAATTCATGCCTTCACCAAAGACGTTATTGCAAAGTGAACACAAGCGGTCCTGACTGAAACTCGAATTTGGCTCATCAATTCCGTTTTCTGTGTCAATAACCGCTCCACCACTCCATAACTCCTATGCCTGACAAAAGCATTTTTGTAAAATGGCCCTTATGATTTTTGCTAAGTTTTAAGTACTGTTTCGTAATCTCTTGTCACATTCTTCTTCAGGTTCCATACCTATCAAAGTAGGATAACACTGTAGACAGTCTGACTATGAAATGATACTTGGTCAGGCCCTTATCCTTTCCAAGTTGGCTAGTCACCATCTTTTTAATGCATCGTAGTGTGCCCCCATGTGCACCACCCACATTTTGCTGGGTCACCTTCGAAGTTGGGATCTTCTCTGTCTTTTCAGACTTGTTGTACTATAATTAGACATCTCAAATCTCCCAGGTCATAAGACATGGGGTTTGTCAATGCTGTTTCGCCAATGTGAAATTTTGAAAAACTAGGGTTAGGTTGTTTGATTTGAACCGTTCACATATTCGCCTAAGACTTTCTCTCATGACAATATTTGAAGGTGAATGATTTTTTTTTTTTTTTTTTTTTATCAACACTTATATAAACTACTCTTGCCAATAATTACAGTGCCATTGATGATAATGCTAGTATTGATGATGATGATGATGATGATGATGATAGCAATAATAAAAGCAATGATGATAGGCAAATACTTATATGATGATATTGACAATGAATAATTGCTATCTTTTATTTTTTAATCCTTTAGTAAAGTCTCCATAATCACAACTGGGTACACGTTCAGTTGTTTTCATCTCTTCTATTTTCTCCAACTTGGTCCATATTCCATGACTGTATTATAATGTGCATAGATTCTTTCATGCATACTATTTAAATTATCGGATGGTAAATATCCTTAATTTTGGGTGGGGTAAGATTATTCTGGATGATTTTTGTGCCAGAGACAGTATTTGTGAAGATTTGAATGCTGTTTTTTTTTGTTTTTTTTTTCTACTCCATCTTGTTATATATGCAACCAAACTTCAATCTTAAATGTCACAAGTTTTAATTGTAATGATATGACTTCGTAGGAAGAACTTTTTGAATTGAAAGTTCACTTCTGGTTCATTGTAAATTATCTTCATAATGTTGGTCTCTTCATGTCCTTATTTATTTATTAATTTTTTTACTAGCTTAACATGTTTCAGCGCCAAAGGTGTTAATTAATGTTTTTGCTACATACTTTAATTAACGTTCCCCTTTTTGAAATTGTCTCCATTTTGTCCTCTAAACACTGCTGTGACTAATATCTGCTTTCCAGTGATGCTATTCAGTCTCTTGGGAATTCTCCTTGTTCTATTCTTGGCCTACACGTGTTTGTACTAATTTCTACACGTTGGCGCTGGAGGTGTTTAGGCAGCTTTCCTTCCTTCTATTCAAATAAAGAACATGTTTAGTAGATGAATTTGGAAAAAAAAAAATAGAAGAGAATTTTCATTTCATGGCTTTACTATTGAACATAATATATGCATTCATGATTTAGCTTCAAGGCCAAGAATATGCCTTTTATTGATAATGCAGTTTGTTTTTTTTTTGTTTTATAATTTGATTTACGCAAGTAGTAATCCGGTGATCCTACATCACTTGTAGGCATTGACCACGACAGTTCTTCCAAACAAGCAAGGAAATATATGCTTTATTGATCTTCATTTCTCTTATTTATTTTTGCATGTTTATTTTTTGTTTTCCTTTTTTTTTTCTTTTTTTTTTTCCTTTTTTTTTTTTCAAATTTTTGCCAAATGGTGGCTTCCACTTTCATTCCACGACACATTGACACATTTTGTTTTCATTTTCATTGTGTGAAAATTTTTCTGTATTCTTCCTAAGTTTGTTTTGTTTCATCTATTGTTTGTTTTCCCATAACCGTCCCTCTCTCCAATGCTCATTCTCTCTCTCTCTCTCTCTCTCTGAATTCCTGTCACTGTTGTGTGTACATGTGTTAATGGTAGGCTTTAGCATTATTTTCTCTTTTGTACAGTCATCTATAAATGAAGTGTTGCTCATTATCATTAACTAGTTATCACCCGTGAAAAAAAAAAAACCAGATATATTTGAATTTCTTCAAGGTGTTCATTTAGAAAAAAAGCTATCAAAGAAAAAAAAAATTGTACTTGAGGCCATATTGGTATAAATATCTACCCATGTCTCTGTAGAGTTTGAGTGGTTTCTTTACATTCTCTTATTCTAAGTTCACTACTTCAAAACTGTTAATAGTGTAAATATATGTTTACATCTTGTCAATTTCATCTGAGGTTTTATTAGAAAAGTGACTGAGCTTCTTCAAGTGGGAGAGTCCCTTATTTCTAATGGTAAGTTGGAGATATTTTTATCAGCAAAGTGTTATCTTACTTTTATGTAGTACTAGTAGCGAAACCATGAAAAACAGAAAAAGTCGCACAGTTCATTATATTAATTTTTATTATTCACATCTTCTTTACAGTTTATGTAATGATAAGAAGTTAAAAAAATAAGATGAAAGAAAAACTAGTCAAGAATCAATAATAATGACTTTGCTTCGTCTTGGAAATTTGGACAACTTGAACGTCACTCATGTTTTGAATGTATTGTTTGGGCAGTATGGTGTCTTACATTATAAAAAGTAGGGCTTTACATCCACTCAACTTTTGGGTGAGTCAGCATACAGTGCAAGCTTGGGTGGCAACACATGTTGAAAAAGAAATTTTTGTTATAACAATTTTATTTTTGTCATGATAGATTGGTTCATTTCTATTTTCATCTACCCACATTGTTTTTCTAAGTCATTTTGCATAAGCTAGGTCTTTACTTTCAAAGTGACCAAATAACACATCTAGTTTGGTAAGTTATCAAGTTATTAGGGTGATGATGACAAATATTGATACTATCAACTCAACTGTAGAGGCAATGCTCTTCAAGAACTTCTGTGAGGAAGGCTCGATTAAATTCATCCTTGAAGTAAATTCGTAAATGTCCAAAGGCTGTTTCTTAGGAAACTGAATCAAAACAGATGTAATTTTCCTTTAGGAGAATGTATGATAATTTTCATGTTTGTTTATTTCACTATTTTTTTCTTTCCAATGTTTGTAAATTTTCTCCTTTTCTAAATGTTCAGTGCTTCTTACCCTGTTCTCATGATTTACTGGTATGAAAACAAGTTTTTAGCTGCTTATTTTCTTTTCTCTATTCCAATTACTTACTCATCATAATACTCTCTCAATGTTACAGAAGTTCTACAATGGTTTCCGTTGTTGTTATTATTATTACTATTATTTGTACTCGTTGAGTTTTCACACCTGTGGTGACTGGTGGCTTTTACTAGAGATCAAGTGACAGCAAGTCTTCTAAATACTCCAGCATTCTCTTCAGTATTCTAGGTGATCTCAATAATGATCATCTGTATGGACTTGGCTCTTCCTTGGATTCCTTGTTCCTCCAAGCTCTTTGCTAGGTACTTTGGGACTGTTTCTAGGGCTCCAACCACTACTGGTACTACTGTCACATTTATGTCTTATACAGCTTGATGATTTTACTCCCAGCAGACTATAATGGTACAGTGATTCTGTGGTGAATGCTCATAGGTACCATACTTTGTTTGTAAATAACTTGGAATTTAGCAAATTGATTTGAATACAATTCTTGCAAAATAGATTAATACACATCTGTTGGCTTTACTTTTATGTACAGTTCTTAGTTATCAGGAGCCAAAGTAGAATTTTATTGGCTACATGGTCTGAATATTTCAAAGATATAGTTTTCAATATTAGTTTAGAACTTATGTTGAGCAGATATGCTGGAATATCATCCACTGGTCTTCTGAGCCAGCCGACTGGTATATTAAAAGTGTCTAATACAAGATGTGAGGCATGCAAGCAGTTATTGATCTTTGATAATAATCCTATCAGAGGATGCTTGAAAACCTTTTAATCCCTTTGAGACTCCTAAGGCGTATATATCCTGAGGTTTCTATGACTGGTGCCATGAATCTCTTTTAGGAGTCTATTGAGGCACTTTAATTCAGGCGTTGAGCACCTCAATATGTTATTTTGAAAGGGTTAAACCTGTAGGATTGTTAAACTCCTCCATTTACATTCAATGTATTTAGTTTCTCCTCTCTTTGCTTTATTGAATTTTCTCCTGCATTTGTTCATTTGTTTGAATAACAAATATTGTGTTGACCAGTGTCATTAATTTTCTTTCCTTCTGTATTGGTCACATTTTCAAACTAATTGGAAAAAAAAAACTGAGGTGTTACTACAGAATATTAGGTTGCATACCTAACTGCAGTCGTCATATCATATTTATAACCAACATCCTATTTTAAAATTGATGTCATGTAACTTTCTTCAAACCTGAAAAAAAGATAGACATTTTGTCACATGAGAAAACACAGAAACATAAATTTGTGAAGTAAAACCTATTTCCAAATTATTTCCTAGTGAAATCATTTCTAGATTTATCAAAATAGATATAAAGGGAGAGACAAATAGAAAAATAAAATGGTTACATATTTAACACTACCTTGCTATAATGCTGTATTCATTTTTTTTTTCATATTCATATTTAGCTGAGATTCATAATCTTCCCTTTCCAGAGAATCATTGGTCAATTTATTTTGTCATTTTTTAATGACCTTTACACACCACACACATACATTTTATATATAATGCTGGAAAATAAATTCTTGCCACAGTATATCTGAATTAAAACTCGGTTGACTACAGCATATGCCTGATTTTTATTTTTATTTGGTTCCACCGTATATTAGTGGATGAGAAATATGTCCCTCTGACTTGTTTGCAAGTTTCTGAGGACCAAACTAGGAAGGTCTTCTCTTCTATTTTACATTTACTACTCAATGCCATTATTTTTGCCGTTGTTCATTGGTAGCCATGAGAAGTAAAAAAAAAAAAAAAAAAAGTCAAAATACGGATGCTTGATTCTAAAATGTATTAGACATGTACTTTATTTGTAATTCTGACATTTTAGCCACTAGAGTTAGAGAATGCAACTGGCAAATTTGCTTTTGAGCTAATTAATGGATTGTCCTATTTGTTTAATTATTGTTAGGGCAAAATTAAATTATGCTTCATGTTACAGGACTCGCGTGGATTTCAATTTGGATTTATTTTATTATACATGTGTGTGTATATGTATGTATGACTATAAATTGCATTATATTTCTTGTCGCAAACCCATTTTCTTTAATTGTTTATTCTATTTACATTGTCTTGGCCAAATGATACATGTCGAATATAGTTTCAATATAATAAAATGCAATTTATAGTCATTCACTCTTATCATATATCCATTTCTTAATAACACATACGGACACACACACACACACACACACTAGACAAGACTAAGAATTTAGTATGGGTCAGTTGAATAGCTTCAAGTCATCAAGCAACATACACTTCACCAACAAATACTGTTCTCAAGTTTTTAAAAATTAGTATTGAAATCTGTTTGGATATTAGAGGTATGTCTGACATGTTCTATGCACTACTCTATGGTGGTCTGGAACAGTAGAAAACAAACTTGCTTTTTAAGGTACTTCACCATGCTGTACGGAGGAGGTGAGAAAAATGAAAATAAAAGATTTTACAGATAAAAGAGTAGTGTTAGTTTTTAGTCTTCATTAAACTAATTGTGAGCAAACAACCATAACAGATGTTGTGCAGTCGTTGTCACACCTTACTGAAGCTATAACTCAAACTTTCTCTGCTAAATTGCTGTTTTTTGTTTGATTTGATGATTTTTGTTTCCATTCTATTTTTAAAGTCCTAAAATAACTTATTCTTAAAATATTGACTGAAGCAGTTATAAAAAAAAAATTAAAAAAACTTCAAATGAAATATAAACATTACTATAGATAAAAATAATCTTTTGAAAAAAGTTTTACAATTCTTTTTCAAATGCAGAATTGTTTCAGATATATTATTGGTAATTGCCCAAATGGCAACAGTATATGGCTCAATTCTCCTGTGCTTGAATATATTAGAAAGACAGAATCATAAAAACCAAATACAAATATTTTGCCTAAGGTCATCTTAATGCTAGTAGCTTATGTATAAAAATGAATATTCGGTTACTTTCCCTCAATAATGGCAGGATTGATTAAAGCAAACTTGTATATTATCTACCTGTTACCTTTCTCAAATAATGAGGCTTAGTATGATTTAATTACTTTCAATTTGAAAAAATGTTACCTGTAACTCGTGAAAGAATTATAATTTATACCTCTTTTTGGATGCCTCATTGTGGTACAATAGTTAGAGGACTGATCCCACAGATCATTACTACTGAGTGGCTGTAGCGGTCCTAACTGGGTGCTCCAATACTTGTGGCCTTGTACCAAACTAGATAAGCCTTGTGAATAACCATAATTTTCATTTCTTTTCTAAGTTATTGTGGTTTAATTTTCAGTCTTCCCTTGATTTGGTTCAGATCAATCCAGAAATATTTGAGAAGTGCAGACATATACTTACTGATCATACATATTTGGCATGACCCTTTTGGTGAAGAAATCGATTCTGACATTAGTTAAAATTAGCAACCATTTAGAGCCTGAATAAACCATTCAGTCTCTACCCAGTGCCATACTCATGTACTTGTAAAATCTAACTATATTACTGTTTACTATTCTGTTTTGAATGTTTTCTTTATCTCTTGTATTACATTTGAAGTCAAGATGCTTGATACAAATTAAGCCATGAGAACAACTACTTGGAATTTGAGTAAGTCTTTCAATGGTAATTGTGTTTAGTACAGTTGTTTATTTGTAATCTACTGTAAAAGTGCAGAAACTAAAGAACTGCACATAAAATTGAATGTTTTTCATTATAGAAAGGACCACGTAACTTTTAGAAGAGTCATTGACATTCAAACTGTTGTTCAGATATTCAAATTTTTCTCCATCTTTTGATATTGTCAACAAGCTTCTGACAATCTATTCTTCAATCTTTATCAGAAATAAAGATTTACCTCTTTTCCTGAATCAAACATCTAACGAAGACTGGAGAATGGATTGGCTGAAACATGTTGACCACATCAAGGATTGGGTGGGGGCAGATTTGATTGTCTGAACAAAAGTTGGAATTAGACCATACGTTCTAATTATTGGTTTACTTTACAGATTTTTTCCCTTTTTTTTTTTTTTTTTTTTTTTTTGTATGATACCCAAATGATTGATCTAGCCTTTCAAACATTTCATCTTGATCAAGAAGTTGACCCAGTGTTAGAATTTCTTGGTGATAATTTTCAATTTATTACATTTGATCATGGATTTAAAATCAATCACAAAACAGAACTCATTTTTGTGTAACATTCAAATATGTGCCAATGTATCTTGCAGCAATAAGCCGGTTCATAATTTCATTTGTATATCATTCAAAGTATGCAATTCTATTACACATGGCCAACGTTTTTTTGAAAGACTTGCATTTCAATTATCAGAATATTATAAACTTTAGTACGAGTTCAAAAACTCATCTTATACATTAACTCCTCATCTACATCTAGAAAAAGTGGCTTTATATTTACAGTTTTTTTATGGATTTCGTTTCATGAAACTATTAAAATTTTTCAAAGCCAGTATTATTCTCTCACTCTTTTTTTTTTTTTAATTTGTCTTCTTTTCAACAGGTAGTAATAATGAAATGTATTGCTTGGTATACAAACACACACAAGATAACCATGATTCATTGATACTAGTTATAGTATAAATACGCAAAAAAAAATTCTTGGATCCAGCATCAAGTTATATATATATATATATAAGTGGATGTTAACTGTAATATATTCAACAACATGGTTTGACTACAGAAATCATGGTTGTACATGTGGTCAAATAGGGGTAGAGCATGTTATCAGGACACATGTAGTTGTATGATTAGAAGGTTTTGATCATGAAAACGTATTGAAAGCAGCCACCTGGCTACAGTGGTAAACAGAAGCCGCTGGAAGAGGATATCAGAACATTTTCTCGATTCTGTGGTCAAATGATGTCATATAAAATAGATTCCTTATCTTACTGAAAAAGAAACCTTATCTTCAATTCAAATTCCCAATTTCTCTGTAACCATCATTTTAAATGAAACAAGAACTCTCAAAGTCAGTTGTGATTTTACTACATTCTACCACTAAACAAAGATCATTGACCAACAAGAATCAAGTATTTTATATTGGTGTATCAGAATCTTATATTACTGTTGGTACAGTTACAAAAAAACAAATTATTACCTAACATTGTTGCAAGTTGTGACTTGAATTAGGTGCATCTTCTAGCAACCCTGGCCTTGAGCACCAACCACTGATGCCATTTGAAAAGATACAAATTCTCCAGCCATCACAGCAAGTTCTGTTATTTATTTGCTGCTCACTGCCAGATCACACATGTTGAACTGCACACATCTACCCACCAATGCAAACCTGGATATAATCATTTACACGTCCACATTGTGCTGAAAATCCTCAATTAGACCCATTTTATACGAGGTACTCAGAGTTGAAATTCACAATATTCCAGACTCTTAACGAACTCAACTCATGATTTAGATTTAAAGGAAATTTAATGTCAATCAATAAAAAGAAATTCCCTTTGTCCTGATCCTGTTATCTCCCTTTCTCACACCTTTTTCTCTCCTCCATTTTCTACCTCTTTTTTTTTTCTCCTTCCTTCTCTCTCATTATCTCATGCACTTTCATTTTCTCTTTTCCTTTCCTTTCCTTTTTACTCTTTTCCTTTTCCCCAATTCTCTCTCTCTCTCATAGGGACAGCCATTTTCACCAACTTGCATGCTTGCATACTTGATTTTTAAAGAAAAAAAATTCAGGGACATTAATTAGGGTCAAGTCAATCACTCTTTAATAACTAAATGAATGTTGAAATTAAATTCGCATCAAGTATATAAAGACTCTCGACCACTTCAAGATTTATGTCATTCTATAATTTTGAAAATTACCACTTCAGTATATTTTACTAAATGTATCTTCCTCTTGAATTTACATTGATTTTTGCGAACTCTAAAATTAACTGGCAAAATTTTTGCTCAGTGTCCCTTGAACAAATTAGTTCAAACATATTTTAATACATTTTAAGTTGTCCTGATGGAAGATAAATTGCTCTCTTTGTTATAGCTTAAAATCAGTTAAACCAATATTTTTATAACTTCACTATTCAACCCCAACATCTTAAAATATTTATTGTCCAATTTCACTCAAGTGGCACAGATAAGCGATCTCAGCAAATTAGCCATAGTCCTGACCTATCAACTGTCAATCTTCATTTAATAACAAAGCACCTTGGTAAGGGTTGGATTAAAGTAGCATTTACTATACATGAGTGTTTCTCTTCATTGCTGAAATCACCAAAATCTTCAAGCACATAGGCATGGAAGCGAATACCCTGCTCTGAACTATCTATTCTTCTGCAGATGAAACCTATATCACACAAATTATAGTTTTGCAGAGATTCCCTGATCTGAATTTTCAGTCTGCCTATGTTAGCTTTACTGACAAGCTACGCTGACTTGCCCTTCATCCCAGAAAAAGAAAACTTCCAACCCAGGAGCCTTATTTGATTGTGATAGTCTTTTGAGCTACGCTTTGAAGGGATGGCAGACCCCTCTAGCCAGCTCAGCCTCTTTCTGAGAAGGAAACTAACAGAAGATCTACACTTCACTATCATCCCAGTGTACTGGACAACAGGAAGTGAAACCTCTGAAGAATGGGGGAGATAAATGCATACACACAGGCATGCATACATAGATATTGCATACCTAAATGCACAAATAAGTGAAATAAAAATGCCCCGTTTATGAGGGTTTAAAGTTCCCAGTAAATAAGCCTGTGTTTAAATCACATGAACATGACTGATTGCAGTTGTTCCAAGCAACCATTGAAGACAAATGATTTTTTTTTTTTCAGGGGGTTCAAAAGTTACTCCTGTGAGAGAAGGCTGACAAGGACATCAATAGTCTTGAGAGAGTCACTTACTTGGTGAAATGTCTGCAAGAAATATGTGAATTGATATCTGATAAAAAAATGTTTCTGGTGGTCTGAAATATACAAATTATGGTGTCATAACGAGTAACCTGAACTATAAGCAAGAATGCTAAATTGCCTTGATTAGTGATCAATAAAATCTTCATGATTTTCTCATCTTCATCCAATGTAAAGATAATTGAAATGAGATGATGTTATTTTAGAAAAGAAAGTTTCAAATATTGGCTAGTTGTTCCCTTCAAATGGAAATGTACATTGTTAGAGAGAGAATTAAAAAGTCATCGCTACAAACAGGAAATTTGTATACATGGGTAGGATAAACATAAAATAAGTTGTGATGGCCTCTAAAGGTCAATTTCAATCAGGAGATAGCTGCATATTTGTGTACAAGAATACCATTACTCCAGAATGAGCATATGTGCTGACCTATGAAGGCCAATTTAGGGTCAGGTCAATTTTTGTATTTTCAAATCCTACAGACGGTTGCACCCTAGAAGCTGCAAATTTGTGTACATGGATAACTTCACTCTAGGATGAATATATGATAGATGGTGCTGTCCTCTGAAGGTCAATTTACAGTCTTGCAAATCTGACAGCAGCACCTTACAGCACACAAATTTGTGTACAAGTGCAACTTGACCCAAGGATGAACACAGGATAAGTGACAATGACCTCTGATCACCATTAATGGTCAATTTAAGCATTTTCAAATCCGAGATGATTCCACCCTACTCGTTGCAAATTTCTGTACAAGGATAACCTGTCCCCAGGATGAACATAAGATAGGTGGTACTGACCACTGGTGACCTCTAAAGATCAGATCATTTTCGGATTTTTCTAAAAAGGTAATTTTTGGCATTTTCAAATCCAAGACAAACGGCTCAACCCTACAGGCTGCAAATTTGTATATTTGATCCTTGGATGAACATAGAATAAGCAACCTAAATTTAAATGTAGAGTCAGGTTAATTGACTTTTTCAAATTTAAGGGAGTAGAGGCATCCTGTTGACTGTAAATTTCTCTACATGGGTTACTTGACCCCATGTTGAACATATGATATCTTGGCTGAATTTTGGCTTTTTCAAATATAACGGAGCAATAGGATAGGTTGGCCTAATCTCTGTTAGTCATTTTATAGATTCAAAAAAAGTCGAATTTTGGCATTTTCAACCCTAATTTCAGAAGCGCTGTGTTAGAATGTACAACATAACTTGTCATTCATTAATTTTTTTTCTAAATAGATCTCTATATGGTTGCACCCTACAAGCTGAAAACTTGTGTATATGAGTTACTTGGTCCCAGGATGAAGATAGGATAGGTGGTACTGACCTTTAGTGACCACTAAAGCTCAATTTATGGCCAGGTCATTTTTGGTATTTCTAAAAAAGGTCACTGGCATTTTCGAATCACCTGAAGAGGTGTGATCCCTACTTTGAGAAGCTCTGTGTTGGACTTTGTTACATCACTTTTCACAATTGATTCCTTCCCCACCCCAGCTGATATATAATTATGAATAAACTAGTTGATCCCCATTTTTTTTGATTATTTGAGATGAAACTAATAACTGAACTCTAGTTGAAGGGAGAGTCCATTGTTTCAAATGACAAGTGTAGTATGTATTTTCATTAGTTAAATATCTTACCTTTAAGATATAGCCAATTATTACAGACAGAAATAAAAACAAAAGTCACACTGGTATTTATATTGATACTAGTAAATACCTATGAAAAAGGAAGTAAATTTGTTACAGCTGAAGAGTCCATACTTTGGAATGGCAAGTAGGAGGTATTTTTATCAGCAAAATTTTCACCGAGTGAGTCCAGTATTCCAGACAAAAAAACAAAGGTAATACTGTTCACTATATAAGCATATTGAATATTAAATCAAATCAAATGATTTCTTTAGTATTAGAATTATGAAAATGAAGCAAAACTGGATATAAAATTCAACTGGAAGAAAAACTATCAAAAAACATGAATGAAAGAATGTTCACATAGTGGATCAAATCTAGAATGAAGAAATATTACAATGCATTATATATATCAGTTAGCGTAGGTTGGTATCAGACCATCTATACTGAGAGATCCAAAGAGGATCAAACTAACAACGGCAAGCAAGATCAGATTGATCATTGCTATTGATGAGTAGTAAGGGGGGGGGGTTATGATTTATTGGTTGAAAAAAACTTGGACTGATATGGTTTTTTCTTTTTAATATTTCAATTTTTTCCAAAAGTGATTTAGGAAGAGTGTTTTTAACTGGTGGGTAGGAGATATTTTTTATCAGCAAAATTTTCACCTGAGGGGAAGAGTCTAGTCAGGATTGCCATTTCAGAAGTAGTTTGCCCCAGTTCAACTGCTAAAAAGCACAAAATCTTTAAAAAAAAAATAAATAAATAAAATAAATAAATAAATAATATCATTACATATACTTTATATATATATATATGACAAAAATGTCCAGACACGTCCATGCTGATTTAGCACTTTTTTGCACTGGCCAAACAGGGAAAACACTGAATTTAGCTCAAAAAGTGCTGAGGTGGCAACACTAAATCTAATATAACAGAGAGCAAATCAAGAGAATCACTGTTCATTATTAGAGTAAATTCCATTTTTGATTAGTCTTTCATCTCATTTCTGTTGCTTAATAGAAAGATTTAATAATTTCAAGTTTTCCAAATAAAGCATTGTTATCAATTTTGGACTAATATTCTTTCATCCTATTTCTGTGTCATTTTATCACAATGCAAAGATTTTCATTCTACGATGATTAAACAGTGTAAATTAAGAATAAGTTTCTTGTGAGATTTGATCTTGCATCTATTGCCAATTTTTTAAAATCTATTTCTTGTAAGAATTCCAACAATTGTATTTCTGATATTTTTCTTTCCATAGTTTGGGTTAATGTGGGAAGTATCATCCCACACCTTGGTCCACATCACCTCCCCCTTTCAGGTTTAATTTGTGACGCTCTGAAATTAGGTGAAAAAAGTGCACAGGCAAAAAAAAAGGTTGAGAACCACTATTCTATCATCACTAGGATCAAAGATTCTAGATTATTTATTGAGTTTTTTCTAGTCTGCCACAAGGCTGGAGCACTGTGCGGAGAATTAGTTATCTAGCAATGGCTTGCAAAACTTTCTACCATTACTCTATGGCAGGCATCCTATTTTCTATAGAATTGTCCTGACTGGAACAAGGCCATAAATCAGAATTAGACTTACTACCAGTATTTTGAGGACTAACTTGTTAAATATTGCTCTACAGCAGATATCCTTTTTACTGAGGTTAGTCTACTCTGGCACAAGGCCACAAGAGTAGGCCGTCCAGTGAGTATCAAACTCACTAGCAATGGCTTGTGAGACAAGCTTGCAACCTACTCTGGGATTGGAACATTGTTGAGATGAGAGCCAGAAATGATTTTATAAAAGCTAAAATTCTAGTAATTATTTTACTGACATAAATTCTGCATTTTTCTATAAGGTACAAAATTGTTTTATGACAATAGATTTTACGCTTTCCAGGGGGTGGAAATAGTCAAAGCAAACTTGAAGTCTCGTCAATAAATTCCATATTGTGGCTCTTCCAATTTCTATGCAACAAATTCAAAGTGGGGCTTGTCACTATAAAAATGTAGACATAGAATGTAATGAAATCTTTTGGGTTTGTTGGGCTAGACCTGTAAGTATATAAACCAGTGATTCTCGAATGGGAGGTACTTGGCTCCTTGGAGAGGAATTTTAGCCATGGGAGGAATTTCAATCATAAGAGGAACACATAATGAAATGTATAATGATGAAAAAAAAAAAAAAAAAAAAAAAAAAATGATGATCCAAGATGAGGGAGGAACTAAAAAAACCTAGGATCCCAAGGGCAGGCACGTAACCTGGTACTCTAACTGCGACTGTAGACGAGACATCTACTTATGCACTCTGTAGTAAACTGATTTACATATCAGTCAAATCTGCAATAACTAAGAGGCATAAATATTTACTAGAAAGCTCATCCAATAAAATAAAAATGAAAAAGAAAAAAAAAAAAAAATTTTAGAAAAGGAATATTTTTAATATTCTTGAAAAAATTGTCTGTGATAAGAAAAAAATAGGGTCTCAGTATTTGTCCCTGGAGTGTTTGCTATCAGCTTTGCCGCCATGTTTTCGATCCCGATCCTTTGATGAAGTTTTTTCATAATCTCTGTCCCGCCTACGGTCAGGGGAGTGATCTCGTCGGTCGAATGAATGACTTCCACGATTTGGGGCTCGAGAAATGGGAGAACGGCTGCGATAAGCATCACGCGAGTTATCCTTGCTTCCTCCTTGTTTAGAAGTTGATTTTGTTTTCGACCTGTCTGGAGACGGAGAAAACTTTCTGTGTCTCTCTGACTGACCAGAATTGTCTTCATGTTTTGATCGGGATGAAGTCTTCTGAATTGAGAGAAACAAAAAACAAAACAACACTTGAATGAATGATTTTTCTGAAATGCTGACATTTTAATAATTTGTATGTATTTCAAGTTTTTAATAGTTTGGATATGAATGAGGTTCATTTTTTCCTTCAACTTGTCAAACAACAACATAAATGGAGCTCTCCTTTTTGTAGCTTTTACAAGCCTACAGATACGTGTCCTAACCTATATTCTCAGGAGTATGGTTAATTGAATGATATCTATAAGGGTCATGAGATTTCGAGCATCATATAGAATCAAGTATAATCTTCTGGTACATAAATATCAATATGGGTCATCCAGTAGCAGATATGGTTTTGTTTCATTAATAAATCTATAAGGTTACATTAGTTTTAGTATGAAGTAGATTTTACGGGGCAGAGTTGCTAGCCTCATGTATTGATGGACTGCCAGGGTTCAAGTTTTCTTACCGCCCCTGCTTTTTATTCATACTTGGCTCTTACCGCCCTGCTACTTATTCATAGTTAAGGGAAAGGAGTCAATTTGTGCCTTTCTAAAGGATATTAGTACAAAATGAATGTAAGCAGGCTTGGACTTGACTATTTGCCAATTCCATTTTCGGCACTGGCAACCAGTACACTGCTCTGTACCTTGATACCTATCAACTAACCACTAATATTTTGATTATATTCTCATAATGATCAATTCATATCATACTATAATTATCTTAGAAATGACACTGGTATTCACTTAAGTCTTATTAAATGTTTTCTTTTTCATGTTGAACTCTTTAGGATGAGAGTCAGATTGAGAGTTTTTAAAAGATCGGAAGGAAGATTAAGTTTATAAAACCAATTCTTTAATCTTAAAAGTATTGAAGTAAACTTTTCATCAGAAAGGTATTATATAAGGAAAGAAAATGAAGACAGGCAACTTTAAACTGATACACTTCAGCTCCTTCAGAATTAAGGTTAACATCAATGAAATCTTTATAAATTAGCAGTAATGAACATAATCTGAATTTCTTGTATGTCTCATTTTCATTACTTATTCTTTCATCTCATTTTTGTGGCTTTTCATCACAATTTCTCAAATCATTTTTATATTCTACGACAATTGAGTGATGAACATGGATCAAAAACGAAGAATCATCTTTTTATCCTCTACCCTTGGGAACCTGTCTGCTAAGGACAGTACCAAAGATACAAAATCCAAAAAGCAGATGTCATAAAAATCTAGTCATATAGCTTACATTCTTCATTATCTGACTTTTAGTCCCCCACTATATTGTTTGCATACACCAGTGGTTTTCAAACCTTTTGGACCCTTTAATGTTCACAAATAAATTATGTGAGGACCCTCATGCTGATTAGATAATTATAGTGAAAATGAGCCATTACATCATTTTTCAGAAACTATATTTATTTAGAAATAGATATCTATTCTGAAGGGAAAGAAAAGTCAAAGGGATAAATGACACTTTCATTTTTTTCACAAATCTCTGAAGTCTGGTTTAAGTGAGTGTAAGCAGCTTTAGACTAAACTCAAACTGATTGCATATCTACCTTGGTATTCAGTCTATTACAATTAGTTTTTATTGCTTTGCATGCAGAAAATTCTGCTTCCAATAAATACATAGCTGGAATGGGAAGAAGGACTTTCATACCCTTTTCTGATAGCTGCAGACATTTTTTTTTTAAAACTTCTTTTTGGTAATTGAATTTTTCATTATATCTTTTTAATAATGATTTTCCTCTCCTGGACATCTTGCACGGGTCTCATGAACCACAAGGGGCCCACTGACTTCACTTTGACAACTTTAACGTAGTAGTAGAAGTAGAAGTCAAAAATTGATAATAATGACAATGCTTCATTAAAATCTATGAAGATTTTGATAAGATTAATTAAAAAGATGTTTACTTTTAACTGTTTTTCACTGGCTGATGATTGGTCACTGTCATCATCACTGCTGGACTTCTTTTTATGTTTCTTGTGTTTCTTCTTCTTCTTTTTCTTCTTGTCCTTCTTCTTCACTTTAGGAGTTTCAGCATCACTCATTGGCTTGATGCTCTCCTGCTCATCCTCTTCAAACACCAAGTCATATTTCTTACTGAGCAGAGTTAAGAAAGTCAATAAGATTAAGAACATATCTAGGATTTCAATGATTTTCAGGTTCATAATTTTTTTCTCTTTCCAGAGATATGCTTGCTACTTTATATTATAACATTTGCGTATGTGTGGCAATAAAATCTCATGAAAGGTTTATCAGACAGTAATGAAAAAGGTGATAGTAGAAATGATAACTTCAATTATGATAATCTACAAAAATTAGTTCTAGGTCAACTTATCTTCTAAATGAAATATTGAAATTAGCAAACAATCTAAGTAAAAATGGAAGTAAAAAAAAAAAAGATTAATAACAAATAGTGAATCTAATTGTATTTTTTTAATCATTAAGGCTAATAGCACAAGGCAAATTTTGGAAGGTTGAGAGTAGTACATTTTAGAGTTTTAGAGTTATAACAGTATCACATGTGCACAAGAGAAAAAAATGTATCTAAATTGTGCTGCCAAGATCTGAAAGAACACAAGGAGAATTGGATCACGCATTTACCAATGGCATTAGGGCAAAATGAACATAAACAGACTCAGTTTGAGTTCAAACTTGGTGACTCCATTTCCATGTTAATGACCATTACACCAACCTTCATAATACTAAAATACTTTAAAAGTTGTACAGTTGATGCAACATGATATAATACATAAGGATATAGAATTAATATGCGGCTGAGTCCACTCTGATAGTGTAATGGTAAGTATGTCTGCCTCATATGCAGGAGATCCTGGATTTGATAACCGGTATGAATGGAAAGTATGGAAAACACAGCAGTTGAGTACACTGAGCTGTGTGATTAGGGTGGAGGTAACCTTCCTTGCCATTACCCCCTTGGCAGGATGTAAATCAGTCAAGAAAAAAAAAACTTGTATAAAAGTCCCAATCTTGATCAGACTTAAGATTTGCAAGGATCACTAAGCCCGTCATACTTTATTGGGAGTAGTGTTTCTCAAAAGACAGATGCTTTATAAAAGGTAGGCTGCATGATAAACTATGTGTCAATATTTTTGAAAGAAAAAAAAAATCATTATATTATTATCATGCTTTCCAATGTACAATCATTATACTTCCTAATTATCATTATTTCTCCTCATATTTTTCATCTTTTCTCTTCTTCCTTCCTACTCACCCTTTCAATGTAATGAACAAGGTAAGAATGAAAGAGGATGCTTATGCTTGAGTGAGAGCAAAAGAGACAACCATCTTTTTATCTGTCATTTATTCATTGCTCTTCCCTTACAAGTCTGAAACCTAAAAACAAAATTATAGCAGTTGTAGACCATAGGAATATAGACAGCAGAAGTAGCCAATGATGATAATAACAGCATCAATGATAAAAGTTTCAGTTGCCTTAGCATATCAACAAGATGATACCTTTAATTGCAGAAATATACCTGTAAGAGTAATGATGATATCTTGATCGACCACCCTTATGCAATTCACACAGAGGTCTAGCTACTTATTAGTAATAATGTGAGCAATTTTGAACTCAGTTTGGCAATTTGGTTTTTCTGAGCTGGTAATCGCAACACTTCCTTACATTTACAAATGGAATATAAAGGAACTCTATGAATGATGACAAAGATGAGATGAAAGCATCATATCAATATTGTTTGCTCTACTCAGATTGGGTCATTTTTTTTCCCTTTTAAAAATTGGTTTGACCCTGTTTCTCTCAACATTTCATACATAAAACAGATGAACACCATCACAGAAAATTCTTCTCCAGCTTGCCTAATCTTTACTAACAAAGGATACTCGCTCTTCCGAGATGTATCTTTCAGAACATATTGTGGCCTTCCATCAGATTTGTTCTCAGCTTTTGCTTGCTCTACTCCTTTACCTGCAATTACAAAAAAAATTAAAAAAAAACAAAACATTGTATCTCAATATTTAACTTAATTCTTACTTTCACACTCTGAAAATTATATATATATTTAAACTAGACACCACGTTTCCATCCTATTTTGCCAGAGAACAACCATTCTAGACCTTCACATCTAGGACAAACCAAACACCCACTGAAGCAGAAAACAAACATTGCAGCACTACTAGAGGCTGTGGTTCTATCCGAGCCCAACATCAGCATTTCTCATCATCAGAAGTTCTTCTACAAGAAGGAAAAACCGATTTCTCACCCCGACAATTAAATACTTCTTAAATTCCAGCTATGAAATTAGAACAGAAAACAATATTCAGAAATAACAATTTGGTTGAACTCCCGTCCAGAGATAAATGGATGGAATTATTAAAGTCAATCTAAGCAAAAGATTTGCATTAATGCAATCAATTCTCAATATAATTAGTAAACAAAAATAACCCCAGAAGAATAAATAGCAAAGAAGCATGCATCAGCAATACTTGCAAAAGATTTCAGTTATCAAATGAATGATAAGGATTTTCACATACAGATTTTATATATAAGGGTAGCATAGTATCATTTTATTGCTGGAAATCAATCGGAGATGAATAAATAAGAACCTTACCTTTCCCTTTCCATTTGACTTTGGCAACTGACTGACTGAAGTCAACATGTATTCGTCGATCATCAATTAAGACATTATCCATCTTGAAATACGCTTGCTCGCAGTCTTCAGGCTGGAGAAACAATTTATATGACACGTGAATATTGAGACTTTTAGATTATGTCAAATGAAGCTAATATTCAAAACTAATGCCTCAGTTTCATTAGAAAAACTTGGCAGAGAAATATTAAGAAAACAGCATCATACAGATTTTAAAATTGTAGAGAATACAATAAATGGAAAGTTCATAAAGACAAATAGAGAAAAAATCTTTGTAGCCAATACGAATGCTGAATATTATGCCATTGTATTCAGTAGATAACGCTCCAAAGAAAAGGATTTATACTCTTTTAGATCTCAAGACAAATATAAACTGAAATTCTGAAAAAAAAAAGCTCCAAAAACTGAACATTTTCATGGAAAAATTGTTTAGTTTTTAGAGTTTTCTTTTCTAACTTACAAATAATAATACTTGAATATTTTCTTTTAGTACTTGAAAATAAAAAAGTAACTTTATGGTCTATCTTTATCTCCTTTCATTTACCACTGAGCAAATAGATTATTTATAGTATCAATTTACCCATTCAGTGTGAACATTTACTAGGTTCACAGCAGACACATTGCCATTACTTCACAATCTACTTAATTGTTCATCTTATATATGGTACCTGTACTACCATTCAGAAAAATTCCAAATTCTGAAAATTGTCTGGTCCCAAGGAGATAGTGTTTCTATAATTCTTGTTGTAAAATCCAAAGGAGATAATTAAAATTTCAACACTAGATGAGCTAAGACATTGGAATGGCAACCTGAATATTGACATCATGTTTTCAGCAAGGTTTTGTGACGATTATTACAAGGGGATGTCTTGAAATAATATTTTTTCTTATTTTCAATGTTTTCTTTTTAAATGACTAATTTCTGACCAGGTAGAATATTATTTAATCTTGGTGATCAGTAAAACAAAAATTTCAGTTTTAATGTTCTTTGATAAAATTTTATACCTGTAGTTTTGAAGATTATTTTGATTTAAAGCTAAGGTGTATAAAGTTATTAACCCCCTATCCCTGAAAGGGAGAAGGTTGAAATCAAAGACACAATTATAGGGGGAGAAAATCAAAAGAAACGTGAAAAAGGAAAAAAAGAAGAAAAAAAAAGAGGAAATTTTGGGGAAACAATTCTAGGAGTGAACTTTTGGGCTATATTGTTATATACTTAATTAGCTGATACAGTAGGGGTATATTCTAACCCCTATCAAGGGTGGCAAATGCATTTTTCAACAGGGCTATGGAGGGGAAATCAAAAAGTGTGGGGGGAGATTCAAAGTTGAGTCAATTATATACACCCCTGATTTAAAAAAGGAAATTGAATGAAAGTGATAAAATAAAATACTGGTTACCTTTTCAAATTCAATAAAAGCATATTGTAAAGATTCCTGAGTCTTCTGATCGCGTACTACTTCACAACTGCAAAAAATAAATTGATAATGTCATCAGAAATTGTCACAACAATTACCAACCTGGAGAATTAGCTGGACCTCATTAACTCTCACATATATATTTCTACAATTGAATCATAATTTTGTTAGAGTAATTCATTACCTATGGAATGTGTCTGTATTAACTATTATAATATGCAAATGCTGATGATACTTATATCTATTATTCGTTTTATTATTGTTCACTTTTGCTTTCTATCTATATTTCTATGATTACTATAGCTCAATTTTTAGGTTTCACACTTGTGAAGGAAGAGCAATGGATAAATGACAGTTATAGTGAAAGTGGAGTCCCTTTTGCTCTTCATTCAAACAAAATTAACCTTTCCCATTCTTATCCTTGTTCATTACATTACAAGGGTTGGTGTAGAGGATGAAAGATACAAGGGGAATCTAAATTTCACTACTGCAGATTACTATGCTTTGGTTTCTGTGTACAGCAAAGAAACATAAAAACATATTGAAACAAATAGATCTACAAAATTTATTTTTGTGAAGAGACACAAGAGAAGACTGGAATAATAATCAGAAAGTGTCAGAACCGTACATACAAATAAGCAGAACATATAAGATTATCAGAAATTTTTTTCAATTCCTAAAACTCAAGGATATACTCTTATCCCTTGTCATTTGCAGGTTTTCTACTTGGGATTTCAATAATTTGCAGTTTAGTCTTGAATAATTTCATAGGAATATTTTGTGAAGTTTTGCCATAACATAGAAAATATGCTGTACAGTATAAACATAACATAAAAAGTTTGGGACATCATAAATGATCATAATCTTTGTGTTATATGAAAAAAGTTTGTAGAAATCAACTAAAAGTCATTTATGTGGTTAATATAAAAGAGAAAACAATACTTTGCACACTCACAAAGGATTTCTGAGCAGATTAAGACAGTGTTTTCATTTTTTACCTATCCTGATTTGATTTGTATTCAGGAAAAATGAAATTGAGTTTCAAATTTTTTACAGTGTGCTCTATTATATTCGATAATTCATTTGTTAACTTACAATTGGGGAATGGTAAAGTTTTTGTTTATTAACAGGTATATAGAACGAGATTTATGGGTCTTAGGGATTAGAAGGGGGGGGGGCGATCAGTAAAAATTATTAATGGATTTAGTGCGATCACGAAAACAAGTTGTTCGTAGACTAAAGGTACATTTATAAAGGGAAGTAACTCTTCAAAAAAACTTTTGCAGTTGCCCCCCTTAAATTCACGGCTGATTCGTTGATATGTCTAATAGAGAATACAGAAAACATTTTGAATGATACTTTTTATAGGATTGACTAAAGCCTTCAAAATTCAAGGAACCCCCCCCCCAAAAAAAACAAGACTATAAAAATGATAAATAGAAATCAAAATATAATATGAAATTTACCTCGGAATATTTCCAAACCGAGAGAAGATAATCTCTAAATCCTCAGCAGTTGTGACTGGATTCAATTTACAAACAAAGAGAACATTGTCTGGAGGAGCCACCTCAGCATCAGGAAGATCACCAACCTGAGAAAGGAATAAATAAATGAAAAAACATTTAACAACTTCATTTCTTTTGTACATCCTATAAAAAAAGAGTGTAAAAATAGTCTACATATCTTTATTAAATTACTTCACAGTAATTCAATTTGACAAATTGTAAATGATCTGTAAAAATAAACAACTTACTTCAATGTTTATAATGTTCAATTTTTCTTTCAGGAAGTATTCAATAAAAATATATATCAGTTTTTATTGTTAAACATTACAGACTCATGTTGAATATAAATGTCAACTTTCAGAAATGATATTCATGTAAGGACTGACTATAGTAGCTTTGGAATACAAAAGAATCTTAACTAAGAATCTAAAAAAAATGAGCATGTTTTTAAATATCTAATTTTGAAGTAATTCATAATTTAGATATCTTAAATGTCAAAGGTTTACAAAAAACAACCTACCATTTCTAAAATTTGGGCATTAGCCTTCTCCTCTTTCTTTTCAATCATCTCCTTTAGTTGCTGGTGTGATAAACCCTTTGTGTCATCGATTTCCTCATCATCACCAATACGGCTACTCTGAAACAATGATTAAAATGCATATAACACGATACCTCAGAGTACATAGCACCAATACAGGTGGAAATTAATATAACCTGTATCTTCTTTGGTATAAGTGACACACACAATATTCTTGAGTATTCATTAAAAAATTTAGATGAATCAAAATATTCATGTTTTGATTTTCTTGTTTATCCAGTATATTCCAATGATTTATAAGAATGAACTCTGGATCAACTTTTATTGTTGTCAAACATTGTCACATACAAAAGTTCTAGAAATGAACAGATCATTTTAAGGAGGAAATCTCTGGAATATATTTGTCTGGAAATACTAATCAAAATGGAGGTTGAACTTAACTGGCAAGACTGATGCCAGAGGAGCAGATTTTTTGGAACTGTGAAGGTTAAGGTGAAAAGAGACAAAATAATGCCCTAACTGATCTCTATTGTTAACACTGATACAACTTACACGTGTTCCAAACTATCGAAGCTGCTGGACTAGTGAATCCAGGATTAGTCAGGTTCAACCTGCACAGTGAAACTATTATGTTTTGTGTAAAAATTGTTTCCAAAATGACGATTCAAACACATCAAATATACGCATACAAGCTGTTTATATAACCTATGATATCACACGCAGGTTTTATAAACAAATTGAAACTCAATCACTAATGATTACCTAATAACAAGTTCTGTCAGAAAGAAAAGCACAAAAACAAAATAAAAAAACAATTATTATTTTTATCATTATTACAATTGTTATATTCTAGCACTGGCTGCAACTGAGAAGTTGCATACACAAGATTGTTTTTCTTATTACTGCCCACTGACTTTATTGGTACTCTACTGCTAAGCTTTAGTCATTTCCTGCACCAACAAAATGTGCATTAAAAAAATTTAAAAAAATTTATAAAAAAAAAAAAAAAAAAAAATCAGGAAAAAAGGGATTATCAGTGGTCAGGAATTATAGCAAGCATTACAGACCAAATAGACTTATTATATAAACTAATATTCATCTGTGTGTCAATCACATGCCTAACGAAAACATTTTTCAGTGAATACAGAAGAAATGAATTTATATTAAATTCATATGTTACAACCCCACCTCTGCATCCCCCGCATGTGAATGTAAAGTCTTCTTAATGGATCCAATTCAAAAAGCTAAAATGAATGGAAACTCGAGAAAAAAGAATTAGGTAATAAAAATGAATTAAATGTGAATAATTAGTTTTGCTAAGAATAGATCAATCTGCCATTGAGAGGAGAAAAGATTTATTAAAAGTCTTACTTCCAGTTGTTCTTTTGTAGGCAGAGGTGACACAGGAGGAATTTCTAGGTCTGCTGGATCATCATAGGGATCATCCAGAATCACTGTGTGATAAATCCTACAAGGAGAAAAGAAAAGCACAGTATAATTTTCTATAATACTATATACTCAGTAAGTCAATCATCAGTAAGACGGAAACATAAAAAAAGAGAAAAAAAAGTAGAAAGGCATAAAGGAAAGAGAATCGAGAGAAAAAGAAGTGAGGAAAAATTTGACTGATCTCTCAAACATTTGGATATAAAATCTACAAGGAAACCATACAAATCTTTTTATGGATGTATCATATTTACTGGTGTACAACTTTTACATGTAAAAAGCATGAATATATTTTAATTTTGCGTATGAAGTGGTCTCCACTTCATGATGCCTGGAAAGAGTGAAACAATTAGTTTTCAGTTCTGTTTCTGTTTTGTTGTTATAACGATTTTAGAAATCAGTGTAAACCCTAGACTGGGATTGCAATGAAAAAGTATCCACTGGTCATATGCTCGGAAAAGACAGTTATTTTGTTGATTCAAGTGGTAAGAAAAAATTTGCAGAAATATTACACTTGTGTATAATGCTCACCTCAAATCAGGCTGGTTGCTAAAGATAGCTAAAGAGCTCAATCTGCTGTACTATTTACCTATAGCTGGGAAGAGAAGGTATGGATTCATGTCTTTCCCAAGCGCATCAGTGAACACAAACTGACTCAGCCAGAGTTTGAACTCAGTTTGTAGATTCCGTTGTCAATGCCATTAACCATTAGGCCACCCCACAGATGAAAACACTTGACAGAATTTCTAAGTTGAAGCATTTTCATTATTAATTTTTGACTAGTTCATCTTAAATTTGTTGCCTTTTTATCAAAAAGGTTATTTTACATTATACAGCAATATAAACAGCATTGATAAGAAAGATAAACTAGTCATAAATTGATTTTAGATAAAAAGTCCTCAAAGATAGGCGTATTAATAAAAAAAATAATCATTCATCCTAACCTGATATCTCGATATGGCCGATGTTCTTTATCGCAGAAGGCTTCATTCATTTTGCTCAGAACCTCCAAACCCTCAGCCACTTCTCCGAACACTGTGTGTACACCATCCAAGTAATCCAGATCTTCGGAAAGTGTGATAAAAAACTGCAACAAACAATTAAAAAATCTCATTCAACAAAAACAGAAAACATATTACACAATATTAAAATCAATGAGGAAATCTGTAAAGAGGAGGAATGAATGGATTTGTATCAAAAACAGACTACCTATTCATTATGTCACTTATTAACTGATAAATCAAATAATTACATTAAGAAAATGAAAATAACGTAGGTTCATGGTCAATAAGGATGCAAAGAAACCCTATAAAACTAGTTTTCTGATAAGAATGAGCATCACAATGCCCCCTCCCCCCTTATCTGTGGATTCGGTTACCGACAGTCAAGCCTAGAGATAAGCAATTACTAATTTTACTATAATTGGTTCTAAAGCATTTGTAAAAATTAGTGGTGATGCTGGCAATCCAGATAAGCTAAAGAGAAGCCGTAAATCGCTTCCTTCAAGTGAAAAAGGTGAAAGTTTAAGACATAATATTGGAAAGAAAGAAAAAAAATGGTATGTCAAAGTTGCTTGGATGTATGGTAAGAACAAATCTATTAACAACGTATTAATCATACTAACAATACAAACATCTCAAATCAAATATCGTATACCAATCTGAAATATCAACCCAAAAGAAACCCCTAGGTGTGCAATATTATATAGGAATAACAAAAGCACCCTTTAAACTCAGATAAGCCAACCCTATATCATCCTGTACTAATAAAGAATATAAAAATAGTACATCATTATCCACATATCACTGGGAGAAGCACAATAAAAATTTAAAACCAACTATAAAATGGAATACATTAAAACAATCCACATATGCCAAGATATTGAAACTCCATGCCACCTATGCCTAAATGAGAAATTTGAAATATTTTGTTTTTCCAATTAAAGCAAAAAAACATAAAATAGATTTATCAAACAGAAAAAAATGAAATAGCGTTAAAGTGCTGGCACCACTCAAAATTTTTAGTAACAAACAAAACTCAAAAACCCATATACAGATACACTAACAATAACAAACATAGATATTTCATTCACAAAGCCATTTCAAAAGAACTAACTAATCAACATAATTACTTCAGACAAGAGGAAGTGGACCAAAATCCAAGATAACCACACAACCCACTATGGTCATATCCAAGAGAATCTGACACTTTACTGCCAAGATAAGTTAAATAAACAAACAACTACTTCCACTTGATCTTTATTTCACTTGCTTATTCTCTTCTGTTCTATTGGCTATGTTGAAATATACATGAGAAAATGAACTTAGCTAAAAGCTATTGTTGTGTGAATTATTCTGAGGCAACTCCAGGTTACCCTGCCGGTGGATATATAAGAATTTACCTGGGAGCCATGCATGCCATTTCCACTGTTCACCATGGAAACTGTTCCACGTTTTTTGTGCTTGATCCGTGGCGTTGCTTCCATTTCAAAATAGCGGGCCTGATCACCGTAGAGTTTGCTGAGAAATGAAAAGAAAAAAAAAGAATTAAATGAACTGTTCAGTGAATTATAATTTTTTTAAAAACTTTTAAAAAAAAAAACCTTCTTTCATATGAAATTTCCAATCATGACAAAGCCATTCTTTCAGAGGATTCAGAATAATCAAGATCAATCAACTTGAGAAATGTCTTAAACTACAAAATGACTAAGTTAATTATAGATATAATAATCGTATTCTATCAGCCATTAATACTTTCCCTAATTCCTGACGATTCTCTTTTTCCAGATTTTTCATGAACTGCACTTGGATTAAGTATAAAAACTTGCTCTAATAAATTTTAGATGAAAAAATTGCCAAGTCGAATGCTTAATCTAATTTCTCTTCTATTGATACAAATATTTAGTTTGTTAATACAGAAAATGACTGAAGTTGGGGTCAGGCAATGAAATTCATATTCTCTGCTTCAATGCAAAAAGCACAATCAGCAAGTATGAATTAACTAATAAGAATTGACTGATAAGACATGAATGAGAACAATCTACCTCTGTGAGTTGAATAAAGTGTTTGGTTCAAAATGTCCAAAGGTTTGCCAAATACAACAGACATGTGAATAAGGTTGGAGGATACAATGGCCAAAATGTTGTGACTATAACAACTAAGATGAGGACACTGGTCAAGAAAGATTAATGTGTATAATAATGATAATTTTCCACCTCAGAAATTCAATCAAAAATGAAACTTATTTACCTGAAGATGCATTCTCCACCTCGTCCAGTGCCAGTAGGATCCCCAGACTGTGCCACAAGGTTTCTCTAAATAAATGACAAACATCGATGAAAAAAATAAAGATTTAACAACATCAGGCAGACAGGAACAAATCTGACAATAAAATTCAAGCATACAAAATGTACAAATAACTTTTTTATACATCAATTTTTTATTGTTGGTTCAATCCAACAATCTATCATAATCAAGAGTTCCTTGTTATCTCACACAGTATTCAATTAAGCCTAGTTTTCTGCAAAAAAATTATATCCTGTTAGAGATCTTCTGCTTTGTAGATTTTCTCTTGCCCCTATACTACATTTGTTGATCTTATAATATAGCTGTATTTTTCAATTTTCTTTTTACAAAATTTATTACAAAATCATCAAAGAAACAGAAATATTTTACACTAGCATCATGTTCCAATGGTAATCTGGTCATTGTAACAGATATTTAAGATCTTAAGCCAAAAAATGGCTAAGTCATCTCCTCACAGTGCACTGGTTAGAATGATGCTCTTAAAAGCAAGTTTAATGCACACTAGGTGCTCATAAAAAGTGTCCCTGTGTCAAGCATGGCTCAGGATCAAATAAATTACCAGAGGATACAGGAATACCTCCCAACCTAGAATTATCACCTAGATGTTGGTAGCTGATATACTGATTCATCATTTGTATTCAGTTCTTTTCAACAAAATTTTAGCAAGAAAATGCTACTTCTAAACTACTCAGAATGGAACAAGCAGAACATTCAATACTTGATTGTACATTGTTTATAAAAAGGGGTACTAACCCCCCCCCCCCAATGGAATCTGAATGTGGCACATGAAGTGGATGTAGTTGCACATAGAGCTACAAGGTGTCACTATTCTGAACCAGTCTGCCATGCGGCATGGTTCTGGATTGACTGACTTTTTGTTTCCAGAGGCTTTTTTACTTTTTTTAAGCATGTTTGGTGATTTTCATGATGGCTAATAAAAAAGAATAGAGAGTATGAGTGGAGTATTTTTTTATGGAGAAAACCAGTTTAAACTGATATAAAGCTTTGAGAAGCTTTTAAGGAAGAAACTTTGGGTAAAACATGTGTACAAGTGGTATCTGCAGTTGAAAAGTGGTGAAATGTCACTTGAAGACAAACCACAACCTGGCCATCCTTCATTAAATTGAAATGACAAAAATCTTGAAAAAGATTGCCATGCTATCAATGAAAATCATCATCAGACCCTAAGAGATATTGGAGATGACTGGTTTGTCTTGATGTTCATGCCAGCGAATGTTGATAAAAGATTTGAAAATGAAACAGTAGTAGAAAAAATGTGCCTCATTTCCACTCAAAAAATTAAAAAATTGTTTAAATCTGTACCATGATTTGAGCAAACTAATTCGAAATGACCCATAGTTTCTTTCCAAAGTTGTCATTGGGGAGGATAATAATAATTGGATTATTTTGGAGTACTCTCTTGTGTGAATATATATATATATATATATATATATATGCATGTATATTATCTATAGTATTGTTCTGCTTGTTCCTGGCTGCGTTCGAATGTTCCCTTTCAGTAATTACGCAAAAAAAAAATAATGTTAGGTAGTTTAATAAGAGAGTAGGAAAAGAGAGAGAGCAGAAAAAAAAGTCAAGTGATTTAATGAGACGGTAGGGAGAGAGAGGGAGAACACATGCAGAAAAAAATTTAGGTAGTTTGATAAGAGGGAAGGAAGAGAGAGAGACAGACAGCAGAAAAGAAACTAGAGTAGTTTAATGAGAGGAAATGTTGAGAATGGATAGAAAAGAAAATTAGGTAATTTATGGAGGGGTGAGGATGATTTTTTTTAATGAATCTAATCCATGTTTGGATAACATTTTATAAAAACATTGCAATGAAGATTGGAGAGGATAAGGGAATGAATGAGAACATAAGGGCAAAGGGTTAGAGAAGAGCACTGGTATGTGATAATGGATAATCTTAGTCGTCAGCACCCGTGGAATTTCCATGGGTTCACCTGACTAGATTTTGCTTACCTGCACAGAATGAAACAAGCAGAAATTGTAATATTTGATCTTGCATAATTTCAGGAAATTCAGACAGGCTGAAATTTAAAAGAAATATTAATTTTAAACTGGAACAAAAATTGTATTAATGGGGTATACATCAATTAATTCGTTAATTGAAAAAAAAAATTATTGTTCAAAATCTATTACGTAACTTATACATGGAAATATATTGAAAAGATTCATTTTATCACAAATCTTTTTGTAGTAGGAAATAAAAGTATTTTTGTAAAATTAATCTATCATTAATTAGATTGAAAAAAAAACAAACATACCAATAACGCTAAGTACTAGTTTGGTCACCAATTACTAGAATTTTGGTTGTTTCAATTTAACCAAGCCTAAGGGGTTTTGATCTTGATTGTGCCTTTTGACTGGTCGGGTTTTGTTCAAGGCGTTTTGTCTGAATCCCATGAGATTTAATCAGGGAATTTTCAAAAGGCTCAATAAGAACAAAAAAAAAAAAAAAAAAAAAAAAAAAAAACAATAATCAAGCGCAAAATGTTCCAGGTGATCATAAATAACTACTTGGAACATTTGATTCAATTAATTGTACTAACAACAAACCCTCGAGGAAATACTCTAGCGTAAAACAACTTTCTACTTAGGACATAAACTTTGTTGATGATTGATATAATTGCTCATTTCCAGAGTGTGGAATCTCTTTCTTATCGATCGAGAGAACTTCTCCTTTTCAAATATTCGCTTTAATACAGATTTTTCTTTCTCTCTCATTTTTAAAGGTCTCTTCAATCGTAAGGTATTATATGGACTAACGAAGTGATCACACGCGAGTGCTGTTTGTTTGTATATACTTTCATAACTAAACTTACATTATTAAATACTCCCAAAAGGTCTTATTTTTCTATCGTACAATCACTTCTTAATAATTTGTCGTATAAAAATAATTATTTCAAAGAACAAAAAGTGTAAAAAATCCATAAGCAAAACACCACATAGTCACCAGCTAGCTAGCTATTTCAACATGAGTAACACGTACCACGATCACAACAACCGTAATAGTTAGTGACTCTAAACAATGAGATCAATCCCAAAGTCAACACTTAGAAGCATTACAACAAGGACTTGGTATCAAATTAAATAAATCTACAAATGATAAAAGCAAACTTACTGTTGGGTCTTTCAGTTGTATACAAATCTATTACCAAATCTCCAATAGAAGTTTCCAAAAGAACCGCCATCTTACTAAATCCTAGTTGTCTCCCTTACAACCGGAATTAGATTTCACTTTCTGAGAGAAATGAATTCCTGACCAATGGATTTCATTTACTAGCCTGCGTGGCGCTTGTCTTTAAACCATCATGGGGGATTTAATATGAGAATCGTTTTGCTTTTTATTTATTACTTGGATTTAAATAGCCTTTTTTCTGATTACCATCACAGTCAGCAGGATAAATAAATTTACTATTAAAATAGGTAATCTTGACTTTCTTCAAGTTCATTTATTCCTCACCTATCAAGGGAGTTGATGAAAATTCGAATACAAGTCTAGTTTCTTTCAAAAACGAGGAAAATTATACTTGGTACAATGTAAGGAAGATGGAAAGTTGTTAAAAGTTAGAAAAAGACAAAAGACGATATGAAATGATCATCATCAGGCGAGATAAAAAGGGGGGGGGGACACATTCTAATGTTTCACACCACCGCTCTTTCAATGTTAAAAATAGCGCACAAATAATAAGAAAGAAAATAATTTATCAAAGAAAAGAATAAATTACGTTTTAATTGCTTTGATCGAATTGAATTGTTAAATTCTTTTAATTTGTCCGGCATTTTCAACATCAAGTAAGCGAAGGTGTGAAACTTTACATTGTGCCCCCCCCCCCTTTTAAATCTCACCTGGAGATGATCATTTCATATCGCCTTTGCCTTCGTTAACTTTCATTTCAATTTTTATTACCTCCCTTGATTGTTGAAGAAAAAGTGGATCTAAGACCTTAAACGTTAAGATTACTATCATAACTTTGTTAACTTTACAACGTAGGTGGCAGATGACAAATTCTAATTCCTGGTCCATTCAATCAAAACATCATAACAAAATTAGTGTGCGATACGTAAATTTCCTATTTTGTTTTCAGAATATTAAAATACCCTTTAAAGAAAAACAAATATTTCCATGATCTTGTCATCAACATGTCATTTTTTACATAGTACTATTTATGATGGGAAAATTATGGCCAAAATGAAATCATGCTTTCTGATGATGACAACAAGAAAAATAAACATTATTATAAAATGGAGGAGCGGAATAGCTTTTCTCTGAATAACCAGTCCAGTACTCATGAAATCTCCATTACCTGTACTATAATGAACTAACAATAACATTTATTTTGAGATGTCTGCTTATAAAGGTCAAGTCTTGTCACTGTCAGTCAGTCCTAAGCAGTCCACACAACACCAATTGCTAGTGGATGCTTGTCATGTGTTTGAGACAGTAGGAATTTCTTCCCAAATACAAATGGAAAAATAAAATCTCTATATTCATCAAGTGAGGATCCGAAAATCTAATGCTTTGTTGGAACTGATTTCTTTTACCTGATTATTATTGTATTAACCCTTTTATTTCCATACTTTTTTCTAATAGTGAAACATGAATTGATATATGAATAAGATATTAATACTATACTGGAGAAGCCTGGACATTATTGAATTATTATGATTATTTACAATTATGAATACACAACCAGATGGCTGTTACTTGGTCGTCTCAAGTCAACACATCTGCCATCTTATTTAGAGAAAGACTTGCCTGCTCGAGTATTGCTGTACAGTGTGAAAGCTAAAGGACGTAATTTTCAGCTCAAAGTAATTTTCAGACACTTATCTTCATTATAGAACCACAACTGTCCATAATTCTCTAATTGTGCTATATGAGGTGAAAGTAAGATTGTATCAGAATTATCTCCAGTCCAAACTGCAATCACTATGCTTGTTCTGTGAAGAGATGTGAGTTTAACTTTCTTAATTGTACATGTGGTGCACAGTGAATCGGGGCACAGTGGATCTATTCTTTTAATCAAAAATTATCCTTTTCAATTCATTTCAAGTAGTGTACTAGAAAACTGAAATAGAGAAAGAGTATCTCAATTTCGCTTCTCATTTAAACATACCAAATTTATTTATCTTTGCGAAAGGAGAAGGTTTCTTATGATCCCGTTTTCTTCCTACAACAATTACAAGACCTGATTGAATCTTTTAATGTTATGAATTGATAATTTAGAAGTAGAACTCAGGCTACGACACGCACAACTTTTTGGGCAGACGCCGGTTGTCACCTGACCTGTTGACGCTACTTCCGTTGGTTCTGAAAGAGGAAGAAGAAGAAGCACGTGGATAGTCCGCCAGCAGCCGGGATCCCTATATTCTCGTTTGTTGTTATGCATTGTGAAGTGAGGGCGTGAGAAGCTTTACACGACTGTTGCTGTAGTGTAACAAGTTTCGGATTTCAGTGGTGCTTTTACATATTATTCATGGAATCTGTCGTCATTGTATCTGCTGTGCGAACCCCGATCGGTAAGTGTAAGAAGCTGGAAGATACTGATTTTTTTTTTTTACTTCGGTTATCTTTTTTTGTTTACTACTGAGAATAAGTTTCGATGTGTTTAAACAGTCAGACCAATTTAATTCGTGCGTAGGTTTGCGTTGCAATAATGGTTGCATTAAAATGCATTTATTTGAGAAGAAAAAAATCAGTTAACTTAGAAAAAAATTAAAAAAACATGTATTTCTTTATCATCAGATGACACTTACTGACAGATACTTATTACTACTTTCTGCTAATAATCTCATTTTCTGAGCTTAATCGTTCTTTAGTTTTTTCGTGTTCTTGTTCGAGAAAAGACCACATTATTGTGGAAAAGAAGAGAAAAAATAATGCTTCTCTCTGCTAATAATATCATTTTTCATGTTATTTCTGAGTCCTATCGTTTTTTATTTTTTTTGTGTGTGTGTTCTTACTTGTTGGAGAAAAGACCGCTATTGTGAAAAAAAAACTAACAAAACAAACAAATTTCTATTTATTACAACGTAGAATTAACTTCCAAAATAAACGTATACTTTTTGATCGATAAATCGATCATTTTTTGACGCCATTTTGTGGACAGGTCTCTTTTTTTTTATTTTTTTAACTGAAATTCCGTAATAAAAAATGAAAATATTTACACTTTGAATTAATTATAATTTAATTTGCGAAAGGAAGTTTAATTATTATTCAACTGAAATGTGGTACACGATCATCACACGCTGCCTGGAAAAGCACTGAATTATGTCTTTTTCCAACAGTAGGGGTTAGTATAATCTGTCATCGGGAATCGATAATCGATTGACTGGTATTTCAACGATAGCAGACGATTTGGGGGGGGGGGCTTGAAAGACAGACCGGAAGTCACTTTATAAGATTTTGAGGTACGGCCGTCCATTGAAGAATATTATCCAATTAAAAGGATCAGAAAGTATACGAAAAATTCCTCGTGGCAATCATCTTTTGAAAATAATTCGCAATTGCTTCAGTCAAATGACATAAATTCCGAACTTTAACTGTAAATGAAAGGTGAAAAAAAAAAAAAAAATGGAATTAATCGAAGAAAAAAAAAAAAATTCCAACACCTTAGTTCAGTCAAATTAGAATTGCACCCAGAAATGAATACACCATTAACAATTTTTTGCATACGAAGTTGCACCATTTCATGTAGAATAACAAAAGAAAAAAACAAGAGTTGAACGTGTGGAAAAATTTTTTTACAGCACATCTGATTTTCAAGTTTTTGCTATTCAATAAAAAAAAACACACAATTGTCTACAATGATACAAATATTGCCACTGAAGTGCTGTAACTTAATCAGCATACCAGTGAATATTCAGTATTGAATGACTTTTTGCAAATGTTAAAAAATCACAATCCGGCTAAATAAGGCTAAATTGATAAATCTCGAAAAGTATCGAAATGTGGAAGTTGATATTTTATGTGTAGAATCTTAGCAACCAGGTTAAATTATATCTATAATCCTTGTAGATTAGGAATAGAAAAAAAAAATGTCACAAGTTTTTCTATAAAGGGCGCCCATTTTGAAATTCAGAATGGCAATTTCAGAAATATGTAGCGCCCCCTATTCTTTTTGTCAGGAATTAAATACAAAACTCTTCTTTTAGTTAGATATAGAAAATGTCTCTTCCTCTGACGACCCCTGGACGCACATGGCGCAATGCTCATTAACCCTAGCTGGTTATGCCTCTGGCCCCGGCCTTTGCGGCTGGCTACTCTTTCTCTCTCATTCTTTCTTCCTGAAATAATCGTCATTTCGCCGACCCACCGGCCGATCCAATCTTGACCATTCTTCCTCCATGACCTATCTCTGTACTAACTTTGCCCATTTCACTTCGCTGATATCGAGCCACACACATACGCACAGTTACACTGCTATACCACTGCGTCTTTATCACATGCTTCAAACGCGTATCACCACTCACTTGTGAATGAAACAGCAAAGCTTTTTTACTATCTGATAGTCACAATAATCTTTCCTAAACTTCTTTACTTCGGGAAATATGCATGGATAAAACTCCTTGTTCTTTGTTTCTCATGGTCTGTCCATGGAGAGTTCATCAGTGTCAGAGAATAGCCCCAAAGTTGACTCACTTACTTGGCAGTATGGTTTGCTCTCTGAACCTGGATTCCACGTATTATCTTGGAGCGATCCAAGCCATACGGAATCCAAGCAGTTCAGAAAAACTCCATATTGACACCGATTCCAGTACTATCAAGACAAGAAAGCTCCCACCTTTCGCCATTTTTTCTTCATCTCTTCTCATTACTTCTCACGATCGATTGTAATTATGTTATCCTCACATGTACTTCATCTTCATTCTTGTATTAAACGTATATCTTTTGTCTGGCCAAAAATACTTGTATGTTTCTTTTCACTTTGTTTCATCAATGCATGTCTAAGTTCATACTTGGTACACATTCTCTTTGTACAACTTCCTTCCCCCCTTACATCTACTGGGTTGCTAGTGCACTACAGTCAAACCATGAGGACCAAATCTCTGCGAACCTCAACCATCCATCCAATATTCATTTTACAACTAAAGAAACCACCATGAAACATATTTATTCCAATTAGGACCAAGTCATTTTGAATGGATCCATTCCACAATTCAATCACTTCTTCCATCGCCTTTTGAAACTCATTGAGAACTTTCGGAAGTATTGTGTGGACAGACAGGAATGAATGCAGAAGTGTATGAACAAAAATTCAAAAATATCTCTCAATCAAAAACGATCCAGCCCAAAATTTAATCACTTCTTTCTTACAATGTGGTTTACCTTTCAACAAAATTTCATTGGAATCTATCAAGAATTTTTAGAGGTATCACATGGAGGGACAGAATTCTATTGAAAAAATGAGGAAATATCTCTTGCTTGAAACAAATTCTTAAATTTGATCAGTACTCCCTTATCCTGTGATTGACCTTTCCATATTTCCGTTGATATTCATTGGAAACTTTAGGAGATATCCTATCGAGAGACAGGTGTGAAACAGAAATGTGGGAAGGAAAAAATATCTCAATCAAAAACAAATCAAAGAATCCACTCCAAAATCTAATCACATAATACATAATATGTGGTCATCATCTTCCACAAAATTTAATTAGAATTCATGGAGAACTTTTTGAGTTATTGTATGGATAGCCAGGAATGAATACAGAAATTTAATCTGCATGGTTCTTAGCTATAATTTAGCCTTGTTGCCAAGATTCTACCTCCAAACTCAGAAAATGTGCCAGAAACTGAAGAGCTATCAGCACTTTTGAAAGCTTCACTTCGAGATTGACCTATTTGTCTGCAACATAATATACTTATTCACACTCTGTGTATCTTGATAATTTACTCATTTATCATAAAGGAACAAAAACACTGAAAAATAAGAAGAATACTACCTTTTTCAATTATGTAGTTCGCTCAAACACTCACAATAGCCATTTTATAGCCATTTACAATTTTTTATAGCCAACTGAAAGGCTGTTTAAATTAATCATAAAATCACCTCAAATCCTTTCTCGACACTTAGTTTTATGGTCAAGTGGCTGATCATTCTGAATTCAGAATGAAAACAATGCAGTATTGAAATCCTCTTCATGTTTGTGCTTATAAAAACCTTTCCTCGAAGTCTTGTTTTTTTTTTCTCTTATTCTACATAAAATTGTGCTCCGTTTGATACCAAATTTGGTAATGGTGTATTTATTTTCCTGGTTGACTTTTTTTGATGAAATTTGACTGGACTACCTTTGTCTTTAATATCTTTCAATGGGTTTTAGTGACAGCTGAATAGCATTATGAAACCATGTGCAGATCACTAGTCAGTCCTGCCCAGCAAAGCAGGCAGGTTAGGTCTGTGCTAATATGAAAATTGATATTGATATTATTTTTATTTTTTTATTGCGGAAAGTTGCCATAATATATGTTAGCAAATAAAGATGAAATTTTACCAAATGTGCGAGATTTGACTTTATATTTTAGTTTTTTATATTCTTAAATAATAATCTGTACAGTCCATGATGGAAAAAAGAGGACAATAACAAGCTGGACATATTAATAACTCATACAGACAGTAGATGTAATACTACTGTATATAAGAAACCAACACACAAAGGTCTATATTTGAATTTTGATTCAAACCATCCTTTCTATGTTAAGAGTAGTCAGTTATCTGAAAACTCAAGCACCAAGTTATTAGCGGTGACCCTGAGATAGAATAAGAAGAAATAGAGAATGTGAGACGCACCCTCAAGTAAAATATCTACCTGTGCCATGTTGTCACCTAGAGGAGAAATGGAAGAAGGGGCTGTAAAGATATCAAATTCATTTCTGCTGCTAAAATCCTATACATAAAAGTGACAGCAGAGACAATACTAAGAATTTGTAGGCATTATAACATCCAGATTGTTTTTAGCCAACATCATTATAGAAATAACATTGTATTTCATAAAGAGAAGCTATCATCTTTGGATATGCACTCATTTATTTACTCTTTGATTATGTCAGTATATTTGGTTCTATTTGTGAAGGTTCATTTAATGGTGGATTGGCAAATGTTGCTGCTTCTGAACTTGGTTCTTTTGCCATCAAAAGTGTCATTGAACGAGCTGGAGTAAAACCTGAAGATGTATCTGAAGTTATTATGGGAAATGTTTACACTGCAGGTAAGAATAAACTTCTATTAATTAAGGCACAAATATTTATCCTTCTTCCTTCTCTTTAATTCATTTACTTATTTTCATAAGGATGATGATGAGTATAATTTAATACAAGTACCACTGCAAAAACAGCAACAATACCTCCAATGAAGCTTTCATCAGATGATGACCTTGGGGTCAGGCATGATTTCAGGACTGGAGCATCATTGCTACTAATCCAAGGCACCCCAGCAATACTTCACAATATCAGTAGGCTTTGTTGATTTTCCATCACAGTGTGGGAATGCCAAATCCATGTGAATCTTGGCGCCTCTGTATATATTCCCTCTTTTCTGATGTAAACTTTCCAAATTGAGCCAGGTATGTCAAAGTTGAGTTGGCAATAAAACTTCAACATCCCAATTTGATAGGAAATGTATTTCTTATCTAGGCATATCTTATGCATTCTTCTCATGGATATACTTGTTTTTCCTGCTTATCATTATGAGCCCAGTTGATCCTTTTTTCTCAAAACAAACCATGAATCCAGCAACATGAATTTTTTTTCTTCAATCAACTGACCAATTACCAACATCAGAACACTGAGTGGTCAACATGATTTCTGTTGGAAATTCAAGATTTCATTCTAAATCCACTGCAACTGTCTAGTCTGTATACCCATTGAAATTTTGATTTATGAATTGTTTCGTGGATTTTATGAGCAGAAGGACTTATTAAAATTACTTGCATTGAGATACAAAAACTGGAATTTCATGCTGAGGCTCTTCAGTAAAGGATGTATCAAGTTCTCTCAGTGTTCTGTTCCATTGTCAATTATCTTGACTTGGGTCTCATCGTTGGCATGGTACTATGTAATTCATTACTACCTGCTGGATTAAACTTAGATCAGATGGGCATTACTAAGTAACTGTATGCTCACTGAAATCCTATAACACAGCAAACTTCAGATCATGGGCTAAATTAAGCCTAATTTCATCTGGTCTGCCAACTTGAATTGAATATCTGACATCGCATACAAATATTCTTTGTTTTCCTAATCAACCTTTGGTTTGCAGCCAATAAAATTCTGTGTTGGGAAATGGAGCCGAAATCTCATTTTTGCTGCGGCCTCAAATTAATCTGTGTTTTATGGCTAAAACTATTCTAATACAACACATTCCTGCTGTTCTATTAATATGCTCTTCTAAGTATGGCTCTAGATGTTACATCTCATCAGACAAGTTCTCATTATGATTGATTGTATCTGAACATTCATGTACGTATATATTCTTATAATGAAAAAAATTAAAGTAATTAAAAAAAAAAGAAAATGTTTTCATTGCTTTGTATGATAATTGTCTTATTTTTTATTCACCCTGGCTTGCAGGGCAGAAATATTTATTATCCAGCCACCTCTGAAAAAGGTTTGCCAGCTCCTGCTATATTGGATAAGATGTCAGGTCCTGACACCTTAGTGCAGCTTTGCAACTTGATTATCTCTACCAGTTATAGAACCAACCAACCAACCAACAAAAATTTCTCAGTATAATAATGATATTCTGAAAAGAGAAAATGTTATGGATAATTAACGATGGTCTTCAGTGAAAAGGACAAATATTACATAAATGAGGTTCAAAATGCTTGAAAAGATGATAATCTTTATGAAGAATATCAGATGAATATGGAGGATGCTGCATCCTAATTCACCGAGTTTAGACACTTTCAGCTGAGAGGTGTTGGGTCTAGCTGTCCTGGAGCATTTCATTCATTTTGTATGGGATCCATTTTGACAAATCTTTAACCTTTCTTACTGCCTTGAGATGATGTGATGCAGTTACTGTTGAAGTCTTAAAGTCTTCAGAAAGAACCTCCAGTTATAATGAATTATATCTCCATTTATATTGAATCTACAAAAAAAAGCAATTTCATTTGTAAATCTTTCACTTTTAGTATTATTCTCTATGATGTAAAAAAAAAATTCATGTATAACAATTTCATATCATTTTGTTGGGAATATGTTGATTTTTTTTGCTTTTCAAGGCTATCTACTTTTGTAAGATTTTATCATTTTTAAAAGTAACTATTCTATTTTGCTTGATTGCAAATGAGTTGTTTCCTGTAAATTAGAAAGTCATTTTTTTATTTAAAATACTTTTGAAAAAATCTAGAGCATTTAGTCTTTTGGAGATTGTCAAAAACACAGACAATTTTTGTTATAACATTCTAGAAAGTTGAGAAATACATATAAACATTTTGTAACAACCAAACTGCAAATTATTAATAAACATGCTGATGTCATAACCACATTTATGTTCGTACATTTTCTCTTTATCAGACAGAAAAAAAGGTATAGAAAAATAATTAAATAAAAACATGTATATTTACATCTTGGATATATATATTAAAATTTGAGAAATCATCCTAAATCAAAAAAAAAAGAAGCAAATCTGGGTTCACAGTTACAATTGAAGATTAAAAAAATTTTTATGTTATTTGTTTCTTATTAAAAGGTGAGGGTCAAAATCCGGCCAGACAAGCCAGTATCAAAGCTGGCCTCTCCAATTCTGTTCCAGCTTGCGTGGTGAATATGCTTTGTGGATCAGGGATAAGAGCAGTTGTGATGGGAGCACAAGCCATCAAAACAAGGGATTCAACAATTGTAGTTGCTGGTGGAATGGAAAATATGAGTAGAGTAAGTTTCTTTTGGTGATCAACATTGAATTTGGATCCTTTCTACAGTATAAATATTATTATTATTATTAACTTGCAAATTGTACCAGAAATCGCTTTATTCTCTAATTAGAGCATTTTAATGATATTGCGCTAACAAAAATCACACTATGACGTCCCGTTTTTGCTGTATTATGATAATACACATACAGAAAGGAGACCATTATAATGTAGATACTTATTTTTATTTTCCGTTTCATTGAAGATTAATTGACTCAAAGGTTATCTTGATTCTTGATCATCATTAGCCATTTTAAGTCAAAACATTCCACTATGGGATTATCATACTAAATCTCTGTACAAATGTGTACAAAAAAACTGCAGCATCCTATATTTGTCAAGTATCATTTTTGATTTTTATCAAGACAAATGTAAGGGAGGCAACCCATTTACCTTAGAATTCGCCAAAAATTGGTAAAACTGAGAAAAGGCTATCTCCTTTTAAGCATTTGTCTTCCAAAATACTTTTAACTCGTAAATATATGTAGTGCTCAATGATATTTCAATGAATTTCAATACTGTCATTACATAGTAATGAAGTATTATGAATCATTATTTACAATTTTTTTACTTTTATCTCAATATTTTTGTTGCTTTTTGAGGCAACTTTCCTCAGATCAGATAGAATTTTCAAAAAAGCAACATGAGTACCAAAAAAGCTGTAGCATCAGTTTTAGTGACAATGGTGTTGGCAGAGGTATGCACTCCCTGAGTGCTTTCTAGTTTTTCTCTCACTTATTACTGTCTTAATCTTATAGATAGAACCAGTCATAGAACTTACCACTATCTGCAGGCTGCTATACTGATGAATCCTGATTACCTATAGCTGAGTTAGATCATCTCTATGTTGTTAAGTTATATGTCCATCTATTATATCAGTGGCCAGATGTTATAGCCATGTCATCAGCTTTTGTTTCCAGTGTCATCATACATTAAGTGGTACAAATTAATCTCTTGTAGCTAATTATGTTGTACTTTGGATGCTTCTGAAATGTGTTGTATCTCTTTGATACAAATACTTGTTAGTGGTACTCTAAGCACTTACACTTGGTTGATGAATGGTTAAGTTTGTTACTTGTTTATGATACTGACTTGATTTCAATTTTATGTTAGGAAATGGTTGACTTGCAAAATCTTGAAGGACTTGTAATTTTTGGTGGGATGCATAGACTCAATAGAACATCAATGTTTCTTTAGTTCTACCATTTTGAAACACATCAAAACATATGCTAGGAAGATAACATCAGCAGTGTTAGTAGTTGTAGGATAGTAACTGAAATATCCAAGTGGTTCAGAATAGCATAATGGTTACCTGCATAGAAAATGGAATTGACAGACCAAGTTTGAGTTTTGGCCAAGGTTGCTTATGTTCACTTAGCACTAATACCCTTGGGAACAGCATGAATCCTCCCTTCCCTAGCTATGGATAAATAGCTGGGAAGTTGAAGTCCTTTATCCCTCAAAGACAGTCCATCTAAGAGAAAGTTACTCTGTTTGGCAGGGGCCATAGCTGGCCCCAAGCCTGGGGCAGGGATGGGCATGAGGCTAGCAACTTTACCCCTTAAAAATCTACTTGCTATTGAAACCCCAGCAAAGTGGTTGCTGCCCTTAGCTCCATAAGTAGTTTGCAGGAATAAACTAAAACAACTCGAATATTCAATGAGGGTTTTTAGTCTACGTATTGATTGTATTTTCATACATTTTATTATAAATGTCTATCATAGAAATGCATAATACATTTTTTTCCTGATGTTGACTTTTAGAAATGTACTTATTAAATATTTTTGCAATATGAAGTATATGCATAGCAGGGTAGAACGTATGTATTTCTTTAAAGAGTTAACAACAATCACACATTTCTTTTCATGAAATAATTCACAAATTCCGTATATTTCATATTCTCAATCTAAGAGAACAATATATATGTCTTTCATTCTGAAGCCAATTTTATTTATCAAGGATTATCATGCCATATTGTGGCCTTTCTTGATTCTAACTTGTAATTCTTTATTTCTCTGATTTAGGCTCCTCACTGTATGCATATGCGAGCTGGTACCAAAATGGGGGATGTCACGTTTACTGACACAATGCTCAAAGATGGACTTGTTGATGCCTTCCATAATTACCACATGGGAATCACAGGTAAATGGGAGATAATGACTAGGAACACTCGGAATTCTCTGACAATGCTTTGCATCTACCATTTTCTTTAGATAAAGAGACATTTTGAAAATCTACATAACTAACAAGCTTGGCTGCGCTAGGGTCAGACTCCTTCACTTCATTAGAATCTAGATAGAATCATTCCACATTATTATGTATATGAAAAATTTCAAAATCATCCAGTGCTCCCCATGTCGCCCTCACAGATTTTGCTGAAAAAAATCACAGGTGCTCCTATACTAAACATGGAGAAATAAAAAAAATATGGGGTCTGTTTCTCTTATAGTTTTTAAATTAAAATCTTTGGAATTTTACTCAATCTTTTGCATTTTGTAGAACAAGCTTTTCCATCCAACCTCTGACATTTACAGCTTGTTTGATATGGCATTTGATTGGAGCTTACCTTTTCTATAGAATTAAAAAATGTAATTAGATCAAGTATATTTTAGGTACTTTTTGTCCTACAAGGCTCTTAAAAAATAATGCCCACTTAAAGAGCTTCTCACCCAAACAAATTTCAAATAGTAAAATGAGATTATTTGAATAAGTCTTCTATGTCACTTCATGTAGTAGAGTTTGCGTTATTTCTCTTCCAATTGTATGTTTCTCTTCACAGCATTTATTTTATCAACTTCATTTGAAAATTTCTTAGAAACTATAAATTTTTTATTTGGTTTTTAAAAAAAAAAAAAAAGAACAGTTTGCTGATCTCCAATCTTCCTTAGATTGTTCTGCTGGGTAAAGCTGCTTACTTAAAAGTGTGGGGATGGGGAACATGAGTGAAAGAGTTTTCATTTGATGTATCAACAGTGATGGAAAGTTTTTTTGATGTTTTTTACCTTTTGTTTTGTTTTTTTTTTTTAATTAAAGTTACTGAACAATTCATCTGGCAAGCTTGGGGATTGAAGGTGACCTGGATTTTCTGGTTTTCTGGAATCAATCAATAAATAAAAAATAATAAATAATTAGATAATGAATATCAAAAGTTCTATCAAATTTAATTAGTTGAAATTCATTAAAATTTTCTAATTCAAGTGTATATTTGACACTGAAGAATTTCCATTTTGTTTTCTATGTGTTTTTTTTTTTTTGTCTTTGTATAAATATAAACACAAATTTCAGAAACAAATAACCCCTTTTCTATATAATGGGAGAAAATAATTTTTAAATCAGATTTTCCTCAAATTCGTTTTCTTTTTAATGATATAAATTTCATATGAATTGATTAAACCATTATATGATAGCATAGTTTTTTGTCAATGGTTGTCAATTTTGTGACTAGTCCATGGTCATTCTTATTAGTTGGCTGAATGGGTGAACTTCTACAAAGCCTACCAGTTTAAAGAAATATTCAGTTTTCTGGTATCTCTGGAAACTGGATAGATGGCCTTGTACCTGTATGTTCTTGAATTTTTTCATTATTGGTCTTGTCAGCCCCCCCCCCCAAACATAACTCCTAAATGATTTTTTCTGTATATACAATAACTTTAAAATTGTTGTTTTTTACCTTCCCTTTACTGAATAAGGCACGCATATACAACAGACAAAAAATAGATGTTCATTTATATCCTCAATGCTATCAAGATTTATAACATACCATGACTTTTTTCGACTAATCATTTCATCTTTTTTTTTTTTTTTTCTCCAAAATAAACAGTAATTACAGCATAGCTAAAACTTCTCTCATTATCAAAAAGGTTAGTCATTGGGATGTGTATAAAATGAACCTATATTTCAAATCTATCAATGAAAACAAGTTTGCTTATTAATATTTTGAATCATCATTAATTGTCAATTTTATTGTTCTATTTGCTTGACCTGTCTTTCACATTCTGAAGAAATGTCTTATTTTTCTTCACTTAATTTTCAGCTGAGAACGTTGCTCACAGATGGCACATAAATCGTGGTGAACAGGACAATTTTGCAGTTAATTCGCAGCAGAAATGCAAGATTGCTCAAGAGGCAGGTCATTTTAAAGATGAAATTATTGCTGTGACGGTCAAGACAAGAACTGGTTTGTATCTCCTTCATCTTTTTTTCTATTACAATCTGGTATGAATAAAGGTTTATAACATTTAATTCATTAAACACTTCTGCAAACACTTGACAGATAACTTAACTATTATTTTTTAATAACACTTTTCAGTTTTTCTACATCAGAGGAACATTTTGATGTTTAATCCCAATTTTTTTCTTTTTCTTCTTAACTCGTAATGATATTTGTTTGTTTTTTTTGTTGTTGTTGCAGCTTTTTCTCAAGCATATTATTGATACTGAGAGATCTAATGAGGATTGAACTCACTAACAACGACTAGCAAAATTCTTTGATCATTGCTATACAACATGCATCATGATTTTTTTTTTTTTTAATGATTTATTGACTTTGTATAGATTGGTATCAAACCATCAATTGTAGGAAATCAAGTGAGGATCAAACCCACTAAAAACTGCCAAGAAGATTAACTGATCATTGCTATGCAATGTGTATTCTGATCCATGTTTTTCATGTGATGCACTTGTCAATCCCAATGAACAAATTCACAGATATGTTTAGATTTCTATGCAATGTTTTTTTTCTTTTTTTTTTAGTTAAAATAAATACTGAATCTGTTTATCTGGAAGAGTCCATTGTTTCAAATCGGGGTTGGAGGTTTTTTTTATCAGCAAGATTTTTACTTTCAGTTTCAGAATGTTCTAAAAAAACTATAAAGCATAGAAGATTGCATTAAGAAATATAAAACTGTTCACAATAAGAGTTGGTTACTTTATTTCAACAATTGTTTTTTAGGTGAGCTGATCATTGACAAAGATGAGTTCCCAAGACCAGACACAACAGTTGAGAGTTTAACTAAGCTTAGGCCTTGTTTTCTCAAAGATGGTACGGGTACTGTTACTGCTGGGAATGCCTCAGGTACGTATATGAAAAGATGTGCAAAATAAGCCTTTTAATTATTAATAAACTGTATGACTAACTGATTGATCATTAACTAAGATAAGTGAAGTATCAGGTTGATGCAAAAAGTTCCCAGTGTTATCTTTTAAGTAATGTTAGGAAAATGGTAAAGGTGTCTTTTACTCGGCTCTTTATTGCTTCTAGCATGTAGTCCAAGGAAAAATTCTTCGGACTGAAGCTAGAAAAATGGGTTCCACTTGAACTTACAGAAAAGAACTCCAGTCGGTATTTAAGCACTGTCTTCATGTTTCTGTGGTAAATCTGTAACATTTTGATTCATGTGTGAATTTTCTCATTCACCACTTTTAATATATAATGTCTCTCATAATATATTTCCTTTTAGCCTAAAGAAAAAAATAATTACTGTATTTCCTGGTATCGCGGATACTATTTTTTCTCCAAAATAAGTCTTGGAAATTTACCCTACATCATACAGTTCAAAGGTTAGTTTCTTCATAGGCTTATCCTAAGCGCAGTAGAAGGTAACCCATGCTAGACAGTAATATGAACTCCTGTATATGACTTGAATGAAGTGTTGAATTACACTTAGCATAAAATAGTTAATAGACAGAAGTATCATTGAATTAATTACCATCTGTATTAAAAAAAATAATACATAACTGCAAAAATTCCTTCCCATATTGGTATGCTACAGTAGATGAACTAACAGACTAGTTGTAATTTAGATGTTGTATAAATTTACTGTCTTTCTATTGTTATAGTGAAAAAAGCATACTATAATTGGTGAAAAATGATCTACATGTAGGTGAGCCACCCACAAAACATCTGGATAAAAGTTGATGGAAGTGTTGACACCTCAATTCTATGCTTCTTTTTTTTTTTTTTTTAATTTTGCATGTCAAAATTGAGTTGTGTGCTTTAGGCCCAGAGCATTCTTGATGCCTTGAAATACAATGTACATCTTTTTATAATTATATAGTAATTCTTTTCATTTTTTCTTTTTCTTTTTTTTTCAAGGATTGTATCTTCAGTTACCTCATTATTTTCATATATTTCCAGTAAGCACATTTGAACTGGAATTTGAAAAGATGATAATCAACCACAATGTGTTTCCATTTACTTAATGCAGTAAATTCTTATTCTAAGGGTGCAATTTAATGACACAGCACATTTATTTTTATATTCTTGCAAGACTATTGTTGGTGATTATACCTTTCCCCAAGCAAAAAAAAAGTAATTAATTTTCTTGCTATATTTTTTAATCCATCCATTGTAATAGCAAATTCATTACAATGGCATACCTCAAGGGTGCTTTCAGTTATTTGGATTGTTGCATAACTTTTTTTTTTTTTTTTTTTCCCTCCCTTCAGGTATTAATGATGGAGCAGCTACTGTGTTATTGATGTCTCAGACTGAAGCAGAAAATAGGCAATTAAAGCCACTTGGCAAAATTGTGTCCTGGGCTCAAGCAGGGGTTGACCCTGCTATTATGGGGACTGGACCAATCCCAGCTGTGGAAAAAGCTGTAAGTTTTTTTACATAAACCATACAAACTAGCAACTATTCTGACAACATTTTTTTTTTTCTTAAACTATTTCTTGGAGTACTTTTTTTGAATCTCAACTTTTTGTGTAGTCTTTTTTGCAAATTCTTTTACATTAGTTTGCCAACAATTCTGATACAATTTTTGAATCCTTTTCATTTTGGTCTCATCTGCAGACTTTGTCCATTGTCTGAGATGCCTTCATAGTTATATCTGTTTTGAATTACAGCAATGTTTGATTAATGCTTGTAGTGATCAAGAATTTGTTTGATTTCACTAAACAATTCAGTTTTCAAAAACCTCTGAATTTAGGAAAAATGTTCACTTATGAAATTGAGTAGTTAACATTGTTTTCCAGGAAAAAAGTTTTCTATCAGTAATTTTTTTATTATTAAAAAGTAAACTCACGTATAACCATAGAAAATATGGAGGTCAATTTTAATTACCTCTTGTAATTTTAATTAACTGTTAAAATTGAAAAATTAGTAACCTAAAATCTCCCTCTCTTTTTTGTACTTCTAATGTGATGAGCAGTTATAGTCATTACCCATTCAGTTTTATCAATACATTCATTTTTTTGTCTTGTGTATAGAAACAAAAAACTTTCAGAGCTTTCTTGTTGTCTTCCTCATAATTTATTATCAATATTTCTTACACTGTAAAATATAGTGATATTACATAAGATTATAAAAAAAAAGCAAAATATGACCTGAAACTCTTTAAAATTATGAATATATCAAAAAAATTTTGATTTGGAATACTCATAAGCTTAGCATATGTTTGAAGTAGGTATTTTGACTCTATAGAATTAGGTATTAAATTGTGCAGGGATAGATTGTCCTTATTTCCATTGTTCATGCAAAGGATATCTCATATCAGTTTCTTTTTCCTTGTTAATTTGTCCTTGTGATGTCACCTGCCTGCCTCTATCATTGAATGAGAACAATTTACTCCCGTAAATTATAGGTTCAGTTCAAAATTCCTTGATAATTTCCCGTACCAGAAATTCAGACAAAAATTTCCTGTAATCTTCAATCAAAATATAGCAATGACAAAGCAAAATAATTTTTAGAAAATGCAAAGTGAAGAATTAGAGAAAAAGCAGTTTTCTTAGAAAAATTTTTAAAACTGGAAAGGTCTGGTTCGACCCCAAATATTGTTGTTCTGTTATCCTTCAATCAGACCTGCATATCAGTTAATTTAATCGGTGCTTGCTCTATTAAATAAACAAAAAAATGCCGAAACCAGCTTCTATTTATTTGTTAGATCTTTTGGCATCTAAGCCTATGACATGAAAATATATTTACTTTGTTTCATTACTTTTACACTTTCTAATTTTTGTTTTTCTATTTTTCTGATTCTCCTTCCAATAATTCTCTATTTAATCATCCATTCAGTTGACTAAAGCCGGATGGTCCATTGATGATGTTGACTTATTTGAATTGAATGAAGCTTTCGCTGCTCAGTCTTGTGCTGTAATTAAAGATCTTGGTTGTGATGCAAGCAAGGTATGTATGTCTTGTGCATTGATAATTAATATCTATCTATGCTCGGTTAAAAAAAATTCCATTAAATGAATAATATATTAACTCCATTGGCATACCTAGAGTATACAGTTTACAATTTTTCTACCTAAAATTTATCTTAGCAAGTTTCAACATTCGATCTTTGTATTGTGCATTGATAATGAAAAAAATGAAAGCTTTAGTGACAGATAAAATGTTTACCACCATCTAGAATGAAATAAAATTCAATCATCATCAAATTCCTCTGCCTTCTCATTCTTTTATACCTTTTTTTATTTTTTATTTTCCTCAGGTGAATATCAGTGGTGGTGCTATTGCCCTGGGACACCCCCTTGCTGCATCTGGTACACGGATCCTTGTCACCTTATTGTATAACATGAAACGTACAAATGTAAAGAAAGGTGTAGCTGCCCTTTGTATTGGAGGAGGCATGGGAATTGCCTTGTGTATTGAAAGCCTTTAATCTGCACAACTGTGATAATTCAATTCAATTATTCCGTCTAAAAACTGACCAATACATTTCTTACACCTTTCTGCCTTTTAATAAACTTACAGACTTATTTTCTATGCTTTCATCAGCCTTATCTAAAAGAGATTAGTTTTGAAATAATTATACTTTGCATAATTACCTCCAGAAAATGATTTATATCTTTTATAATTGTTTTGGCAATAAAAATCATGAAATAACTGTACAAATCAAAAATATAAAAATGAGTTTTAACTATTCACAAAGTAACAAAAGTGCAAGTTACAAGTTTATAGCATTTGACTTGTTTGTATTTTATTGATTTTAAGTTAGTACATATATTGCTAAGATTCTTTGGGATGTCCAGTTTTTATCTGTTGAACACAGATTTTTTTTTTTTTAATATTTAATTTTCATTGGTTTATAAATGCAAGCATGATGAGTAAAACTTTTTTGCAGTGTTAGAAACCACAAAATTGCCAAGAATAAAATCATGAAACTCCATATTAATTCATTTTCATAATTATGGTACTTAACAGTTATTTTACAGTTTATTTTAACCAAGTTTTATTTTTTATAAAAGCAATTCAGACGAAATGTTTTCTGAATACCTTCAGGTGATATGTAAGAAACTTTTCTGTTTTAATTTTTTTACTGGCAAACAATAAAGTTTTTTTTCAATATTTTAAAAAGAAACTTGCTGTACCTTGTTTTATTAACAATTTTTTACTGTTTTTTTTTTCTCCCAACCTTTTTCTTTTTCATTTATAAAATGCAGAGGGATTATGAAGCATGAAGATAAGGGGAAAAATACTATCTTGACATAAGATATCACAAAAGTCACGAAGGGTTTTTAAAATTCAATATATATTTTAATGTTTGATAATTTATTTTCTGTCACGTACAATTATCTCCATTTTGTAAAATTCATTGATTTTTATCAATTTTTTTATCATTTTATCATCTTATTATCTTTGCTTTTTATTGCAACACTCAGGTCATCTCATGTTTTACTCTACTTGAGGCTAATTCTCTATTGCAATACTCAGGTGACTTTTAGCATTCTCTTAGATTATTAGATTCAGGTTAGCTTAGCTGATCGATCTCATAGCCAAATTGGTAAAAGTGTAGTCCATGTCAGACAAGTTCCCAGAGATATGGGATGCTGGTCAAAATCTCAAAAAGACTACTCCTTTTACTTCCAATCCATGCTGCTTGCTTTATGGTTGTGAAACATAATACAACCTAAGTGTCGTGATAAAAAGCAACAATTAGATAAAAGATAAACTAAAACATTAATTACAAAAATGCTTCATTCAAAAAATCTAGACAAGTCAATTATTGATTATTTTATTAACAAAGCTGTGTTCAATTTGTGCAAATTACAAGAATTCATACAACTAATTTGATCTATTCTGTGGAATACATTGTTTGAATATATACACTAAAGTGAATTCTCTTCAACTTACTTTTCCAAAAATCCTTTCCAAGATACAATTGTACGTGTATCCAGTGCCTGATTAGGATTTTGTAGTTCCCTAGGCTACAGATATTGTGAGACCCCAGCTATATTTTTAAAAGAATAGGAAAGTTAAAGAAAAATTACATTTATTTTTGGATGGCAAACAACAATTGAAATTCAAACATTTGCTCTGTGTAATTTCTTCAAGACAAATTTCTCTGGAACATCAGTAAATTATTAGTTCTTGAGAACATCATTTTTATTTGCTATGGGGAAAAAATCTATTTTTGTCTTCCTTAGACTTCACAAACCATCATATGATAGGTATATATGTATACAGTACGATGTTTCTTTTTGCCATAGTACGTTTACTACAAATTTATATACAATATCTTGATCAAACCCTATTTTAAATAAATAATTTAGAGTATTCATACTTTGATTCAGCCTTTGCAAATGATATAACTTTTCACTTAATCTCTGGAGGCACTCAACTGCAGCCCTCAAAGCCCATACCTTGACCTGGCACTGTATGTATCACATTAAAAATGAGAAAGACTGGGAATTTACTGAGTAAATAAATCTTGAGACAAGAAAGAATGTATGTTTGAACAGAAAAGAAACAACCAATTAACTGTATCAGGTGGCAAAGAATAATAGCTATTACTCTTACAGCAATGACTATAATTCCAGTCATTTGTAGTTAATGGGTTTAATTACTCTTTTTCTTTGGGCTATTTGTAAAATTTTCTCTTAGGCAATAAAATTTCATTTAGCTTGTTTGGGAATAGAAGCCGAGTCTGTTGCAGGATTGAGGGATCTGCTCTGGAGGCTCAACTTATGGCATAGCCAAAGGGGCCTCTGGGCAAGAGGCTGATCGATTCCGAGCATAGCAATCATTATCTGGAACCAGCAGATTCTCTCTTTCAACGTTCTCAACCTCATCATCATCATCCTCACTTTCTGCCAACGTGAAACAAGAAACCCCAGGGTCCCAATTCTGCAGTGCTCTCATGTCTTGCACATATGAAACTACCGATTTATTGTTGGGATCTCTTACGACTTTAGCGAAAGGTGTGTTACCATCCAATATGAGTTCTCCGTTCAGCATAATACTTGGACGTTTGTGTTTTTCTGATTCTGCGGGTTTGCTTTCTGTTTTTTGGGGAGCACTCTCATTTGAGTTTTTGTCTTTCCTGTCGTCACTTGGGGCATCCTTCTCAATAATTTCAACTATCTCTTTCACTGGCACCTTCCGTTTTTTGCACCACTTCCAAATTTTCCGGACAGCCATTATCGTGAGACTGACCAGCATAATGACGAATAATGGTGTTCCAATACTCAGGGTTTTCTTCATTTCATAAACCTCCTTGCTTTCATTTTTCATCTTCAACTTTCGATAGCTACTCATGAAATGCGAACTGCACTCAATCATGGAGTCTGAAATGAAGTAGAAAAAAGATTTTGAAAGAAATCTGTAAAACAGAAATGAAAAAAATCACTGCAGAGTAGTGCTTATTCTGTCAGTCATGCAGGTCATTGTTAGTAAGTTCACTCTTCATTGTATACACACCATTAATGTTGCTTTGAATCAAACTTGGTTTAATCCCAAAATGATTCATAACAAGTATGAAAAAGGAAAATGGTCTACAAAGAACTTTCCACACTGTTCAAAAATTTTTATCAGGGTTTATGAAAGGGGGGATGCAAAGGGGCCTGAGAGCCAAAAGAGGAAGAAAACAGGATGACTAATGGGTTGGGGCACTAGAGAAAATTAGTTCCCCTTCCCTAAAAAAATTCCACTTGAAGGCCCTGACTTTCACTTTACATACAATTTTAGTCTTATCTAGCAGTGAAATGTTAAAATTTGCTTAACAGAAAAAAATTAGTTAGCCAACTGTGGTCTGCTTAACTAGTGATATGAAAATTAACAGATATATTTGAATTTCAATGAAATGATTTAATAAAAGCCAAGCAATCCACAAAACAAACTTATATATATATATACTTATATATATATATCAGACTGATTATATAAAAATATACATACATGTAAGTCTGCACCTGATTTATATATATTTATCCGTGAACCCTTACATTCTTTTCAAGATGCATGTATATATCCTTTTCTACTATTTATTATAAAACATCTGGCTCTATTTTTCACCACCACTCCACATGCACACACTTCAACATCGATGCAGTTCGACTATTTTTGGCATGCATACTCATTGGACTGACGGGAATGTTTTATGGTAAAAGTTTGTTTGTTTTTTTAAAAATCTATATCATTTTAGAGGAGGTTTCTATTGTAACTATAATGCTAAACTGATCCCTCACTTTCTGTTCAATATTCATATAAATACTAGCTTGGAACTGACCAATAGGGAAAATTTCACCTAGTTTATTATATATTGACTGATGAAAATATCTCCTACTTACTATATGAAAGAATAGACTCTTTTTATGACTGAAAAACATGGGGAAAAAAAACCAGAAAAAGTCACACTGTTCCTTATATATATATATATATTCCTTTCAAATGTCACTGCAAAGAATTGAAGATCTATTGATGAGAATATTTTGATATCAGAAAAATATTTTTTTTTTTGTAGAACTCTTATACTTTTTGCTTTTTTTATTTTCTTTGAAAGCCATTGGGATGAAAATCTTGTATTGGAGAGCTGAAAAATTTGTGTAAATATCCCTTTGATATACTTAATTCTCAAGTATTTCCAGATTTCTAAAGTTATGCCAGATCTGATCCAAGAAAAAACAAGATACTCATAAGTTATTTCTTATGAAGGAATGCTCAGTAATGTAGTTTTTCCTCTCCGAAAGTTATCTCCCTTGTCTAAAGTATTTCAGTCTTGATATTTATTAAGCTGGGTTAAGCATTCTTCGAGGACATATAGGAAGAAATTTTTTGTGGAGGATTTTGTTTTGCTAATATTCCAAATGGGTCTGCTTGCTTGTCTAGAGAATCACCATTTGAAATGCTAGCTTTTTAATTTGGTTCAAACACCAACTTTCAGCAATATTAGTAAGTAGATAACTATTTTAACCACAAGGCAGACCACAAGCATATTTTGTTCTTGTTTTAGCCTTTGAAGAATCTGATGTGTTCTTTGGCAATGTATAAGAGGAGTAGCTGAAGACAATTTGCTGGTATTCAAAAATTGTCTCCCTTGCACAAATATGACATCATAGAGCCCAAATCTCTGTTGCCCCCCCCCCCGAGTATATTGTCGAGTTCCAGGGAGCCGTCTTTCCAGGCTACCACTCCCTATTGCACCAAGAGTGGTAGGGTCAAGATCAATCCCTGATGCCTGAGACATCCCGAAGGGAAGAGTCAAGGGAGCAGGACAATTTTTGTTTCTACCCTCATATTCGCATGATGGTTCCCATATTAAAATCGACCTTGTGTTATATTCTGTCTTCATAGGGAAGCACATCATAAATATCCTTACTTTTTAGGTCCCTGAGGTGACATGTTGCTGTAAAAGTCTGCAAGTCACATAGGGCGTGGCAGCTATAAACTTCCCGGTTTTGTTCCCTAGGTGGTTGCACTTTCAGTTCTGTCTGGTAACCTGTCACGAATGACCTCTGTTTCCTGTGGCCAATAACCACTTCCCTGTGGACAACATGGTCAATTTCTCTCGTCCACCACAAATTTTGGCATTTTACGTGGTCATCTGTGGTATCACTCACTCGACATCTGAGGGTTATGTGCCTTTTTTCTTTGCCACGAGAGTTTTCTTCGGCTGTTATCAAAATCCGGATCTGGGCCTGAATTCCTGGAAAGAAAGCATAAAAATAAAGATTATTCTACATCAGATTAAGAGAAACTTTCAAGAACATATTTTCCTGCTGCTGTTGTTTTTGCAAGTCTATAACACTAAACAGGGATTAACATGCACTAAAATTTCCCAATAGGAAATCCAAAAAATGTACAATAGTTTTAGCAGAATTCTCTCAAATTGATCCATTTTTTGCTTCTTTTCTTGAAAGACTGAAAATTTTATGTGGAGACAATTCTTTCATATTTCCCATTCTTGATTCATTACAAATTAGCGTAGTACCAGTCAAAAATGATGGGATTAATGTATGGATCGGCACCTCTGCCTTGGATTAGAGTATTTGGGTGCTCTGCCTAGGATCAAAGTGTCACTCCTTTGCCCTCTGCCTAGGATTAGAGTGTCACTCCTTTGCCCTCTGCCTTGGATTAGAGTGTAGTATTTCCTTGCAGTACACTCTTTGGGATCTTAGTGCTGGTGCAATGCAGTGGCTAATAATGGCCGACTGAGGCTTGGTATTGCTAAGCGTGAGAGGCCTAAGATTCGTCCTATGGCCTCAAAAAATAATTCTGCCCAATCCCAGGGTAAAATTAAGCCTCAGGTTAGCACCTTCCCATTGTACTAAAAGGCAAGGGTCTGGCTTGCAGGGACTGGAGCAATTTTTCAAGCTTTCCATACGGAATCCCACATTGAACCGACCTTGTGTTACATCTTACTCACATGGGGAAGCGAGTAAATATGGATCAGAGTGTAATATCTGTGCACTCATTAAAAAGTCATATACATACACACACACATATATCTGTATATAATTATGAATGTGTTATTTTTATATGAAACTTTATTTGAACCTATATCCCGTTTTTACATGGTGAATATGCCAGTTGGCCTAAACAGCATAGAAAGAATAAACAATTAGAGAAAATGGGACTGCCGCAGAAATTGAATCTGCGCCCTACATGACAATGCTCTTACCATCTGTGCTTGGCTAATAGAGTTTTAAATGAAAATAATGCATTTATAATTATCTTGTCAGATCATATATCTATTTCTTTATATATGTATATATATATATATATATATATATATATATATTATTATTGTGTCATCCACAGACAGCTATTTCATCGTATTACAACTCTTCATTGTGGCTATAGACTATCCGTATAGACTAGGCTGATATCCTACCTCTAAGCTAGGGAACTGGACGGTCAGTAAGGCTGAATTTAAGCGTTATATTTATTTAGCTTAAATTCCCCATCCACCAGATTGCTCTATTCCTATGGAAGAGCATTGCATATATATATATATATATATATATATATATATATATATATATATATATATAATGTGTGTGTGTGTGTGCATGTGTGTTGTGTTTTATATGTATGGATTATTATAGTTTTATGCCAGATCTCTTTGAATATATTGTGATAACAGAAATAGTCAAGAAAAAAAAACAAACAAGATACCAAAAAATGATCTCTTCTGAAGAAATACATAAAAGTGTTTTTGTCTCCAAAGGTTTGTTACATGAATAATCAATTCTTAGAGTCTTACTTGCAAAAAGATATTTTACTAGAAAGCCTTTCTTCTTTCTAATACATCCAGAATACAAGTTGAAAAAGAAAATACCAAGAAATCTTAGCAAAAAAAAGCTCAATGAAATAGACACCTAACAAATGACAGTAGGAGAGGGAAATGTGTTGGGAGGACGTGTAAGGTATGAATGCGGTATTGTTTGTCTGGGACAAAATCAATCAGCACAGTGCACGTAATTTAGTAAGGAGAAAGAAATCTGTATATAAGACAACAAGAGTAAGTATTGTACTTTTCCCCTCCACCCAACCGCAGTGTCTAAAAGAGAAACATTTTACGGTGATACTTCAGTTATGGTTGGTTGGTTGGTTTGAAAAATATCAGCACTGTTGAACGATTGATTTCAATCAGGTAGGTATAAAAGGTGAAAAATCACACAGTTCTCCTAAGATCAGAAGTTGATACGTCTAATTCTCTTTCTCTTTCAATGTCACATTTTTCTTCCTTCAACTTTCTCTTTGTGTATGAAAAGACACCCCCCACACACACATATATACATATTTAAATATATAGCAATTCCAAGGTGCTGGTCCCAAGTGAAAGAAGGGGTTGGGTCAAGGGTTAGCCAAGGGGAGAGGAACAAGCTTCTCAGCCCTGATCTTCAGTCAATAGACTATACCCCAGATGTATAAAAATATATATAGACATCTATTTCATTTGCATCCCCTACTCATGAACATTCTACACAGGAAGTTGCTTATTATGATCACTTTGGGACAGGTTCTTTCAGATAACAATAACAGGCTGACAACTTTAAGTAAAGGATATAAAAACCCAGAACAATTCACATTCATTGTTTTAAATTTACAGCCATTGTTATAAATTCATTGTTACGTTATCAAATTTATTTGATTGATATTTATAAAAAAAATAATTAAAAACTTATTTTTAAAATTTGCCATTCATTTCAAATGAAGTGTTTAGGACCACTGATTTTGATAACAATAACTGTTTGATAACATTGTCTATGATTATAGTTTATGGTATGCTCTGCATATACATTATTTTGATACTGATAGATATAATTATGTATATATATGTGCCTTGCTATTACCAACACCATTGATGATTTCTCATGAATATATGAGGAAAAATCATCCAAAACATGTTAAAGATAATTTTGTTGTAAAAAAGCTTTGTGCCATTCATAATTATTATGATTAAGGGAGCTTCTGATCAAAAATCATTTTTTCCAAATTTTAGAACTGAAGATTTAATAGAAATGACCTCTGGTGACCTCAAATGACCTCAAAGGTTAACCTCCAATTGCTTATGTCAAAAGTTGATGTTTTGCAAGTGTAAATACTGAATATTAAGTTGCTAGGCCCTATAATTTTAGTGTGGAAGAGGTATTGACAAAGGAACAGAAGGCTCAAATATTAGTATAGATAAAACCCCATTTACAAGTGTATAAATATATGTATGTATGTACGCAAAAATCATATCTCTGTTTGTTTTTCAAAGACAACAAAAGAACGATCTTGTTTGCTATCAAATCACTGAAATACTTTTTGGTACTGTTGGATACAATTAGATATTGATAAACTTGAAGTGAAAACTATGCCATTCATACAGAAATTTCAAGTAGAAAGCTTGTATAAAATTTTGTTTGCTAACCAAAGCCATTTTATGGTCTTCCCATTGATAAAAACCAATATTCATAAGGATTTTGTGATAAATAATTATGCTCTTATTAAAAAATAACTAAGTTTCTAATTAAATAAGTATTTAAATGATGTAAAGAATAAAATTTAAAATAACATGACCAATGAAAAGACATAACTCATAAAAATAGCAGTTCTGATAAAAACATGATCTTTCTATTAATCAAAGCCAGCTTTACTAAAACAACAATATAATCAGAACAGACAATTTTATCAAATAGTGACACGAAAGAGAAAGGCTTTGCAATGATACACCCAGTCTAACACTTCCATTGACCTTGGAGACCTGATTTTTGTCATCCACATTTCTTAACACAATAGATCACCCGAATTCCAAAATTCTATATTACTGAAAGAAAGCTCAATTTTACCAAGGAAACCAGAATAGGTATACAAGGACTGGTTTTTTTTTCAGGGCTTACTACAACAAATCAAAACCAGATAATTGTCCTAGAAATAGGAGAAATTCCTTATTGTCCAATTATATAATTTCAATCCTTATTTAATAGCCAGTGTCAATCATAATAAATGTGATTTACAAAAAATGATAAATTAAGCATCAACGTCATTTTATCTGAAAATGGATCTATTATATATATAAATATATATAGTTAGTTTTTGCATGTTTGTAGGAAATACATAGTGCTCCATGTTTTAGAAAAGGATCATAACGATAATACTGGAAAACAAAACTTGTGATAATTACTAATCTTATTACATGGGTATCACACCACAACTGACCGACTGTCTCAACATTGAACATAGTTTTTTTTTTCAGGAAAAGTGTGAATGTGGCCAGAGCTTTTAAGTAAATGAATTTCTTGGAATTTTCAATAATCTTGATTTATCATAATAAAAAGCATTGATTGGAATCGTCAATTCAATAAACCAATATGCTCTTGATATCTGTGAGATTCAACTTGATGATGAACATTGGGAAAATTGGACAAAAATTATCCTTTAATTGGAGAAATCGAAGAGAAGATGAGATATTTTACTATCAAATATCTATATTTACCTTATCTGCAATATTAGAGCAATTAACCAAAATTTATCCAAATCAACAAGTAACAATGAAAGAATAACAATTTTTTACTCTTGAGATAAATTCTTCAAAAAGATTTTAAGGAATTTCAAGGAGATAACTTACCTTGGAATAAAAGTAAAGTACCCACAATGAAATGTGTCCAAAATATATTCATAATGGCTCTTTGTTGAATTCTTCCTGAATTCAAGGAGACAAAAAAAATCCAAGTGACAAATAAGAAGAGAAAATTGAGCTGATCATTACATTCTAAAGGTGTGTATTTGTGAACATCTTCATTATAATCCTAAGATAGTTATGTAAATGCCTTCTTCTTCCTTAATGATAATACTCTGTTATTGATACTGAACACTGGTCTTAATCATTTTTAAAATCTTTTTCTTCATTTTGGAACTAAATTCAGAAACAAATCCTATATCATTTCTTCTTCCCAGCTTCTTTTTTCATAACTGGACTTGAAATGCTTCTTATTGATCTTCTTGTTAGGACTGAAAAAGAGAAAACTATGCTTTAGGAGCACTAATGAATGAATCTTCTGTTCCCTGAGCTTGAAGCAGCAACTGTGAATACTTTAGAAACCCAATGTCATGTTCCACTTAACTCTATTCATCAGTATCAGTATCAGTATTTCATAGATATCACATGGGTCAGATACCATATTGGATCTCTGAGTTTCACAATTCTGTTTTGTTTAAACTGATACCTCAGGTTTAACTCAGAGGAATCAAGTTTCTTCAAACTGGTCTAACATCAGCATTTTATTTCATGAATGGATTATCAGTGACAAATATAAATCCGCACTGAGGATGGGTTCAGAATGAGATGCTAATAAGGATTCATGAAATGAAGATTTGTATTTTCATTCTGTTCTTCTTGTATTTTAACATTCCAAAATCTGTATCCCAAAAATATACTCCATTTTAGTGGCCATGGCACATTTTCATTCTTTTCTTTTGCCTTCATATGTATGATTTACATCAGGCACACATTAGATATTGAATAACTCAGGCTAGGAAAAATATGTTTAATATGAAAAACAGGTCATGGAAAATTTGGTCTCAAAAATTATGTAAACATAATTTTTAAGAAAAGAAATAAAAAGGATAGAAATTATTGGATGACCATTGTAGAAATATTGATTGTGAAAAAGTCTAACAGTTTAAAATTAAAGGAAGACCATCATGATATCAAGTTTTAGAAATTTACCAATTTGAAAATATTTGGTTAAGTAGTGATAAAAAGCAATTAAAATTGAGATCAAAGTAAATGATAATAAAAATGATTAATATTCACAATAATTCATCTACAAAAATGAAAATAAACTGGTCTGCCAAGTCACTCAATAGAAATGGCCATGTGACCAATTTCTTTCAGCAGCATGCTATGTTGGGGATGATCAATTAGAAAATTTGAAAAAGGGGTGAATAAATTACTTCTTTCACCTTTAGTTGGGTTGTGATCTCTTAAAAAGTTTTGAAAAATAAACATGAATGCTGCCGGACACAAACTGAGGGACAAATTAAGCATAAATTTACATTGGTAATTGAACTCTTCATTAAAAATCTATGAGGGTATTTTTTCTAGACATAATGAGTAAATGTTGAAATTTTCAGCCCTCTAGCTCCATTGGTGCAGCCTGTATGCATGTTACATACATACATTGCCGGCCAACTAAACTCAATTAAAAAATGAAGAAACTGATGTTGACAGTTTTGGTTGACGGTTTCTACTCATGCTAACTTCTGTTATTTATCAATTTTATCATAGAGCCGTATATGATGAATGTAGTTTTAAAATTCAATACTATATTATATGATTATATGAATACTAAAACAAAATTGAATAATAATTTTAACTTGATGTTAAACAATACATCCTTGCTTAGTTTTAGTTACGTAAACAAAAAACTGATAATTCCAATAACTGTTTTAGCCTTACTTACTTTGAAATTCTAAATGTTTATTTTTGTTCAGACCTAAAATTGTGTTTTTTTGCTTCCCAAATCATAGATTTTTTTTTGAAATTATAGTCTATACCTGTAGAGTGAAATATCTACAACCATTGTGGGTAGGTTAAACAAATTTCCATTATCATAAAGATGATTAATTAATCTCCATGGAAAATTTTTAAAAAAATGTTTGAATTTTTTATGACATGATTCCTTTCTACAGAGGAGAAACTACTGATTAAAGCTGTTCAAGTGGAAAAGTTTATTGCTCCAGCTGGAGGGTAGGATATATCTTTATCAGCAAAATTGTTACCGTTAAGTGGAAGAGTCCATTTTTACGGATAGTAAAACATACAGAAAAGGTCACTCTGGTTATTATATAGATAGATAATACTACCAATTCTTATTAGGATTATTGACACTGATGAAATTCTTTGTGTGTGTGCATGTTTGATTTGATGCTTATCTGATCAAAATTTATGAAATATTCTTCAGTTAATAACATTTCTTATTTTAATGCTTTTAAGCATACATGTTTTAATGAACTTTAAAAAGTTGAGCAAAATATTATCAATAGAGAATACCTATTGAGGAGAGAAGTCACTCTTAATGGCTTACAAGATCACATTTTTCATTGCTTTGAAAGCTTTTGTTTTTTTTTCTTTTATCATATAATAATTATAAAATGAATTTAGATAAGATGAAACTAGAATTACCATCTGCAAGCCAATCGAATATCACGGAGATTATAATCTATTTATTTATAGATACAGAGATTAAAAGTTTCTTCATTCAGAAGGGAAGAGTTTTCACTGATGTACTAAATTGGTTGTTCACCCAAAACACGTGTAACTAAAAGAGAAAAAAATCCCAGAATGCAACTTCCGCCTGTGCACCGGTTTCCAATAGAGCAAGTTTAACTATTGTTCCGAGAGAAATTCAGTTGAAAATCCATTTTAGAAATCTACATTGGTGAGTTCAATATTTCATATATTTTTTCTAAATAATTGGTTGTACACTCTTCATAATAAAATAGAACTTTTAGAACCAGCGACTAATTTACTGTCGCTTGTTTGTATTCGTTAATAATGTTGATTCCCCGCGTTCACCTCTATTTGTTGGTCCGTGTGTTGTAGTCCGAGAAATAGTTATAATTTCGATCTTGTTTGTTTAAGATTTTAAGGTCTAAACGTGACCATTTTTACTGCTTCAATGTACTATTTCATTAACAGTATATCTCACAAGAGACAAAGAAAATCGATTGTCAATATCTGTACCCTAATAGTGCTAGTTGCACAAATGGATTGTTTCTGTTACGATTTTACGTGAAATGTTGATTTATTTGAAATAAATACAATTTAACATGTCTTGAAGCTTTAATTGCATTCCTGTGTCGTTTCTTTGTTGGTATAAAACTGTCAATAGAATATATTTTTTGTTTAGTGAATTATCATTACCTTTTGCTTTGAAAGATAACATTGGATCAATAACCAATTGATGCTGATAACAACACACGTGGTTCTGTTTTTCAGCATTTGAACCGGTAATCCCTGGTTTGATGGGCCCAAAATTCGGTAGCATAAGATTGGTTTTTAAATGGTTAAAATGGGCTATTCCAATTTTATCCATTTGTGAAGCCAGTCTCATGCTAACGTATTGTAGGACCTATCAAGCTATAGATTATTACAAAATAAATAAATACTTATTTTATCCACGATTCGGGTACTGGAGTCTCTTACCCCATTTTCAGCAAAAATACCCCCTTTGCTTTATTATTTTTTATATTTTTTAAAAATTTTTACTGAAAAAAATCTTGTTCGCGATTATGTTAAATGCTTCTATGGTAACCCTTGACATCCTATAATTATTTGGTAAGGTCTTCAAAGTCAACATTCAAATCAACAGTGTATATATTGATTTTAAGGATTCTACAAAGATTATTTTTGCCCGGTTTTGACACATATTACACAAAATATGAGGGTATGTATTGGTTCGGCCAACTTTTCATAAACGTGAACATTGCTGTATCCTAAATGATGTGATCATAAATATTCTGTATGTATTTTTTGCTATTGCTAGTATATTACTGATATATGAAATCAGTCCGGAAATTATCCAGCTATTTTCAAAAACTTCCATGGTTTATTGGACATAATGTAAGTTGGCAACCAATCAAAGGCTTACCCTGCTGTCAATACTTGAACAGACTCTCTCTGGGGTTACTCAGTCAGCGGCTAGACACCATTGAGCGAGCTTGTGTACTGTGTGAAGGTTGTATTCCCTGTGACTGAGCCTACTTATTCACATCTTGTGCAAGGTTTTTTGGCAAAATATAGCATCATCCAAGTATGTTGGCCCCCACGCAGTTCAGATTTGGTTCTCTTTGACTTATGGCTTTTCATGACGGTGTTCCAAATCGTGGACAAGATTAGGGAGAATGTGACGAGGCAACTGGAGGTGACCCCCAAAGATTTTACGGACTGTTTTGAAAAGTAAAAGGGATTCTGTGTGTAATGTCATGTGAGGAGTACTTTTAGAAGGACTAAGGTGCCATTGCCATAGGTAATCTATTTTTTCAATGGTATCAACTGGCTGAATACTTTCTGAACAGCCCTCATATTATAGTATGTCAGTATATCATGCTGTATTTTTTCTTCTATTATAATGTGAGGACTACATATTTTGAACAAATGTTTAGAACATATTTATTTACTTTTTTTTCAGATACCAGTAACCAAAAATGGATTTGCAACACCGGCCAGGAGGTAAGACTGGCACTGGTGGAGTGGCCTCGGCCTCTGAAACCAACCTCGATCGCCGTGAGCGAATGAGGCAGTTGGCTTTAGAAACTATCAACTTGAACAAGGTAAATGTCACTTTTTTCTTTTCTGTTGCATTACAGTGTGTCTCTCTAGGGTATTTTCATAAGCTTACATTTCATAGGATTATAAATAACATAAATTATCACTTTAAAAATTTACCAGAATATCATTGTGACTGGTCATCATGATTACAGATTAAATATTTGTGTCAAAGCTTGTACATTGTTGAATAATTTGAGGTACATTTAAGCCATAGAAATATGTTACTAGGCTTTCTTTCAACTTCTACATGTAGCTTTGATATGACACATTTAACATGCTGATATTACAATTATCATCTCTCTTATAAAAGAGTTGATGTCTAGACTGCCATTAAAATTCAAGATTTGATGTTATCAATGGAGATGTGAGATAGCATAACAGTTACTAGCTGAGAAAATCGAACCAAAGGAACAAGTTAGTTTCAACTATGGCTGTTTGAGTTTACTTCACACTAATATCATTTGGAAAGGCATGAATCAATTTCTTCCCTTAACTATGGGTAAACAGCCGTTCAACCCTGTAAGGCAGTCCAATAGTTAAGAAAAAACCTACAGCTTGGCAGTCATCTATGCTAGTCCTAAGCCTAGATAAAGGGGGAGAGTTGGCATGGGGCTAGCAGCTCCATTTCATGAAAAATATATCTGCTACTGAAAATGTAGCGAAGTAGTAGTGGCCCTATTTTCCACAAGGAATCTACTTGAATAAGAAACAGTGTTATTAATATTTTTATTTGTGATACTTGAATTAAAATTTTACTTAGAAGTATAAGCATTGTCAAAAAACTAGCTATGATTTCAACCATAGGGTTATTTTTTTTCATTCTTCCATGTATTTTCAAACTGTGATCATCTTTAAAAGAAGTAATTTTTCCTAATTCAATGTTCTATCTTTTTTGAGCTATGAAAATATCCATAATGATTAATGCATTTTATTTACTCATTATTCTAAAACTGAAATATACTGTATTTCGACGAATAAGGCAACCTTCAGATAGATCTCAATTTTTGTCTCTGAAATTCATGGTTTTAACTTACTGTTTTGTCACTGCTTTTATATCTGGCCTGTAGGACGACCCCATTTTTTTTTTTTTTTTTTTGCTCGAAGTGTCATTTTATCCGTGGAAATATGGTATTTGTATGGCAGCATTAAAAAAGTTGAACTTGCTTTGTTTTAAAAATATCAATCTGCTGATTGGCAGTTGCTATCTTGTTTGTGCATTTTAATTTGTCTAATCTTTCTCATCATTTTTCTTTTGTAGGATCCCTATTTCATGAAAAATCATTTGGGTTCTTATGAATGTAAACTCTGCTTAACACTTCATAACAATGAGGTAAGTTCCATTCTGGCAAACCTACAGACTTGACAAAGTTCTATCTGAGAGATCATTGTTAAATAAACATTCAATAAAACATAATTTACAATACCAGCATTTGGTCTATGCTGTCCTGAAACAAGGAAATCGATAAATATCTACATCAAATATAAATGTTTAAGTGTTTTCATATCATTTTGAATTATATGAAAAATTGGGAGTTGAGGGAAATCATTACTATACTTGAAAAGTCTTTCTTTTTTTTCCTTGATAGAAAATAATGCTAAGAGTGAAAGTACTTAAGTGTATTTGCATTTTTTTGCAAATATGCAAATACAATATAAATAGAGATAATGTTATAACTGGAGGTTTTTTATCCTTTAACAACAATGGTGTCTGCCTAAGAGTTCAGACTAATTTTCAAGTATGAATCGATCCATAATGCTGCTGGAGCTGTTGATGAGGTCAGCAAAGCATTTGGAGTGAACACTACTAAAGTGTGAACTGTTCAGCATTGGTTAAATAGGTTTAGGCCTGGAAATATTGATACCCATGATGAAGAATTTTTGACAGCAGTGGGCAATAACCCATGAACACTGATTAAAGTACTTTCTAGAGACTTCTAAACTTCAACAGTGACCATATCACCTCATCTCAAGACAATAGGAAAAGTTAAAAAGTTGAAGAGATGGGTCCAACAATAACTGAATGTGCTAAACTTCAAACATCTCTGATATAACTCAAAGCTAAGAGTCATATTTTCATTAAATATTTACCATTTTTTTCAATACTGAAGTATCATTTCCTATTCACCCTAGACTCAGCAGCATCTTGTGGCGCTATTAAACTTCATTGTATATCAGTATGTATGATATGGTTGGACTATTTTCCTTGTCTACATGCTCATTTGTTCACACTTTGGTCGTGTACACTGGCTTCCGTCTGGTTCTAGAATATGGAAAAATTTCTCGGGATTGGACTGGACACATCACAGCTGTTTTTTGGGGGTTTTTTTGTTAATCTAGGTTGTATTTTCAGTAATTGAGCGGACTCAGTCAAAAATTTTCATATTTTTTGCCTTCTTTTCTCAAAATGATTCCTTGGAAATAAAAAAAGAGAAATGAATATTAAAATGTATGAATCAATATTTCAGAAACTTCTATCTTACTGTATATATTTAATTGAAATATTGTGTGTGTAGTAATATACTAAGCCAATTTACTCATGCTTCAAAATATACTTTTATTTCTGTATTGCATGCTGAATATGTCTTTTGCAAGTATTCTAATAAAATTATTTTAATTTTAGAATTTGTGATTCTTATTATTGTTCCAATTTTTTTTCATCCTAAATTACATTTGTTTTTATTTTATCTTTTTTAGGGTAGTTACTTGGCTCACACGCAAGGAAAGAAACATCAGGCAAACTTGTAAGTGTCTTTCATATTCATACATTATTTTTTCTCAAGTCATCTTCCACTCAAATATAATCCAAAGTATCTTTCCTCTGTTAACTTACCATATTTTTCGTAATGTTTGTAGACTTTACAGCATTGCATGAAACAATGTCAAGTAATAATTTATACATATGAAAGTTACTGTTTTACAACAACCGACATTCCTATTTTCTGCTTTTAGAATTATCTCAAAGTCGAATAACCAGAAGAATTTTTAATTTGAATTTTCCATGTTAAACTTAATTCTAGTCTTTGTGTTTTTTTTAGGCTTTTCACTAACATTGATAACCATGTTTATATAAAAATGAGAACAAGATCTCTTGTAATACGTTGTAGTGAATTATAAATGTTTCATTTATATATTGCAATCAACTAATTTCAAAGTATATTTGATGAGATTCATAAAAAAATAAGAGAAGCTATAGTTTAACATGGCCATCTTGAAGAGATAGTTGCAGAATTATTCAATGCATATGGAGTGTATGCACATTTGCTTACTCCTGTCCATAAGCCTTTGTGTAGGTTTTAAAAAATCTCCTTTTTGAGGTGTTATGAGAAGGTAGAGACAGCAGTCATGTTATTCTGTTTTTCTTATTATTTATTGAGCAATTTATCATAATCAACTTCCAACAAAGTTTAAATTTGCATCCAGTGTGCTTATCTTTCAATATCTTATCCAATTCAGCCATGGTTCAGAAGTGTAATGAAGAATTATCAACGAAAATACTTAATTTCAGATTTCACATAAATTAAGACTCTTAATCGGCAGTAAAAAGACAAAACAGTATGGCATGAAATCTTGGGTACAGAGCTGACAATATGATTATAGATTTGTGCTTTGTCTGGTCACAGGCTTCTGTGGTTAAGTTGGTGAAAAATGAGCTTGTAGAATGTGAGTTCAAATCTTGTTGAAAATTACTATTTTATTCTTACATCATGTTATTATTGTAACAGAGGATTTCCAACCTAGAAAGTTGGGATAAAAAAAACGATATCATTAAGAGAAGACTAGTCAATGAATAATGAAAAAGTTTTATCTCATAATTTTAATATTTCGAGCATTGTTTGAAATATGGAAAATCTGAATGAGAATTTTATATCTGCATTTGACTCTGATTTTCATTTGACAAATGTTTTTTCAATTCATTCAATACCAGGGCTCGGCGTGCTGCAAAAGAAGCAAAAGAGGCTCCCGCACAACCAGCACCAGAAAAAGCTAAAGTTGAAATTAAAAAATTTGTAAAAATTGGACGTCCTGGTTACAAAGGTATTTCATTTCAGATTGATTATAACTAATTGTTGTCATTTTCATGCACCACTATTAACCTTAGCTCTTTGTTTCAAGGTTTGATTGATTGATAATCAATGTCAGCATCTCAGTATTTCTTCATAGACTCTTTGATTAAAACAAAAGACCCTCTTCATATTTTCTGTTATTCTTTAATAGTGAAGTGACTGGATTGATTTTCAGTAGTCGCTATGATCTTTGCCTTTGTAGTAGAGATACATTGCCTAAGCTATAATAGAGGATCCCTGCCTCGGGATATATAAACACTGAAGTGCTGGTGATGAATGATTGATTCTATAAGTTATTTTAGTCTATGATAATGTGCTTATACTGTTGTGCTCTGATTTGTTACTTACTGGTTGAAAAGGTTTGAATAACCTTATTCATATTTTTTAACACTCATATAGTATTTTTATTGGTATATACTAGGTATAGTTTGGTCTAGCACAAGGCTACAAGTTGAGGAACCCAATAAAAATTGAATTCACTACAGTAGTAATGGTCTACAAGACTAGCTCGCTAACCACTACTCCATGGTGAGTTGCTCCTAGTTGAGTATTATGTAGATAATAACTACAGTGCCTATTTGAAAGAGGTTTTTATTGTACAATTGTGGTGAAGGACTAGAATGTCTTCAGTGAGCCCACTACCAATGCACCCAACATTAAAGTGTTTAAAATGAGATTAGCCAAAGATTTGTGTGATATACAGAAGTATATATACAACTTCTGATTAACCAAAACACTGAGGTTCAACAACAGATGGAAGGCAAAAATCTCAGCTGGGCCCATGACCCATGAAAGGATCCCATCTGCCCATTTTTTACTGATAAGAAGATAATTGTTCTCTAAATAATAATCGTCATATGTAGATATGTGAGCATTGTCTGTCACTCTTATAATAGCAGTCATTGGCCAATCTCCCTTCCTACCCTCTTATTAGAATACTTGACTTTCTCTTACATCTTTTCCCTTCATACCCTCTTGTTGACCTAACTTTCCTCCCCTCAGTCTCCCTTCCTTGCCTCTTATTTCCCCCTATCCCCTCCTACCCACTCACTCGTAACTACCTAACTTTCTTTTCTCTCCTTTCTATTCCTACCATGTCTGTCACACTTATAGTATCAGTAGTAACCATCAGCCAAGCCTGTTGTTGTACAATTATATCAACCACCAGTAATATATCATGGAAAAGTACTTATAAAAATGATATTTTCATGCTGGTATTCGCTATGTTCTGTTTCAAAGATACAAAACTTACATTTACTAAAAATGATTCAAATATATAATCATGAAGAAATTCATATCTTTTTGCAAACATTTATTGATTTGTATTTTTATCATTTAATAAAGGATGAAAGTTACTTAGTAAAACAACATTATAAATGAAAATTTTATTTAATAAAATTTATTAAGTTTCCTAGCTCCGCAGATTCTCCTTGCTTTATCTGCTGTCAAAAGCTTGAAAGAGGGTTTTTGACTATAATTTTTTTCTCTTTACTTTTTCAGTAACAAAACAAAGAGATCCTGAAAACATGCAGCAAAGTTTACTATTTCAGGTGAGAATTTAAAGTTTCTATTCTAAAATTATTTTCCTGCCATAAAATATCATTTGCTTTTGGCTGTGACTTGCAAGATGCCAGAAAATGTTAATCTTCTTCTATCTGACCAACCAATAAAATACAATTAGTATGTTTGCCACAATTAAAATCCCCTCCTTACCATATAGATTGTACATTTGAAGACAAATTTAGAATGGATTAGGCAAAATGTTCTTGTAACTATAGAAGCAATGCATTCAATATTCTGAACAGCTCCTGAAAAAAATTTTTTCCCCCCCCCAAAAAAGTTGTGCATTCATATTTTTATTCTTTCTCTCCAGATTGATTATCCTGAGATTGCTGATGTGATCATCCCCAGACACAGATTCATGGCTGCTTATGAACAAAAAGTTGAACCGCCTGACAGGAAGTGGCAGTATCTTTTATTTGCTGCAGAACCTTATGAAACTATTGCCTTCAAGGTGAGCTGTCGATATATTAAAATTGTCAATTCGAAAGGGTATGAAAGTACCTTGACTCTAAGACAAATGGTTAGCAAAGGTATTTAGTAGATTACCGGGCATTTTAACTCCTTCATGCCTTAAAACTGTCCATATCAAGCTCTAGTAAACAATCATAATGCCAGTTCATTAAATGCAGTGTAATATTTGCATAGTTGGTTCTTCTAATTAAATATCTATCTTATATACCAGCATTTTTACAATTTAATGCAAAGTATTATAGTTTTATGATTTCTCTTTTCATAACTTTCTATATATTAGAGATGAGAAATGTAGCCACTTACATCAATATAGTTAGCTACTAAAAAAATATCAATTTGACTTTAAAATCTCTAAAACAGGCCTCATTTCTTCCAGTGGAAGGCCACTGTTTTTGTCATTGATCTGAGCAATGTTTCTTTCAGTTTGTCTGTCTTGGTCTTTCCTCCAAATTCTCATAATATAACTACTACAGTAAGTCTGATAATTATATCCATCTGATTTATATAAATTATCTTTTAGTGTATTCATTTAAGATAAGACTCTTTGAAGTATAAGAGCATTATGTTTTTTTCAACAAAATTCTGTCTTTCTTAGGAATCTGTGATGCAAAAGGGTGATTCCTAAATATTCCTTTTAAAATGTTATTAAGCAAAACAAATTACAGGAATGCAAACAGAACCATCTTGTGCATACACCAATGTCTTGCTACTAAATTATGAGGGTTTTTTTCTCATATTTGAATAATTTAGAAAAGTTCTAATTATTTTTTTTATGTAATATTTTATCTCTTCTGCATTTGTTGTAAAAAAATTGATTTTCTATTGATATATTAATTGCAAATTTTAAAAAAATTTTTTGGTATCAGGTAACCTTTTTGTACTTGAAGGTTTGAAAGTATGAATGATTCAGTGAAATTTGCTTAAAAGCTCTAAAGTATTTCTCTTTCTTTTCTCATACAGGTGCCTAGTCGAGAGGTTGACAAAGACCCTAAAAAACTTTGGACTTATTGGAATAAAGAAACAAAACAGGTGAGAATTTCTCCTTCTTAGCCATTCTCTTATCAGACATCCTCTTCAAAGTCAACATTTTTGCATAACACCATTCCGGGCAATTATCTTAGATTCTCCTTCCTAATACAATTGACCTTTAGCTTTTTTGAAAATTTGTGCAAAAAGTCATCATGTTGTATTGCTTACACAAAATTAATCCTTCTATTCCTTGTTCACTATCAACACTAAAGAAAATAATGCTTGCTTCCAAATGGTAGGTATTAATGTTGATGGTGGCCTGTTTTGTGACTGAGATAGTTATTCCTCACATATGCCAGAGGTTTGTGTTTCATCTTTTGTAAAAGCTAGGATTTCAGATGCTGATTTTCTAGGCGGGCAGATCCTCTCCCTTGGAAGTTGGATGTCCCATTTAGCTATTACATTTGTGTTCATGTTAGATGTAATCATCTTTTACTATGATAAAAGTTGAACTGTAAAAAACAAAATGGAGCTAGCAATTCTATTCTCATACTGCAAGTATCATCTATTCAGAATGAAAGAAGTGTTTGGTGACAAAAGATGATTATATTCACAAATGACTATAATAGAAGAGTGAAAATTGAATAAATCCTGTATTTCATTTTGTGTTGTAAATTTTTTCTCCCTTATTTCATTAAAAAAATTACTATATTTACAAGCTAAAACCAGTGAAATCTGCATACCAGATTGAAATACTATTATTCACAAATGACCTTTAATCATCACTCATGCCATTGAGCATCTTACCTTCTGTAATAATACTAATGCCTTAAATGAATATTGCTTTGTGAAAAAAATATCTCTTACTAGTTCTTCATACTTTCAGTCACTGGAAAGTATCTTGGGCCTCTTCGAAGATTTACTTTCAACTCTGGTTTAAAATCGGTTTTTGTATCTTATGGTGAATGTGTAATAACAAGCGTAACTCATCCCCTATCTGAAATGGAACCTCAGATCTATCTGTGCTTTTCTCTAGAGCAAAACTTATGTCGTAACCATGTTGGTACTTTCATTGCTTCCAAAATATACTTTTCAAGGAGATAGATAAATAGTCAAAAATAGCACAAAATTTTCCTGGTTTTTATATAACTTTTAGGTGAAATCATTTGACTACACTGACAATATGAATGACTCAACTACTTTTAGTTGCATTATTTATTTTCGATCCCATGACACAAAGTTGTTGAGGTACCACAGATGATTTCAAAATGGATATGTCAAAAGAGTGACAGTTTCACTTCAGGCTTGTTTAGTCAGAGTTGTCCATCTCTTAGACTGGTTGCTAACTACAGCTAGAAAGCTCAGTCTGCTCTACTATCTCCCCACAGTTGACAGGTCGGGGGGGGGGTATGTGTCTACCAAGGGGAGTAGTGCAAAATGAGTACCAACTGTCTCAGCCAAAGTTTGAACTTGGTTCACCAATTCCATCCTATGTACCTTTGCATAAAAACTGATCATGAATCCAAGTTGTTCTGCTGCCTTTTTCCTATTATTTCTGTGTTCTGTGGAATTCTATGTACGCCACAAAAATACATTTTTGAAATAATCAAGTGTCATGAAATAGATTTCATTTCATTACTAGATAAGTAATGATACAGAAAAATCTCTTTTCATAAAAAGTGAATCAATTTAATTAATAATTCTCATTTCTTTTTACAGTTTTTCCTGCAGTTTGCCTTCAAGTTGGACCAAAAAGTTAATCAGCCTCCATCAATTCCTCCTCCTCCATCAAATCAGATTCCACGAAACATGCAGATGCAGATACCGCAACGCATGCCCCCACCTCCACCGGTTGCCCCGCCACCCTCATTGCAAGGCATGATGCCGCCTCGGCCACCACCACCAATGGGACCACCCCCTGTTGCCCCACCACCTATACCCCCTCCGTCGAGTGTACCACCCCCAGGCCCACCGCCGGCAGCTCCACCACCACCTCCTGTACCTCCTCCAGTTCCCATGCCAACAGTACCCAACATCCCTCATCCGGCGGTACCCCCACCACCTCCACCCCCTGCACCACCCATGCCAAACTAAGAATCTTACCATTTCATATCTTTTTTACTTTAACTTTTGAAAATACATCTTAACAAGGGTGGGGTCGAGATATAATAAATTCATTTGGAAATTTTATTCTTTTTGTTGTTTTTGATTTTGTTTGTTTTTTTATGGCGTCAAATATTTTTTTTTTTTTTTTTTTTGACCATATGAAATGAAAGTCAAGTATTGAACCCTTGAATTGCTGTTAGCATTTTATTGCAACTCACTTCAACAGTTATTAAGTTTGATGTCAAGTCATTTCTTTTGTATCAGATTGATTACATGAGAAAAATTTTTATAACTGCCGTATATCTAGGGATGCAAACTATTATAGTGTGATGCCTGTACCAATATAATGTTACAATATATATATATATATATAAATATATATATATATATATATATATATATTAAGAAATGGATGTATATGATCCAACAGAATGATTATGAATTGCGTTATATTATATAGAAACTCTTCCACCTCAAATTTTTATCTAATTCATTCTCGATCTAGATGAAAATTTGAGGTGAAAGCTGTTGTTCTGGCCTTTGCATTACCGGCAGCTGTTTAGCTCAATGGTGAGAGCAACACTACTTTCTGCCCAATCACATAAATCCATTTCTTGCTACATAACTGTTGCATTGAAAAAAAAAACAGATATAGGCTGCAGAATAAATGAGATGGGAATTAGGAGTGAAAAAGTGTATTTATATATATCTGTGAACCTTGCTGTAATGGGGGAAACCTGTACCAATATTATAAATGTCTTTAAATAAAGATTCTGTGGTGTTATATTTTTTGTATAACTGCTGAACACTAAATAAGGGTATTTCCATTTTGTAATTTTTTAGTAAATTGAATCCCCCCCCTGCAACTAAAACATAATGTAACCATTGAAAATCACCTGGATTTGTTTTATTCTCCAAGTTAGATCATCCTGAAGATGCATGGCTAAAAAAAACTTAGCTCACAATGTATAGTTATTGCTGTGGAAAAACTATCTTCATTATAAAGTTATGATATTTACTGTGCTCAAAGCTAAGTTGAGTAAATGTTATTCAATGCTATTGTAAGCATCTTCATTTCGTACTTTTAACTTGAAGTAATTATATCAGTTTTTTTGGATTTTCATCATTATTTTGATGGAATTATAGTTTTTAATCATGTTTCAAGTAAAATTTGATGAAAGGGAGATGGCAAAAATATTGAATAGTCCCTCCCCCAGTTTCAACAGAATACATACTTTTCATTAGTTTTAAATGCAGCTTTAATTTATCAAAACCAGAGCATAGTTTAAAAAAAAAAAAGAAAGCTATTAATTGAAAGGTTTGTATGAAAAGGAAACTAAGTGCAATTTTGTGATAACAATAACCTTTCATATGGTCTGAAGAGAAGAATTCTATTGTTAAATAAAAGTGCTTTATTGTATCCCTTACATTCATTATTTTCTTTTTTTTTAAATTTAAGTAAAATACACTAGCCATTTGAAAAACATTTTTCTCCCTCCTGGCCTCATCTATCGTAATATATTCAGCTCTATGTCTTGATTAAAGAGCATCATGGAAGATACATGTGACCAACCAAGTTCACATCCCTAATCATGTGACCAAGAGACATTTTGGTATCACATGACAGAGTAAATATGTCATGTTAATGTGGATTTGATCATGGAAAAGTGGGTAGCAAGCATTCCCTAATGGTTGGGGGAGGGAGAGAAAAGCTGATTTAACAGCATTTGTAACAGGGCTCACCACTGCTTTTTGAGCTCTTTGCAACCTACACTGTTTGAAATGGTCAGATGATTCAAAACAATAAAACTAGTATCTTGTTAGACATTTCCTTTTAACACACTTTCTATACCTGAAATCCTGTGTTTTTTTTTTAAAAAAAAAGAAGAAAGACTGCTCTTAAACTTGTTTTATTACATTTGGTTACAGAATTTTTTTTTTTTTTTCTGAATTTGCTAAAAATATTTTCTTTTCAAAATTTTGTACTGTTAAATTCTAATCCACATATATTAAACGCAATATGTGCTGATATATGCATGTATATATATATTTTTTTCCTATGTTTAAGACTTTTCAGTGAGCATACAGATACTATCCTTTGATCCTAGGCAGAAGGCCAAAGAGTGATGCTTCCACCCTAAACAGAGTACACATATACACTTGTTTCTAGGCAGAAGCGTTTATTCATGCATAAATAATCTCATCATATTTTATGGGTACTATACTAGTTGTTGAATTAGTCACCATGGAATTTACCGTAATTGAAGAAACAACTAGTAATCCAGGTGAAAGAAAGATCATTCATGTTTTCGTAAATGCATGTAACTTAGTACACTTGTACCGTTTGGGGCCCTAAACGTTTCAAGCAATGGAGTCCCCTCAAAAATGCTTTGTGGCTGCCATCTTACTTTCCACTATAACATAATTATGTATTTTGCATCATATCTCCCGAGCCAAATATGATAACATAGAATAGGAATTATGTTTTCATGGTCAAGAATTACGATGATATACAACATAAACTGTTTAGGTAAATAATTAATGATGATATCAGTGATGTTGGAAGGTTTACAATAAAATTGCAGGATCTGAGAAGAGGCAAAATGAAATTTCAAGCTTATTTCATGTAATTTGACTTGCCAGAAATGTTTTTTATTTTCATGTCCGCAAGGGGTGAGCAATTATTTTTGTTGATACTTCTCAATGCAGCCATCCCCCTTGATGTCACTTTCATAACAACACTGACAAATCGAAGGGCCCTTCCTACATTTCATGCCTCCACTGGCTATGACACAGCATCTGCATTTGCAACCAGGAGCAAGAAGTTAGTAGGAGATACCGGGAATGCCGATAAAATGGCAACAGAAGCCTTCATGGTTTCGTCAAGGCTCCAAAAAGCATTCTAGAAGAGGTTATTTTCATTGTGGAACACTTCACAATTCTCTTTTACGATTGCCTCAGCAGCCAGCCCCACATCAGTCAAGAAAGGAAGAGGAATAGAGCTAATCCCCCACCTCCCAACTAAGGATGTACTGAAAAGAGCTCTGTACAGAGGGGGACACAGTTGGAGACAAGCTCCAAATATGCCATCTCCAGCTGACTGTGGTTGGATGGACCCAAGCAATTGGGGACCGTTATAATCAACTCTCCAACAGGCAAGCCAGTCCATGCTTGAACTCTCAAATAGTAGCTACAAGAAAGGCTGTCAGGGGCATTGCAGTACAAAATAGCCTCTGTGAAGTGCACAGCTCTGTGTCCATGTCAAGAAGACAGGTTAAAAAATATGACAAACATTTTTCTTAAATAAATTTTTGTGTTTGACACATTCTTTTCAAGTTCGGTTGCTAAGGTCATATTGAATATTGTTCTAATTTTCATAATCCCTATCAGGGTTAGTTAATAAACGGATTAAAATTTTTAAACTATGCAACATGCATGCAACAGACATGATATTATAAAGTCTAGGTTCTCAGGTACTGTACTCTCCTTCTCACAAAGTAACTGAATTTGGCATTAACTTGAACAGTTTATGATGATGTATTTCATTGTATTCTTCGATATCATGGATATGACACTAATTCCTAAAATGGCAAAATGAGTAAATATCAATGAAAAACTAAAATATAAGGAAAAACCTTGAAATGAGATGCCTTTAGGGCTTGTCTGATGTGATGAGGGAGTGGGGCTGAAGATTAGTTGTCTAGAAGGTCATTGCAAGCAACAGTGACTGGATGAGTGGGTGAGGGAAGAGGGATGTTCTTGGCCAAGTGGGTGGGTGGTTGTAGGATCCAGTGCTACCAATGGCTATGTTCTTTTGCCTTGTTGGTCGCTTCTCTCTTTTAGAGAAAGATAAACTGACAAAGCCAGGGCTTTGCACGTGGTGGAAAATCACATTGTAAACAATGGCAACAATGAGAGTATCAGAAGGTGAACTGGAAAGTTGCTGATTTTATCAATAGATAAATAATGGATGGCTGAATACTTTACGATATAGAAGAAAAATTTGTTGAATGTGGTGGGAGGATCTTAGTCTAACAGCTTAGACTTGGCTTCCTCATCAAGGTTGAATGTATTTGATACAGTCCTAGACTTCTCTGCATGTGAGCTTTTTGATTTCATCTGTTCAAAAACAAGTGTTTTTTATGGCTTAGAAAACAACTTCTGTTTTCTACTCCGAATGAATCAATATTTAAATGAACAAATAATCACGTTACATTTGTTGAAATACATTTTCCTAGTGCTTCGAAAATTACATCCCTTTTTTTTGTAAGACTCTAAATAAATAATAGATAAATAACTGATTACATCCATTAAAAACTGTTGTTTTCTTGGAGCTTTGAAAATGGCATCTGTTTTTGATTGTCAGATTCCAAATAAATCAGGGATAAATAAGCAAATAATCACATTTTGTTTGTATCTGTTGAAAATCATTGTTTATGAAATCGGTGATCCATATAAACTTGCAAAAACTCACAGTAATGAGAGTATTGAATTCATTTGCTAGTGAGTTGGTCTCTGAGACAAGCTTGCAAGCCATTACATTGGCTTAGTCTGGCACAAAGCCATAGAGTTAGGGTACTGAATTCTATGAAACCAGTGACTGAAGAAAAGGTACCATTTCACTGACTTAAATTCTGATAACCATTGAAATTTATTAGTGATCCCCACATCTGTGAGATTGATGATTATTGCTAACAACACAAATAATGTTACAGAAAATCTAAAAAATACCAGCTTTAAAATGTAACTTTCTATTCAGATATTTTTTGGACAAGGCCTATTTCCTTGAGCAGTTACTGAAGTTCAAGCTCCCTTTCGAGGTCAACAAACCAATCACTATATTACCATAATGTATTTATACTGGTACAAATAAAAGAAAAAGAAGAGAAGGTAGTATCAAACCGAGGCAATTTGAGTGTATGTAGTTGGTTATGACAAAAATAATTATGTTTTTTATAATTTCTAAACTTATTATTGGAATAAATCAATATTTAACTTTGTTCATAGAATATACCATTTCAATATGTGAATTTTGCTCCATTTATTTGAGCTGAAAGTTTTCTTTTCACTATTCATTCTGGTCTATTTGAGGCTGTCAAATTAAAGATGGAAAAAAAAGAGCAAATTCAAACAATTTTGTTTTATGAGTTCAAAATGGCATATAAAGCAGTGGAAAATGCTCAAATAAGTATTTGGTAAGGGGACCATCAACGAACATACTGCTTCATATTGGTTCCCAAAATTTTAAAACTGAGATGAGAGCCTTGAAGATTGATGACACTCAATTGAGGGCCATTATTGGAGTAGACCTGCACAAAACAACTTGAGAGATTGCCGAGGAACTAAGCATTGACCATTCAACAGTTGTTTGAAATTTGCATCCAATTGGAAAGGCAAAAAAGCTTGACATGTTGCAAGAATGATGCTGAATTTAAAGCTTGCATGTTGTGTGAATGATCCTGCAGAAATTGAACAAACATGGCTACGAAACTCTACCTCACCCAGCTTACTCACCAAACCTATCTCCAACCAACTACCACTTTTTAAAGCATTTCTACCAGTTTCTATTAGGGAAGGTCTTCAATAACCAAGAAGCAGCTCAAAAATACCTTTGAAGAATTCATTGGTTCCAGAACCCCAGAATTCAATGCTTCCAGAATAAGTGTACTTGTTTTTGATTATCAAAATTTTGTAGATTCTAAAGGTTTTTATTTCCATTGATAACTTCTACTCCAAGCTGAGATAATGCTAAAATAATTATGGTTTTTCAACTTCAAAGTAGTATACTACTTTAAAGTTGAAAAACCAAGCTAATATCTTTTTGTTAATATTATTGAGAGCTTTCACATTTTTTATATGCTGAAATATATAATGAAAGGGAACTTTATTCTTTCTTTTAAAGAGTCAAAAGTGGAGGCAGATTTTTTAATCTTTAAGGGTCAAAGGTGAAGGGGAAACTTTTTCTCGTTTAAGGGATCAAAAGTGAAGGGAAGCTTTTTTTATTGGTCTGAAAGCTTTATTCATTTTTTTTTCACACTTTGAATATCTAATTTGGTATAGACTGATACTTCAGCTTGTGTATGTATATATAGTTTCCAGCCAATATGTATATGTATATATGTATACTGAATGGAAAGCAAGGGTCCAGTTTAGCATTATAGTCACATTGTTAATGGAACCCATATCTGAAACCCTTTGAAGAAAATTTTTGCAAACCTTTTTACTTTAAAACACTCCCTAAGTCGCAAAGTAAGATTGTTGGGAGAGATTACCACAGTAGTAGAACCATAGACGGTAGGGCCTATCTGTGGATTTTTGAAGGAGAATAGAGACAGTAAAGTTGACTACAACCTTAAGCACAGAACTTCCAGAGAGTATGGCTCTCTACGATTTCTAGACACAGATACTCCCCATAGTATGGCTGCTACCCCTCAGAGTACTGACCTGACAGTATGGCAGCCTGGAGCCCAGGTACAAGTCAATATCCTAAAAAAGGGTTGGGAAGATGGGGGGTAATGCATATCAAGTTACAACTTTCGATGACCCTATCAGACAGAAACATATGTCCACCTCACACACCATTTCACTGAAAGATCTTTTCCCCTTTAGCTAAAATAAAATCGAGCATTTTACGGGATTTTTTTCCCAATTAAAATCAAACTGTTCAAGTAAGGCAATTGAAAGAAGACATTCGGGGGTGGGGGGCTTAGTGAACAATATATATATATATATATATATATATATATATATATATATATATATATATATATATATAAACAACTATTTAATTATTATCATAATATGGGGAATATATATATGAGTAAATTATATCGCTTAAATTTCAACCTTACCGACCGACTGCAGGGCAGAGGTAAAATGCAAGCCTCTGGGTCTGAAGTGAAGGTTTCGATCCTACCTCGTGGTACTGGATAGTCTATAGCCACACTGAAGAGTTAGGATATAATGAAACAGCCGTCTGTGGATGACACAATTATTTAATTATATATATATATATATGTATATATATATATATTTCTATTGATATTCGGACCATCCTCATCTTTGTTGTTTTTCATACAATGTTTCAGCCGTTGCACTCTACGGCCTTCGTCAGGTATCATCAGGGAGATTTTTGGGAAGTAACGAGCCGAACCCTTTATTTATCCACTGCGCAGTGGTTACAGCATCAGACGAATTACTGTTAAGTAATCTGATGGTTCTAGGTTCGATCCTAGTGTGAGACAGTATAACAATACTACTACTAACGCTAAAAGAGGGGAGTACGGTCAATATACCTTCATCAGATAAATAAAGGGTTCAGTTCATTACTTCCCAAAAATGTGGCAGTGGCTTGAGCTCAAATGTTATCAAAAAGATCACCAGTGTTGTAAGATATCCATCTTTATGCTTATATATCCACTACGTTTTGAGGCCTTGTTAGATTTTATTGTAGTTCCTGTTGGTAGTAATAAACTTTTAGCTTTCTCAACCAGCTATTTAAGCAGTGAAACATCAAAAAGAAAAAGGTGTTATAAAACTCAAGAGCTTATTGAAGAAAACAAATCAACAACTTTTATAGGTCTTAGGAGACACCAGAGGAAAAGTGTACAAATATATGTGATGGTATTTTATTTATATGGGATGAGTTTTTTCTCTGTTTGTATTTCTCTTCATAAAAGGGAATTAATGTGAGTCAATTGAAATGTTCCTCAGATTAAAATAACTTTGGAAATGATGAAAGGGACAAGCTCATTTACAATGCACAAAATATCTGTAAAGTCAAGAGGATTAAAGAAAATTCTTTTGAAGAAATTGTTTGAAAGTTTTTGATAGGGATTAAGTGCTAATGTAGTTTTCCTTACTTGATTTTTGTACTGGAATTGACAGGCATTGATTTTTGGCAAAAAAATTCAAGTTGAAAAAAGGTTTTTAAAAGAAATGAAGCTACAGAGTTTCAAGTTAAAATTTTCTTGGTAGTGAGAAACACATAAACACACTTACACAAACACAAACACACACACAATCAAACAAGTGTCTTACATTTTAAACATTTGTTGACTTTTTCAAGAAATTTATTTAGATGTTATCTTCCTTTGGTTATAATTTACGAATTGTCATATTACAACTGGGCATCTGCTGCTACTTCTTAGGAGGGAGGGGGCAAAAGGATGCATTTCAGGGGATGAAGGGGGAAAAGGGCATATTTGGAATATATCTGAGTGGCAACCCTTTTACCAGTGTATAATACAGTATTTTTATATGGGAACCTCTAGTTAGGGTTATATAAAACAACTGTACTACACCATTATCCTTCATTGACTATAAGGTTCCAACTTTCAAACCTCTTTATCCTCGGAGATAATGCCTGATTTGGGTTGTGGTTGGGGTGTCAAATATTGCCCCTTACAAGTGTAAGCTCATAACTACAATGGATATATTTATCTAGCACAAGATTTCTCTGTCGCTTCAAAAGGTAAAATCTCTGATTCCAGAGGGCCATCTTCCCTGGCTGCACTTCCCTATTATGCTGAGAGGTGAGGTGAGGATCAATCCTTGATGCCCGGGACATCTCAAAGGAAAGTGCTGAGGGAACTGAACAATTCTTGTCATTACTTACATGAATGCACGTTGGTCCCCATTCCAAACTCAGCGATACCAAAAGCCACTACATAAAACCTTATTTTTGTTACTACTGAATAGAGGAAAGACCAGAATTGAATTGAAGTTAATTTTAACCGCTGAAAGTTAAGACTCAAGCAGACAAAGTTATAGCAAAAATTGACAGTAAAATTACACACAGTGCTTTGAATATCAAACAAAGAAAAATGTTGAACACTTGTTAGTAATACATTGATTTGCAAGATGATCTCACAAGTTTTGCTATAAATTCTCACAGGATGGTCCCAAAATATGACTTAGTGCCAGACTGTGTAGCAACTATAATAATAATGACAATACAGTCACAAAAAACACTGCTACAACGACTATTATTAGTACAAATAAAAAAAGAGTTACTACAATGATGATATTGTTAAATGAAATGATCATGATAACAGAACAAAACAAAAAATTATTACTTGCACCGAACAATTTGTTATCCCGCTGAAGTTCTAATGTGAAATATTGGTGCTGAGCCGTCTGCAGACAAATCTCAGCTCGCCCAGCAGTCCCACGGCACAAGCTGCCATGGGCGTCGTCAGTACAACATCATGTCGAACCGTAGATCGCGGATAATCTTTGCACGACAACAAGTGACAAAAATGAACGAATTGTCGCGGTTTGGTCGTCGTTTCCGTGGTCCCAACGCTCTCTTTTCTTGCCTCCCCCTATATGATTGAGCCATGGTGCGTGTATTCAGGTGTTTCGGTTTCAAATCGCAGGTGGTTTTGCCTGTAGTCGAAGAACCGATTGCCGTGTGTACTTCGACCAATTCCGTTTATGTGGCGACATCGGCTGGATCCTTGGAAGTTTTTCGATTGCAGAAAGGCAAAGGATGGAAAAATGTTTGTACTATCAACACAGAGGGACTGGCTCAACAGCTGGCGTACAGTGAGAAAGGTTCGAGCATCCTTAATTCATTCATCTCAGTCATCCATTTACCAAATGATATCAAAATTGAATCTGTTTCTTGCCTTTATGAAATTTTGTTGTTACATGGTAGCCACTGTTATTGATTAATTTTTAGCTATTGGGGTGATTTCGTTTTCTGAATAGAAATAAGTAACACTGATAATGTTCTAAATGTTGCCAGTTTAATTCTTTTTTTTTTTTTTCAAAATTGATACTCAAAATATCGTTTTGGGGGAAAAATAAAATTTTATCTTTAAATTTTCTTTCTTTTCATTATTTTCGTTACTCATTGTTATTTATTTTTTCGACTTAACTAACGAGAAACATTTGAAAAAAAAAACAAGCGATAACATGAGTTAGAAGTTCTATTTAAAATAAAAAAATAATCAAGATTTAAAAGCAAAGAGGAAAAAAATAACTTCAACTTTATTGTCAGCGCAACAGTAATATCTTATAATGAGAATGAAGCTATTATTGGAAAATTGTCATTAATAGATGATGGCTTAGATCGCATTTCTGGTGAAAAGTGTTTTGTTTTTTTTTCAATATATAGATTATTCAATTTCACTTCGGTAAATTATATCAATCCCCATTTCGTAACTTGTCTTTCGTTTAATTCGTTTTCTATGTGATGTCTATGGTGTTGTGCAGTCGCTAAAAATGTTGTCAAAAGTTTTTAAAAAGATATTCAATATCAATGATATGAGACGAACTAAACAACAACACAATATTTTTTGTTTATTTTGGTTTAGTTTCAGTTTTACTCTTCTCCTCAACGGCTTTTTATGAAGACCTACTTCGTCTCATTATTTGTTTACTCTTCTTGTGGTCCTGCCGTTTTTTTTTAATCATCAGAATGTGTTCACTGTTTTGGTTGGATTATTAAGGGAATCACAACAACAGGTGGATTTGATCTAAAAAATATATATATACATCGATGAAAATAAATTATCCGACACTTAAACTAAACACCAAAGGAAAAATAAAATAAAACAGCATTTTTATTTCTTTTGTTGTTAGTAGCAGTCACATTACTTGATTCCATCATTCATTAATAAAAGCCCTCTTTTTTCACATTATTCATCGTAGTAGTTACAGTAGTAAACACTTGCTCCCTAAAATGATAACAGCACCGACCAACTGTTATTTTTTCGTTTCAATGTCATTATTTCCTTTTATTTTCATCAGATTTGATTACGTCGATTTCTAAACAGAAAAAAAAAGACTGAAAAATAAAATTGTAGATTTCTCAAAAGATGAAAATAGTATATTATTATTATTGAAAAGAACCAACCACGGGAGACTTTTTTTTTTCAAATCAAAAGAAATCATTTATTTGTTCAAGTACTACATCATCATCATTATTCTAACTCATAACATTTAATAATAGACCATTTACTTAGTCCAAAGACAATGTAAAAAGACTTTGAAACCTTAAGCGAAAAAACGCGGTGTGCTTTCCCTGACAAATTGAGTCCAAAATAAATACTTCTCTATTTAAACCATGATCCCTTAATCAATTATTCGAGTTAGTTTCCCACTGACCAATTTGCAAAGAAATGCAGTTTATTCGTAAATCTGGAACATTCTTCTTCATGAATAACTTTAAATTCAATTTAAAACCTATGTATTTATCTTTATTATTAAAGGGCATAATAGTTTCCCCTCCCACTTCGTTGGGTAGCTTGTTGATAGACGACCCACTATCACTGATCAACATTCAACGAACGGATACACATTAGTTAAAAGAAAAAAAGATTCGGTTGGATATAAAAATTGGTAACACTTCTTGATTAGTTTCTTCTGGTGATTATCATTTTAAAATGGCTTGGAAATTCTGAGGGCGAAACTACAAAATAAAAATAGATGGACACTGACAGAGCTTGTTTTTATGAGTGCTACTATCTGCTCTCACATTCACAAACATGAATGGTTTACATTTACGACTTTTGCTGTCAACATTACATTTCGGATTAAAAGTCATCTTGAAAACGTATTTATTGCCAATCTACGTGAAATTACACTCGCATATTAGTCGTTATTGTCCATAGAAATGAACATTTCGAAGTGAAATTTGGGCAGAAGCCCAGAACCGCGTGTTGACTCCCAGCTGTAAGGGAGAGCATCAAATAAGGGGCCACCCATCCTCGTGACTAGGAAACTAATTCCATTTCAATTCGAACGAATCAATATCGCTAACCCTGCAATTTGAAGAATTTTCTGATTATTTTTGATTTGTCCTCACATTGGACTTCTTTTTTAAGGCTCGAACTTTATTATTTAAACATAGCGTAGCACCCGTGAAAATGACAGGATTATTTACGTATAGATCGGCACTTCTGCCTTAATGAGGATCAGGGTAACCGTGCGCTTCCCTTAAAATGTAGTATATGTGTGCTCTTGGGAGGATCAAAGTGATGTCACTGTTTGCATAAATAACTAAGTGGACAATAGCATTGACTGGAGCAATTTAAAAGTTTTGTTTTTTGCCATACTTAGTACTAAATTAAAACTTTAACTGTAATTGCTTGGTAGAGTGAATAGAAATAAAATCGCTTTAATATCAAAATGCTCATGCTCAGTTTCTAATGATTTTCACCGCTCTTGAAGTCTACTAAATTACTCAGGATAATTTGCAATGGATAATACTGACCCTCAAAATATCAATAAATGTCTCCATGAAAAAATCCATTTTTCAAATTTGATTATAGAAATTTCATTTGTTCCTTTTTCAGAAAACTATCTGGCGACACTGGAGGTGAAGCAGTATCGCCAACAGAGTCTCACCTACATTAAAACCTACCTTGATCTGAACAAGTGGGACAACAAAAAGGAATTTCTCACAAGTCTCCGTTTGGCAGAAAAGACTCCCGTCATTCTGCCTGATCAACCTGTATTGGAGGTAATTGAGGTATTGACCACCGAAAGGGCCAGCAGCATTTGCGTTTGCTCCCACACAGGTTCCCTGGCCATCGCCTGCTATAAGAAGATCAACATTTACTTGGTTCAGGAGAAATACTCTGCTGAATGCTCCCGCTCCTATAAGGACATTGTCCACAGCCTGGTCATCGATTGGGGCCATGAGATCCGAAGGGTCATCGTCAATGAAAGTTACATTGCTGTCTTCTCCCACCGATATGCACACGTCTTCAAACTCAACTTCCACAATGGGAATCGGAAGTCTGGATTACAAATGAACAAGTCAGCTTCCCTGATGGTTGCTAGTACCTCCTCCTCACAATCGACCCAGCAACAACCCATTGACATTTCACTCCTTCCTAGTGGACAGATCCCGTTTGAGGCCGGTTGCTTGTCTAATTCCGCATCTACTTCATCTTTCATAGCTGGAGGAAGCAGAAAACCACCCCTTGCAGACAGTGGTGCCTTGGTCAGTATTCAAAACGATGAAAACTATGTCCAGTGGGTGTTCAGCAGCGACCATCACGGTAGCCGAGCCAAACGTAGGAGTTTTGGCCAAGGCACTCGTCACTTGGCTCAGATATCTGGGTTGGCAAACATGCCAGCCCCCATCTACCTCCCAAAGCTCCATGGTAATAGTGGAATCAATGGCTCTTCTAAGTCTTTACCCAAAGTTATTGTCCATGTCAAAGGTTAGCCTCTCACTTTCTCAATGCTTTGTTTGTTTAATCAATCTCATTACACTCCTTGTTACCAGTAATTACTGTACTTGCCGGACGATAAGACTCAAAGTTTACTAAGGTATTTGGGGATTACAGCTCACTGTAACTTATCCAAGCCCCATAACTGTCTATTTTGAGATTCAGTAGATGGCCCTGTAGCATAATATCAGGGAATTGGATGCAGTGTTATATTAGCAGAGTTTTTAGAAATTTAAATATGTGTCTTCTCTGCCGGCAAATATGGTAAGTTTGATCCTGATGCCTTATTATTTTGTCTATTGTTCCTTTTTAGATAAGAATATTTTCAAGAATGGAAAAGTCAAAGCTGATACACTGCTGTTTAAAATAGCCAAGTCAGCAATTCCATGGGAACACCTTCAATTATTATGTATATACTCAGGTAAGGTTAATTTGCTTGGTTTGTTTGTTCACTGCTCCATAAAATGTTTTGTAAGCTAACCTTTTGCATTTCTTCTGAAGGAAATCTTGATTGAAAATGGTATGTTTACGTAAAATATTCAAGAATTAGGAAAATAAAATAAAAAGAGAAAAAAGTATGTGGACAGTCCACTCTCTTATAAGATCACTTTCTCAGGCAATATATGTTCTATCCATTTCTGGTCTTCATTAATTAATGCATATGTGTATAAAGTATGGATTTTTTGGTTCAAGGGAAGCTGCTTATTTTGAATCACTGTGGGACTGGGGCTTTTAGATAACAATAATTGGATAATAGCATCAAAAAAAGATATAAAAATTGGAACAAATGTTATGTTATTAAGATCATTGTTATAAACAACTTAACATTATTAAAAAGGTTGATATAATTTCTTTCACTCATTTTGTATGGGATGTTTAGGACTGACCAGTTTTGATAACAGTAACCGTCTGTTAGCATTATGTATGATTATAATAAATGGCCTCTTCTGTATTTTGAAATGATATTTAGATGAAAAAGGGGATATTCATTTTATTAAATCATTTAAGGGTTGCTGCGAATATGCATACATACTATCATTACGTTGTATTCTTGATTCCTTGGTACCAATACATTGCATTGTTGATTCCTGAAATGGAGACTTGTTTTTCTGTAAAACAGACTACAGTAATCAGTGTATTGGTTAGTAAATAGAAATGAAGTGCGGAGAAAATGTACCGATTGGACCAATCCAATCAGAGCATCACATAGAACACAGACGATTTTAAATTTTATACATGGGGTTGCTCTGTTGTATTTGTTTGTAGTGATTGTCTTGAAGCTATCCAACACATTGAGAGTTTTAGCTGTGTTTTCTGATGCATTCATAAAATATACAACCTGTTAATGGAATATTTTTGTTTATGTCTCCAGCTGAAGGACATGAATCCCCAAACAATGCAGACTCTGACTTTCCTCTACAGTCGGCAAAATGTAATTCCAAGATGGAGATGTTCTGTTATCTAGGCAATTCCCATGAGGGCTGCCTTTATTCCTTGTCTCCCCCAGCAGTCCAAAGGTTATCATCATACAGATACACATCACCCGCCCTTCAGGTAACTTTTTTTTTTCTCCTTTCACTTTGCTTCATGTCAAGTGAACTGACTGCGTGTCCGTACACTTTAATGCAGCTGACTAACATAGAAAGCAATTTTGACCTATAAGAAATATAATAGAAATCTTTTTAGAGATATTATCTTTGAATTCTAAAATTTTATGATATTCAGCTGTGCATTCTCTCAATCCAGATTGTTATAAAATTTTTACTTTTTTGAAGCTTGTTGTGCCTTACCTCTATCCAACAATATGACTACTACTACTCTATGCAAGACTAAAAGACAAATAGTTCACAAGGATGTCTGGAGGACTACTGCTTACTGCAACTGATTAAAGCCTCATAAATGTACATATCAAAGTTTAGTAGAAGACAGTTATAATACTAGGGGAATGGATGTACTATGAAATTTGCCCAATTTTTTAAGCTAAATGTCCATCTTATATACTGGTTTATGTGGTTTCTCAGATTTTTATGATTATATTTTACATAGATTTTGTGTTCGGAAAAGAAAATTTACAGAAACTTTCTGACTAGTTGGATTATGTTACTAAACTGATAATGATTTTTCTGATTCTGTTTATTGTCAACAGATTGAAATTATTTTCATAAGGAATCTGATTTCTTTTGTATTTTAATTTAATATTACAATTATAATGATCCTACTGTGCCCGCTAGTAAAGCTTGCATTATTTCTTGACCACTAACAATCCTTTTTTCCTGATTTTCAATGCAGAACACTTAGATAGAGTTGCTTAAACAAATTTCAGGAAGGAAAATTCTTTCATCATATCTGGAGAGATATTTATTTTGTTGAAGTGGAAAATGATTTTAGATAAATGCCAGAGTGGTGAAATAGATATAAAACCAGAGGGCAGCATTTTTTCTTTTACCTTTCTTTCCTTATCCAACTGTTTAACTGTTATTCTATAGAAGTTATTTCTTATTCTATGTAGCCATTTTTGAGTCAGGTTTTTTTTCCCCATTTCAGGTTGTCATCAGTCCAACCATGTTGTTTGTTGTCACTAAAGCTGGTATTGAGACATACACATCACGAGCTGCCACATTTGCTTTTTTCAGGAGAAATACTTTTGACAACATCGAGCGGGTAATCCAATTCACATATTTTTAGCTTTTTTTCCCTTTCTTTCCCTGAATTTTTTTTCAGCTTATCTTTAAAATTAAGTTTTACTATTTTTAGTAACTCATCATATCCAATAAATGTTGCAATAGGCAAATTCAACAATATTCTATTCTTTGTATAATACCTCAAATTAACCTAAACCAAACTGGGTCTCAATTGATGATATACTTTAAATTAAATGGGATATGATTGCCTATCTTTAAAAAAAATTTGTATATGGCATCAAAAATAATGGAAGTAGTACAGTTAGTTGAAATTTGTTACTGAAGAAATTACTGGATTTTTTTTTATTGAATTATAGAAAGGTATTGCTGATTTATTTATTTACTTTAATTGAAAAATGTTTTGGCACAGCATGGACCTTTTATATGTAATAAAACAAATGAGATTCAACCACTTGGAAGTGTCTGACAAAATATCTTTTAAGAAACTACTCACCCTGGCAATGAATCAGATAGTAATTAAAGAGAATTAGTACATGAAGGTATTGAAAGCAATGATTATCCTGGTGCAGATGATGAGATATTTTACCTATATGACTTCTCATAAAATTATCCTAGTCCCAAATGGTCCATGTATATTGTGTGCGTAAACAATCTCTTACTTTTTTTTCTTGCAAAAAAGGTTTCCTAGATCCTGTGTAAGTTAGTAAACTGTCTTTTAAAAAGTTGATAATAATTTATATAATAGCCCTATTATGTCCTTAACACTTGACTTAATTCCTGATCACTGACTCCTGTTTTCTCCCTAATTTTTCATACACAACATACAGATAGTGCTGAAACTTGCTCAAATAAATTTTAGGTAAAAATTTGTAAAATATAGTGAAAAATTATCCAATTCCCCTTTTGTGCACTAATGTTACAATGGTAATTTTCATCCCTTCATAATCCTGGGAATGACCTTCACTTTATTTTCACAAGGACCAAAAAGAGGGCTATTAGAAATTCTTCTATGAGGAGGGCTAAAATGTTTTTTCTGGGAATGCCTCTGAAGTTAGCATTTATCATCAGTTTTCTAGTTAAGTAATAGTTGATCAATGTTTTAAATTATTATTAATATTATATTTGTTGTATCTGTTTAAATTCTTATTGTAGATTCACTAAAATATCTTATAAATTTTTATAAAAATGATAATAATAAACTCCTTATTGTAAATACTAAACCAACAATCCTCATTGAACAAATTTTAGAAAATAAAAAAAACAGATGGGTAGTATTCTCAGAGATTTTGAGAAAATCTCTGTTTTAAAAAAAAAAAATCAATAGTTTGAAAGAAATGTCTGTACAGTATCACATGTTGTCTATCTTTGTTTTTAGGGATTTTGATTTTTAGGATTTTAAACCATTAGGTTATCTTATCTTTTGGTCTTACGTTGTTTGGACTAGGGTAATACATGATTATGGACCAGACCCATTTATAAAACACAGGTCTTATAAACTGTATAATCTACTGGTATAATTACCATTCATGGGTATTTATATTGTTCAATGTTTTTTAATTCGCTTATATATTTATGATATTGCTGTTGTATGAACAACATATTCAGAATAGTCTGCTTTTATCTTGATGTAAATAATATAAAATTTATGAGTTTTATCTTCTCTATCATGAATCTTCCCAAGACGTAAAAATATTTATCTATTTTTTGTTTTTTTCTTTGTTCTTCGTTATAGACAATTCCTCCTGTCGACCTTGAACCTTGTCTATGTGGGATACAGCCATTTTTAGGCGCAGTTGAAGTTTCTGTGATAGATTCACCTCTTGGTACTATTATGGAGTCACATGTTATCTTGCTGTCAAAGGTCACAGAATCCAGGTTAGTAAATTTATTTTATAATTCTTTTTATCAATTTTTTTTTCATATTTATAAAGTCAGTCAAACATAAAATTGTCTGACCTCTTCTAACAGTGTGTATTGTATTGGCCACCCCCATAAAACCTTGGGTGCTCAAAAAGCAGGTATAAATGATTGCTCTATGAATGATCCCTAAATCATCATCATTGTCAGCCTTTTAGCATTTGTCATTTGACATAGACCTTCCCCAAGGATTGCCAGACTTCTCCACTGTGGAGCAAGTACTTCCTGAACTTGTCTAGTTCTTCACACCATCTTACATTTTGTCGGCCTCAGTTTTGCATGTGATCTGTTGTGAGTGGTGATGTCCAGTGGTTGTCTGCCATTTTAGTTTCATTAAAGATTCTTTGATATCTTGGACTCCAGTTTTTCCCTCATATATTGTGCTGTCTTGTGCACATTGTATGGTTCTCAGTTTAAGGGTCATAATCTTGTTAGTGCTAAAAAAGAAGGGTATACACCCAATGCATCCTCCTGATAGTCACCTATGGAGCTAAAACATGGAACCTAACCAAAAGATTGACCCCAACATACTCCTTCCTTTTTTTTTCTTTTTTATTTTGTGAATGCTTAGCTTGATTTATATATTCTGATACTTATACAGGGTCTCCATAAAGTCCCTATCTTTTTTCATCAATTTTTGTCATTAAAAGAGAGACTTTATGGATGCTCTGTATGCTCACAAAGGATTAACTCTTCCTTGTAATGATGTTTTGTGTTCTAGTCTAAAAAGTTATTTGTATTTATTCTTTATCAGATGCTCTCTCAAAATTGTTTAACCTTCTCAAACCAGTGGTACCTTATTTGAAAACTGTCATATAAACAAAGAAGAAATTTGATTTTACTTCAATTCTTTTGTTCTATGTATTAGAGAAAAGTAAATGGTACATTTCTTTGCCCCATTATAGAGGTTAATTACCTTGTTTTATTTTGATATTCCTAGTAATACAATGTGGAGTCTGTATGCCTTAGAGCCGTACACTGCAATGGACACGTACAAGGACCTGGTAAGTCTTTTTATTTGTAAGTTATACGTTCATTGTAATTATTTATAGAGCTTGAGAATTGACTATTTCTGGAAAATATTTTCATTGATTTAATTTTAAATCTATGGTTTTCCAACCAAGTAATGAAGCTACTTAACCTGCTGTCATGCTTAAAAAAATAGTTTATATGTGTTCATAGGTAAATCAATAAGTCTGTTGCCTGATGATGAAAAAAAAACATTGCTGAGAAAATTTTTTGCTGTGATTTTATTTGATGTAAATTTTGGTATAGATATTAATATAATGTAGTTTTCATTTCTATCATCTGAACCTGTTCAGAAAAGTGTTACATTTCTCCTTCTGTGTTTATTGTAAACTAGCCAAGCTAGAAAGAACTACTTGGCTTTTTACTGCCATCATGTTTTTACCTTTTTTGTATTGAATTGTTGCATGAAAAATACTTGATATTTCTTGTTCAACATGTATTTCAACATGATGAAGGTACTTACCTAGTTCATCATGTCAGCTGGTATTATTCCTTTTTCTGTCTGACTATTCGGCAAAATATCAAGAACTAATCAACCTCTGTGGTTCCTCAATTCATGATGATGCAAAACTGAGATGGATAGAAAATAATTACTCCATTCATTTTGTTTAGCAAATCTTTCCGAAAGATTGCCTTAAACATTTGAACATTTTTGATTAGGAAAAATATTCATAAATGCAATTCCATTAAAAATAGCCTTTCGTAGTTATTTGTTTTCAAAGCACTTTTGGAATATATAAATCAACCTGTTCTTAAAAATAATGCTTTTGATGAACTTTTAGCACTCATTTAGATTTGAATATATTGCAACTAATTCCTTCATTTATCCATCCTTCAAATTTGATATTTGTATTCAACAACTGGATCTGATACATTTCATTTGATCTTTCTTTCACTTTTCAAACACAGAAAAATCCTGTTCTTTTGAGCAAAAATAGTAAGTAAAAACAAGCAGAATCTCATCAGAATCATAACCAGCATGGCTCGTGCAGAATCTGTGGAAGCGTTTTAATATTTCAAATTGAAATACAATGCATCTTCTATTTCTAAAAGGAATAACTTGATTCTTTATTTCGCTTATTTCAGCAATAATGTAATTTCCCCAAATTATAGAATACACAATTCTTTTTTGTGTGATATTCTTTCAGTTTGTAAACATTGTATGAAATTATTACAATTCAAGGATTTTCTTAAACAATCTCCTGAGCTTTGTCATTTGCTTACTTTGTTGTTCATATATCATTGATAAGCCTTTCTTGATTTAATCCATTACAATCACATTCAGTTCAGTACAAACACATACATATTGAAAAATAAAAAAAGCATTCCTGTGAAAATATGAGACAAAGTAAATTGTGGAGGAAATCCTTGTATCATGAATATTTTTGTTCAGTCAGAAAAAGCTTTTTTTCTGTAGCTTTTGTGGTTTTCTGGGCAGTATTTTAAATGAACCTCTTGAAATTGAAGAAAATGATGAATGTCTTTAAATCTGGTTATTACACTGTGGTGCTGAATATGGTATTCCATTCTATTTTGTTTCTTGCTTTTTAATGAAACAGAAACATTATAACATATAAAACAAAACTTTTTCCTGTTTCTTGTGTTTTGTCTGTATTCAGATGTGGGTGAGTATTGGCTTTTCTAGGCTTTTGTTTCCATCAGCATGCTCTGAATATTTACGGGTCACTGCATCTTTTCTGTTTTGATTTGGTTTTCTTTTTTAATGTACCTCATATTGCAAATACCACTTTCTTTAATACTTATGACAGTATTTGTAATTGTCAAAAACAATTATGAAAATTTCCTTTTATAAGAACAGAAAAATCAGTTGAACCCACTTTATTTTGCTGTGCACATTCTTACCTATTCTGATACCTATAAATAGATAAAAACTAAACATGCACACACCCACATACACGTGATTCTGGATTGTTGGCAAAATTCATCTGCTCAGATTTTTCTCAATAAACAAAAATAAATAGCACCTAAATGCATGTATGCATTTATGTCAACTTATCTTATTTTTGGTTCCATTCTTCTGTGACACTGTGAAACAATCAACTTTCATGTCTGGGTAAATACAGAAATAATGTTTAAATGTTCTCTCGTGCTTTGGAACCAGTATGGTCATTTTTCTCTCCAAACATCTAAAAACTCATTTCCCTAATTTTATTTCTTTATCATGCCCCCATTGCAAATATCCTTTAGTGAAAATATTGTTTGATAGATTAATGATTGTTTCATGTTTACTGCAATCAAATGCACACACACACACACCCACCACTCAATGTAATGCTGCTGTGGTTTCAGTGGCAAGTAGGTTTTTACGGGGTGGAAATGCTAGCCCTGTGCTCAACCCTCATCCTTTACCATGCTTGGGACTGGCAGGGTGGCCTTCACTATTTAGCCATAGTTGGGGAGGGGGGGTAAAAGTGGATTCATGTCTTTCCCAAGGGCATCAATGGAATGTGAATGCAAGCAGCCTTGGTTGAAACTTGGTTTGCCGATTCTGTTTTCTGTGCTGGGAACCATCTGTGCTTGCATTTCCACAAACACGCACACACAGAATTGTTAGGCGGGTCCACTCATCTCTAGGAGACATTTTTCTGTTTCAGTTATGTTAAACTGTAATAGGAAGGAAAAGGTACGATGTCATCAAAGGTGTTACCTCTATTCCTATCCATTTTTTTTTTACTAGCTGCTACTGATATTATAATAAATATCCAAGGTCAGCTTAAAAGCCCAAAATGATTTATGATTTTTGATTGAAAATAATACTTGCAAAATATATCCATATTGCAATATTTCACAAGTATGAGAATCAATTGACTCAAAGAAAGACCACTTACTCTTCTTCCTCCCGCTACTCCTACCGCAAATAATGGACACTTCATTGGAATTATGGTTCATTTCATCTATAAAAGCAGCATGGAAATTTGACTAGAGAAACTTGGGGTTTTTTGGGGTTTTTTTTTTGCTTTGATCTTATAGTTTTACTACAAAATTACATACATAACCAAACTTTGTTGATATTTTGATACGTTCTAGTTGGAAAGAAAATTCTCTATGTAACATTATGTTTATTCCTCACCGGTAAGAAGGCACATTAATGCTGTCAAAAGTTATGAAAAATGGTATATATGCAACATGAGATATGGTAAAAATCTTCCTTGTTTCTCTTTTGGAAAGCTTTGTGTTAAAATAGGAATGTTCTTCGAAATCTTTGAAAATTGAAATTTAAAAAAAAAACTTGTTTCTTGCTCTGATGTTGACCCCAAATTGTGTATTTTCTTCTGTTGAATTCCCAAAAAGTGCAAAATAAAAAGATGTGCATTTTGTCTTAATTTTTTATGGAATCATGATTTTTTTTAAAAGAAATTTACCAAAACACTTGTAAAAAAAAAAATCAATGAATGATTTGTATTCAAATGATAGCCATATTTATATTACAGTTTGTTTAGATTCTTCCATAATCTTACCCTTGTAGAAAGTATAATGCCTCTTCTGCAGTTTTCTAGCATCACTGTGGGTGGCCTAGCAGTTAGCAACAGCACGGAAAATATAATCAATGAACTGAGTTAAAACCCTGGCTAAGACAGTTTGCATTCACTTCACACTAATGCTTTTGGGAGAGTCATGAATCCATCCCCTTTCTGCCCAGCTAATGGTAAATAGCAGGGCAGACTGGACTCTTCTGGTTTGGTTGGCAACCAGTTTAGAAGACATGATTCTGAATTCAAACTGGGGAAGTTCAACCTGTCAGTATTGTGAGTTATTGGTGATGGACAGAGTCGGGTGTTCCTGAAGTGTTCATTTAAGAAGACTCTGGTGAAACTGAGTAAAGCAGAAGTGGATTATTGTATGTTGCAATGAAATAATGTGACCACCATTTCCACTTCCCCTTGTTTGGAAGATTTGAAAAAACAATTTGGACATGAATAAACCAACCTTTCATTCTTATTTCTACAAAAGAAAAAACATGGTGTCCATTATTTGTTGTGAAAGAACTAAGAATGTATGTGAAATGTTTACTTCAGGCAAATAGTAGCTTGCTTCTTGCTCTGAACAAGTAGATAGCACTGTACATATATTTTTTCTTTCAATTGTTATGTGCTTATCTGGATGCTTAATAATGAAGATTTGTGTTTGTAGCTGTTAGAAATTTGCTTTGATTTAAAATATTTTTCACTGCTTATAACTCAGCTAGACTCACTGAAGAAGCTACTTCAATTTTAAACATCAAAACGTTCTTTTATTTTTTGGATTGCTTGTTGGTAAAATATCAAGTAATTGTCTTATTTCAGATATTTTTTTATATTTCTAAATACTTTTATGAACTGTGGCTGTCTGATTCCTTTTTATCTATCTAAATTCAAATGCACATGTAGTTATATTATCCAGAATAGTGTTTTTATTAGATAAAGCATTGTTAACCACCGATACTGCTGGTGTATGTAAAATGGTAACAGATATTATTCTGAGCGATCGGGGAGAAAAATGAAGGATGGGTTTAAGAGTTAGATTTTGTCTTCAGCCAGCCATGAAAGCTCTTGTAGCTTAGTTGGTAGAGCTGTTGCTGTTCCTAGGGAAGCCTCCTGATGTAAAAGTGTAGTGAGTTTTTCGCTCAGGGCTTATTCTTTATTTCCAATCTATGCCATTTACTCATTGCCTGAGGAACTCCCAGTTTGAGTAGTTGCAATGAAAAGCAACTAACATTAAGATGAAAGAAAATACTTGTCAAATATTAATAATGTGTCTGTATGTGTCTGCATGATTTTTTTTTTTTTTTTTTGCATTTCGTGGCTCTTTGTTAATTAAATCTATTTGCTCAGAATATTATCCTAGGTTTATTTGTTGGTGTTTAACAAAACTGGCACACATACAATTATAAAATACTTAAATGGGCAAAACTTTCAAATTATATGTATGATAACCATATCAGATTTGTGCAATTTTCAGTTCTATGTAAGTGTGATATACATCACTACATTTTTTTGGAAGGTTTTTGTTCTTTATTTTCCGTTTGAAAATTGTGGCTTTTATTTGTGACTGCTTTTTATTATTTTTTGCTTGAAGTGTTGTGAAATAACTTTTGTAAGTGCTTAATAATCAAATAAACTAACAGAGAGAAAGAAAGAGTTTATAGTTTCTAAACCTGTGCAAAGTGAAATGATTGTTTTGAGTTCAGTGCATCTTGTTTTTATAATAAGATTTTTGAAAATAGGTTGTGCAGAGTGATCAAATAGTCAATCGTACAGCAAATGGAATCGTTGATCTGAGTTCAAATTCTGGTTGAGACAGTTTGCACTAATGCCCTTGGGAAAGGCATGGATCTATCTCTTATTCTCCCAGCTATGGGCAAATAGTAGCGCAGACTAAACTCTCTTGCAACCAGTCTAAGAGACAGACTACTCTGATTCCAACCATCACGAATTGTAATCCTAATAAGACACTAAGTTACTATAAAAGTAAATGGTAAAGTGGAGAAATGAAAAAAAGGAATTAAGTAGAGAAAACCTGCAATATTTAACAGTATAAAATCCATAAATGAAACAACATAATTAGATTCAATATTTCAAAAATTGTTGAGTAATATTTTATTGTCTAATGTATCATTGGGTTCAAGTAGAAAGGTTAATACGGATGAATGTTTACTTAGTATAAAATGAGCATATTTAAAATGTTTTACAGTTCATACTATGTGTTGTGTCAATATTATTTGAGATTATATTGTGAATGACCCTAGCCATATTTTATCTCTCTGAAGATGGCTGTGGAGATTTTTACATGAAAGCCTTGGGACCAGAGATTTGTCCTCTGGGCTGTTTTTGTATTGTATTTAGAGAGGGAGATTCAAACTGTTTTAGTCTTCTGAAGCCTTCTGTCAGAGTAGTCCTTTTTCTTCTAAATAAGTTCAAAGAAAATGTCTTGAATATTAATGCTCTGTATTGTTGGTAACGTTGATATGAGATGAAAAAGAGAATGGCATAAAGCAGTTATATTATTTGTTCAAATCATGAATGCTAAAAACCCGTTGGTTAATGCATTTTGCATGTACGTTGTGCATTTTCCTGATTATTTTGTCACCTACTGTAGACTTTAGTGAGTTAACACCTGGGATTACTTGACCTGTTTGCAGCCAAGTACATTTTTTAACATTGTAACACCCATGCTGGGTTTTTCTTATAACAATTGATGAAAATAGAAAGCCTTTATTGCATGTTTAAAACGATTTCTATTTTATACTTAATCAACCAACAGAATATCTGATAAGCGTATGTAAGGAAAAAAAAAGAATAACACATTATCGTAAGACGAGTTATCTCGTCAGTGGTACTGGAATGACTAACATGAGTTATCTCATCCGTGGCAGCAAACAGGTTAATCTGATGGATTCGATTCTGTTTAAGTCTGTATAGTCTTATCTTCAATCCAGTGCCTTTATCACAAAGCCATTTTCAATGCAATAAGCTTGCATCTTACCAATACCATTAAATGAAATATATTTTTAGATATTTTTCACATGAAGTCTTCACTGTTTTTAGATATTTTTCACATTAGGTCTTTATTGTTGGTTTTCAGATTGTATTCTCTACCAAATATCAAGACAGTGGGCAGGAAGCTTACCTGCATGTTCTACAAGAAGCTCATCTTATCCTACGAGGACCTGTGATTGATTCTGAAATTGAATTCCTTGGAGAATATCAGGACTTATTCGATGAATCTTGCCAGAAACTGGGGGATTTTTATGCTTGGTAATTCTTTCTTGTCTCTATTTGCATTGTGCATTGTTGATGCAGTTTTGCATTGAAATTGTTCTTTTTGCTTAACTGCAATGCAAATTGGCTTCTTTTTTTGTCAAAGTTGAGAAATATCAAACTTAGATCTTGAATTGGTGAGCATTCTTAGAACACAAAAAGTTTCAAACAAAATATCTCACTTGCTTTTTTGGGGGGAAACAATTATTTCTAATGAAGGGTTAACAATAGAATTGCATTACATCATAAAATATGGAGACAATCCTTGATTTACAACAATTGACTGAAAGCAAGACAAGAAAATATTAGAGATTAGACATTTGTTTTTAAAAATGAGACTTCAAGATACCCTCACTTTTGAACAGCTGCTTTTAATTTACAAATGTAGAAGAAAAGATTCTCACCTTGTTTTAGCTAAATTTTGAATTATAAGGTCTCCATGAAAAAATGCAGTCTGTCTAGCTATTTATGATATCTTGAACTGGTTGCACGGCCTTGATGTAACTTTGAGGTTAATTCAAGGAGGCCTTACTGCATGTGTGTGAACATTCTCCCTTTGAGTTACCCAGTCGGTGGTGAAAAGCTATCAAGTAATCTTGCGTACTGTTCTACCGACACATTCAACATGACAGAGCCAAATCGTTCTTCATTTCTGGTGCAGGGTTTTTTGGCAAAACATAGCAGGTCTTCCAGTCTTTGTAGACAGTGTCGCCAAGCTAGATATTTAAAGAGGAAAAATTCCAATTTGGGAGTCCAGTATTGCCAATTAAGATATGTATTTTTTTTTTCCAAATTTTTTAAAATCTTGGCATTCAGTGCTACCAATCTATTTGTTATTCAAAAAATTTTGGGGAATGACTTTCAAATTTGAAAATTTGAAAAAAAATATTTAGATTGACAACATTGCCAGATTTGGCTACCTGTGACTTCTAAGTTTTCCCAAAGAGACTGTGATTGGTGATAACCAAAAGAGGAATTTTCAGACTGTTTTTTAAAAGTGTAAGGTATGCTAAGATAAGTGTGTTTGATCCGAATAGGAGTACTTTGAAGAGGACTCAAGTTCCATTGCCCTATATGAAGGGTTTTTTTTTGTTTTTTTTTCTTAATATCAAATGGCTGTATACTTTGTTCAGGCATCATATATTATTTTTTTAATTATTTTGTTTATAAAATCATTTATTGAACATTGCTCAATTGTATTGAAATCTACTTTGCACCTTGACTCCATTGAATATTGATGTCTTTGTGTTGTCTTTCTCTCTTGCAGGCATCCAACATCTGACTGGAAATTATGTCTGCCTTATTACAACATGGCAGGACTTCGGCTGAAAGAAGCACTTCACAAAGTGACAAAACTAAATGAAGAACAACAGGTATAATAGCCTTTCTACTTCATCATTGTACACACACACACACACACACACAGAGTCAGTAATATATTGATCAAATGGCATTGTATTCTACACCCTAAGGAGCTTTTCTGTGGAATGTATGAGGGAAAATGTTATATCAGTATCTCATGACCAAGTTATTATCTAATCAATTCAGAGTTATCTATCCCCTAGTGGGGCCTCCTTAGGGCCGCAGTGTGTGGTGGAGCGTGAAGAGCACTGTGTGACCCCTAGAGTGCCCTGGTGATCCACTGCATCCCCAACTGTCTCCAACCATCCTTACTATGGATTGAGTGAGTGTCACTAGCATACCATGAACGTTAATAGAGAAGGTTTGTGGGTTAGTCTGTAATATTGCAAAAGACTCTCCCATAACTACCTTGAATACCCAGGTTGTAGCAGCAAAAAGCTATTGCCCCCATAGTTATCCTTGACGGGGTAAAGTCAATCTTCATGTTACAAATTTCATTTGGATTGCTTTTCTTGGACTTTGTTGACATGGAATTAAAATTTAATTCTAGGTAAGCATCTTCTTGCCTGTTTAATTTCTGAAGGCATGATCACAAGCTGTAAATAGAATTACTGTAAACCTTTGGTTTAACAGACTAATGGGGCCAACGGTTGTTTTGTTAATTGTGAACGTTTGTTAAATTAAATGTTACCAGAGAAGGCATTTTTTAGCTTCTTGTAAAACTTCTAAAAAGTCTTTTCAAATTCAAATATCTTGTTGCAAAAATAGCTCTTGTATGATATGGAAAATAAATTTATTGAATTATAACCGGATGACTAGTCAAAACAAAGCAAGCAGCGTTGCCTACTTTAAAAAGATTTTTAGATCCAGAAAGGATGCAAAAGAAATCCAAAAGACGTCTAGTTTTTCCAGAAAATTATCTAAAAGATTATCTAAAATTGAGACCAAAAATATCCCAAAATATTTAGATGTTCCAGGAAATCATCTAAAAATACACTATATATTATCAAGTCTTAATTTACTGCATGCTATATCAAAATATTTTTAAAAAAAGAGCTGTAAAAGTGTGTATTGTATTGTTATTGAAAGTCATTGAATAAAGAAGACAATTTTCTCTTAAAAATGTTGTAAGATACTCCCAAGTTTGTTCATTCTTAAGCTCATTTCAGCATTGCTCAATATGTTTTGCTTTTACCTACCTACATTATTGATTGTTGGTAGGGAGAGCATTATGAACACATCTCCAATTGGTAGTTAAAAGGCTGACAAGTTCCATTTTCATTTGTGTGTTGTTTAACTAACCTCAGCATTTTCTAATAAAAGATTTTTCTCCTTATTTATTTCAGGCAATCACTTTTAGAAATGGCAAAGGTTTTCTTCACTATCTACGGCACAAAATATTTGGAACCTATGACTTGAGTGACTTGACACAGGTGAGTAAGAAAATAGGGCTTCCTGACTTCCATTAAACTTTCCTTTTTTTTTCATTCGCTGTGTTTTGATTCTGGGTAAATTCAAATACTCTCAACATAAATGATGATGATGACATTTTGTAATGAATGCTATGTTTTGTGATTGAAACTTTTCTTTAATATAATCAACAGCATTGAACTCATCAGTTTTACATATGGTCAAATGAAAGCAAAGCACATAATCAGATTATGATTCATGTGATATTAAAGATTAAAACTAGTCACTCTAGGAATTGACTTTTGAATGTTTCTCTAAATCATTGCTTTCTATTTGTGATTGCAGGATGAAGGAGATTTGATATTGTCAGTGTTTTACAAATGTTCAGGCCTTGATGTATCAGCAATCATTTTGCTTTCTCAGCTGAAAAACTACTCCGCAGGTAAATGGCTTCATTATTTTCAATGCAGTCAGGATTCATTCTGTTTATTTGCCATTGGAAAGATGGAAATAAATGGATACCTTTTTTTTCTTTTTGATTATGCAACAAGCTGGACCTCGAAACTTGTAATAGTCATCTGGAAATAGAAAACCTTTTCTATTATATTCTGAAGCAGTTGCAGCAAAATGTCTGTAAAATAGAGAAAAAATTCCCATGAAGGATTGTCAGTTATTAATTTTTGAGTATCAATTCTTTCGTCCTAATTCCAGTTGCTTTTATCTACACTGCTTACAAACAACTGTAAAATAATGTTCTGATAAGTTGCTGTAAAAAGCAACTGAAATTAAGACAAAAATAGTTGTTGAAAAATTAATGAATTTTATATTTTATTGAAAATATTTGAAACAGCTTATAGTGTTTGGAATCAATGGTTTATTTTTATATTTTTCTTGTTCCATTTACAGAGAAAGTTTTAATAATGATGAAGGACATTATGAAACATGACCAAACTTTTAGTAAACAAGGCAAACGCAGGTACGTTTCATTATATCATTATGATTTTATCTATTCTACCCTAACCTCCACTAAAATATTTACAATATAAGTACTTTATAGGTACCAAACAGTGTGTGCTTATATATATATATATATATATATATATATATATATATATATATATATATATATATATATAGCTACCTAAAAAGTTTATTTTGTTTTTTGTTGTTAAATGACAGCTGCCACCTCAGCGTGTATTTGAAAAGAGATTGTCAAAATTGGTGTAGTTTTGTTCATTGATTGTAACAATGAAGACGGAAGAAAATAAACGACATTTTTGGCATATTTTGCTTTTTTTTCAATTTTTGGAAAGGTGAAAATGTAAACAACTTGTGCATTTTATGGAGATGGTACTATGAATGATCGAACATGTTAAAAGTGGTTTGTCAAGTTCTGATCTGGAGATTTCTTCCCAAATTAAGCGTTAGAGATTATTTGCAACAGCTTGGTTATGTTAGTTGCTTTGATGTGTGGCTTCCACATAAGTTGAGCTGAAAGACCAAACAAACATTTAGGATAACTCAATACATACATACACACAAACTACTGAACAGCTTGATAAATGAAGCCTTCATGCCATGTTAGAGATGAGATGTTTTGTTGAGTTATTTTGTGAGGAAGAAGTAGATTCATGCTTTTCCCTAGGGCATTAGTGCAAAGTGAACATGAAGAGCTACAGAGATGCATTTATAGTGTTTTTAATCTCTTTTGGAAGTGTGTTCCCAACTTTTAGTTTAATTTTTCTTATTTTCAATCACTTTAATTTGTAACTAGATAAAATTTAATGTTCATTATATTTTTTTTTGTTGTGGATTCAGTGCAATTTCTCATACTTTGGTCATTCTGTTGAATTTATACAAGTTTTTTGACTATTTTTATTTTCATTTAAAATTGCTTTTGTGTTTATTATTTTTCCCTCTGATTGATCATTGGTAAGGTCTGTCCAGCTCCTTTGTCCTTAACCTCCAAGTCAAACAGATCTTTTTACTGATCTTCCCTTTGTCCCCTATTTTTACTCGACTCTCTTCATGATAAAAAATAAGATATTTGTTCTGAACTTCATTTTCGACTCGTTTATCCAAAATTAAACCTGGTGATCAATCTTGAAAAAATTGTTATGAATTTTGATAAAAAGCTATACTTGTTATAAACTTATATAAAAAAGCTTTATTACCTGAAAGACTGTATCTAAATGTTAATCAGATTTACTGATGAGTATTATTTTATGATTCCATGATTGGTTTCACGAATTATTTGCTAGTTGTAAAAAAAATTGGTATATTTTGTTCAATTGTAGTTACCTCAATCATTTGGCCTGCACAATATTGCATTTGGATGTTTGTGAAACAGACCCTGCAGAAATGGAATTGTCCATGATACCAAAAGTAAGGCTCTTTATTTATTGGATTTGTCTTATTATTGAGTCTTGAACCTTTGTGGGTTTTGCCATTTTTACCATTCTAATTCTCCAGGCAAGTGAAAGAAAGAAAATAAATTTTCTAATTATAGGGCATCTCTTTTCAAAAGGGAAGTCAAAACATTCAAGTTGATATTTCCAAACAATTCATCATTTTTTGAGTTTTGTCAAATCACTGAAAAAATACAAAAATGTTTTGGTGATTTTAAAGAAGTTTGCAATGTTGAAATTTTGTACGTGGATTTCATGCTTTTGTTTTTTTTTCCTTTTGTTTAAAAAAAAAGAAAACCTTTTTTGTCAATTAGAATTACATATACTTTAATGCTATTCGTCATTAATACAGACTATTTTGTAAATATCTTTTATTCTTGTTCTTCTTTTTCAGGCTGAATTGATGCATATTTGTGTCCAACATCCACAGCTGATGCATTCTAGTTTTGTCAGATTGTCTCCATTGGCACAAGTGAGTTTAGAATTGAATTTCTGTCTTGTATTCAGTGTAGATATATTGTTCTGGAAGATGCTAACCATATAAGTTGTCACTTGGGTACACTTTCCAATCTGCCTGGTGATTTAAGTGCATTTGAAATCCTCATAAATGGTAATGAGTGTCTTGTGTGTGTATAGGGGAGGGGGGGAACAGATTACATCCTTGTAGCTCTATATTTCTATTCCTGTTATAATTGCTTTGGATTTTTAAAAAACTTTTTTACTTTTGAGTCAGTTTTCCCATCTTTGAATGTGTTTCTAAGGAGGAGGTTTTTGGGGCTTTTTTCTATGCTCATTTTTAACATGTTCTGCACCAAAATATGTTAATCAACATCTTCGCTGCTTTACCTGTTCACCCCCCCCCACAAGTCAAACAAACCTTGGTCCCGAACATGGAAGCTTCAGCCCAACTCTAGTGATCAGTCCCTGCAATTAAAACCATTTTGTTGGTTTCACTAAGTAGCACTAAAGGCATTTACCTACTATAGCTCAATATGGTACAAGGCAACATGTATGGGTTGCTCTGTGAGGATCGAACTCACTACACTGTAATAGTAATCTTACTAACCATTACTCCATGGTGTGGGGCTCTTTTGATGGCACTATACTCCCAGTCTACACCTGCACTTGTCACTTTTAAATGTATATCAATTTCCATCAGGTATTGATTGAATCTAGTAATGTCCATGCACTTAATTACTTATGACATTTACTCATCTACATCTGTATATACATAAGGAGAACATCTACTAACTGATATGGTTTGCTGAGATCTGGGGATCACAGGTTCAGTCCCCTCAGAAGACAACTTTTCTGGGCTTCTAATGAAAATATTTCATATTTGATTATTCAAAATTCAGTGATTTGCCTCTAATCTCTCTCTTGTAGATATGGGGGCTAATCAATAAATCTGTATTCTGACAAAAAAAAAAATCACTAAATTGATAAGTGACTTGATTTTATTTTTATCTAATCATGGCAGTGAAAAATTTTCTTTTTTCCTGCCAGCATTTGTTGATATATTTATCCACATTTCTTGACAAATGAATTCATGAATATATTTTGCTTTAAAAAAAATGATTTTTTTTGCAGTTGATGAGAAAATGTTGCCCAAGTGTGTTACTGGAAACTTTAGTGAAACTTCATGACAACGGACAACTGGCATACACCACAGCACTTGAGTTGCTGCAGGTCAGCAGGGATTTTTTTTTTCTTCTTTTCTTTTCTTTCCTTTTTTCTTTTCTTTTCTTTTTTCCTTTTTTCTTTTCTTTTCTTTTTTCCTTTTTTCTTTTTTCCTTTTTTTCCTTTTTTTCTTTCTTCTTTTTTCCTTTTTTTCTTTTCCCCTTTTTTCCCCTTTTCTTTCTTTTTTCCTTTTTTCACTTCACTTTTTCTTTTTCATCTTTTTTGTTCTCCTTTATTTTCTGTTGAAAGCTACTTTTTGTTTCTATTATTGATCCATACTCCTTTCTTAACTTTCATCAAATGTGAAAACAATGATGTGACAAGTAGCAACAAAAATAAGATTAAAAGAAAAACTAGACAAAATTCATAAGTAAAAGAACTGTATCTGCTTGAATTGATTCAATGCTCAAAGTCTTAAAAATAAATCCTTTCATATATTCATGAGTTGTATTTGATTTTATTGATTGCCTTTTCTCTTAATTATTTTTTTTGAATGTTTTTTTCAGGTGAAAGGGTCTCTGGAGATGTACAAAAATGCTCACATCAAAGAGTTTCTTGAATTATTACTCCAAGGTAAAACAATTATTCTCTCTTTATAGTATTTTATTGAATTTTATACAAATTTGAATATTGTTGAGAGGAATGTGTGTCAGATTTTGCTGATCATGATTCTGACATTTTACCAAATAATTTGACCTTTTAAGCATCAAGTATTTTCTTTGATGGATTAATCTGTTTAGACCCTATGAACTTGACCCTGATGGACAAAGTGTTTTCTTAGGTTAGAGAGTTGACTTATCTGGTGGATATTGGACTAAACCTGAATTAAAACCTTAGTTATACTTAGCCAGTATATATATTATGTCATTTTCTTTATAGGCTTTAGTTTATTCTATATAAACTTACCTGGAAATATTTTCCGTCTTGCCACTCAAATTATTTATGGTTAAAAAGATGCTCCAACAAGGAATTACCGCAAAAAATAAGAAGCAGAGAGAATGTGATGTAAAAAAACTTTTATACAGAGGTTGGTAGTGATCAATTGAAGAATTTTGGTTAGGGTTAGGGTGATTCATTGATTAGTGCTGTGGTTCTTAATCTTTTTACTACCATAACCTTCCCCCCCAGTAGATTGGCCTTCCCTCACCATCTTTAAGTGAATGATTAGCTTGGTTCTGTGAATTCATGAAAAAAAAATGATGTTCATCAAGATATTATACAAGCACTCGTCAATAGAATTCTTGAAATTATTAGAGAAATTCTTAATTTTCCTGTGTGCTAGCCCTATCCACTTGAAATCACTTAACTCCACCTCCCTTTACAGATATCCTTGTTTCACTTCTTGTTGCTTATTGTATTTTACCACATCCTGTTTTTTTATGAGTTTTATTTAAAAGTAAATTTCAAAAAATGTATAGAAAACAATCTTGGATACATATAAGGTGGATTCTGCGGAAATTAATCTTGGTTGAATTAATTTCTTCCATACAATTTATGGCAGTTTATTATTATTAGATTATAGAAATCCTTTAAAGCTTTTATAAATCCAATTTAAGTATGCATCTTTCCTTTCAGTTGTGCAATGTCATAGAAATAGATGAAGACTTTTCTCGGTGTTAACATTCAGTCAGTTCTTTTGAGTGACATGTAAACAGCCACTGAGGCTTTTCTTGCAGATTCCTTACTGTTTGGTGTGGGTGTGAGGGGTTAGGCTTTACTGCTTGTGGAAGTAGCACTAAGTGTCACCTCAGAAATAAAGAGTTCTTCTCTTCATTATTAATGCTTTTAATTCTAAACATGCTTTTTCTGTCCCTTATTTCTTATTCGAAACAACTTTCTTTTCCAGATAAAAAACGAATGAATATATTTCCAGAAATATCTGTGAGTTATTTTCTCTTTTTAAAGTATAAAAGACAAAAATATTTCTTTTGATGAATTGGAACTAAATGTAGAAAATCACAAAGGAATTACTTTAGAAGCCACTTACCAAGCTAATTGCTAATAATGTTATCGAACAGTTATTGTTATCAAAATTAGTTAGTTCCAATCATTTTATTTAGAATGGATTGATAATTATATTAAAATATTTATATCAATGATATTAATTCATAACTGCAGATTTAAAATGTTTCAAGTTGCCATCATTTTCAAAGGCAGATCTCTGATCTTCAACTTTTGACAAAGATTATCTAATACTTGAAAAAAAAAGAAAAAGTGCTGAATAAAAAAACAAAAAACAACCTTTGCTCATCATTTTTTAAAAGTATTTTAGAAACTGTTGATTATTTGAATCTCATATTAAAGCCAAAATTATGAATTTCTTTCGTGAAAATATTGTTGATTTCAGTTCTTGAATATTTATGGTGTATATTTTTATGTATTTTATGTAAAGAAATTTTGTTTTTTTTTATTACAGAATCTTCTAGTGAACATTTACCTTCAGCGGATATTCAAGTGGGAAGCTCCTGGAAGACGTGCTCCACACAGTAGTCCGTCCAAGATACACTTGGTAAGTAAACTTGAAATCATCTTATGTTTACATGAAATGATGAATTGATTATCTAGATGGGTTGTTCGAAAAAAAAAAGTCTTATTTGTCACTTTTAGAATTCAATTACAAAAACTAACTTGGCAAATGTTAGAAAATCTGTTTCCTAGTTGAATCTGCCATTCAGATAATTTATTATGCTTTTTGTTTAATGATGCTAATATTAATCTTGGTAAAGGCTGATAGATGCTAAGATGTCCATTGGAAAGGTTCACCAGAAAGTGTATTAATGAATTTCAATTTTATTCAATCCAACAGAGCAAAGATCACCTATTCATAATATATCTAAAATATGTGGTGTTGCAGAAAAATGCATCCTTTTCTATAGTGAAGGAAATGTAGTGAAAAAAAAAGGCTACTGTTTTATTTCTAACAAAACCATTATTTATGGACACTAAAATTATAATTGAAATGAAATTTTTTGTCTAAATGAAGGTGCTACTAGTTGGCTCTATGGTGTCATATATATTATTTAGAAATGGAGTCATCTCATTAAAAACACAACATTAAATTGAATTTACTAAATTACTAATGTCTGTTCTATGGTACTGCCAGACAGGACCACCGTTTCCAACTAGGCAATGAAAATCTCAATTCTCTAAGAAATAATCTGAAATATAATCTAAAAACATATTACATATATTCAAAATCTTCTTGAAACCCTGAAAATAAGGAGAACCATGTGTGAATTTCACATACATATACAGCCTATTTAGGAACTGTTTTAGGCACTTAGTAAAGTCAAAAGAAGAGATGGTTCAACTGAAAATCAACCATCATGAAATAACACTGGGTATCTGCAAAAAAAAACAAACCTGCAACCTTTAAAAGGGAAATAACTCGTGAAAGAAAATTGCTTAGCTGTGTTTTCAGCAAAGTATATCAGCCAATCTTTGTGTTGAACATTTGTGGGTGTTTCTTTTCAGCCCCAGGGTGTTGGGCACTTTGCTGTGCGTCATGCATGGTTGGATCTTCTGCCTCCATTCCAAGGTTCCAAATCCTCTCAGACTGTGTGTCATTATCTCCGATCTCCTGCAGAAATTCATCAACAACCTACCATCTGCCCCTGCCTCAATTGTAATGAGGACCTCCTCAAACTCCAGGTAAGTAAACTGTCGAAAACATGAATGATCTAAATCAGTAGGTAGAGTGTAGAATCGAGGGATGGCGTTTGGTCTTGGTCTTGTCTCTCTCTCTCTAATATGTTTAAGCTGCATTTTGAGTACTGCTTATTTTAGATTTTCTTTTCTATGTTTATAACCTGTAGGTTATGATATTTTTATGAGGCCATACTATGAATTTGATCCTCACTAGGTGCCCCACTCTTGTGGCCTTGTGCTGTACTAAACTAAAAGCTAAGATTAGTGAATATCAATATTTGTCTGATGTATTTCAAGACGCTTGAAAAGAATTAAAATACAGAAACAGTACATTTTCAATTTGTAGTTTTTTTTCTGTTTTAATTTGACGAACAGGCTAGAAAGAGTTGAGACAGCATTGATAACTCCTTTTGACCTTCTAATTAAGAATGAAGTGAACTGTATATAATTTGTTTTGATTTATCAAGTGTCAGTAAAATATTCCTAGAAAATAAATAGCTGAAGCTGAGATAAATGAAGAAAAAACTTGAAAAATCTATTAGGCAAATTGATTACATTACATACAAAACTGAACTTATGTTTTCTCAAGTATGGAATCAAGTTTGAATTTCAGCTGATACCACTCATGTCCTCCTTGCACCAATGCCTTTGGAAAAGGTATGAATACATTTCTCACTACACTCTTTCCTGTCACCAGTTGTCTTGACAAAATATCTTGCCATGATGGTTTGTGAAGGAGCATTTTGTTGAACCTTTCTCCTATAACTAGTTTGACTACCAAGGCAGTAAAGCTGCATAAAGTTGTCAAAGATTGAGAAAGTAAACAAATCCATGCGTAAAATTCAATGAGAAAATGATTGGATAGTTTTGACTAGTATTTTTTCTTTTAAATTATAAAACTTGTATATTAAAGAGTAATTCTGGCTATTAGTCTCAAGAACCTTTTATTCAACCATTTCCCCCTCCCCTTTGTGAGATTATCTCAGTGATTGTAGCCATCATGATGTCTTCAGAGATTTTTTTCTTCTTCTCTTCCACTCCTAGTCTTTGCTGTGTTCTCCATATGCCAAGGAGACTCTTTTTCAAACAGTGGAGATTGCATTTGAGTCGACAGCCTCAGTCTCTGGCCGTAGCAGCAGCAGCATCACAAGTAGCAGCAGCAGCCTTGGGGAACTCCACAGTCGACTGTCCTTAGATTTACTCTGTAAGATCAGCATTGATGTATGTGATGCCCTTGACACCATTGTTGCAGACCATCCTCACATTTTGGCTGAATTCTGTGCCTCAATGCTTGACTCACAGCCAGAAACGGTAAGTGACTCCCCCCCAACCCCCATATTTATATTATAACCTTGGAGGAGGGGGTTGAATATATGTACATTTGTATAGGTATAAAGATATATCAATAAATATCATTATAAATAACCAGACTCAAATTTACGATTGGTAATGAATCTCTTTGAACAGCCAGTAATCTACATCAGATCAGCCCTACTGACGAACAGGCTAAAAAGAGTTGAGACAGCATCGACAACTCTTTTGACCTTTTAGTTAAGAATGAAATGAACTGTACATCATTTATTTCCAAAGAGTGTAAATAAATTATTCTTCTTACATGTTTGCCATGTTTAAAATTCATTGTGGAATATTTTTCTCAATTTGTTGTCAAGTGATTTCAAAAAGCATTAAATAGAAAAATATTTTATTACTGCTCATTTTCTTCACTGGTGCTTATTGGTCAAAAGCTACTGAGTCAACATTAATCCCTGAAAGCTGATATATACAAGCACTTCTTCAATACAATTAATTAAGATTTTGCTAAGTGCTGTTTAGAATAAGTGTATCAATCGCAAATTCAGGTTTTTTTTGCTTTTAATCTCAACTTGTTTGATAAAATGAATAATTTTTGGGCACTGAACTGAGAAAGGAAAATATCATTTTTGTCTCTACTTTCCTGCAGAACCTGAACATATAATATGCATTTCAAATTTCCAGAGAAATACTAACTTCTCTTTGGTGATATCTTTTTTTTCTTCAGTGGAAATATTTATTGACAAAATTCCATGATATCCTCACTACTGACAGCCCTGATGGACAACTTTACCGTTCTGTATTCCAAGGTAATTTGCACATTTTTACACAAGTATGCATTTAAACCCCGATTTCAATCAAACCCGTCTTTGTGCATACAATGAGTAATTATCTTTATTTTTCCGATAATTATTTGAAAAATATTTGTTCTATGTAAAAAGACATTTATTGCAATATTTATCATAAAAACAGCATATACGTTTGAAGATTTTTTCCAAGTCTCAGTACTTATGTGACAATTGAAGACAATTGAGCTGCTTATTTTTTTCAACTTGGTTGTTGCTTTGATAATTTAGATTTTATTGTTTTTTCCTTTAGCTAAAATAATTTTGTTTTTAGGAATTACAATAATTCATCTTAGTCTGGTACAAAAGCATATTAGCAGGAGCGCTGAGTGAGGATTAAACTGACTAAACTGCCACACTGGTCTGAGACAAACTTATTAACCATTACGTCACAGTAGATATTTTTTTTCTCTTGTTCTCCTTCCCGCCATGTTTTCTCACTTTTATTGTGGTTGTTTTGTTGTTAGATTTGCTATCCAAAATGGTCGACAAAGTCCAGACAGCTGACCTTCTGCTGCTGATTCCACCTGATGCAAGTGTTTCTTACTTCCTGCCATATTTGGAACGACGCTGCATCAATGACCAACTGGATGCCTTACAAAAGATCATTGTGGAAAAAGGACAAAGACTCAAGCGTATGGAGTAAAAAAAAAGATGCAAATTGCTACTGCTGCCATTACTAGAGCAGATGTCTGTTACCCTAGAAGAAGGCTGTGATTCTGCTGATGAAGACTGTTTGCTGTTATCCAGAGAGAAGAATAACAAAAAAAAAAGTCCTTCTTAGAGGTTTTTTTTTTCAAAAAAAAAAAAGTTGTAGAGAAGGTTCTGTTCAAGTGAAAGATTTTCAGCTTGCATTTGTTAAGATTTGTGTAGAGTCTTGTTATTGGTTAGAGGTTTTTGCTAAGTTGGGACTTGAGGGGGGTTGAAAATAATTCCTCCCAACCCCCCCAAGTTTGTTGTGTAAAAATAACTTGTTGCTCACTGACAGTTATTTTATTATCATCATTACTATTTTTTTTTTTTTTTAAATTTATTTATTATTTAATAATTGTTTGACCAAAATTAAGTTTGTGCTGTGCCTGGAACCTTGATAGAAATTTTCATTTGTAATTAAAATTTGGTCCCAGAATTTAGGACTTTATTTTTGGTTGTATATGTTATTGTATGAAGTTGATATACTGGATTGTACACTCATCTCTGATTATCATGTCAAAGTTCACATTTGAATTGGTTGGATGTCTTGTGCGAGCTTGTGTTAAGAATATAGTTAATTTTATAAAATGCATTGATGCAAAAATTTAGCATGTTTTGGTACCATTATACTTTCATCAGAATGTTTTAATTTTGCAGTTTTAAATTCGAATTGTAATATATATTCTTCGATGATAGGATGTGATCATTAAAATTTTTTTTCATCTAATAATATATTAACTTGCATTCATAGTTGAATGATTAGAAATTGGTCCTAAAATTAGAAGAATTAATGGAAATGAATTTAAATGAGGAATAAAGAAATAAAAAAAAAAAAAAGGCAAATCTAGTCTACTCATTTACCATATATGCTGGACTATATAAGATGAATGGTTTTCAAGTGTATTTGGAGGACTAGTTAATCATTGTAACTCATTCAAGCCCTATTGGACAGTGTAATATTTGCATAATTTTTTTTCTTCAATTAAATGTCCACCTTACCTACCAGCACATTTAGTTATAATAAACTAGCTGCCTTGAGTTGATAGGTTCTAAGTCTAGAAAAATGTTACCCACAGCCAGAACCAAATTGTAATGACGATTCTGTTTCTTAGCTTTGTGAACTTTGTTAGATGAGTGCCTAATCCAAAGGAGAAACTTCTTGTAATGCTTCATCCTCCAATTTTCTGTACATTAATCCATGTGACTGTTCATTCCAACAGCACAATGCAATATTACAAAGAAAGAGAAACTCGGGGTGGGGGGAATTGTGTGTAAATTGAAATGGAATACGTTGGTCATCTTTCTTCATCTCACCTAACAATTGGCTGAATTGATTTATCAGTAAAATAAGTAGAGAACAAATCTTCCAGGGAAGGGGAAGGTCATCAGCAAAAGCCAGAATTCCATGCGTTTCTTTTTCTCTCCACTGTACATTTAAACCAATTACGTGACTAATTGAAGAGGGTGGGAAGTATCAATTGATTTCTTGTATCAATATCTGCTACAACCTTCTTTTGAGGACATTTTTTTTTTCCTTTTTGAAATATTGAAAAAAGAAAAAAAACAAAAAAAGAAATGAATAAATTTGAATATTTTCCAATTTGGTGTTTGTTGATTTTCAAATTGTTTTTTTTTTTTTTCCATAAACTTTAAAAATAAACCTGATAGGCCAATTCATTTCAGGTGCATCTGTTAAGGAATAAACGTGTGATGATGAGCTTTGATAAATATCTGTTGCTGTGTGCTTGTTTTTTTTTGTTCAGGACAAAGCAACCCTATACTCAATCATCCCAGGTTTGATTTTGTACCTTGTCTGTGATAAAATTTCTACCTTTATCTATAAAAGGTTCAGAGGGGGGGAAAGAAACAATATCAAGTTGGTTGAAATAATAGGCAAAGATTATACCTATTCCAGATGAGATAGGCAATGGAAAAGCTATCCCTTTGATGCAAGAAGTCTGTTCAAACCCAGGTAAAAGCCAGGATTAAATGCTGATTTTTCTCAGCAGACCCTTTCCCACTTTGAAGACTGACATAACACGGTCTGCCTGAATCTTAGATTGTAAGAAATGAATCTCATCGTGTATATGAAACACAATTTTCAAGTTGATAATAAATTATTCAACAGCTATTTGTTTCCAAAATTGTAATGGAAGTACCCAATAAAACAGTCAGAAGTTCAATGGAAGAGGGAAAGATCTTAGGTCTGCATCAGGAATTTCAAATACTGAATACTTATCATTTCAATGAGAAGTGTAAAGTAATAATTGGCAGAATTTACAGCTCATTCAATATCAAGTTTATAAATAAATTGATTTTACATTTGGGAGATCACCTATAGCAAAGAGTGCATGGAAGCTAAAAATCTCCATGAAAATGTATTGAGTTGTTTCCCTTGGTTTAGAAAAAACACCATCATTGAAGAATGTGATTGAGATCAAACAAACCTTTGACTTCATGGAACATGATTTAGAAAAATTCTGTGATGGGCTTTTAAAAAATTTCAAGAAAAATCAAGGCATAATAAATACAAAGTAAACCACGTAAAACTATACTAAAATAAACTTAGAGTGAAAAAAAGTTTTGAGTTGAAACTAATAACACAGAAGTATTGAACTTCTTGTCCATTCTTTCTGAAAGCATTTCCAATAACATTGACAGATTTTGAAACCATTTTTACTGGTTATGTTTTAGTGATGTCTCACCAATTTGGCCATTCCACAGCAATAGCTACAATGGAACAATTATGATTTAAGAAGAAAAATAAATGAATTTCCAAATATTATGAAAAGATAATTTTCTTTTGAAATTGAGTTGCTGCAGTTCTGCATCTATAACAAAATGAATAAAAGTTGAGTTCAACCATTGACCTACTAAATTGTTGGGGTGCCATACTGAGTACTACCCTTTAATGGTATTTGTCAGGGCAATTGGAATTACTTGACAATGCTTATCTCCTCTACAAGTATCATGAAACAGATTGTATTGGGTAACATGATACCAGAAACAAGGAGAAATCTTTTTCTTGACCTATTGGAAAAAGAGGAACCAGTTTGCCTTCTGGGTACAACTCCTGATTTGGAATCAGAGTTATCTGTCTCCTAAACTGGTTACCAATTACCCTACTATTCACCCATAAATTGGGGATGAGGATTCATGCCTTTCCAGAAGGTATTTCTACAAAGTGAACACAAACTGTCTTAGTTTACCGATTCTCTTTCCCAAGCTGTCAACTGTTGGGCCACCTGCACCTCACAGAAAAAAAAGGGAAAAGGGGGGGAAAAAAAAAAAAAAAAAAAAAAAAGGAATAAGATATCTCATACACAATTATATAGAACACAAGTAAGTATAAAAATATCATCTTCTCCCCACTTCTGTAGCTGGAGATGGAAGAAAAAAAAATTGACATTTGCAAGGCGAGACAGAGAAAGCAAAAAAGAAAAGAAAACAAAACAAAACTGAGTAACACTTCTCATTTAATAACCGTCATTTGATACAGATTTGGAGTTGTCTTCAACTGTCGTTCACTCAACAATATCAGCAAGTACATCCAGTAACAAGGGCATCATGATGTGAGTCAATAATACCGTCAGTTGACAAACGTCATTTGACCGAGATTTGGTAGTTGTTTACTCAGCTACAGCAACTAGAACATCCATTAATGAAGTAGTTAGGGAAGAAATGATGCAAGTCAGTAACACCATTATTATGACTGTCCTTCGACAGCAAGTTGAACTTATTTTCAATAGTGATTTTTTTTTTTTTTTTAGTCCACTGTATCAGCTTGTACATCCAGTAAAGTAGTTGGGAAGGGGGCTTAGGCTTTGCCATTATGATGGAAATTAATAAACACTCAGTTGCATTACTTCCACCACAACAGTCTCTTCTTTTTTACTTCATCATATTTTAAGCCATGTCCAAATTTTCATTTATATTGACAAAGAATCAGATTATATTCAGTGATGTGATGGTTAGATTAATGATGCTTGGGGTTAGTGACAAAACTGGTTTGTCTTCCAAATAAAAGAGAGAAATAGATTTTTGTTTTTGAGAACTTGTCATTTTTTTTTTTTTTTATTCACTTTTCAATTGATTCATTTCAACTTTATAATCAGATATTTTTTTTTCGAAAACATTTTTCTCTGTAAGAGGGTTGCTTTTTTCTTTTCTTTTTCAAAATGTTTCACATATGTTTTCTATATCTTCAAAATGAAATAATATTAAAAAAATAATTAAAAAAAAAAAAAAAGAAGGGAAAATGGCCCAAGTGCTGTATTTACTACTTTAACCCTTTTGAGACTCCTGGAGTATACATACCTCGAAGTTTCAATAACTGCTCGTGTATATATACATATATATGTGTATATATATGTCCTGTAGATATCCTTTAGAAGTCTACCACAACATTTCAATTCAGGCGTTAAGCACCTTGATAGGTTAGTCTTGAAAGGGTTAATGGGACGGGGAAGAAATTTTTCTTTCTTTCTCTTATCTTTAAGCAAGTAGATTCTCCAAGACTCCCAAAACTTGTTGGCTGCAGGTAAATCAACTATGGGACTATAGGCATCACCAATTTGTGAGTGAGTGAAAGGATAGAAATATGAGGAGAAAAATAGAAGGAGGTGCAAGCATTATCAAAATGAAGGAGGAGAATAACTTCCTCAATAATTTTCTGCTTGTTTGCTCACCTTCCTGCTTTCTCCTGGATTAAACTCAGGCAAACATTTCTAAGTTCTTGTACAAGGTCTGGTTTGTAACAAGCCTGGAATACAGACACACACAAATAGTGGTTCAGCACAAAGCCATGCAGAAGTTTATCATATTGAGGAATTCCAGATTTCTAACTTGAAAAAAATGTATGTATGTTTTTGGGGGGAACAAACTGCTATTGCAGTTATAGAGAAAAGCAGATTGGTTTATATGCATTTAGAATTTCAATAATTTTATTCAAATTTTGGTGGACGTATTGAAGGAATATTCTGGGAACTTGAATTTTAATTTTCTTTTCAATTAAAATAAAATAGAAGAAAAGCTAACTTCATTACAATGGAGTTTTTAAAAAAAACTAAACAAAAAAAAAAAAAACAACCTCCCTCTAAAAGAAAAACATATATAAAGAAAAAAGATTTTTGTGACAAAAAAAATAATTACAAGAATATAAAGAAATGAACAAAAAAGATGATTTTCCATAAATGTCTGAGAAAGTTAAGTTTGGAGATAGACGCACAAGAACTGGTACAAATGAATCAGTGAAGGAAATGAATTGCAAAAGAAATAAGATCAGAAGGTATAGGTCCACTTTTCAAACAAATTAAGGAATTTGTAAATCATCAGTTTATTCAATTTTATTCATCTATCATATTACATCCTAAGAGAAACCTGGGCTGTTTCTATTTTATATATATTATATTACATACTAACAGAAACCATGGCTGCTTTTATTTTATAATGGGTCACTTTATCAAAACTGAAAAATGCATCTCATTTAAAATGGATGTGACACAAATTTTCTTTCATTTCTGATGGTTAAGCGTCAAATATTGGTAGGGAAAAAAATCAAAGGAAGGAGAGAAGCGTCAAAGAAATGGCCTAGAAGCTTATTATAAGGTTTTGGAATAAAGGTTAACATTATCCAACCCTTTTTGAGGTTGGTAATGAATTTGTGCTGTTTAGTGTCGGATTTGTTGACTTCATGATGAAAGAACTAACATTCACAACCACTGAAAGATTCTTGAAAAGTTAAAGATACTTTATAAAATTGTATTTACTCATTCTGTAAGATGAATATGTAGAAGCTAGAGAAATGGCCCAAGATTATATTGCTCTGGGTATGCCAGCTCTTGCAAGATATTTATACAATATCAAGCCTACTTTGAATTATCTGAAAGTAAGAGTTGTCTTCTTCAGGAGAGCTGGCTTAATGCCAGGAAAGAAGGGGAATGTTGAACAAGGAAGGGATTATACACAAGTTAAAGAACCATTCTGGCACTGAACCTACATTTTATTGCCAAAAGATAGACTGGTAGTTGATAGTAGAAATGAGTGTGTGATCTTTTGGAATTCGATCTCCTGTGTCTTTTTCAATCAAGTATCATTTCCTTTTTATGTTTACAAATATATATATAGCAAACAAGATTTCAATTTGGTGTATTTCACATAGCTGTTGATGTCTGCAGACAACAACTCCAGCAATAAAAAAAAAAAAAAAAGACAACAAACCTTTGTTTTCAGTTTCATACTTTTTTTTTTTTTTTTTTCAAGTTCTATCAGTTCAGGTGAAGACTTGCTTTGCAAACTTGACAACTTCAGACAACACGGAAAATCATTTGGCTATAATAAAAGCAGAGATTTTGTGGGGAAAAAAAAAATATTCACGAAAAATCTAGCCTTGAGGGCTGATCATTCCTTGAAAAACTTTCTTTTTTTCTTTTTTCTTTTTGTAGGAGAGGGTGAACATTCAAATACAGTTTTTATAGTTCCTCTGTAGTGGTGAGGCCCCAATCAGATACAAAAGCGCTAGGAGTGGTAGATGATATCGGAAAAGTGTTGGTATTCGTAGTATTGTCGCTGGTGATGGTAGCAGTCACGATCAGTGAATTGACTGCAGACAGTCACCAATTTGATTAAAACTGGCATTCTGATATTCAGAAAAAAAACTTTAAAAAAAAACCTCAATTATTTATTATTTGGTTTAAAGTAGAAGCCTTGAACCAACTGAGGGGACCAAGAAAGCATGTAGACTCACACATTCATATACAAATGCATATATATGTATGTGCATGCATACATACATAACTATACACATATACACAGCAATTGAAAATTTATAGCCAAAATGTCAGCAATGATTTGTTTGAAAAAAAAAAAAAAAATTGACATTGAAAGATAGAGGGAGGGGGAAGGTAAAGCCAAAACTAAAAGCAGACTTGAAGAGCTATAAGATATACCTAAAATCCTAAGGATTTTTTTTTTTCTGTGAACTATATCAATGTTGTTAGACTAGCTAACATGGATTTTCAGTAAATCCAGGCTCTCTCAGTAGTCGAGGGAATGCTCAGGTATTTTAGGTTCTCATGATAAGAAAGGGGATGGAAAGGAATGTCACTAAGCAGTAAAGTCGATGGAAGTGTCTAAATTTGACCATCACAGGATATGATATTTAGAAAATGGACCTCTTTTGGTGGAGGTTATATTCAAAAACTTTAATATTGGTACATTTGGCCAGATTGGCACAAAATGTCCTTTTATCCAACTGGGATAGGTTTTTACTAAGAGATTTTGTAGATATTACAAATACTTGGAATAGACTGACTGCAGTGATCATGGAGTGTGAAAGACTTGCCCAAGGTCCAAACGGCCTCTCTCGGGCTTGAACCCAAGTCAACTATGTTGTCAACACAGCTGGATTGAAAGGAGAAAAACAAACGATTACAAAGACATTTTTGTCTATAACTCTTACAAGTGTCATTAACATTCCAACTTCTGATCAGGCAATCAAATCTCTTCTTCCCATCTTGAACTACATATCTGACGAAGGCTGAAGAATGAATCGGCCGAAATGTTGTGTTGACAACATCAAAGATAGGAATAAAAGATTCGATTGTCCAAACAAAAGTTGAAGACATTTTTGGCAGACAATTCACACCACCCTAGTTTTTCGTAGAGGTGATATGAAATCTATTCTCATAATGAGAGAAAATTCCTCTAGGGAATCAGTTTGTGGGTAAAGATACTCCTGTTTTTTTTTGTTTTTTTAAAAAATTTTTCATCGTGACTGATTTAAGGTTTAAAATGTGTGCTGCTTTTCTCGACTCTTACAGTATGTGGTCCAGGTGAAAGATTCAAATGTCATGTAAACACTGAGGAAAAAAAGGAAGAAGAATATCAGATGATGGTGCCAATGAATTCAACTTTCAGCTTTTGATTGATTTTCAAGGATCTTTTATTAACCCTCTCTATACTCCTGGGACTCGATATACATCCCGAGGTTTCTAAGGCTTTTACAACCGCAGACAATGACGTCATCACAGTATGAAATTCATGCAGAAATTAGTTTGCATTACATGACTGAACAGGAAAGATGTCTAAGCTTGACGATCTGCTAATTCTGTGTTCATCTGTCCCAGGATACATGCCCCATGAGAGAAATACACCCCATCATAATTTTGCTTCTTCAAAATTCTTGAATTGATAAAAGAATACTTTTCTATATCATTAAATAAAAATTAGCATATTTTAGGCATTTTATGGCCTTTTAAAAATTCAGATATTAAGCACTTAAATAGATTAGGGTTAAGGGAATTAAGCAGGATAATTTCAACATTTTTCATAAAAATATTACCAAAGTTTTTTGAAACAAATAAAGAAGCGAAAAACATACAAAGTCAAACAATTTATCTTGGAAAATTAACTACCATAATTTATTCTAATTAAATCATATGGATCCCAACAGCTTGCATTACCAAGTTCCTAAACTTACTTTAATAAAAGAAAGCATAGTATATTTAAGAATCTTTTCATTTAATAAAAGGTATAAAAAGTTCCAAGTTTATAAATGTTAATATAATATTTTGAGATTTGTATCAGTGCAAAAGTTTTTTTATGCAGCTTTTAAAAAAGTTGCAGATGAAAAGTCATGCAGGGTTAACAAGAGGGCAACCACTATCACAAATGATTGAATTATTTCCCTTGACTATTAAAAGTTTGGCATATAAATTTTCTCAATTCAATATTCATTTAGTTGATACAAATTCTCAGCAGATATCCAACATCAATGTAAGCATAACCTGACAAAATTACTTGTCCAAATATGTTTCCAAAGGAAAATGACATTTAGACCAATTTCACTTCATGGAGAAAAAAATGTAAAAGATGTCCTACAAAGTCACAGGTATAACAGTGATACAAATTTATTTACCTATCATATTTATATTTATTTATATATATATATATATATATATATATATATATATATATATATATATATATATATATATATATATGTTTATATATGTTTATTGAATACATCAAAAGACCAATTGAAAGAAAAAAAAAAAATTGGGAGAAATTCTTAGAGTTAAATCTCAAAAATTTACCATAAACTTACTGAAAGAAATAAAAGTAATATTTTTTTAGATTTTGTCTACCATTTTCCTTTATCCTAATTCCCTCAAATGATAACTCGGGTCGTTAACCTATGGCGTGGATTGGGAATAATGAATAAACTCTCGGTATTCTTTGTTTCCGATCCGAGAGGCTACTAGTAGTCAAGACGAACAAAAATGGTAAAAATTAATGATAATGGTTTACAATGCTTCATCTAATAAAAATAACAATATTTTTTTTTTTTCTTTCATTTATTTCTGACCTTTTCTTCTACTCTACTACATTCTTTGGAGCAAAGAACTGCAGTTGGTAAATGTCACTAATAAAAAGGAAAAAAAAAAAAATCTAATTGTTTATTATATTAAACCGCATGATCGTTCTTTCCAAGTCAGTCACAAGTTGATAGTTTGCAGTCATTATTTAGTGAAGGTTAACTTGCTTACATAATGATCTATTTGTCTTCACATTTCACATCCAATGTTTGTTTCCAGCTTTTCATTGAAAATTAGACTGAAGGCTGAATTTTATCCACTTGGAGGTGACCTGGCATAGCTTTTAAATAAGGATTCTTTGCTTGCTCAGTCTACAGATCCTAATTTCTGCCTTGTCTCTTTAGGATATAGCAGTGATGGCTGAATCCACACCCGTTTGCTCAACGGGTAAAGGGAAAAAGGCCACATTAAAGCAATTAGACAGAAACAGGACTAGGGAAAACTGAACAACCTCAGGTAGAAATGTGTGTGAGATGTCACCCAGAACTCAAGGGGTAAATATTTTAGTCATTTACAGGAATTGAAAACCAAATCTCATTAGAACTAGAACACAGCTTGAACTCTTATAGAAATGCTTCCAGTGATCTTCCTGTTCGCACGATTACTTGATCCAATCCTGACTTACCAAACAATCAAATATAGACCCCTGCCAGACATGAAGCTCTGGGGGCTTGACGCACAAGATAGCCACCTTGATATGTCATTTTTGTTTTCCATTTATAGTTCCATCATTTTTCTTTCTTCCTTTAATTAATTTTTTTAGGGGGGGGGGTTCTCCTCCAAGTTATTACATAAGGCAAAACATGCACGAAAAAGTTCACTGCAGAATAAAAGAAACACAAGGGAAAAGTACTGAAGAAAAGAAATGGTTGAGATCTCATTTCTTTCTTCAGGGCTTCCAAATTCTTGGCAGCAAAATGCTTACTTTGCCTTCAATCGAAAATGGTCAACCTCAGTCAAGTTCCTGACACGCATCTCAAGTTGAGTTGGGCATAGAGAAATCAAAACAAAAATCCTGTCAATTGCATACCATCTTAGCATGAACCATTTCAAATATATCCACTTTACCTACTTATACCACAGAGATTTTCAAACATTTGAATATTCAACGCTGACTATCAAGAAAACATTTCCATTGAAAGTTCGATTTTGAAGCAGTGTTTGAGAGATTTAGATCTAGAAGGAGTTTCAGAGACTGAGTTGAAAATTATTTTTTTCTCACAAGCTCAGTAATACCTAACGCTTTTTATCAAGACATTTTGAATCTGGTATCTATATGTTAGGGGTTGAAATAATTCTCCCTAATGCTTTGTAAATTACCATTGAGTGGTGATGACTTATGGTAGGTTAGAAATTAACTTAGAAATATCTCACACGCTCGTTTATGTGAGTATCACTAGGATATATACACAAATACGTACTTACAAAAAAGAGAAATCTAACCAGTAAACACCAATGAATCATCATCATCATCATCATTAGAAGCCTGCAGTTGTTATGAATGTCTATTGGCAATAATTGTTGGTGACTGACTTTTAACAGCACATAACTTTACTATAGGGACTAATTCTTCAAATGTTCCATAAGGATTGAACGGGTTTTGATATTTTCAACAGACTTGGTAGAGAGAGAGAGAAACAAAAGAAGGGTGGGAGGAGATTTGCAGGAGGGAAAGTGGGACGAGGAATCAACAATGTACCACATGAGGCAAACAAAGTGCAGAGTCCAAAAGTATTTGTGGATTATTTACTTTATGTATTTGAAATTTTTTCTTTCTTTTTCAAATTTTCTTTTCTTTAATTATTTTCTGGAGGACAAGGGGATGGTTATGTTTCTTCTTCTTTTTTTTATGTGGAGGGGATCTAAGGAAGCCTGGGGCAAAATGTGCAAGTCCATCCCCCCCCCACTAACAAGCATGAATTTATTTCCTGTCCACAGTTAAACAACAGTAGTTTTACAGAAGGACAAGCAAGATTGGACAAATGTAGGCAGAGTAAGATGGGTGTGAGAAAGAAGGAGAGAGACAGAGAGAGAAAGTAACAAAGTATGACAAAGAATTATCTCTGACATTTTCTTAGTTCATTCAATGTAGCCACTACAGACAAAAGTGACAACATTCAACTCATCACACAATTGAATAGGCAGGGCGGGAGGGAGGGAGATCAAAGGGTGAGGACAGCGATACCAAGTGCTTCAAATAGCATTGGCGATTATCTCCCTTGGGACATGGATAAGTAGTAGTTTTTTTTTTGGAGGGGGGGGGTTGTGGAGACGCTAAGTTTGTATCTTTACAAGAAAATAATTTTCTTGCTCCCCACCAGGGCCTGCCATAAAGAAAGTAAACTGGGGAGGGACAGTCCTGTGCAAGTGACAGAAAAACAGGTAATCTTGTGGTGATAAAAAGGAAAGGTGTGTGCACAGGTGTACAATGGGTTTTTGTTATGTATGTTCTTTTTTTTTGTGGTGGTGGTGGTGGTGGTGGTGTTGTTGTTGCATATATGCATACTAGTTATGCACATACGTATGTGTGTTGGGAAGACCAGGTTGTGCATGTAGATAGATTTACACATGTATCACTTATGTTCACATACCTATACAAATGCGCAACCAGGAACAACACTTCTAATACAGCATTAGTTGGGGGGGGAAAAAAAAAAGATAAACAGTTATTGGCAATTTGTTAGAATTTTCTTTTTTTTTTTTTTGGTTGCATAGGTTATGCTTTTTAGGGACCAAGAAAAAATAAAGATAGAACTGAGTTTTTTGGCAATAAATACTCAATTGCTTATATATATTGTACACATAACAATGATTTAAATTCATTATTGACAACTCTGTGTGTGTGTGTGTGTGTGTGTGTGCGTGCGTGCATGTATATCTCCACAGACACACACACACAAAAATATGAGTGTGTGCGTGTGTATACACACAAATTGATATACACACACATATATACATACATAAACACACATATCATATATACATGTTTCTTACATTCATATACTCTCATATTATTATACATATATATAAAGATAGATACACACACATACATACATTATATATATATATATATATATTTATATATATATATATATACTTATGTATTATATTACATATATATTCTCCACATACAATTTAGGATGCAGTATGTATAAACTTCTTATACATACAACCAATATGCTCACACATACATATATCATACATATGTATACATATTTCATAGTTACACTATAAAGTTTTATATATATATATATATATATATATATATATATATATATATATATATTCATGAGATAATATATGATGCTTCATATATACTTTGGACAAGCACATGAAACTGATGTAGTGTATACACATCTGAAGTATGTGAGATGTACATTCTATCTAATACCAAAGTGTTTTATACTACAGCACACACAGACAATAGCTACCGTATATACTCTCACTCATACACACAATTAGACTACACTACCCTCATACACACAGACAGACACACACAAATCTCATTGTAAACTCATATTTACATACATGCACGCATCAAACTATAGCTTACTCAAATGACCCCCATTTATACAATCATAGGTGCATACAGACTATAGCTAAATCATATATGCACGCACATTGGTCGATAACTAACTCATATGCACACACATACATATATTTTGTAAGCATGTATTTATCATACAGCAACTATATATCAGCTGTACATGTATATATACACACATTTGAAAGTATGTATAGAAATATAACACACACAGCACACACACAAGCATGCACACTTAGATTTAGATACTAACATACATGCATACATACATACAAATATGTATACCCATATATTACATTTCAAATGTTCCTCAACAAGAACCAATCGATGAGTCTTCAGATCTGTGCAAAGTGCACAATATTTGTAAAGATTTCATCAAATTTTGACATATCCGTACAAGATATTGATAAGTTAGGTGGATTTGTTTCTTAAATTTTTTTCAGATTTTTTTTCTTTTTTTTTGCACCCATGCAAAAAAGTCTCATCCATTTTTTTTTTTTAAATTAGAGTAATTTCAATATTAATATTGCATCCAAAAAATGTAGTGGACTGAAAAAAATAATATATATATGAAAAAAAGAAAAAAAAAAAAAAGAAAAATTGGTCAAACTTGAAAGAAGGTGTTGTTTTGTTGTTATTGGTATTATAGGTCAAATACAAATTACTGGCACTTTTGCCAGTCTGAATAATTATAGAATAGAAATAATTATTTCATGATCAGCTTTCACAACAAAGTAACATAATCTGTAATATGACAAATATTCTAATTACTTGTTTACATTTCTTTTGGAAATTTGGTATGGATTTTTCCTTTTCACAAGGAAATGATTAAGAAAAAAATTCTGCAGCTAGAATCGATCAGCAATTTAATAATTTTAGCCTTTGTTTCATCTGGCACCAAAAAAAAAAAAACTTCATAATTTTTTTTTTTTTTTTTATCATTTTAGTATATATTTTCTAAAAGAGGAAATTCTAATTTCCAAGGTTTTAAACAGAAATTTTCTTCTATTAAAAAATTATCTTTTAATATCTAATTTGTCTAGAAAATATTTTAAATTTTACTCAGTAATTTTTTTTAAAAACATACATTTATCATGTCCAGTTTTTTTTTTTAATAAATATTATCTTGCGCCATCAGCATTAAGAGAGGAAATGGGAAAAGATATGTCTTTCTTGCATGATGTTGCATACAAGAAAAAAAAAAAAAAAAAACAGATTAATGGCTATGAGTGATTGTAAAAGAAATCCTTGAAAGATATCCAAAATACACTTAAATTGCCCTGTCCACTGGAGTGTGGCAACCCATCTTATAAGGTTCACATAGCAAATGTAGACTGCATTCATGCAGCAACCATAGCAGCAGCAGTAGCAGCAGCAGTAATAGTAATAATAGTCAAGTAGTGGTCAAAGTATTGATACACAAACTTTTGATATCAATGCATTAGCTAACCACTTCAACTAGTCGTGTTTAAACAATGTCTTTTTTTTTTTTGATTTTAGATTTCAGTAGATAGATAGGAGAGAAATCAAAAATTTTTGGAAAGAAATTTGTCGTTTGGGATTTTTTCCTTCAAAATGTCCAAATTATTTTTTTCTTTTCCTTTGTTTCATCTCCAAAGAGAAACATTTTTTTTTCATTTTTTTCATATATATACTATCATTATTTTCAATAGAATGTTTTTATAATTATTGTTATTACAATTATTATTACGATTATTAAAGTGTTTGTTTGGCAAGCACAACATAAAAGAAGGCCCATGAACAACCGAACACCCATCAGATTATGCCTTCCATAAAACTGGTATCTAGATTTTGGATAAGAGTCCGAATAAATCCCATCTCCTTGCGCGTATTCTCAAAAATTACTTTGGGATCCTCACTTTCACATCGGAGGCAGTTAGGGGCCATCACCATGGCCAGGTTATTCACATCCATTTTGGTCACAGCAGCATTTTCTGGGGCAGCAAATACCTGGAAAAAACAGAATGCAATAAGTTCAGTCATTTATTTAAAAAACAACTTTAAATTTTGAAAAAAATGGAAAGTGGATCTAAATTATTCTTATGTATCTACTTTGAAATAAAGGGAAAGAGCATAGAAACAATACAAATAAAGGAAAGAATTTCTTTCCATACTTTTTAACACCACATTTACAATTTCAAAGTATCCTAATGAGCAATAAGAAGTAAATACATACAAAAACCTCAAAATGTTCCCATTTTGAGTTTTTTTGTAGGCATATTAGACCCCATTTTCTTCTCTGAAAATGGCTAGAAGGGTAAATGTTACCCAGTTCCAACAGTTCAACTGTGAATAGTAGGTAAAGGTCATTAACATTCACTTGTAACTCCTTGATGCAAACTATCTCCCATTCCCAAAATAAGTAAGGTTTTTTCAAATTTTGATAGATACCTCTCAATATAAAATTCTGTAATGAATCTGAAGGCTAAAAAATCTATGGAAACCTTGAATGCCATTATCCTAATTATTGAATCCCTTATGGAATTATACTAATAATGGCATAAGCAGCTGTAAAAAAAAAACTTCACTGGTCATATCAACACATCCAAAGAAATAATTAATTGTAGTTAGTGAAGTGCTTACAAATCTCATTTAGTTTTAAGTACAGGCGAAGCTCTTACATTGTCTACTCCTATTCCAAAGTAGGAGCTTCACCTGTTATTGTTCCCAGATTGGACAGAGCACATCTGTGTATAATAGGGGCTTTACCTCTATTTATCTTGCTATAGACATCATAACAATGTGCTATGGTTTATTTTCAAATGGATAATATCTTTGAGAAGAAATATCTAAATAAAACGACATAATTTGGGCAACAAAGTTTGCTCAAAAAATCTCCGGGTCACAAGATGGTTAGGGATCAGATAGCAATAAAAAAAATGCGTATAATTTAAATTATGCTAAGGCAATGATGAAATTAATGATATTGATAAAATTAAAGCAGTTTCCAAAGAAATATTTTAGAAGAAAAAAGTACTCACCTGTAAAAATCTAATTAAATAAGAGAGTACTAGCCGATTAATCTCTGGTAATCTATTTACAACAGCTACAGCAGCCTCGGAGCTGTCGTAATTTAGGATACAGTCATCGTAGTAAGCCGCTGGTATGAGAGGTTCGTATAACTCTCTGTACCAAAGCTTCAGTAATGACGCAGGGACATGCGGGTCTGGGCAGTCAGTTGGGGGAATCCACTGGTCACACCGGATCTTTAAGGCATTCACTTCATCAATATCACCAGGAACTCTGAAAACAGATGAAGAATCAAAGGTACATTTATATAGGCTTTCATTAGGGAAAGTAACAACAGATTGTGTTTGCAGAATGGCTAAAAAAGCTCCCTTTTTTATATTCTTGCATAAAACTAAAGATATCATTAATTATAAATGCATAAATTCAGAATGAGTTGGATTACACATATAATAGCCCTATTCTGTCATTAATGCTTGCATTAATCCCTGATCACTAAAAATCCTTTTCTTCAGATTTGTTATGCAAAAGAAGTGATTGAGTGTCTAAACATGCAAAAATAAATTTCTAAACCAAAAATTACAAAATTTGGTAGTTAAATCCCCCTTTAATGTTAGTGTGGTGATTTTCATGAATTCCTAGCACTGAGAATGATCTTCACCTTACACCATGACCAACACTTATTAAGTAGGCTATTACAAATTCTTCTGTGAAGGGAGCCGAAACATATCCTCTCTACCCTCTAAACAGGCCTCTGAGGTTGATTATCACAAGTTTTTCTAGCAGATCATAGATACCATATATGCCATACTATCAGACTTATGGTATATAAGGATATTTGGAAGACTACTGCAACTCATCTGAGCCTCATAACTGTCCCTAATAAGTTTTAGTAGACAGCCCGCTGGTTACAACAATAGCACATTGGATGCAATATAATATTTGCATACTTTCAAAGAAAATATCCATCCAATAAACTGGTATATATAATAAGTATTACATGATCAACTTTTTATGATAATTGATATTATATCTTGTTTTATCTAGTCACAGGCTAATTGTACTATGGAAATTTTAGCATCTTTCTTGCTTACTTTCTATGCTTTCAATATATTTGCTGTATCACTATATATATGTAACCATTACAGTGAATGAAACTTCACTACTATAGTTTACTATATTAAATAAATCCTACTCACCATATCAAAGATTACATGAAGTTGCTATATTTAGAATAAAGATTTCAAAGCATATGCTTTTTACTACTGATTACTATTTACTAAGGTGTATTATTTTTCTTTCTGTTGTATCAATCGAGATATTAAGTATTAAATGATTGATGATTATCATTGGTACTCAAGTCTATCAAATGTTCTAACACTGATCTATTCTTCCGAGACCCGAATCGTGCAGAAGTACATGAAAATGTTACCTAAATATCCCTTCAGTTTGAGCACCATTGAGCCGAAGCACCTCTTCAGATAAGGTGGTCTGTATCCATGGCAGTCTTCTCTCGGGAAACCTATCTCTTTGCATCAACATCACATCCACCAGCACACTACCAAACATTGATGGGTAAAATATGGATTTCTGAAAGAAAAAAAAAAAAAAAATGAAAATAAATAATGCAACCATTAATAAGATGAAGTGGAAGCGATGAATTAATTTGGGAAGAGTAAGAAAATACACATGAGTGGTAGGAAACAGCTTCAATTTGATCATGCAGACTAATAAACCAGAAGCTGCCTGAAAAATAGAAAAAGCAGGATTCTTTGGAACTGGCCACCCAATCCACAACAGATTCAATCATCATGAAGAAACAGAAACCAAACTGTCAGATCATGGATCTCAGTTTCAGCAGTCTCTAAAAGAGTGAAAAACTGGTAAAATATAAAAAAGTGGATCAATATGTCCCTAGCCTGATACGTGGTTAGTAGCTGAATTTTGATCCAAAGTTTTCACAGTATAATGTTGAATCTATGTTGAGGAATAAATAGGCTGCCAACTTATTGATGTACTCATGTAGGCGGACCTTGCTAGAAAATTAGACAAATTATGAAATATAAAAATGATAGTTGTACTTGTTGGAGCACTTGAAATATTAAGGATAGAGCAGTAGAATTACCGAAAGAGTCAGCGATACTCCTATTGTGTGAAACTCTAAAGAATATAAATAATAATACCCATAAGTAGAGGGTGAGGAGGAAAACCCAGAGCAAATCAAGAAGAACAGGTCTTGAATCATGTGTATCATCATTATTATGATAATAATGATAATTATGATTCTAATGATAATAGTATTAATAATTATAATATCATCATCGTCATCATCATCATTCTCTTGGACATTGAAATCCAAATAGATCATCTGATCAGATAAGATCAAGTTATCCTGAACAAGAAGAAAATTTGTCGGGTAGTTGATGTCACTATTCCAGAAGACCACAGAATGATATTCAAAGAAAAGGAAACGGTAGAAAAATATCTGTGCCCTGCCAGAGAACTGTGGAAAATGGTGGTAACATCATTTCAGGCATACTTGGAATAGCCTTCTGAAGAGATTGGAAGAACTGGAAATCCATGGTAGAATCAAAACCATTCTGACGTCTGCAAAACTAAAATCAGCTACAATACAAAAGAGAGTGCTGACTTGGTGAGGAGATTTGATCTCCAATGAGAGCCAACATTTACTACAGGTGTGAAAACTCAGTAAGTAGTAGAAGTAGTAATAGAACTTCAATTGATTATTATCATTATGATGATGTAATGAACCAAAAAATTCACTATCAAAATGGAGAATTTTGTAGAGCCCAGGCAGGGACAGCTGAAGCTATAACCATCATAGGGGCCTCAAAAGAGAAAAGACATAAAATAATGTATTTGATCTGAAACTTAGCACTTGTATGATGTTCATTCATGTCTTCATAGAAGCAATCATGCTAAATAAGATGAGATATTATGCAACAGGAACATTTTTTTCTTGAACATCATATATTTTCTACATTTCAGAAAAACTGATATTATTAGAATATAGTAAAAAAAATTACATTCTTTATTTCAAGATCAAGGTTTAATTAAGTGATTTTTGAATGGAAGGAAATGAAAAAAATTATAATGGAATGTTTGTGCCTTCATGGAAACCAGCTGAAGATAAAAAAAAAGACTTCTGACATATTTACACACAAATTTCCATTAAATTTTGCAATCACAAATGCAGTAAAATTGATGTTACTATATATCATAATAGTGATACATGTGATTATTTAAAAAGTAAATGAGAAAATGTTCATTTTGAACTGGATATTGAATATAACCTTCCAGAAGGAATTTTTGTATAGCAGAAGAATTAACAATCATCTTCTCATTTTTCAAAAGTATAGAATTATGGAAATTAAGACACTTTTTTGTCAAGTAGAAAACTGAGAGGAATTTAAAAACAAATATATTCAGAATAACAATTTTTCATAACAGGAGGTGAGGATGGCCTAATGGTTAGCTACATGGAAATAGAAATGGTTAACTGAATGCGAATTCTGGCTGAGACAGTTTGTGTTCACTTCACACCAATGCCCTTGGGAAAGGCATGGATACATCAGTTCTCCATCACTTCTACCAGCTATAGGTGAATAGCTGGACAAAGTGAGCTCTACAGCCTTGGTTGGAAACCAGTCTTTGAGATAGGCAACTCTGAATTCAAACTGAATGAATCCAACCACCTCTATCCAGCATCGTGAGAGGCTGGCAATAAGCAAGAGTAGGGAATATGGACTGTGGTGAAGCTTTGATGGGCGTAGCAGGCCCGAGGTGGATTATAATTATATATTTGAGTAAAATAAAGGAGAATAAAAATGTACTGATGAAATAATGTGATAGCCATTAACACCTTCCCACAACACTGTGGTAAAAACGGGAACAATTTTTCATTATCTATTTTTCATTCAAGTATTGTTTAATGAAAATTTAGTAAAAGTGCAAGAGCAGAACATTTTCCCATGCGTTTTATGAGAAGCAAGTTGATAAGAGAGAGAAAAACATCAATTCAAGAAAGAATATTACCTTAGATTGCTCAATTTCTTCAATAGCTGGTTTTCGTACCCCTTTCTTGGCGCCAGTCTGCAGAGCTCTTTCTAAACGCCGCTGACAATGACTAGCGAAATGACTCACAGGCACCTGAAGACAAATTGTATCAGAATTAAAAATTACACACCTGATTTGGAGAGAGGGAGGTTCAAAACAAAATTTACCTGACCATTTTTAGCCTGGTCACAAAAAGAGTTAAGGAAAACATACGCACAAACACATATATACATGAAATAAAGTGAGAGGCAAAAAAAAAGAAGAAAAGAAAAAGAGAAATAATTTTTTTGTAAAAAAACAATAGAAAAAATAAGAGACTACAACCAAACCATCTTAATACCCAAAATTAAAGTCCGAATGAAAAACAAAAATAAATGAAGAAAAGAGAGAGAAAGAAAGAAAGAAAGAAGAAAGCAGAAATAAACTAAGAATTTGTATAGCATTCACTTTTTTAAAAAATTGAAAAAGGATTTTTGCTTGGTCATTTTAACAAGGGGTTCCAGTGTCAGACACTTACCTCGGACACACATGAACTCCAACGTGTTGCTGTTGCCTGAAGGTTTCGGCCATGAAATGATAACCAGTGGAGATCAGAATAATATGGACATGAGACGAAGAGAATTCAGAGCAAAATACCAGAGTAACAGACATTTTTTTTCTATGACTAATATCATATAAGAAGGAGAAGGAGACCGGTGATTTTAAACGGGTTTGAGTCATAATCCTGAGACACACAAACCTGAATGCCTTAATCCCGATTGTTGAAAACCTGAAAGATCAGAATCCTTAAAGGGTAAAATCCCCCAAAACCACCATCCCCAAAGGTCAAAATTCTGAAAACATAATTCAAGGAAAGACAATAAAAAATGTTCTTAAAAGACATTTAGTGTTCTCAAAATAGATTTATTAGAAAAATATAAAAACGCAAATACCTAAAAAAAAAAACAACCCTAACATTCTCTGAGGAAATACTGAAAGAGAGAAGGACATTAAAAACGGCAAAAACTCTCAATACAGTACTAAGCCAAGAATGATCTCTATAAACAACTTGAACACTTTCTCTTATGTATCTTTTTTTTCAATGGGAATTACAGCTTTTTCTGTCTTTCCAAGTTTTCAGCTTTACGATCTTTCTGGATTAGAGCTGTTGGGGATTCTGATTTTTTTGGATTTCAACATTCGGGATTACGGTGTTTGAGATTGTGTCTTTCCGGATTATGATCAGCTTCAGCACACTTGAGGAAAATTACTTTACGCGGAAAAAGTCCTCAGCACAGAACTACTGTCATAAGAAATAGTGCTGGCCTTAGAATAAAACTTATAAGTGAACAGCAGATGTTCTTAATGGACTAATTGTCTCTGTTTAAGGGAATGTGTTGTTTCATACCAAATACATAAAATGATCAGAAAGACTTTATTGGTTATGAACAACACCAAAAATGCATATGGCATGGAAAGGTTGAATATGAAATCTGAAGGTTCTAATTTGATTTCAAGACTTGAAATTTTAAATGCCTTTTTGTTTTTAATCCCAAATGTGGGTGTCAGTGCACAATACAGTGCAGTGAAGCCCATTAGAATAAACAGATCTCTTAGAAACATAAGACAAAATAAACAAAGCATCAACAACTTTAATATTTTTGCATGAAGACTTTAAAAAGCAGACAATCAAAATGAAGAGACCAACAGAAAGAAAGAACAACAATAAAACACTAAACAACCTCTATTGTTGAGTGACTAAAAGGAAATGTGTAATTTGTGAAAACAGAAGACAGTAAAAAGGGACACAGTTGGAAGGGAATGACAAAGATAGAAAACAAACTCATGGTGCTGGTGAATAAGTTGGTAAAATAAGAAGGAGAGGTGGAAATGAAACGGATAATCAAAGAAACTATTATGAAAAAAATCAACAGAAACAAAAAAGATCAAGATGCAATGAAAAACAAATAAAGATAATACTGATCTAGACTAATACCAAAATCTAGAAAAGAGACAATAGGAAGTAACTATGACTAATGTTTATTTTACTAATGAGAAGATCAGTGCCTCAGTGCTCATAACCACATAATGGTCTCTCTCTCTCTTGTCTGAGTTTACATAACAAACATTAATGCTTATCTACAATTTGAGCATATCAAAAACATCTATTCTACTCAGAGCTGATAAAGGAATATCTATAATAGAAGAACAACAGCAACAACAAAAAGAAAGAGAGAAGATCAAGATTTTAGCTTTGGATTCTGAGATATGTTTACACATGAGAACCAATTTCCACACCTCCACTTACAGGCTAAGGCTGTCAAGGTCTTCTTATATTATTGAGATCAGCCTATGCAAATTAAAAATTACATAAAAATAGGCGATATAAATATAAGTATAGAGCAGCAAAAGGTTACATTGGAGAAGTAGGCTATGGCGATGAAAGACCTGGAAGAAACCTAATTTAGAGGTGACTGTGCCCGAGAAAGCAGAACCTAAATTGTCACAAAGAAAGAACTGAAAATCATCAAAATCTGGTTTAATGAATTTGTTCAGACAATGGAAATCTCTATCTCAATCATGGACAGACATCGTTATTCTTTATTGAATTTAAGGACAAGAAAGATTTAGAAATTCCTGTTGTGAGAGACTGAACAATGTTTATTTTTTTTACTATGAGCTCTCAAATTTGGATTCTGTATGAAACTGAGAGTTATTGTCCAGTTTGTGATTTATATATATATATATATATATATATATATATATATATATATATATATATATATATATATATATATAGGAACAATTACATAAAGGTATGTACTGTTTATTCTTTTAAAGTAGTGGAAAAATCTGATTAAACCAGGCATAAATGCTTTGAATGCTGACTTGAACACACATTGAATAACAATTGTGAAGTAGTGACATCACAGCAACTGGGTAAACCTTTTTTTTAAGTAACATAAGATTGCCCAAGAGATAACTGGGTAATACACACAGAGATTAAGGCCATCTGACTTTATCACATGGTGTATGCAGTTTCTATGATGACAATATAAACTATATAAGCAATAAAAATTTAATTAAACCTGGATTTTGTCATATTATGAAAAAGCTCCTCAGTTATTTTGGATTGTTATAAAACAATTATAAAATTTTCCATATTTTATACAGTTGAATGTCAACTTGCCTCCAATAGCAGATACATCCCAATAAGAGCTTAAAATCCCATCAACTGTAGATGAAGGGAATTATAGTCATTGCAGTTTTCTAGATCAATTGTGAATAAGGAATATTTCTGTCATATTATTGTCAGCTTGTTAAAGTGAATTCTGCGTGTACACCCTGTTTGTTTGTTTCAAGTTCTCTAAGCAAGAAGGAAAAGGTAAAAAAGCAGACACTTGCTGGGTTGGGTAAATGACTCAGTGAAAGAAACATAATGGGTGACATCTGTTCCTTCCTCTTTAGAAAGACAAAGATGTACAACATAGAGGTTTAGGTCTTATGTTGTGCAGTGTGTACATATCACTTTATCCTATAATGACTGATTTGGACCCAGATTATGTTTAAAATGATTGAAAAGATTACTGGAAATGAAAATTCAAAACTACTATCAACTTTCATAACAGTTTTATATAAAAATGAAAAAAAGCTTGCTTTACTTTCTATCAATTATGTCTGTAACCTTAAAAATAGAACTAGTGCTACAAAAATTTAATTATGATATCCATAACATAGCAGGAACTAATATTCAAACTGTGCCAATTGATTTAATGAAAATTAAAGAGGAAAACAATGTTTACTAAGGCTGCAAACTGACTGCCCAAAGAAAATTTTGCCAAGTCATACAATTTTGAAACTTATCAAGCTATACATATTGAATTTCCAGTAAAACATAAAGCATTCAATTTTTTTTCTTTTGAAATTGTGAGTAATTAAAGAAATAGAATTGTTTACATAAAATGTAGAGTCTACTGCAGAAGAGGGTTGTGCATAACGTAAGTGGTACTTACATCATTGAGATCACAGCAAGGGTCCAGGTGGCGGGAAATGTAACCCTCAAGGTAGGAGTAAAACTTGAGTGATGGTGGGAAGAATGACAAACAGATCGCCAACAATTCCCAGCCTCTTTGCAAGCTTGTGCTAAAAGATGACAAATCATGAGAATTAAAAAAAAAACAAAAAAAAACACCAAACAAACTATAAACTGGACTTTTAATATATTGATAATTAAATGGGCCACATAATTATATATACAGGTTGTAATGTAAGTTCTGTCCGATGTTTCAATTTTTAAAAACAAATATTGTGGTGATTAAAGGTACATTTAATCATTAATATACTCTCCTTCACCTCTGATTACCTTATTCCATCTATCAATAGGTTTTTTTGATAATTAAAATGAAAGACTAAATGATTTTTAATCTTCTCTCTTGAAATGAGTCTTTATCCATCAAAATGGTTTCGCTAACTTCCAAACAAATAATAGTTCAAGTAATTTCAGGAGAATATGGTGGATAAATCATTTTTCTCAGCTGAATGCCACTACGAGGTCTTTGGTTACTTGAGTGGTACGAGGGAATGCATGATCATTATGAAGAATGGCCCCTATTATCTAAGGATGGGCATTATCTGTCCAAAGCTGTTTCCAAGAACCAAGGCCATTAAACTTCAGTTGTGACTATTCAGTTATTTGATTAAGTTTATAAGGAATGATTCCCCAAATGCTCAACAAGCTCTTTGGATGAGGGTTGCCGGTTGGTTGGGACACAGGTCTATCACTGTGACTACGGCAATGGTGCAAATATGTTTCATTTCTGATGCACAGTAAAAACTATGTCCACAAAAAGTGCCTGGATCTGCTGAGACTCATAAGAATCAGTACGTTGCAGGTGATTTGCTCTGTGGGACCTGTATGACAACCTCTGACACTTCTTCAAATTGTGATGAACAGTCATACGGCTATCACTGAATTGTTTGTTAAGTTCCCTGACTGTAACAGCAGGATGGCATTTCAGCTATCTTGCTCAAACACTAACAGTACAAAAAAATTGGACAGAACTTTTGTAACAGCCTTTATATGTATAAAATAGATATTTAGATTTGTTGATTTGAAATTAACAAAATTGTTATAAAAACATTTTTCCTGACCAAATTGAACAACTTCCACTGAATCTGACCTTAGTTTATTGGGGATTTCTTCTGGTTTTTGAGAGAAAGTAATTTTTTTAGGAGAGCAAGTGAAATGGCTCTTAAGTGGGTCATCAATTTTAATGTATGTATTATATAAAGCTGAACTCTTACTTTGTGTCCATCTTTGTGACATCTGATGTTCAATTTTTAATATATCTACTAAACTGGACCATGACTTTCTGAATACAAATATAGCTAACCTTTTCCCTGAAGAAATTCAGAGATAGTGTTTTGTGTTAGTGTTTAGGGTTACATAAGACAGTTATAGAATAAACAAAAGCAGAAAACTTCATTATTGCAATAGTAGATTCACCACTGTGATTCCGAGAGATATGTGTGGAGCAGAGCTCTAGATGTACCAGACTACCACTATAGTTAGTTTTGACCTCATCCACATATTCTCAATGTTCTGAGTATGTGAAGATTGAGTCCAAACTGTGAGATATTTAAAAAAATAGCAGTCTGAAAGTCAGGGTCCAGTTTAGGGGATATTTAAATCGAAAATTGGAAGTCAGGGTCCAGTTTTATATAATGCATGCATTGTAAATCGATCACTCACTTAAGAGCCAACTCGTTCCTCTAAAAAAGTTACCTTTCCTTGAAAATGAAAAATGTTTTCAAGAAATTAAAGTCAGATTCAGTTGAAGCAGTTCATTCTCAATAGGAATGTTTTTATAACAATTTTGTTGACTTTGATTTAATGAATCTTGACTGATATTTGGAACAAAATAGAATATCAAAACATTTTGCAATTTACTATGGATTTAATGACGTTTATTTTCAAAGTTATTTTGATTCTTTAATATTGATTTATTGGCAACATTCTTCACCAGCTGTGTCAATTGTAAAAAATTGCCATTCATTGACATATTTTAAGCGATCCTTAAACAATTGAATACTAGAACAAAAGAGTTGATTAAAAACTATTGAAAAGAAATGTTCTACAATACAGTTTTTCATAGTCATAATAATTTATGTTGTTATGACATAGGAGGTATACATAGGAACCTAATTTATGCTGCTTATCTTGGATAATCAAATCTTGATTGGGGCATCCTTGTTTTGATTAAATCAAATTTTGACTAAATTAAAACTACATATTTATTTAGTGTAGGAAAAAAAAATTTTTTTAAAAATGACACAAAACTCGGTTGAAAAATGAACAATATAGAATGTGACGCTTTACACAACTGGTGAAGACCAAAAAGAATTTTTTAGGTGAATCAACTTTGGATCCCTGTAAACGTTATTGTACCGAACTTTCGTCTTATTTTGGAAAAAGGACACGGGGCAACCAAAATGCCTTTGGATTTACCGAACGATGTTCATCAAATGCGGCAAACAACCAAACTTACTTCTTATTTACCGAACGAGGGGAAACCATCCGATATAACGAACTTTCAACTTTACCGAACACCCCTTCCCCCCAATTAGTTCGTTATAGCGAGGGTTTACCGTATTCACACCAATGATTTGATATGAACCCTTAGCCCCTGTGCCTTCAGATACCCCATACCTGAGCTCCTGACTGGAAAAGCTGAAATTAATTGAAAAAAAAGTTTTGTTCATTGATTACTGAAATGTTTTTGTCTAATTCATTTCATTTTACAGTTGGTTTGTCAACTAAGTCAAATATATTTCTTAGTGAAGGGTCGGGTGGGGTTGGAGTTGTGTCACCTGTCTTCCAATGGGCTTACAGTGTAGAAATAGCACTCAGCCCCAAACGTCAGGCTTACAGGTTCAAAAGGAAATTCTATTTTCATTTGTGGTTTTCTCGACGAGGGGACAATAACAGAGTTGAAAAATGTTGGTGTCCATCAACCACCTGCCTTAAATTGCGAACTGTGCAATAACAAACCATGTTCTATTAAAAGAGGTTCATTAAATGTGGCAAACTACCACACATACTACTTAATTACTAATTGAGGGATATTTGTCGGGTATAACGAACTTTTGGCTTCTTCGAACACACCCTCCCCCAATTGGTTTGTTATAGCGAGGGTTTACTGTACTTTAAACCAGATCTGATCACAGGGATGGTGGGGGACTTTTTTTTTTTACTGTCATGCAACTTAATAATCAACAAGCTATTGACATGAAATTTACTGAATGTTTGTTGGTTATTCGCACTACTTCTTTGACGTCACCCCCTACAACTTTTTATCGGGCAAAGTGCCAAGAGTATGAATGGAGGAGTACAGTCGAGTAGTTGATGAGCCTTGAATCTTGCCTTGAGCTTCATGTCTCGCTTTTTTGAGCAGAGACTTATTCTGAAAACAGAGGTCGAAGTTGTTGCAAACAGGAGTAAGGATGAAGTTATTCGTGAGTGACACATAGTGAACGGAGGTTATGGTTTCAAAAAACCAAAAGTTCTTTGTTAGAGGACAACAAAGACGCAAATAAATAAACAATCAGACAATGCCGATATGATATAGGCAACAAGGAAAACCCATAGATATAAGGGTTTATCAACAATGGAGTCATAGAGTTATTTAAGACAATGTAAGGATGGTTACCATGATAGGAAAAGGTGTGTTTGTGTAATGAAAGGGAATATGTACAAAATTTATTACAAGTATGAACGGCACTTACTCTTTCCGGTTCTCTGTGGTCTGTCTGCACAACTGAATAAAAATTTCATCTCTCAGAGATGGCATAGTCCAGCCTTTCACTGTTATCTCCAGAGCCACATGAAGTGGACTTGATTTAGGCTTCCTGTCACCCATATACATCTGGATAAGTGATAAATGTTAAGGAAGTATATACACTGGGAAATATCTCAACAAAAACATACAGAAGTACTAGAAAAACGGGGAAGCAATAAAGGATGTTTATACAATAAATGATAAGAGAATGCACAATAATTTATTATTTTTAAACAGTCACATTTATAAAGGCTCAGGATATATATATATATATATATATATATATATATATATATATTATTATCATTTATTCCTAGTGACTTGATCTTTTAATAAAATATTCCATCTTTTGATGGAGGAGAGTCCAAATATAACCACAATAATAAAATCATAATCTTCACAAGATTATTCAAACTATTAAATTATGAAGTTTATATAATTTCATGTAAGTTGCTATGATTATTCACGCCTTTATTTTATAGTTCATTTCTTTTGAGTTTAATTGTAGAGGCTGAAAACTAATATTTCAATTGGTCATTGAAAGTTTGTTTGTCATCCTATATGACTCAATAGAACATTAAGTCATATAGCTTTGGGACATTTAACCAGGGTCATCTCAGTTGAAATAGTAAAAGGAGAGTCTTCAAGTTGTGCATTAAAAAAACAAAACAAAACAACTTGATAGTTTTCAGGATTGAATTTCTGTTTTCTCATTGTAAATAAGTTATTGTTGCATTGATTTTCCTCTTGAAATGAAATGTGATTAAATGGGGACAGAAAATATCAAAAATCATTTTGTAATTAGATTGCTGCAATACACAAATGCACATAGATTGAAACTATCAAACAGTTCAATGTAATGCATGGTTTATAGATAGATTTTTTTCATAGTAAACGACTTTTTTAATGTTTAATGCGCAAGGTGAATGTTGTCAGAAAGTAAAATGCATAAAAAGGATATGTTTGAAGACTTCACATGCCTCCCTTTTCACAGCCTTGTCATTGGTCCTTAACATAGGTTTCTGGATAGGGTCCTGTAAATGATAAAAGACAGTTTAATATTCTGGTTGAATGAATATCAAGCTGTTCTGTTGCCATGGCAAAGTAATTTTACTTGAGGTCAAAAAGAAAAAAAAAAAGAAAAAAAAGAAGAAAAAGGAAAAAAAAAGAAAAAAAAGAGAGCTGAAATTACACACATGAATTATTTGGATTCTTTCTTTCAGGGTGTGGTGGTAATTAGTCAATTGCCATTATTGACTGTATTTACGAAGGAGGGTGACTAGCGACATTGTTTTCAAGCTGTGAGAGAAACAGATTTAGTTTTCACAGTGACTTGTTTGAAGAAGAGATTAAGATCAGACGGGGATTCCAAGCCTTCATCTTCAGTTCAGAAGCTTGTGGGTTGAATTACAAACATCAGGCATTGAAGATAATGATAGAAGCCAAAAAAAATTTTTCTCCACTTTGAAACAAATATACTAGGGTGTTTGCAAAGTAATTACGTATTTCACTGCAACAAATTATAAGCCAACCAAGACAAGGTTGAAATAGTATGAAACAACGTCTGGATTCAGTTCCTTATCTTTCCTATCTGACAGTGTGTCGTTTATAGTGCTTAAGTTTAACCTCATGGAGGATAGAGACTTTAAAGAGCAATCTATTTGCCGTTGCTTACCGTATAAATTTTGAAAAGGTAGTAATACTGTGCAGGCAATGAAAAACATTTGTGAAGTGTATCCTGATGCAGTGAAAGATTGTAAATGCCAGCTGTGGTTTTGAAGATTCGAAAATGGCGATAGTGACATGAAAATATGTTATTACTTCCCAAACACCCTAATATACCAATTCTGAGTTAGTTGCATGATATGGTTTGAGGAGAAGAAAAAAGAACAATAATTCTGTTGAGACAATGGTTCGGTTAAGTTTGGAATCGAGGAGTTGGTATTATTGTAAATCTTGCATAGACCAGTGTTTAATACATTTGTATGCTTTTAAATGTATATATCTGTTGAATCTCTGGTATATCTAATATTCATAGGTCATGTCATATCAAGAATTGTTTTACACAGATAGATATTTAAATGATACCTATTCTTTATGAATCTATCAACAAAAGAGTTCTGTGAATGATGATAGTATTGATAAGGTACTAAAATGACTAAATACCTCCTCGTTACAGTGGGTATTCAAGTATATTGATGTCCAAGAAAAAGAAATTCTCAAAATAGAAAGATAGATTGATGGAAATCAGATAGCATTTAATACAAAAAAAAAAGAGAATTACTGGAAGAAATAGAGTAGTAAATAAATTAAATTGTTATTATTAATATTTTTCTACTATTTACTTTCATCTTAATTGTTATTGATTTTTATTGCAACTGAACTCAGACTGAGTACCCTTCAGCAGTGAGTTAATAAATTAACAGCATGGATTGGACTGAAGAATAAGTTCCAAGTGGGAATCAAACTTAAAACTCTCCAGTATAAACTCAGACTCTGTTTCTGACATGAAACCAAATTTTTGCAACAAGAATTATTATTAATTTTTTATTTTATCAAATAATAAACGTGATACAGAAAAGATCAGTTTAGTATGTCAGTTAAAGGGTTCAGTTCAGAATGATGTTCGCCACTGAGTTCCAATTGTTCAGTGGTAAGACCACTCTCATTCAGATGAGACACTCTCCAGCATAGAAGGATGTGAATTTGATTCTCACCTGAACATACTGAATATTTTGATCTCCACTGTTAATTTATTTACTCGCTGCAGAAGGGAACACAGCCTGAGTTTAGTTGTGATAAAAAGCCATTACAATTAAAATCAAGGGATATACGAGAAAAAAAATTAAGAATAATAACAATATAATTTAAATTGATGTATTTAATTGTTTTTATTTCAGTAATTCTCATTTTTTATGAAAATTGAAAGCTACCTGATTTCCATCCATCTATCCTTCTATATTATAAATTTTTGAGGACGTCAATTAATTCTGCCAGTTAGGACGGGTATTCAGTTTAGTTTTCATTATATGTGCACTATTTTAAATACCGATTTTGGGAAATTTGCAATCAGAAAGGTTGATTATTTCTTATACTATAAACAAAAACTGCATAAATCAAACTTTTCAGAGATGAGATTTTTCAGAAATAATTTACATATATTGTAAGATTTCAAGAAATCTTAAAGAAAAATTCTACAGAATTATAACATTTACAAAATGTGACCATTAAGCAATTTTACGGGTCATTTCTAAAATTGAAAGAAAATTTAAGTAAACATATACATAAGTTGTTTCATTCTAATGTATTCATTTGATTATGACAAAAATAACTTTTTCTTTAAAGAAATATTCTTAATACAAATATATGTTACATCAACTATTCTCCTTTCTAGTATTAGAGTATGCTTTCCATGTGAATATATCTTTTCTCAAAGAACAGAATTAGCAAGTAACAGCAGAAGAAAAATAAAAAACACACCTTTTACACTCTCATAGTGAGGAGGAGAGTAAGAGCCAGAGCTCTTCAAGAGGGTGACAGTAAGAGGAAGAACGTTGAGGTTTTGAGAGAGAGAAAATCTCTCTAAACTTACTCATTGTCTCCTTGAAAAGTGATCAAAGCACCTCCCGTCTTTGACTCTGGATGGAAAAGCCATCAGTCAGTTGAATGTTTTGAGCCTAAGGCACAAAAATTGTGTCAGTTTCAATGAAGATTTTCAATAGTGAATCAATCAACACCCCTGAAAACATGGGGGGGGGTAATTTTAAAAATCTGACTTGAAAAGAACCTGTCTAGGGTTCAGATGAATCTTCATAGAAAATTTCAAGGAGTTATATTGAGTAGTTTTTACAGTAGGCTGTCACAAGACATTCGGTGTATCAAAATAAGATAAACAAGTGAACCAGGTGTAATTATTTCTACTATTACGTACTTCAGAATTGACTAATACAATGCATAACAACAATGACAAAAAAATAGAGGATTTGTTCTGGTTTAAAGAAACACTTCTTTTCGTTGAGCCTAATTTTTTTGACATTCAAAATGAAAACCTCAGAATGCAATGAATGTAGAGTTAAATGAAAAGTGTTAGATATATTGCAAAGATATTTCAACTGAAGTGAATAGATTTAAACATTAGCCATTAGGCCATTGTGTCTCCTCCAGACTGCAGCACCTGAGGTGTAATGGAACAGATTCCAGCTGCTTATCCACTTTCAGTTGGTGAGGAATGATACAATCCGGTAAGAAAGCTAACTGATCACTGCTTCAGCATCGACCAGCAAAGGCTAAAATGGTTTGGACACCTAATAAGGTAGGAACCTGGCCATCGAACCCAAAGAAGCCAGGGAGGAAATGTGCCAAAGGCAGACCAAAGACTGAACACCATCTCCCAGGTCATATCAAAATGTCACTCTACTGAAGCAGGCATTAAACAGAGACCGATAGAGAAGGACCTGTATTCGAACACCAGAAACCAGAAAACATAAACAAACAAACAGAACTAAATGAGAGAGGGCTTCAATAGATAAACGCATAGAGAATTAATTCTACTTAATTTTCATTTTCACACAACCCTTAGTTTCATAGGTTTGGGATAAAGACAGTTACTCTGATGAGGTTTTTTTTTTCCCCAACTATCATGTTAATTAGTACTGAGCTAGGCCTATTTTTCTGATCATGCAAGTCATTTACACTGTATAGATGTCATTTCTGTGCAACAGAATCCCAAAAGGTGCAAAAAGAAAGAAAAAAAAAAAACAAAAACAAAAAAAAAACAAACAAAAAAACAAAAATAAGGATCTTTTTTTCCTGGTCGAGTTATTTCAAGAAATGTGTGAAATATCTATTGTTTAACATTGAGTAATTTGATAGATGAAGAGATTAATCGAGCTGTTCCTCGAACTTTGGATTGCACAGCATATGTGTGTATATGTATGCACACACACATATATATGAAAGAACAACAGTTAAAGTTACTGTGGTCAGTAAAAAAGAAAATGCTTTTAGATTTATAACAATGTTACAAAAGAGTGAAATTGAATTTCATCTTTTAGGCTGCAACTGAGGTATACTCTCATATATACACATTTGTTTCAATTGAATGCATATACAACACATTAATATTTAAAAGTGAAATTAATATTTTTTCTAGTCAAAGTTCATAAGGTTCAAAGAAGGGAAAAAAGATGTGGAAACTATACAATGAAGAATCTATTCTGCCAATCCCCAAATGGTTTATTTACATAAAACAGAAGGATATGAATAAGGTTTTTTGGTACACTGAGACTTACACAGGCCATCTATTACCAATAATCATTTAGATTCAAATTCAGAAAAAATGCTCTTTAGTCACTTTTCAAGAAATTGTGGACAAGATGAGGAAAGAAATAATTTGAAAAAAATCCTAACCCTATTAATGATAGAAAGATAGAGCTAAGGCTTCATTGAGCATTAAAATGGCAATTTTTTGAATGAAAGAATTTGATCTGCTCTAGTTCAGTGTGCATTCTCAATGGTCTGCGATAGTACATAATCATTACCACATCGTAAAGAAATGGGATATGCCCCTACAATGTCCCAAAAGTGGGAGGAGGATTAGATCATCATGTCAGAAAGGAATGCAGAACCATCACACTAAAATTTGTCACCCGTGTTGAGACAAGGGTGTCGACTGAGATTAGTGTATTGATTGAAGGGAACAAGTGTCCAAAGGAGTGGGGGTGACAAATCAAGTGAGCCATTAGTTTATTCTAAATAAGGCTCTTTCCCAAGTCACCCTTTAAGAACCAGAGGATTAGACAAGAATAGGCTTTTATTTTCATATCATTAGGCACAGTAAAAGAAAGAGGAAAATGAATAACTTACCTTGGACCAAGCGAGCATATTGGCCAATGAGACCTTCTTCCCAAATAGGCCTTTCTTGTGTCGGTTGAGGTGTGTTTGTGCATAGTTCTCAATATCACTATCTGAGGGTAACTTCTTGAGGTAATGGTGATGTATGCAATTGATGGCAGTTTCCGAGGAGGAAGTCAAAGCCTCTCCCCGGATGTCCTGCCAACAGATGAAACACAATCCTTTTTTAGCATTAATTGAAGATAAAAATCACGACGACAACAATCAAAGATATGACAAAATCAAGGAATGAAGTTTCAAAAATATAAAGTTGTTAACAAATGGAACAAAAAAATGAAACAGCATGAAAGATGCCAGGCACAGATCTCTCATGAAGACTTTGAGCAGGAGAAAAAAGATACAAGATGAAAATTATGCCAAAACAGTAAAAATTACATCAAAAGATAAAGTAAAGTGTACACCAAATAACTCTTACAGGACCAACTACTCAATGCTTTTTGTAATATGGAATGAAGTTGTTTTTTGGGTGGGTGTCACAAGTTACTTTTAACATTAAATTAGTTGAAATATTTTCATCCTTGTCATAATACCGCAATCAACTTATAAGCAAATATGATCTGAGACATGGAATTTGGGGCAAGCCAAGAGGTTTGTTTTGTTTTTAGTGTTGAATGGCATTAGGAGAATTTAGTTTTAACCAACTCATTCAAAAAGATTACTTCTATTCAGTGACAGCTGTCATATCGGCATGCAGTTAAAAAAAAAAAAAACTCTAGCAAATTTGGCAAATTTTTGTTTATTGATTCCAACATTGGAACAAAATAAACTATTTTTTGGGGGCATATCATACTTTTTCATTTTGTGAGAGATAAAAATGGCCCCCAACATTTGTACAGTTTATGGAGAAGGTACTGTGAATCATTGGATGCGACTTAAATGGTTTGTGAAGTTTAGTGCTGGAGATTTCTTGCTGAACAATGCTCCATGGTTGGGTGAATAGTTGAGGTAGGTATTCATCAAATCAAGATAAATGATAAATGGGAGGAAATCAGGGAAATGTGTTATTCCCTTGCTGAAATGAAGGGAGGGTCTTATATATTATACATAATTGTAACATTTTTTCAACTTTTGAAGATGACGCCAATAATCTTTACCCAGTTCTTCAATAGAATATACTAAAAGCATTTTATATACATGTGAGCTGAAGTAAATAACAGGATGTAAGGTATCTAAAGCTGGGAGAGACAGAAGTAAATTTCAATAGTGTTGGAAAAAAAGAACTAACTCTGACCTTATTAAGAAAAATTCAGGAGATAATGATTCTATTTTGCAATTTCATTGTCATACTTGACTAATGGAGTGCAAATAAAAAAACACCTTATAGTGCCATAATCAACTTCACACCACATTGTTCAAAAAAGGTTTCCCTTTGTACCACAAGAGGTCAACATATATAAAAATTGCAAAATGCTGCCAGATATTTTGATTATGTTGTCTAAAAAGTATCTTGGTTATTCACAAGCTGATTTTAATAAGCCTTATAGTTAGCATTATTCTAGGAGCGTACACTCAATGTATATTCATTATTCATCCATCTGTAATTCAATATACAATGTCTGATGGGTTTATTTCATAAATAAATAAATGTATATTCATTATTCATACCTACTGATTCAAAGTCGAATATTTGAAAATGAAAAAGGTCATATTTGGAGCATAGGACTTCACAGCTTTGAATGTGTATATATATATATATATATATATATATATATATATATATATATATATATATATATATATATATATATATAGTGAAATAACGGATTTTCTACACAAACATGTTCATGTTTCTGCCCTTTGGGCTTCTTCGGGCAAATGATTTAATTTATTGGGATCCCTATTTAGAACATTATTGAGAAATACATATTTTTTCTTTAGGTGGAAAGCTATGTTCTTTTCTATTTATACTTGTTTTTCCATTTTCCTCGTTTATGATTGTTCCATTTGAAGTATCTCAAATTTTGAGTTATGGCTATAGCTGAATGGACAGCTTTCAAAAAGATCATTTAAAGCATAACAAAATAATAAAGATTTATACTAAAAATAAAATAAAATCAAACCAGACTACAATAGGTGCCCTTTGCAAAACAAATGTCTAAAATCTAACATTGTATATCAGGCTGAAAAAATAACCCTAGCAAAAAGAAATATAACATAGGGATATCAAAAACATCCTTTAAATTAAGAATAGTAAAATGAAAAATATTAAAACACACATAAGCCAGAATATTGAAACTCTGTGCTACCTATGTCTACATGAAAAATTCAAAATTCTCACTAAGATGGATTTACTAAACAGAAAAAATGAAGTAGCTGTCAAGTGCTGACATAGCTCAAAATTTCTATCTAAAAGCCTAGTATGACCTATATCCTAAACATCCCACACACAAGTATAACAAAATTAATCACCATAATTACCTTACTCTTATACTCCCAACCTCCATGAGCACAGTTTAATCCTCTAAGACAATCACAATATCTTTTCATAATTATCTGGGATATATAGAAGCTAACCCACTAAGAATGTTAAAGGAATCAAATATAAACAAGTAACGCCATATGAAGGTTAATCCTAAAACTAGTAGACAGATATCAATCATATGATATAACACTTGTAACTAAATCCATCCCACTTAATTGATGGATCACCAACATGACTGATAAAAAATGTCTGAAACACTTCAAGTATAACCAACAGGATTTATAATGGTAAGCCACAAGCATAGATATCAAAATCACACAGAGATAAATAAACAAACAAATAAAAATAAAAAATGAAAAAAAAAAAAAAATACTAAAAGATTGCTAAAATTACTAACAGATAGATTAACCAATATAATATCTGAAACAATATTAGAACTGACAAAAAAAAATGATTTAAAAAACAAAAACAAAACCCCAAAAGATACTATGAATTAAAAACTCAGTTACTATGTATGGAACAATCATAAACATGGAAAAAGGAAGTATAAATATAATAGGGCAGAGCTTTCCACCCAGAGAAAAAAATACACACCTCTCAATAATGTTATGAATATGGATTTGAATAAATCAAATTATTTGCCAAAAAAATCCTGGAAGGCAGAAACACAAATGTGTTTGTGTAGCAAATCCATCATTTTACCATATTTAAAGCTCTACTCTGACTAGATGTTTTTGTACAGAGCACTTTTATATAATGAACCCATCAGACATTGTATATTGATTTACAGGTACATACTTTGGTATATATATATATATATATATATTATATATATATATATATATATACATACACACATAAAAATAGCCATTTTCTTTCAGTAAAATATCCTACAAATTATTTACATTAATTCCTGCCCACTGACAATCCCCCATCCCCCGATTTCCAATACGCAACAGAAAGTTTGAAATTTTAGATAAAAAACTGCAAAATTCAATGTTTAATCAATTTTTTCCCTACCTGCTGCCAGAAATATTTAATTTGCTAGTATAGAAATAGACTAAAGCTTGTTGAGGAAGTGGGGGAGTAGCAGCACAGTCAGTGGATAGAAAAAAAGGAAAAACTGAAACCTTGCCAGGTTCAAATGCAGTTGTGATTAAAATACAACCATTCAATCCCTCCACCCTTACCAGAATCTGCAGTGTCACCAAATATGTAATTATACATAAATATAAATACTTACATATTTAGCATAACATCTACAAAACAAATCTAAAGGTATGTATACGTATAAATATACATTTTCATCTAAGCACATATATCTTCATATATGGATATACGTAAATCCAAGTTTAACACTAGATACAGGGACTTGGTTACAGAAATAACAACCCAGGCACTCAGATTCATACACTATGTACAAAAACAGACCAATAAGGAAGCATTTATAAATATCCCAATGTAAGTGTATCCACATCTATCTCAATAGACATGTACATACAAGAGCATTAGTCAATGTACAACTGTATAGATACATTTGCCAACAAATTATATATATATATGTATATATATAAAGAAATGAAAAGCAAAACTTTTATCCTAGGCAGAGCGCAGATACTCTGATCCCAGATAGAGTGCACAGATACTCTGATCCTAGGCTGAAGTGCCTATATATATATATATATATATATATATATATATATATATATATATATAATCCCATCATTTTTTTTTGTTCTATGCTAGTTATAAATTTTATAAATAAGATGTGACTTGCAGCTTTTAAGAGAATATCCTTAAAAGCTATCTTTTATAGTGGCTTTTAATCATCAATAAAAGAACCTGAAATTGCTTCTATGCTAAACAAAAAACCTTTAAAATGATTTCACCCAAAGAAAAAAAAAAACAAAACGAAACAGAATCATTGTGATGTCAATTACTTGAAACCAATAACAGAAACAGTTATGATATGTCAACTGACGCTGAATTTTTGGAAATTTGCATGAATGAATTTCTAAAGAAAAAAGAAAAATGAGACTTTTCATTTGTCTCGAATGCAATATAAAATGCTCACACTCCTATCTGATGTTGAATGTTACATTTCCTGTGCATCTCAATTAGTCAGCATCAAAAAATATTATTTTAGATCTGCAGCAACCGACCTACCACTGGGTTTCTCTTGAATGATACGTTTTTAGTAATTTGATATAAGCATTAACAATCTAATACTTGTGATTCTAACTCAGATCTAGGTGAAATAGAAAAAAATGTTTAATAATTCCAAAAGGTAAATACAAAGATATAATATATATATATCTTTTTACATTCATGCTGCATTGAATTTTTGAGATGAAAAACTTACTAAGATAATAAAACAAAATTAATTGTTGTTTTCAGATTGAAGATCCATATTTTCTTTTGAAATCGAATAAGCATTAATCCAATTTACACATGCATCAGTAACACAAAGTTCTGAAACTAATTTATCAAAGAATAATTCATTTCCAAATTTTAACTCTCCATTAAAAATGTTGAAAAAAAAACCCCAAAAAACTGTTGCGAAGCCTGAGTGGGAGTAAGTTTTCCTCTTGGGTTTTCTTTGCCCTTAAGGACGTTAGGGATTGATAAGACTTGCAAATGGAATGGTATGACCTACATAGCAGCTGGCATCTATAGAGAGATACCAGATATTTTGCTCCAAACTTTTAAATAACGCAAGTCAAATAGGTGAGCTTGTTTTTAGAAAGTGACATTCCCACAGAAAAGTCTGAATGTTTGGACATCTTTGAAGAATTCACAAATAACATTGACTTTTAAGAAGTAAAAAAAGTGTGAGAAAATGAAAAAACGGGAAAGAGAAAGAATAAGAGAGGAGAAGAGCTTGGGAAAGAGAAGAAAGTAAGAAGAAACCCTGTTTAGCCTGTGCTGACTAACTTTCAACTTTGATATCAAATTACAAATTCTTTATCTATCTCCATTTGACATGTGCACACAAGCATGAAGACGCAAGTTTACAAGAGTGAACATACAGTTATGGCGACATACACAAGTTTTTAATCAGAAGATACGTATACGTATATAATAGCATGTGATTGCACATATACTCTTACAAAAGGAACATATTTGAATTTGTAGGTACAAACATGTACATATACCAGTGTACATACATACATATATGCAAGCACAAATAAAACAAGGTGCATAATGAGAGAGGTCAAGATATACACAGACTAATACTGATGAGGTAGCGTGTATATATATATATATATATATATATATATATATATATATATATATATACATATATATATATATATACATATATATATATATATATACATATATATATATATATATATATGTGCCCCCACACAGACATGTATAAGACCAACAGAAGCATGAACATACACACTTACACAGTGGCTCCATGTATTTAGAAAAATAGAAAACTACAGAGAATCAAGTGAGCTATATACACACATTCAAAACAGAGGGGTTTTTTTGTTTTTATCGATAGAGGAATGATGAATGAACACATCATGTAAATCATATCTACTTTCTACACACAGAAAGGAATACCACACATACTTTTGACATGGGAAACTAAAACATTGAACAAACACAGAAACTCATACTAAAAATAAAATGATAGAGAATATTGACTTCAAGACCAAGTAAAAACAAAACAAAATGGTTTCTAATAATTTCTTTGAAGCATCAATTCCAAAAGAAAACAGTTTATTTATTACATTATTTAAATACTTTTTAACTCTTGCTGTAGCCAAGTAAGAACTTTAAAATCCAAGTAATTTCTTTGCACTGCACTTGGTTTGAAAAGATGAAGATTTCTGCCAAAATTCCAAAAGGATGAAGCAGGCTTTTTATTTTTTCAAGATATGATGTGAGATAAACATCCTTAGAATGACTGAGATCACATTAAACGTTGAAAAAGTAGTGCAAGAAAAATATATAGTTAAATTTTACTGATTAGATAAAATCAAAAGAATATTGTGCCAGTTATTGCCCAACATCAAGTTTCTTTAAAGAAGATCAAAGGCAAAAAAAGCTGTTGCCAGTGAAACAAATATACTGAATTTAATGAGACACAAGGGAGATAATTAGAAGACAGGAGCTATCTGACACAGGCTTATAATATTGAATTAAATAAGAACACTATATCATGACTATAAAAGTATTGTAGGAAAAAGGTATATTTGCATTAGTATCATTGAGATGTATAAGCCTCATTTTCACAGCACTGTAAACCATTATTATCATTTTTGTCTACTATTTTCCTTCATCTTAACTCGGTTCATCGATCAATGGCAGCGAGTAAACAGAAAGGATTGGAAATAAGAATGAGCTTCCAGTGAAATTCAAACTAACATCCTTTTTTGCCAAGGAAAGCATGGTGAACGCCCAGCTGATCTCATAGCCTGAGCTATGAGAACTTTACTGTTTGGCAGAAGATCAAATCTTAGGCCGACTTGTCATTCCTGACCTAAATGGTGCCATTGTTTGTTTTTGTTTTTGTACAAGCAGAATTAGTAAAACATTTATCTTTTCTCATCTATTCTTTATTAGATGAAGTATGTAAACCATTATTATTGAAAATTAAGATGAAGGAAAATAGTAATCAAAAATCAATCATAATGGTTTATAATACTTCAACTAATGAAAATAAGTAATAAAATATAAGTGCTGTTAATGATATTATTCAAAGATGAGTATACAGACTGAGTTAGAGATATCATATCAAGTCTGACAACTCTTTTCCCCATATTTAGTCATAGTGCACGCCTGATTCATTTTAGGGGGCCTGCAGGAAACCTCCTCTTCCAGTTCTCCTGAACTTTTCACCACCTGATATCTTATCAAACTGGTTGACCTAATCGCATTGATTACTCGTACGATGGTTTGATGATAAATATAAATTTAGAACCACTAACATTCTACAGAAGAGAGAATAATGGGCCAGAAAGGATGATGCTCTTGGATTCATATGTCAAATTCATAAAGTGCTTCATAAGGAACCAATGGCAAATTAGCATAGTACCGACCCGGAAATTGGCAGTAATAAGGTTCATAAAAAGGAAAAAATTAGCTTTTCAGGAGAGCAATTCAAATGTGGACAAAATCAAGGCTTTTGATGCATTTTTTTCATGAATCAAAATTACCAAAAGGTATAGATAACAACAATGGCCACGAACAATAAGCAGTTTATAGTGAATTTTATCAAAGACAAGATGAGTCAGGAGTCCATAACTATTACTGACCTTGTTTCATACATGATTACTTGTCTGTAAACAAGTGAGGTCAGAAAACTTTATCGTGCGGCCTTTATCAATTATCTAACAGGCTTTTTTTAACAACTGACCAAAGAACTGGGTTCAAAGATTTAGCAAAGAAAAATAAACACTTGGTTAGAAAATGTAAAGGACAAAGACTTATTTGATGCTTTTTTTATAATAGGATTTCAAACAATTGAGTGGTAGTTCTCCAAATATCCTGGTAAACTATTCATCTCATAGTCTGGCATATATGGTAATTACTTAACATTAGCAGTGCAGCTGATATTGATTTAAAGGTACTATGATGCATACTAGAAAGCATAAATAAGAGACAGAATATTGAACTATGAATTAAGATGTCTCAAGTTCAATACTTGTAACCAATCTAAAAGGAATATATATCTAAAAAAGATTTCAGGTCAAAGCAGGAAGATAGTTTATGAACAAAAATGGGAAGAATGATTTGATTTTAATGTAGAGCTTTTATTCAGTATACAAGATTAAAAGACTGTTTGACAAAAACCATCCATACATGTATGTATACCACTCAGATATTTACAGATCAATTAGAAGTTTTTCAAAACAAATATCTAATTTTTTAAGTTTTTTTCATAGAAAAACTATCAAAGAATGAATGTAACCGTGATTAACAAATCAATAATGTCAAAAGCCACTTTGTTTTGGGCAACATTACCTCAAGTGACAAGCACAAAACATTTGATGAATAATATTTGTGTATATAGTATGTAAAGAGAGTAACAATTAAGGTTTCAAGTTTCCTCAAGCACACAAATCTATTTTCAATAAATTTAATGGTGGTAACTAGTTGGAAGTCTTCAAATAGAATTTTCAAGAAATAAGTTTAGATTTAATCAGATTATTTCATATTAGCCAGACGTTTAGGTCGATAGAGTATATACATACTTGATGAAATCATTCCATAATGGATCTACTTTCGATATATTTTATATAAGAGAATTTGAGGAAATGAGGTTGATTGAATATTCCAAGTTTTCATGGAAGCTAGATTACAAGATAGATTCTGGGTTAATTAATTACATCTGAAAAGTTGAGTTTGTCTGATTGTGTATCAACTTTTATAAGAACTTGGCAAACCTAGTGAAGCCAAAATATATTTCAAATTGTTTTCATTCTATGAAATCTATCTATATGGTCAAAATAATGTAAAATATTGGTGGAAAGAAAAGCTTTTGAGATATTCTTTTGATTGAAACAATATCAAAAAGATATCAACCTATTTGAATCTTGGATAGGCATGCAAATATGACGTAGGTGATTATGTATCTATATAACTTATATACCTTTCAGAGTAGATAGGAGTCAAGAATCTTGATAAGTAGATTTTTGAAAAATATTCTGAGATGATTTGGGCCTACAAATGATGGTTGATTAAAACCTGTTGACCTATCATTGTGGATACATGGCTCGTGAATTGAAACAAGTTTTCCATATTTTATTCTTGGGCAATCATGTTCTTTCTCAGATAGATACTAGTGTATATTTTGGTATCAGTTATAAGACAGTAGGCAGTTTCACAATCCATCAAGAAACCAGTGAAACTCTTTCTGCTGGATTATTATAAATTTTGATCAAATTATGGCAGCAAAGGTAGTAATATATTTTTTTATGACTGCATCATTTTAAAAGAATCTATTTAAATCCTCAAATACATAGAATACTTGAAGGAACCCGATACTCCTACTTTGTAGGGTTCCTGGTCAAGGTTGGCTGGATAACTGCACTACTAAATACTAAGAAATTTCCTTTTGCTGTGTCAGAGGTTTTCAAATTTTTTTTAACCCATTGAATTCAAAGAGTAACCTATAGCACAAATTGAATGGGATAATTCATTACTTATCAAGATGGGGGTTATGCTTATATATTTAATTTATAATTAACATTTTGCCCATTCAAAAATGGACAAAATAAAATAAAGATTGTTAAAGTAAATGAAAAGTTTTTAGTTTAATCTTTAGGCTATATAATTACATCTTCACATGGAAAAACAATAGTTCAAATCTCAGTGTCAATGATATATAACCAGTCATTTCCCAAAATAAATTCTTCAGATCAAAATACATATCTCCCATATTGATGCATATTGAATATTCTTAGTAAATACACACAAATTTTTTAATATATAAATACAGTCAGGTGCCGACCCCTAGCAGAATTTGAATTTTATGAATGACCCCCCCCTCCAACCTTGACAGTGATCATCGTGAGAGTAGACACGTGACTGATACAGGCTACTGAGACAAAGATATGCAGCATCTACCAACAAATCATGTAGATCCCACAATTCTCTGCCATACTTGAACTTTTAAAATGTCCCTTATAAATTAATCTATGTATAATTTGAAGGTAATATAGTGTAGTTAGGTACTATCCACATAATACCCAATGCTTTTATGATTTACAAATTAATTTGGCTTCTTGCTATTATGCCCCATATTAAAAAAAAATGTTTTCATAATAAATTTTTGTACTGAATATGGTATTGAACAATCAAAGAAAAGAATAATATTGCACAAATTACATGTTTATGGCACTTGTTCAATGTTTATATTTCTCTATGGATTTTCTTGTCAGCAATTTTTTTGCAGCAGCCCGCAATATAAAAAAAAAATCCCATCTAACGATTGGTGACAGATAAGTAAATAATCAAACCCACAAAATTGGAGGGCTGACAGTTCAATCAAATAGTCTGATCCTTTATGCAAAAACTTTCATTAAATCATTGATTCAATAGAATTTTAGTACAAGATATATGTGCAACTACCATCAGTATTTCATTCTAACAATCCTATATTGATAATATGCCATCTCAATAAAGTTTAAGAAAAGCACAAATAATGGCTTTCCTATAATTGAGTCTCTTATTATGGACAAGGAGTTCAAAATGCTTGAAAACGTAGGAGGAATGTCAGTTGAATATGGATGCAGAAAGACTCTATATCCCAATTCTCTAAGCTTAGACATGCAGCATTCTTATTCTGTTCATGTGAGACCCATTTTTCCAACCTTCTTATTGCCTTGAGATAAAATATGGTTGCTGTTGATGTCCCAAAATATCAAACTGTTGTTTGTGAGTCATGACCACTGTTATCAATAATTCTTCATCATTAAGAACAGGTTTGTGCCTTCTTTGAGGTTTATTATCAGTTTCTATATTTCTAGAATCAAACCTCTTGAACCAATGCTGAACAGCTTACACTGTAATAGAGTTCATTCAAAATGCTTCGTTGACGTAGTCATCAGCAGTTCGAGCAGCATTATGTCCAAATTTGAAACCATACTTGTAAAATTAGTCAAAAGGCAGAAGGACCCAAAAACCTCCAATAATAATGCATGATATCTCTATTTAAATTGAACCTGTAAAAACATTCATGATACTTCTCCATGATGTACAAAGCAAACAAAAAAACAAAATATAAGTAATAACCAAATACACGACAGTGTGGTTGAACATCTGGTCTTCTGTCTGATATGCAAATGACAAAATATCATTTTCATATTCACAAACAATTGAGTGATTACCATGGCACAATAGTTGGCAAGCTTGTCTCAGATCAAGTTGCAAGTGTAGTGAGTACAATCCTCACGGGTGTCCCACTGTTGCAGCCTTGTGTCAGACTAAGCCATGCTTAGTAAATAATTATATTCCCAGAGTGCCAAAAGGTTCAAAACCTTACGATGACTATATACAAGTGTCAATACATATAAATGAAAAAATTCTTTGAGATTTTTCAAAAAGAACTCTTTATTGATAGTTTACATCTTGAACAGAAAAATTGAGACACAGCCCAAAACTCTCACAGAGCATTGAGTGTCAGGAATGAGTTAACACCAGAGAGACATAAAGTCACGCTTGTTCTTATTCTCTCCCCCTTTTCTTTTTATTGGTGGCTGCTTATCAAGTGGTAAGTGGTCAGTAGTGGCACCAGATTCAAAAATGGTACCAGTTAGAGGAGTGCTAATTTACTACTGAAGCTTGATATGGACAGTTATGGGCTTTGGATGAGTTGCAACGAGTAGTCCTCAAAATTAACTATTCCTCTCAAAGTCCAGCATATATGGGTAACCCTCACAAGATATACTGTATTTATTCAGCTCTATGTTAACCATTATTCTGCTCTCCTCAACAGATGGCCAATGAGAAAATTTTCTTTATGATGAGACTAGAAAAGGATTAGCTATTCATAAATTAATTGACAACTTAATAAAATTGAAAGATAGTAGGGTTGAAATTATTCTGAAAAGATTTTTTCCCTTCAATTACGTTCAAGAGCAGAGGTTATGTTGGTATTTATACTTAGATGACAGAAAGAAAAGAATTAATTCCACTTCATTGAGAATTTTTATAATACAAGATTAACTAAGTATTACAATCTTCATTTTCATTTGTCTGTTAGAGCAGTCATGCTGATTTATATAGTTACACACATACATACATATACATAAAACGTAAGAATAATATACTCTCACAACCAATAGGGTAGGGTACCTGGTGCAGAGCACTGACCAGCAAATGACTTATAAAGACAATTCATTGTATAGAGTATTTAATCCCTATTGTGGCCTTATGCCAGACTAAGGTAAACTTTATATATACATACAAGCATAAAAATGATTAAGATTATTTTTGTATGGATTAGCACTTCTACCAATGATCAAAGTGTCACTTCCTGGTCATCTGGCTAGAAATAGAATGCAGTATCTGTGCAATAATTGAAAAGTGTTTTACTCACACACTATACACACATATATATATATATATATATATATATATATATATATATATATATATATATATATATATATAAATATATAAGAGTATCTAAATGCACATATAGTTCGTACATGCACATAGCAAAATTTTGCTAAATATAAGAATAAGAAAAATTGCAAGACTACAAAATAATATATAAACACGCTATGGTTCATGTGTGCATGCATACATACGCATGAATAAATAGAGATATCCATTTCACAGCACATGGATAACAAGAGTGAGTTATAAATAAGCTTATATAAGTAATAACAATGATGTTAGACAGCTGATTCCATGAATGTCAGTTAAGTGCCTTTGTTCCTTGCTCCAGTTTTTGTGGTGGCTTAGGGGGAAATGGTTGGGGCAGTTCTAAGGAGATCATCATCACTCACAGTTATCTCAGCAAGAATGAAGTAACAGGAAAAAAAGACCCTTACTTAAACTAGATAGAATAATTTCTTTTTCACAGTTTCTGCTTGAAATTTCACATGGAATTTTGAGAATAAAAAAAATCGGGTAGAGATTTTAAATGCAAGGAAAGCCCCTAAAATGTTGTCACATCAATCCATTCATTTTTTTCACACATACATTATGCATGTGGCTATTCCTCTCTATGATATATATATATATATATACACACACATATATACATACATACATGCATATATATACTCACGCACAGAGACAACTACAGATGCTCACATGCATATAGTGTGAGAGAAATGATATTACATCATAAATAGACATTCCTTCTATACAAATTCCTTATCAGATTTCTGCTTCAAATTCCTTGAGGAATTTTAACCAGAATCTCTGAAAATATACATACATACACATTAATGTTTCATCTGTACATACCAACCCCTTATAAGCATAAACTATCTTAGAATGAAGAAAAAATTGGCCAAATCTCAACAAGCAATTCTCAAAATTCTCACATAAAATTTATACTAAATTTTTGATGACTTTTCTTTTCATTTGTTATAAAATAATGTGCGTCTACCTGTATATCTATTTCTGTGGGTTTTTTTTCATCATCTTCCCAGATATGGATTATGCAGTAAGGTTCACCAGAGTTGTAAATGCTAACAGGATATATCAAATAATAAAAGCACCATCAAGTTCTGCTCAAGGATATTAGGTTTAAAGAGGAATGAAAGATAATATTCCTTACAACAACATAAGCATTTACAAATAAAATGCTTATATAGATATACATGTGTGTGGGTTTAGGTATTCAGGAGATAAAAATATAGAGAATACCATATTGAGAGGGCAAAGTAACTAAATTGGATATAGTGGTAAAAACATAACCCCCCCCCAACCACCCCAAAAGATGAGTGTGATTGCTTGACAAAGTGTTACTCAACAAGATGGTATTGCTTTGGGTTTTTCACCAACAGATTTCAAGATGACAAACTCCTTGCGAACTAGTCCTAACAAGCATATCTCTGTCCTGGCCTCTAGATTGGGGTAGGGAAGGGGGAAGAGTGTTGAATTACTTAGGGAAGAAAAGCCTTTATCTATTCACAGACACATAAAATAACCTCACATAGACTGGAGACTAAGAGCGCCTGTCTGGGCAATGCCCGAATACTTTCCCTCCCTGCCCTGTAATTGAATGACAAATTTTTAACCCCTTTTTTGGTGAGAAAGAATTAAAAAAAAAAAAAAAAAATGATTGGTTGTAGCAACATAAAAAATCTACAGCTATGAATGACTACATATCAAATGATCAATATGATTCATACACCCAAAATGATAGATTTATCATACTACATATACGCATATTTGTGAATATCCTTCCTTATGTACATTTTCATATACACACACAGATTATATATATATATATATATATATATATATATATATATGCATACACATATGTACAAAGCAGTTCCTATACACACAAAATACACACACACTCATGTGTAAATCTATGCATATATGCACATTATATATAGGTATATTAAGATAATGACAGAGATGTAGCCAGAGTTTATTAAAATCTGAATGCAAATATGTAGTGAAAGAAGGCAAAAAGTTAATAAAAATTAAATAGCCCTTTTTTCTCTAGAAATTTTTTTCATAAACGAAATTTAAAAAAAAAACCCAAAAAACAAAACAACGAATTTCGATCTTTTCCCATTACTTTTGGTAACCCAATCTAATCAACTGAAAATTCCAAGATCTATATTAGAAGAATAATAAACTTACCGTATTCCTTCTTGATTGATAATAACTAGGCACTCGGAAGAGAATTGCTGAAGTGTTGTGTGCCAAAGAGGTCCCAAGTTTCTGTTTTTGCAACATTTTTGGTACATAAGAATTGTTACTCCTCATTAACACTCACGTTTGGCTTTAGGTAGATATCTACCTATGACATATATAGTGGATATAAAGTTAGGGATCCTATGTACATGGATAAGAGAACACACACAAGTTCTGTGTATGTGTAGATGTTGATATTTTATAGCAGAATAAAGGTGATCATGTATAGACACCCAAAATTTGTCAGGAAGAAGAAAGGTATATATAGAGGCTGAAAAATGGATGTGTTCAACCAGCCAAGCAGTGACAAAAAAAGGAAGAGAGCTGGTTAGCTAGCTGGTTGGTTAACCAGTTGGCTGGTAGCAGAAGTAGGTAGGCAGTCCAACTGACAGACAAACTAGGAGGCTGGCAAGCTTCAGGAATTGGCTTAACTTTTACAGATGCTGACAGTACTTGCAATGACAACTGCTGCAGGAGACAGAGTGCATCAGTTTAGCCTGCATTACTCTAAGCATAATACTAGCATAAACCTGTAGAGCATCCAAATTGTGGTATATTATTCTCTGCATAGATGCTGACAAGATCATTTTTTTTTTCTTACTATCTCTAGCTGGCACACACTCATACTTTACTTGAATAACTAATTACTTACCTATCTACTGAGCTACAACATAGCGAAACCTACACATATATATATATATGTATATATTGACTATGTAATATACACATGTTTGTTTGCTTAACAATGTGCATAAGCCAGTAAGTGCCTGAAGTACTTGGAAGTGAGCATCAAAAACAGAAGGGAATGGCCAAGAGGAGTGTGTGTGTGGGGGGGACAAGGGAGAGAAGGCGGTGGTAGCAGTAGAAAAATTAGTCAAAAGTGAAAAAGTGGCAGTAACATTAGAATTTAGGAAGTAATCTACTTATGTTGTTGATTGTTTATTTTATGAAAAACATCAACAACAGGATTTCCAACAAGAGGAATAAATGCTTATATCAGTCACTTTTGCATATAAAATTGTTTTTCTTTGTAGCTTAAACATATTAGACAATTTAAAATTTAATGTTGCTTTCATTATGATGTCTGAGGTTTGAGAATAAGGATGTGTGTGTGTGTATGTATGTATGTATATATATATATATATATATATATATATATATATATATATATATATATATCTGTTGTGTTTAACACTTTTCAATGAGCACACTGATACTACACTCTCATCCTCGGTAGTAGTGCCATATTCTGGGCAAACCACACAGATACTTTTATCCTACCAACTTGAATATAGATGAAAGAAATATTAGTCAAAAATTTATTAATTGATAAGAAAAAATTGATAACTCTTGACTTTATCTATTTATGAAAATGAATTGCATGTAAGCACTGTCTTATTACATGCTCTTTTCTACATCAAATTTTGTATTCAAATGCTAAAGAAATAATGACTTGGCTATGGAGATATATATATAGTCAGAAAACAAGTGATCTTTATGTATTTCTTTTTAACCATCTTTATTTTCATCAAAAATGTAGCTCTCTAAAATACTTCATATTTTTATCTAATATTAAAAAACGAAGTTGGATTTTATACATCTATGAAAGCTATATTGAAACAAAACTTTTAGTCCAGTTTTAAAAACTAAAATATTCTACAAATTTATCATTTCTCAACTTTCTAGAAGTAAGTAGTTTGATTCTCAAGAGACACTAGACCATATTGTTCAGTTTAATTCAAAAGTTTTCTTTGATTTAGAGACATTAAAAGATAGATTACATTTTCTTATTTTCAAAAAAAAGTTTCAAGTAGCATTTAGTTTGGGTTTCCATTCCAGTGTAACAGTTAGTCAACCTTTTATTTATTTATTTATTTTTTCTTGAGGAAACTGCGAGACCTAAAGTAAGACTAATGAGATGGTAAGGAAATGATAAAATGGGACAAAGCATTTTTATTCCACTCCATGTTGTTCTTCCAAGAAACTGTTTGAATACAATGCTAATTGCTGAATTCACATGGTGAGTGTAATTATTGTCATGCTTGAAAAAAACCCTTACTCTCCTTCACTTGGTATTGCACCTCTTCAGTAAAGTGCATATTGCTATAGGCCGTAAAGATTAATGGCGCCATTAACAGACCATTGGTAATTGGTAGCACCAAGTAGATCACAAGACTAGGTATAGGTAAGCAGGAAAAGAAGGAGGAATGTGAAAAGATCAAGAAGAAAAGAACAAAATGCTTTCTTTTTCTTCTTCCTGCTAGACAACTCTGAAGTTACTATAATTAGAGACCTGTATGAAACTGTATAATACTGTATCAAAGCATGTGGAAGGTTTTACTCATTTTCATCAAGCTGCACAGCTGATACGAAGTAGGTTTTCAAGGCTAGATAGCTTTTTTGCTACAAAGAGAATCTGGGGAAATATCAGCAAGGTTAACAGGTCTCAATAAGAGAGTGAACCAATTTTTTCATTTTATCTAACTTTACTTTGTTATCTTTTGGTTATTATACAATGAAATACTTCTTTGAGGAGTAGCAACTATAAACTATCAATGGAGAACACTGAAGAGACTTTAATAACCCACAAAATTAGCATTACCGTCAATGAAAAATATTTGCATCCATAGTAAAGAAAAGCTAAGAATTGACTTGTACCAAGTCTGCCCAGAACTTGACGTAATTTGGCAACCAGAAGGGACTTTACTGAACATGCATGGACAAGTGCTCTCCTGTGGGGTTGTTCAGTTGACAGTAAGATGCCTATAAGTGAGCTTGTATATCTTCATGCATACATCACATTTACAATGACCAAAGCAGCCTATTCTTCATGTTTTGTGCAGTTTTTTCTTTAAAATCTGGTCTATTACCCCACCCACAGTCAAGATTTTACTACCTGCAACCTTTCGTCATTTAAAGGGAAGAGTATATGAGGTCCCAAGGGGAGTACTTTAAAACCTGAATAAGGTGCCATTGCCCTAGGTAGGCTATTCTGCTAATGTAAAATGGCTGGATACTTTATACTGATAATCTATATCACATCAGAATGTGATTTTTGTTAAAATAATTAAACTTGGAGAATAAGACTATTACCAGTTCAACTGGGTCTTCGGTTTCTAAGTAATTCATTTAATTAAGCATAAATGGACATAAAAAACTTTTGGAAGGGAGACAACTCCAAGTTTTAATTACTAATTACAGTTGATTATGAGATTATAAAAGGAATAAGCAAATAATTATAATATAAATTATATTGATAGGAAGTGACTTGATCTCAGGCTGAAAGGTCACCAAAGGTTGGCTTTCAAGCAAGTACACTAAATAGAAAAGATGACAGACAAACCATGTTATTTGACCACTGCTAAGTTTCTGAATGGTTCCCAGTTATCAAGGATTGAACCCTGCACTCTGCAGCATCTTTCTTTAATTGGAAAAAAAAATCCTTGCTGCTTGTGATCAAAATTTGAATTTTATAATCTCTTGTTAAATGCTTCAAAACCTTTACAGCCATTTCGGAATAGTTACTTTTATATACCACTTTACAGTGGTCAATAGACAGTCTTCCCCAAGATTCTTGTTTTTTTCAGGACAACAAATTCAATTTATATCTTGAAAACACGGTCACACATTTCTGTAATCCTACCTGATGATTTAGAAAGGAAAAATGAAGGATGGAAACTTCTTGTTTTTTTTTTTTGTTTGTTTTTTTGCCCTCAGTACACCAGATGAAAGACATGTTGTAACAGCTAGTCTGAACTGCAAGTCTAGAGGAAAAACAGCTGGCATCATTCAGAAAGCACGCAGCACATTGGAAGAGCAAGGAATTCCAGCTATTATGCTGAGAACATAAAGATGTATTTTCTTTCAGTCAAGCAGCAGCATTATGTCCAGACAGCTGAGACCAACAAGCAGGGTCACTGAATCAATGACTGGCAATGTTCCAATGAATCAACAATTTGAACAAATTTGCTTGCCTGAAGGAATGTGGTTTTTATCAAAAAAACAGACCTCAGAATAATTACACATAAAATTGAATTTCAGTATAGTACAGTGTAATTTATATCATAATGATAAGATTTTTTGGTTAACACACCAAAAATGGCACATCATTGTGAGATTTTGCTCCAACTTGAAGAATAAAATGATTTCTGGTCCAACTGGCAACTTAAAACTAATACTATGGGGTCAGCATTTGTACACATATTGATAATCAATATAATAATGATCTGATTTCTCAACCGATCTGACTCCAGATATATATAATGTTAATCATAGAGTAGTTTACCTTATTCATGCATTCAGAAAGAATGATAATGCAAATTTCATAAATAGGTAGTGCCCAGATATTGAGTTTGATGGCCACTGAAGCTGGCCTTCAAGTGAATTACTGCTAAAGTTTTAAAGAACGAGGACTAATTACTTCAAATTATGAGCCAAAAATCTCCAAAAGTATAGAAATCTAAGCAATTACTAAAAATTCGGTCGCAGATGAAATCATATATCAATTCTTTTATCTTGACCTTCTGTTTCGTTACAGTGTTTCAGCCATTAAGCTGTCTGACCTTCCTCAGATGACCATTAGATTCAGCAACCCTCACAGAATGTTAAATTTAACGTTCTCTTTGAAAGTTTGCTAAAAGTGATTATCACCCGTGGAAGGCTGGTGGATATGATGATCAAACTATCATGATAACATAAAATGAGGAAATTGGTCTGAAAGAATCCATGTAAAATAGTAAAAATGCCTTATCTCAGAGATTTAAATGAAATAATGTTCAATCCTGTTTGGACAACCTCTAAGCAACCAGCCCATGGGATAGCATACTGTTTTCCCAACCTTCTAATGTTATCATCAGAAAAAGCATCAAGTTGTGAAGTGTATTTATATTTCAAATGACAATAAGGAATAATAGGAAAAGGATTTATAGATATAAGCTTTGAATATCTTCGCAAATATTAATGAAAATGATTAACAGTGAACATAAACACACATAAAAGTTTCTGTGAAGTTATTCTAACCATCTAATATCTTCATCAAGAACTTCTCAAAATAACAAGTTGTAAAAAAAATAGAACTATTATAAGGGATAGAGGAATATATACTGTATTTTCCAGCATCGAAGAGACTAATTTTTCCAGAAATAAGTCTCAAAAATTCACCTTGCCTTCTACAGCCTGAAGGTTATTTATTTCCTAACCCAAGAGGAAGGTAATATGCTAGACAGTAATCAGAACTCCTGTATATGACCTCTGATTGAAGTGAAGTGATTATACTTAGGATCTACATGATGTTAAGCCACCCACATAACATTTTGGTAAAGTAGGTGAAAGTAGAAACTGTAAGCATAGGTTTCTTTTGGTTTTAAGTTTGGCTGGCTGGCAATACATGTACGTATGATGCATACAGGCTGTACCAATGGGAGTAGAGAGCTAAAAATTTGAGCAATTGTCAAGTTTTTAGTGGGGGATTCAATTTACAAAGTAAGTTTAAGGTAAATTGATCCCTTAGTTTATGTCCAGCAGCATGCTTGATTGTTTTTTTTGAAAATTCAGACAGTTTTTCAGTGATAACTGCCCATACAAATGCTAGAGAAGTAACATTCATTGATCATTCCTTTTTCCAATTTTTTTTAATTGATTACCACCAACACAGCATGCTGCTATAAGATGTTGGTCATCTGAAATTTCTTTATTGAGTGATTAACCAGATATTCTTTTTTCTTTTGAATTTTTCAAGTCCAAATTGTGACTTGTCCTTGAGGCTGGTGTATCCTCAATGCTGGTAAATATGGTAATAAGTAATGGTTTCAATATTTGATTGACAATATTACAAAGAAATACTGCTTCAAACCAAAAAGACATCATTTAAACTATGAGTATACAAATTACACATATCTTGGTAATTCTAATCAAAAACAGCAATACTCAAAAATTATAATTATCGGTGCAATGTTAATTAAAATGCTGACTTACCTTATCTAAACAAAATAAACTTTGTATCTTGAGTAATTATCCCACAGAAATTCCCCAGTGACAAAATAATGAGATCAAAGGACATTCACAAACAGCAAGTAACTGAACTCACCATGAGCTCATAAATATACCATACTGTCGAATTCATTTATACTCATAATATAAATATAACATGGTCATCCATAAGCTTTTAAATAACTCCCCACACTATTCAACAGGAGTGCTCAGTTGGTGCTTGCTTTTGGAAAAGCAATAGTATCGGATAATAATAAATAACTTAGCCTCAGTTTGAAGATATTCCTTGTGGATCATCGCTTGATACTTCACAAAAGGTTTCCCTTGGAAAGTATCAATAAATATAAGCATTTGTAGGCCAAATCTGCCAAACAAAAACTTAAGACTGGTGTTGCAATCGGTGGCTTAACTTTCAAGAATCAGAAGTAATTTTGAATGATCAATTTAGCAAATCTTGGCATTCTTGAAGTTTTTGAAAAATCATATTTTAAAAACTTTCCAAGGTTATATAAAACAAATATGAAATAAGTACGTTGATACAAAGTGAAATTAACAGCTGAAACACTTGTTCAACATTTTTGGACTACAGAAACTTTGCACCTAGTTTTGGTCAGTCTGCTTTACAGTAAACCATTTTGGCAAAATGAGATCCTCAATGAATTTTGAAAAAAAAAAAAAAAAAAAAATGGTACTGTCCATCCAGAACGAAAAGAAATTGCTCACCTGTCTGTGGAGAGATCCTGTACTGGGACTTAGCGAAACATTGGCTTCAGACTGAGATGCAACCACCATGGAAAGAGGGCGCTGTTGGGCCAACTCAGTCTGCAGTGATTGGCTTTTTTCTAACACAGGTGATGCCACTGGTTCAGGTTTCTCACCCTTCTTACGTTTCAAGGAAGCATGTTGTGTATCAATGGAAGAATTGGTCTGTGCTGAATGAGGTTGCAATCTAGGAGAGCCAGAGAGCGCACTGCTTGTATCAGATTCCTCAAAGCCTTGGTCAGGAATATCTGCAATGGAAGAAATAATGATTTTACACAGTTGTAATTATATGTATATATATATATATATATATATATATATATATATATAGTTAGTCAAGTTGTTCATTTGGTAAAACATTGGGCTGTATAAAAGATCCCTGGTCTTATTTGTTAAGCACAGAAAGCATGTTGATTTGCACAAACAGCAAATAAAGAAAAAAGATTGTAGAGAAATTGCCTTCTTGGTAGTTCAACAATATGTTTATGACTAAAAGAGGAAAATAATCAAGTAAGAAAGAAACAAAAAAAAAACCAAAAACATCCAATACATCTTCCTACCAAGGAGATAACTTGAAATTCAAAGGAAGAGACTGTCAACATTTTATAACACAAATAGATAATTATCAAAGTGGATAAAGAGACTATATTGTTAATCATTAAAAAAATAACTTTACAGTTCTCAGGTGGGACTAAAAAGAGGTTCTCAGTGTAAAATGTTAATTTCCCCCCCTGAAAATCTTATATCCTGCAAACATCATTGTGTGACATCATACTGGCAAAATACATTGTTTTTCTCACCATCCAATCTGATTCATTGCCAGATTAAGATGACCCAGGGGTTGCAAAAATATCAAAGTTCCTCAGAAGCAAATGTAAATGTCATCATCTTTAAATGCCTGGATAAAGTCATATATACAGCACTCTGATCCTAAGCAGAAGTACTGAGCAGTGACACTTTGATCCTAGGGAGAGCATGCAGATAATGTACTCTGATCCAAGGCAAATAGTGAGGGTATGACGTCTTGATCCTTTACAGAAGTGCCAATCCACGAGAAAATAATCCAATCATTTTTGACAGTTACTATGCTAGGAAAGAAATAATATAAATAATGCATAGCTGGTCTACAAGTTATGTAATTCCTCAAGATAGACGCTTTGGTTGAAGAAAATGGTCTTTGTACTTGAAAAATGAGGCTCACATCGATGTGGATGAGTGAAATTCAAATGAGAAAAATCAACTGCTGGCAGAAAAGATCAATACTCTACATATATACTAAGCTTGGATTATTTTCATACAAGGCTACAATAACAAGGTACATTGTGAGGTAGGAACTCGCTAGCAATTGCTTGAGAGACTAGTTTGATATCCATTACTCTATGGTAGGCACATCAACAGCTTTTGTGGTCAGGTGTTCAGCTACCATTTCCTCTTCACCTTGAATGACATTTAGAAATGATTGTCGATTTTGTAATTTAGAAAATTTCTCACTTAGAAAGAAAACTTCTATGTATAACAGAAACATAATTGAAAGGAGTGAAAAATGCCAAGAGACCTTTTTTCAAAGGTAAATATAGGAAATCTTTTTTTGAACGGCTGTTAATATTCTACCTTTGTTCAGATAGTTCCCCATTTTCACACAGCAAGAGACACAGGTGAAATATATCTAAGTAGTAGATAAATTGTCAGTGAAAGGAAACTAATATTTAGAATAGATTCATTATGGTGACATTGTTAATACAAATTCCAGATTCTTTTCTAATCATAGAGTTGATACTCCTGTCGGAAGAAAAATTAAATAGTCTATAAAGTATGATGAATTTCATGATTCAGAGTATAAATAAATCCAGTTCTTTGCGTAGTGTCATGATGAAAGTTGTTCTGTTTAATAGTAGTGGTGAAGAGATTCATGTAGCCGTATCAACCAGAGCGGTATTCAATCTCAAAGTTTAGATAAGACAGGTCATTTGTATGATAACAATGACAATAATGCTATATATAAATCATGAGCAGAAGGTAACATAATTTCATTTTTTGTATGAACTGAATACTTTTATGAAAGGTTAAAAAAGAGACAAAATAAAGGTTCAAATCACTTAATGCATGCATAAAAATTCAGTGCCTGAAAGAAAAAAAGCATAAATGACATTTTCAACTTTTATAAATCTAACTGACAGTTTTCTCTCTTCCACAATATAATAATCCTAACACATTTCGACATGCTTGGGGCTTTCAAAAAAAAATCATGATCAAAAGATCATATAACAATATCTAACTTCTATTCTGTGTTTAAGAGAAGAAGGTTCCAAATAATCTTGCCAAAGTGAGAGAGAAAAAATGGACCACCCAGAATATCATTTTATCATTTTACTCTCATTCATTCAAAATATTACCTATGTAAAAAGATAATTGGACTTTGTAGTATTGAAGGAAACGTTCCCTAATCTCTGGTGTGTTAATAAAATTATTAAGGATTCAAGATATGTTTTCAAATGCAGTCCTTAAGATGCATAGAAGTTAAATTTTGCCTCTTGTTGAATTTTCATACATATTAGTATTAAAAAAACAAAAACATCGTACATAGATTATAAATGTAGATTTTACATTGTTTATTTTTACTCAAATTTCTACCTTCACAGAATTGATTGTGAAGTCGTAAATGAGGTTTTATAAATTGCTTCAAAAAATTCAACAAGAGCTAAATTAAACATATGATAGCACTACTCTGTCAGTTATGCGTGCATCAATTCCTGACCTCTGACATGTATCAAAATGTGATAAAAAAAGTTTTAGGTCAAAAATTGCAAAATGTGATGTTTAATAATGATTTTTCCCTCCACAGACAGGAATATTAAGTTTGTTATCTAGATTGATTTAGGTTAAGTGGGGTGGGAGTAGGAGGAGTGTGCGGGGGGGGGAGATAAAGTGTGTGAGTAATGATAAGAGAAGGTGAAACCTTGTTTGCTAATATCAGATTCAAATGTAGTTGACCCCAACATTCAACTTTGATTATTGTTGTTTTACCCCCCTCCCACTTTCAGTGTGTCACTATCAGGAAATCTGACACCTATCTTTCGGATAACTTCATCATGCATGATATCTGCTCAAACTTGGTATCATTTTAATTAACTAATTACGGCACTACATTACAACTGCATCTTTCTTGCTTGATTTCATTCATACAAATTGGTGTACTAAAAATCAGTTTTGTTAGTTTCTTTTCTTTCTGCACTCAGCATAGAAAGATCAGAGAGTTGGCCTTGATTCATGGAAGCTCTCAAGTGAGGAAGGCTTAGTTGGAACTTGTTGAATGAGCTTTCCCAGCTGGAGATGGAATCGGTGCCGGCTAGCATTATCTAAATAGATTTTCTTACTGTTGTGATGAATGTGAAAAGAGCATGTAGAGAGATTTGATGGTTCCCCAAAAGTATCCTGCTTAGCAGTAAGTACATCCACTAAGTTGAGTGAGGGATTGTTGTAATTCATAGACAATGCTAGGTTATTTTTCTCACATTTTTTGATGAACACCACTCAAGTGTCCAGCTATCATCTGGAAACTAGAGTTTTATAAAAAATTTTCTGAAGATGGCTTATATGACTTTGATGGAAACTGCTCAGTGGGGCTCCCTTCATGTGATGCCCAGGGCACATGATATACCTTTGGTACACCACTGGTCACTATATACATATTGATTATAGTGAATGAAGGTTTTGACATAATTGTTTGATAACTCCTACCAATGATATCATGGGTTGTATAATCAGTTACTTTCAAAATTAAAGATAAAAGAAAGTCACATGAAACACCAGAAAAATTAACAGGCATTAGAAATATTTATGATTGAATGATTAGTTGAAGTTAACAGGAGCTCAAAAAATGGAAAACAAACAAAACAAAACAGTGTAATTACACTTTAATCAAGTCTTTATACATGTATTAACAAGCAACTACATGAATATCCCAACTGACTTCTCGAGAAACTCTGGAACTTACAAATACGTCATAGTATGCTGCATTATAAGTTTATCCTCTTGACTGAACAGGCTAAGCCTGTTTATTATACTGCTCTCTGAATTAGAGTACTTTCTTTTCAAAAATGTTATATTTGGTTCCAAAGTTGTATAGGACTAGGACTGAATCTATGATATCCTCCAAAATGGAAAAAAATAGAATAAAACAAAAAGATAGATAAAAATCAAAACCATCTTCGTAGTATTAGGTGTAATAGTCTATGAATGAAAATAGCAAAAATAAAATGGAAGAAAAACTTAAAGAATCGCATATGATCTCTGGGGATCCATGTTTTGAGTTTTGATGGCTATCAGTTCTCTGACAGTGGTACAACATAAGCAGCCCATTGCCATTTGAGTTTTATAATGGATTCTATGATATCTCTGACTTATGGTTTTTCTCTTATATACTGTGCAGTCTTGTGCTCTCGCCAAGTAATGTTAAGCATGATTCTCTCCTGTGCATGCTACATGGTCCTCAGTTTGAGGGTCAATCTTTTGCTTAAGATCTGTGTTTCAGTTCTATAGGTGATAACTGTGAGGATGAATTTGTTGTAAACCCTTCTTTTTATTACTATGAAAAAACAAACTAATCAAAAATTAATTCTTGAAATCATTAAGAAAAAAAAAGAAAGAAAAAGATGAATGCCAAAATTCAGAAGAGTTACTCCATTTTTTACTATTCACTGAAGGTTCCCACAGTCAATACAAATCATTCATTTATTTTGTTGATAATTATGAAAATACCTCATCTAAGACTAAAAACTAAAGTAAACTAATGTATGGAACTTTTAGTACAAAAGTGTACAACCAAATTTGGATAGGAGATGCATTTTAAGTCTTAAAATGTTGTTCTATACACTTAAATGTAAAGAAAGAACTTAAGTGAAAGAAAAAAACGTACATGAAAAACAAAAAAAAAAGCTACTATAGTACTTCTGTAGCAATACAAATCTCTGCAGTATGATTAGGTTAAAATATTGATTATGTATGTAGCATTGAAATACAAATAAAATCCAGAAATAATTTTGTATAGGTATAAAAGAAGTTGGAACTTTTTCTTGAATATTTCAGTTTTAAAAGACCTAAAGTTGAAAATGAAGTCTGATTGAGTAATTAATCTTCAAATAATTATTTATTTATAACTGGCTGGCTATAATCATTTTCATTTTCTAATATATTTGTCTGGACCTATAATATCTGAAGCCAAAATAGATGTTAGCATTTGAACAAGTAAAATGACTTGAAGTAACTGGCAAGGTTGTAAAATCAATATGTCACTTAACTACACATTTACAATCATAAAAATATTGGGATTTTATCTCAATATTCAACATTAGGGAAAAATTGACAATCAGTCATTTGGAGAATTATTTTATTGTCATTCTTATTATAAATGTTTTTACAGAAATGATAATTTTATAAATGTAAAAAAATGCTATTCCTGTTGATAAAATTATAATAAACCAAATACTTCAACTGCCACTATTATTATTTATTTCTATTATTAAGAATTATAGGAATATCAAGTCATGCAGATATGGAAAACTTCACATAAATGATAGTTAACAAGAGGAGACCTTTGCTCTTTAAATTAGATTGTTCAATTTTTTATAAGGAGATAAAATATGATTACACCTTATAACTATCAGCTGACCATCCACCTTTAAGCTCTCAGATGTGAGTATGCGTGTGTGTTTTCCCTACTGTTGAATAGTCTATAATTATCAAAAATTGAAAAAATTGTTTCATATGATATAAATTGAGGTTTAAACCAAATTACAAGTACAATATGTAGGAATTACTCAACTACAAAAAGATGGAGTTACAGAGGAAATGAATATGAATAAAATGGGAATGTAAAAAAGCAACAATTAAAAAAAGATCCTATTCATTATTTCAAAAATGAGTGCATTCATTGTATTAAGAGGAAGATGGAGTGGAGATTATAAAAACTATAAGTTACAAAAGAGAACTCTTTAGAAGAGGAATATGGGAAAGAGAGACTAATGGTATCTTAATCATTTCATAACAGAATTGAAAAGCTTAGTGTGTTCAACTATCTTGCTTGAATATAAAAATGGATGTCAGTAGCAATAAATTTGGATTGAGATTTTTGAAAAAGAGAAGCCTGTAGAAATGTAAATTTAAAAAGCAGTTTTATCAGAGGTAATACAAAAACCATAACAGAATCTGCATTAATCACACGAAGGTGCTGCTTGGTAAAATAGACATAATCAGCATTTGCACACATTTCAGTAGAAAGCAATGAATTCATTTCACTGAAAAGATTTGGGCCACTGAAAGGAATTTTATCAAGTGGTACAATGTTTCAGGGAGAGGGGTGCTTCCCTTCTCCATTAGTCATCCTGTTTTTATCAACTAAGGCTTTAAACCATGAGCTCCCGGGGAAGGGGCTGTACATCGTACCCAATGCACCATCATCTCATAAGCCTTGGTTATAGTTGTATACTTATAAAATCATCAATCCACTTCTTTTAGCCAGCAGGTAAAATGATGAAAGAAATAATTCAGAATCTAGATAAATACAAGATGAAAAACTAATGCTGCCAAAAGACCTTACTAAAATCTCTAGAATCTCATTCTATCCAATGGTGGAGCTTGGTCCAACTGAGCCCTTATCAAGTTGTTAAATTTGTGCCCCCCACAAAAGTATAAGTGTTGAATGGTTAATTTTTTGTCTTGAAAATTTTCTGATTTTGAATTTTTTTTTAAAGATAAAATGCTGTTACACTTAAACTTGTTTTTTTAATAGTATTCAAAACAAAACATCAAACAGCATCTAAAAATAAAGATAAATGAGGTCTATAGAGGATAGTCTTCTAAATTTTCTTGGGATAAAGTTACTTCAATTTCTATCTTCAACTTAGAAACTTCTCTTCTGGGAATTTGCAATGGTGAACAAGTCAATTAGTAGGTTAAAGTTAATTTTACAAGCTGTCTCATTTTCTATACTTAGAATAGAAAGTTCTGAGAGTCTGCTCTTGTGACATTGAGCTTTTAATAGAGTTTAATCTCTTTTTCAACTTTTAAAATGACGTCTCTTTCTTGAAAAAGAAATATAAGCAGTACAAACTTCTGGGATTCAAGCTAACAAAGTCGAATTGAATTGACCAGCTGTCTGATACTTTCTGCTTTTTTGATGATATCCCCACCGGTTGAAAATTACTTTTCAGATCATTATTGTACTCATCAAATTATCGTTGTACTCATATGTTGTTAGACTGGAGTTATTTACTTGGAGGAGTTATGAACAAAAACAAACATTATTATAAAACTAGTTTATGAGTTTACGTCTGTCTTTCTGCTTCCAACTTCTCATGTACATTCCTTGTTTTCAAAATCATTGCTGCATGTGCTTTTTTGACTTCACTGTATCTAAACATATGATTAGTTGAAACTATGTCCCACGAAGATCATCGGATCAGACATAATCATTTGAGAGTCCACGATGGAATGTCTCTTTTGCGTATCAATCAATACCTCTTTGTACTTGTGTTGAAAAACTTGCACAAGTAGTCAATGGAGTGTGGTCACGTACAGCATAAAGTTCTAAAAACAATTCATGTACAAGTTTCTGATTTCTATTAAATGTTCAGAAACTCAACAAATCAATAAAAGTTCAGGAAATTTTCGTTAAAATGATTACGTAAAAATAGCAATTAACATATCAGATCAAGTTTATATTCATAGTATATGATGAAAGTTTAAATCTACTTCATTCATATCATCCATGAAAAATAAATATGTAACTATCGTTTGAATAAACAGTAAGGTGAATTACATAAGAGAATTGCCATTTCAAAATAATGAATATGATATTGAATAAAGTCGCATCATAGCATCACTCTAGCAAAATGTATATACAATCTTCAAACGGATTTATTCATTTAGATCAGTCATTCTCAATGGGAGCAATATCACTCCAGAGAGCTAAAATTGAGCTGAGAGGGGGGGGGTGATAGATTGTCATATACAAATGAAATATTCTCAAAAAAAGAGTCAAGATATATAAGGAAGCTACTCCTACTTGGTGAATTACAAATTATGGATTTTAAAAAATTGTTTTAATTATTAATTCTGGTTTTTGCTACCATCTCACATCATTATGCAAACACGGTAAAAAAATTTATTTTGAAATTTTTCTACCCTTGAAAGACAAGCTTCTTGGGCATTGAATATTGTGGAGAAGTCATTCACAAAGGGTGGGTGGGGGGGTAGAAGGTTTTGAGCTGAGGGTGCAATAGATTTAAAAATAACTAAAAGAAGGTGATACTAAAGAAAGGTTGAGAAATTTTGATTTACATCCTTCTTCAATGTTCCACCTTAGTTATGGAGATTAAGTGAATAAGTATCATTATTAATAGGAATAAGAAAAAAATTGCTAAAGCCAATATGATTTGATAAAAATAAAAATATTTTCAAATTTGCTCCCTTCTTATTTTTAAAAGATTTTTCCGGTTTCCCCAAATATATTGTGCCCAAAAGTTGCGAGATGTGTGTGTACCTCAGCCTCTGTTCTATCCATGTTCATAATACAGAGTAAAAGATTTGAAATAAAATAAAATTAACAATAGAGAAAAATAGAAAAATTTTCAAATTGTTTTAAAAAGAAAACTGTAATGAAACAATACATTTATTGAAGAGACACCTAATAACAACCTGCAGATGAATTGGCAAAATATAAATGATATGGAGTGTGTGGATGACTGTCATCCAAAGAGAACTGATTCTATAACAGACCATCTGGAAAAAGAACACTTTGCCCTAGTTTGAAATCACTTTTCATTCTAGATAAATCTGACGCAAGGCATCACATCAACGCAGTAAGTGGGAAAGAATTAACGGCCTCATAGTCTTCAGTCTTCTGCTCTGGTGTAAACTTTCATTATCAAATGCCTTTTTTTTATATCTTGAAATCAACTAAAGTACTCTGTTTCACCATGAAGATTATTTCAAATGATTTTGAAGTAGGTTTGTTTTTAACTTGTTTTTAATGGAATAGACTTTGAAGGATTATCTGTTGAGTCAAAAACGACGTACTATAATCAGCTCATATTGAAACTAATAAAGATTGTCATTCATCTAGGAATAGTAATCACAACTCTAAAGGGGATAATGATAAAAGAAGCAATGAAAAAAGTAACAACAGTAATCAGTGATAACGATTATATGTATTTAATGAAATAACAGAAGTAATAGATACATTCTATAATTTTTAGATGATGGCCAGGTGAAGGGAGTTGTTATCATTCAAACAATTGATCAGACAACTGATTTCATTCTTTATATTGTTACCTCAAAAGTCCATTATTCAGTTTTTCTCAGGTGTGCAACAATCTTTATTGAAGGGGGGGGGTTCAAATTGTGTCCACAAATCTTCTCTGAGTTTTTACTAGTCAAAATGAAAAGATTTGTGGATACTACATATGTATAAAAAAAAAAAAATTCCCTCCTTTGTACATCGGAGGAAACCTCAAAGATGCCTGAAACGTTGTGGTAACAATAAAGAGAATGAGAGCAATCGTTCAAACAGCTTGAAATGGAGGGAAAAGTATTAATAATAGAAATAATGATGAAATATAAGCAAGTTTCAATAATATTACCAATTGTTAAAACAATAACAGTAATGACAGAAGTTATAATAGAAATAATGATAACACTAGTGGTTGGTGGTTGCTTTTTGTTTGCAGGAACTTGAGTAATTGAATCTGTTGATTACTTACCTACTCAACACATATCTGCCATTCAGAGTGTGGAGTAGGTAAGTTGCCAAATGAATTGCTCATTGGCAAGAGAAAGGGACAGTAGAGATGAAGAGAAGTGAGGAAGAGTGGCAAGAACGAAAGGGTAAAGAATGAGTAAAGGGAAAGGAGGAAAGAAGAGAGAGAAAAGAAAAAGAGAAGAAAAAGTCAGAGAAGAGAGAAACCACTCAGACAAACTTTACAATGTTATCGATCAATAACAATTAGGGAATTGAAAAGCTATGCCTTATTGATTTTATAGTCAATTTATTTACGAGTCAATATCCCAATCCCTCCAAACGAGGGCATTTAAAAAAAAACCTTTTGAGTAAGTATTGATCTGTATAGGTTTATCACCATCACAGAAAAAGAAAGAAAGAAAAACAATAACTAGTCACTACTATGGAAGTTACTTTTTGGCCAATCCACATATATAAAATGCGATGTGTATATTGAATCACAGTAGTCCCACAAATGGCCGACTGATCAGCTGATTGGGCTACAGATTCTTCTCTCTGAATGTTCTTGATAATATCTGTGTCTCCTGGTCGCATTTTGGGAGCTACAACCTTAGAAATTTGCATGAATACACCACTAGCCACCATCTAAAAACTTATCTTTTGTTTTCTTCCAGAAAGTGCTCTTTTGGGTCTCAATGGTCATTTTGGACCAACAATGCCCAAATCTAGAGATGGTACTGTTTTCAAAGATAATTTTAGATAAAAGATCTATTTTTCAATGTTAATTTTAGAAAATCTTTAGATAATTTTTCCTGGTACCTGCACAAGATACTGTGCATGCATATTCATTTATACATATATGTTACACCGAATAGAAGAAATTACTTAATTGGCAAATGAAGATATGTATTTACCTATGTTTTTGATTGTATTAACTTTTAATTGTAAAGAAAGTAGTTGCTTTTATCCTTGTTGAAATAAACAGGTTGTTTCAACTTTTTTTCAAAAATTTAATGAATAGTTTCAAGTTGATCACAAGTTTATTTAATTAAAACAAGGATAAAAACAACTATTTTAAAAAAATCGTTTATATTATCAAAAAATAAATAGATAGGTAGTTTTATTCACTAAATATGTATAAAGAGTGTAACACTTTCCAATATGCAGACAAATCTTCAACAATTGTCAGGGAGTGACACTTTGATTCTAGGTGAAGAGCAGTTACTACATTTTGATCTTCAGCAGAGAGCCAGAGAGTGACATTTTGATCATAGGCAAAGTGCACAGATACTCCGAGCCTTATACAAATAATCCCACATTATGCTTGCAGATAATAATGTCAAAAGATAATTAATAAAAAATTATAACCATTACTGAAGATTTTACAAGGAAAAAAAATTCACTTGGGGGAAAAATGATCCTTGTGGTTTCCATTTCCCATCTCTACATGAATGTCACAGTGACAATCTCACCAACTCAGCACTTGGAAACATCTCTCAAGTCCGCTTATCTAAACGCCAAGCCTTTATCAGAATTATAACAAGTTTCTATTTGTCTAGGGCCAAATGGTGACACAACTTTTTTTTTTTTTGCACTGACAAGACTATTCTTCTGTCTCATAAGTACAAAATAATAACAATATACAAATATACATTTCAGTGCATTTCTAAAGGAAAAGAGAGAAAGATGTTCATTTTGTGCATGTGTGGACAATACAATTCATTTTTTAAATTAAGAATTACCAATAAATAAATGCTAAAATATAGTGACTTTGTATCAAATATTAATAACATGAAATAACTGTATTAGTTATATAGATGAAGAGACTTAGTTTTCAGACCAGACCAAATACTACTGCGAGACCGTTTCATATCAGTGATTGTCATTTTTTTCTCATACACTCTCTGCAATTATAATTTGGTGGAATTGGATCTTATTGTACTTCAGAAACTGATTTCTGCTTTTTTTCTCTGTAAAATGCATGGTTGGAGTAAAGTTCACGCTGTAGCAGTAAAACAATCCAATAATAAAAAATAACTTATCATCTCCCCTCTCAAAATCAGTTACAATGGAAGAAATTGTTGGGAAAAAAAATGATAATCAACATGAAAAAACAGGTAGATCTATAGATGCTATTCTGAAAAATCTACATTTCAACACTTAGTGTCAGGTAGGTAAAGTCTATAGCTTATTACAAATATGAAAGAATACTGACAAATGAGATTTTTTTTTAGCTTGGGATTGCACCTATTAGGCAATGATAAAATATTGCTGTAATTAGAGTAAAAGTGCTTGAAAGATGGATGAAAAAATGATATTGGAGAAGACTCGATGATGAACTAAATCAGGGGTCTACAAAACTTTTGGGGAAGTGAGCCAGACTGGCAATGTTATGGGACTTGTGGGCCTAGATAAACACCAAAGTAAAATCATATATGAAACTAAGATGATATTTTTTAATCATTTATTTTAAACCATCTCAGACAATATTTTCTTGGACGAAAAAAACAAACTTCAATACAATTCTTTTAACAGTAGTGTTAAAGATGAAGAATCAATGAAAACAATGAAATTCTGAGAGGAAAATATTTTGAACACTGGTTCAAAATTTGTGCTTCGTACCATCAAAATCAACTGTAAATGTTTATCAGTTAAGACCAACCTAAATGCAGATTCAGCAAGTTTCTCCTTGGAAAATGACTTCACAAGTACATATTTTGTGCCAAATGCTGAAATTAATTATCAGGCAAAAGATTTTAAAGCAGAACATCTTTTTTTCTGGGATGCATTTGTAAGAGTTGATTAACTGTACATCTATGCTTAAATAGAAACTGTACATCTATGCATGCCTTTTAGTATGTCACTAAATGGCAGGTTGATTACTTGATTGTAGATCTGATGTGAGGTCCTTAATGGTATATTGAAATAGATTTTGACAGATTTGTGACATCAATCATTAAAGATAATGAAAACAATTTATAAAAACCATGATTGATAATCTGCTTCCGACCACCAGTGCTTTATTTTTTAAATATTTATCTTCAAATGCTAATAGTTTGTAGATACGATGTACATGACCATATACATATACAAATAAAAATAGTATTATTTAAATCAAACTCATTCTACTAACATGTTTTGCCTTTCAGCTTTATCGAAGAAGCAATTTCAAATGAAACAATGTCCAAACATGCACACAGTTACTGACTGAGCACAAAATACATCACCTTGAAAATCCCCTATAACATTTGTTCATACCCCCTTAATTTTGATTTTTCCAATATATGGATCTATTTGTGGTTTCTTTGCAATTAAAAAAAATTGCACTTGCCACTCATGTGTTATTGTAAAACGTTGTCACTTGATATCTTTTTTATCATACTTATTGTATTGTAAATATTTTCAATGATTAATTGCTTTATATCCACTGATATTCTCCTTTCTGTCTGGTAAACAAGTCAATTTTTAATATTCTCTAAAATAGAAAAAGTTTTTTTTTTTTTGTATACATCATTTACTGTATATAATATGATTTTTGTTCATATTTATACATACTAAACATAAGAAAAACATTTTTATATGTAATATTATTAAACAAAAAAATCATTAGAGAATAATAGCATATTTCATATGGTCAGCAGGTTGGATGAAATGTCACAGTACACTGGATTTACCAAGGTAATAGATGAAAAAATAAAATCTGTTTAATCACTCAGGGTGCACACTGAAGTTTTTCAAAAGTAGCATCAACAGTTGCAGAATTTTTACATATGTGTGCATATATCATTTCTGAATAAGATTTGTAGACTTAGTTTTAAAGTTTAAATAAAAAACAAGAATCCAATAGTCAGAAAAAAAAATGATTATTCTGTAAATCAGTGATGGTTATTGGAACTGTACATTCCTCTTGCTTCTCATTGCGAGAAACGATGGGCAGCAACTAGAAGCAAAACAAAGACATCATTTATTTCCAGTAAAAATAGCCCCAGTTAATGAATATCCCTAAATTACTTAATTGAATACCACAAACCTCTGGTAGAAAGCTTCTCTTAAAAATTAAATTCCCACTGCTCCTTGTTGCTTTATAGAGACCAGGCAAAGTTTGTTACTACAAACAAACCTAAGATCAACTAATTTTAAGCCAGGACACACACACACACACACACACACAAATTCATTAGAATATTTTTTTTTATTTTTTAAAATAAAGTCTATAATAGTCCAGAAGTATTTTTTTTTTAAAGGTATTTACTGACATTGACTGACTTTCAATGTAAGAGAGGTTGAGATGGATTTTGTTGCCTATTTGATGAAAACATTGAGGAACATAACTGACTCAAGTTCAAAACTTTGGGAAGGCATCTAGCTTTTGAGCAAGTCTTCAACTTACCATACTAAATTGAATCAGTCTGTAGGTGTACTCGTAAAATCTTCAATTTCAACTTATCTATGAGGAAATTAATTTTACAGTTTACTTAACAGGTTACATAATTATTGAAATTATTTGCAATGCCAGAGTGTGCGTCAAGCACAAATGTAAACTAAGAGCAAAATAATGAGTCAGATCAACCAGCTGGATACACTTGGCCACAGGAGCTGGTATCATATTATTACACATACATATATTTAAAATGTATATTCAAGTAAAAAAAGGGCTTGAAAACATGGTTGATTCAACAATCAATTCATTTAAAAGAGAGGGGGAAACAAGCAGAAGGTGTCAGTGAGTGGGGAAGAGTGGGCAGAGAGAGAAAGGAAAGAATGATTAGGTGGGAAAGGGGGAAAGAAGAGAGAAGAACACAAAGAGAGAGGGAAGAAAAAATAGCAAGGGAAAAGTCACTTGGATAAATTTTACGATATTATCAATCAATAACAATTTGGGAATTGAAAAGCTGTGCCTTATTGATTTTATAATTTATTTACAAGTCAATATCCCAACTTGGCCAAATAAGGGCATTTTTATTACTATTACTTATTCAGTAATTCTTAGGTTAATAAAGTCAATGAACATACCTGAGTGCAATAGTAAAGAGGGCGAATTTAAGCTAAATACATGTAACTGATTGATGAAATTTCTTTGTTTTTCAAATAGAAGAAAATGATATCCAGTGTTTAATGGAAATCAACAATACTTAGAAAAACATCACAAAAAGCTATACCAGGTGATTCGTGGTGATTTTCTTCCAAACAAGGATGTAAATCAAGCCACCAAGTAAGTTAAAAAAAAACTAATTTTTATTTACATAAAACAGGCACTAATCAGAACTTAGTCTTCAGGGCCAACAAATTGGAAATTTTTGTCCCAATATCATATTTCTCTATGAGTCATTTACACCTGTTAAAATATCTTGTGGGTTGAACTGGGATCAGATTACAGGTACCAAAAGGTTTGAAGAAGTCTGTATGATACTTAATCATGTTCAATTACAGCCAAGAAATATATGCTAGGGATCTTACACCAAGCATACATGAGAGACTTTTTCTTGTTCTGTAATCGTAGGGCCATATCTTTAGCAAGAGTGAGCAATACTTCATTCCTTTTAATTTTGGATACAAGTTGGTGTATCTGTTTTAAATATCTTATTGCAGAGAGACAGGCAGAATGAAAAGATAACTTAGTAGATGCATGTGGCAACACTATACTTTTCCTAAAGAAAAGAAAGCCAATGATAGTTTTTATCAAGGAAATTCTTTCACTGAACTCAATCAGGATTATTCAGTTTTCATCATTTAAATTAGTGGGGGGCTAATTTTATGGGATCAATATTTAAGAGGTAATCAAAGATAAAAATGAAGGTATATAAAAAAAACTAGATGGATGAGACAAGGTTATTTGTATTCCTTTGCTCAACAATGCAGCAGAAAAATCTTCTTAGTGACATTTCAACATGTCATTGTGAACAAACTGTTGTAGTTGAGTGATTTTTTTCTATCATTGATGTTGTAGAAGGATATAAATTCATTTAGGTTGTAAGACTTATTTAATTCAATCTTAAGGAATGTGAAAGTCTAATAATCACAACGTAAAATGTCAACATAAAAAAGAAGAAAAAAAAAAAAACTTTCCTGATAAGATGCATCCATAGATCTTCACGTAAAATTTTTTGAAAGATAACTCAGTAGTTTCTCATAGACATGTTAGCCGCAGTGAAAGCTCATGCAAGACTGAAGAGGAAGAGGGATAATGCACAAAAGATAGGATTCAAAATGGATTACGAACCCATAACTAATCATTAAAAGAAAAATTAAACATAAATTCATAATGGATGGACACGAATTCTAAACGTAGCAGGGGCCTTAAAAAAACTATATCTGTTAAGTGTTTAAATCAATTAGGGTAGCTCAATCTATATGATGGATTCAGTCAAATATGATGAATAAGATTTCGAAATCATAAAATGGGCTTTAAACCCAACATGATTTCAATGTAAATTTAAACAAAATCTGAGATGAATCTTCAAAATTAAAATCATAACTGTATATGCAATAGGATGCACAATGAATGACAAAAATAGTAAAATGAAACAGATGATAACCAACATAAAAGAGACCCTCCAAAGAAACAACTACGCTGTGAGTATATAACCAAGAGCAACCACTAAAAGATACATGGGTTTGGAAGGTAAAAAAAAACCCTGGCCACTGCTAGACACGGCGAGGAAAATCCTGAGAATATGCAGTCCATACACTATCAAGACAGTATTCAAAAGTGGTCCGATTTTACTGATTCCTCACAAAAGTAAAACCTAAACTTGAAGAAAAATGTGACTTGGTATTCCAAGCAGTTATGGTAAGGAATACAAGTATGAGTCAAGCTGCATCCTAAAATAAGACTAGGGAAACATCAGAAAGCTGTAATCTGTGCAGAGACTTTAAAATCAGGAATGGCTGATCATATGTAGGAAGAGGGAGATCAAAGACTTCTGCAGGATAAGGTTAAGATAATGGTTAATTATCTATTGACCTTGAATGATGTGAGGCAGTCTTCAAAAATGTTAGGTTATCTGTTTAGATTAAACATTCCAATAAGAGATACTTTTGAAAACAGGCAAGCAAGGTCTAAACAAGGATTGCCTTTGTGACAGAATTTGGCAAAACTTAATTACTCTGGCTAAGAACATTACAACACAGCATCTATTGGAGGAATCAAACTGAATTACATAATTGTTGCCAAAAGATGATGACTGACCTTATTGACAACACAAACCTCCATAAATTAAAAAGATAAATATTGGAAAAAGAAATGGACATTTCTTAATAACTGTTGATGATTCAAGATGCTTATGTTTGTGCATCCCTCTTTTATATATATATATATATATATATATATATATATATATTTCTCCAATATACTTAAATTAGAAATAGATTCTTTTCTATAAGTTATACTCTTTTTCATAGAACATAGATTGTAACTAATTCAAATTTTAACCCAACTCTTTATTCTAGTCAAAGCAAAGGAAATCCTTTTGAAAAAGGAAAATCAGTTTAATGTGGCAATAATAATGGCAAAATAAAATAGCAACTTCATAAAAAAAGTATATTGATAATTAAGTTTTGCAGAAATGGAAAAAAACGTTCAGAATATGTCATGCATAGAATTTAGGTGCATATATTCACATTCCACATATTCGTATTCATGCATACAACAGCCAGTCAGCAGTGATAAAAGAAAAAAACCCAACAAAATCTAAAAGGCAAAAGACAAAAATACTGGTTACATGATACATGAAACGTTTATTTTTATATAATTTATGCATAGAATATGTACAGGGGTTGGACAAAATAACAGTAACACCTGCTGATTTCACTTGTATTCTGGACTATATTAATACTACATAAAACTTCAAATGACAGAAAAAGCTCTTTGAATACGTCGCAGGTTATTATAGATCATGCTATTCCACAACCCTTGAGTTGGTTTATTGAGCTTCATGGAGTTGAATACTACTAGAAGGCAGTAATTGCTAAATTTTTGCTTTTGCAGATCAACATGGAACATTGTAAAAAATGGTGTAATGACCATAAGAATTGGACAATGGACCACTGGAAGGATAAGATATACTCTGAAAAATCTTCCTTTACATTATTTCCATGCTCTGGTCGAGTTTACATCAGGAGGCAGCCTTAAAGAGGCTCATGCTCCAGACTGTCTCATTCTAACAGTTAAACATGGAGGTCCACTTATGATGATTTGGGTGGCAACATCATAGAATATCATAGAATTCGTAGCATTGCATGGCAGGGTGAACCCATAGGATTGTCAATTTTGGCTGACCAGTTGCATTCCATAATACAATTGCTCTTTCCCAATTGCAGCACCATCATTCAGGATGAGAATGTATCCATTTACACAACTAAAAACTAGCTTGAAATGCATGAAAGTTAAACTGTTTGAAATGCATGAAAGTTAAACTATTTGAAAATGCTTACTAGGCCAAAGCTTTGTAAATACGAGTTCACCAACTGTATTTCTATTGAAAAGTCTCACTAATTGTTGGTGGGAAGCCCTTCAAGGAGACAACCCTCTCCGGCCCTCCAAATCACAGTAAATCTCTATAAAAAAATAAACAAAATTCAAGATATTGATATTCAGTACAGATTACAAATTGCAACTGATAATGAATGTCATCAAGGCCAGTCTGAATTGGTAATAGGCCTGGGTCAGATGGGAAATGTAGGCCCCCATTTCAAACAGGGCTAAATACATCTGATTTATGCAAATATTTTTTTTTTAAAGCATCTACGGAAAAAAGAAATTCTATTATTTAAAATATCAGTGTGATTTATCTAAATACATTGTAATGCAAATTATTTCGTCCCATTGTAAACAACTTTTCAGAGACAAAATTCTCCAGTTCAATAGATCAGATACAAATAACTTTTACAGAAGATTTTTCACCAATTATCATTCTTACGAATGGCACAAGATTATTGCAATAAAATTCACATGTTTACTAGTTTTGGGTATTTTTATCTGAAGAGGGTGGAGTTGCTCAAATGTTTTGGAAAGAGAAAAAAAAATTGACCGGATTTGATCTTTGTTTCTAAGTGTGTATTAGATTTGAAAACAAATTGAGACCAGATTATATCATTATACTGCAAGAACATAATTATTATTATCAAGAAAATCAGCTGCAGTAAATGAAATTTCAACATATTCATATATACAATTTCTCAACATGAAAAAAGGCAATGTTGCCAAAGATGGTTTGTTATTTATAGCTAAAACTTTGAAAATCTTTAAAAATGGCTAAAATTGGCCAGATTTTCCCAACCAACTTTAAAGCTTAAATGCCATTTACTCATTTAAAGCCCACTTATCAAATAAAATAACTATGTACTAAGACTCATGAACAAATTATAAATAAAAATTGTACTTATCAAAATTACTAGATTTAATAGGCTATCATAGATTACTATAAGCTAAATTGGAAGAAAAAAATAAGCTATATCTAGCGGCAAAATGGCTAATTTGGCAACCCTGCACACAAGGTGTGTGGCTGAAATATAGCTCACCCTATAATATTTTTCCGCACAACTGGTAAACTATTTCATTACAGAATCCCAGAATGAACCGTTCTAATATTGAAGTGTAAGGATTCCATCATTCTAGAAATAGTCATGTTAAGATGGCAATCAGCCGACTGGAAATAATGAGTCATAAGATAACAGAAATTAAGATGTCTTGAAGTTCGTTATTAAAGGAGACTGATTCCATTATCATCTTACAAATAAAACTGAGGATGAAAATGAAACATATTTTTGAGGGAAATTTAATACATTAATGTGATGTGTAATACAAACTCTAACTACCATATTTACAAGCCTAGGAGACATGTAAGATAAGAGCTTTTTTTTTTCAAGATTGCTCATTGTAACTCATCCTACGCAGTAGAGCTTTCGCCTTCAGTGCTTTTCCGTTCATCCATAATACCAGCACATATCTGGATACTTATTAAACAAACAAATTTGTCTTATTGGCTAGTAAATAGATTACAGTTCTTTGCAACTGTCCAAAAGTAGACAGTTTGTATGAAAGTCAAGTGAAGACACAATTATCACTGCGCAAAAAATGATGATAGTATGTTAGGCTGAGTTCTTGGAGATTGAAGATATGGGAGGTATTGGTGATGGAGAGTAGGAGAGAGAGAAAAGAGGTGCATGCTGTCTGTATAACGGATTGCTACAGATTAAATGCTGAATGCTACTTTTGCTTTCGGCCTTTTTTTTCAAAAAAGCAAAAAGGTGGCAAGTGGTATGAAGCAAACTTTCCAAAAGCATGAGATACCTGTAATCCGATATCTTTATGATGGGCATTAAGATATCTATTGACTGATAAAAATTTTACAGAAAAATCAGCCAATTGTTTTCAGGATATTTTGAGATATTCATGATGATAATTTTTTTTACTCCTCAGCAAAAGATTCAAACAAGCATATTTCTCTACTTTATGGAGAAAAAAAAAACAACAGGTACAACACATTGATTACATCGAGAATTTTGTTGAAATCATGATCAAAATAAAAATGGTTTCTCCAGTAACTAGAGACCGTCACCATAACTGTCAATGAAGATTTCTTGAGTTTTCAAGTTGGTCCAGCATGCTGGCAATGTATGTATGTATCAAGCATACAAGCCACACCAATGGAGCAAGAGGGCTGAAATCTTAAGTATTTATTTCTCATCATGCCCAAAGAGTCCTTCTGCTTTTTAAAAAATTCTCTCTTGAATGAGTTTTTAGTGCGTGTGAGATGTTCAAATCACAATGTAAGTTTATGCTAAATTGATCACTAATTTGTTTCCAGCAGCATTCATGCTAGTTTTTTTTTGAAAATTCAGACTTTTCAGGTGATCACTGTCCAACAAAATGTGGGAGAAGTGACCAATTCGTTGACACCCTTCCCTAATTTTTTTTTAGTGATCACCCTCATCACAGCATGCTGCCAAAAGATATTGGTCAAGGGTTTCTATTGAGAGACTAACCAAATCTGTTCTTTATTTCCTTTGTCCTTTATCCATTCCTGTTTTGTTAACTGTTATGATTAATATAGGTAAATGCAAATAAGGCAAAAACGGAATTGATAATTTTAATGTTTTTTTGGGGAGCTAACAAACTTAGGATAACTTCACTAGTTCAAAATGAAATAACAGTAATCCTTATTAATTTCTTCCTATCAAATGCAGAATCGAACATATGAATGATACAGGTTTGCCCTTGTTATAACATGGGTATTTGGGAAAAGAAAACCAAACCTGTCATAATCAAACTGCAAAACCAGCCGCTTTATATTGCAAATTGTATTATGTATGGATGCCTACAGGAGCAAGTGAACACAGCCCAATTTATTAAGAGAACCACTACTTTACCCCATGCGTATGTGGAGAAAGACACAGGATTTGTCTGGGTTATTTTATTATATCTCTATTGATGCAAAAATATAGGATATTTTAGATTAGGCGGATAATAAACATATAAATTTCAACTTCATAGATGACCGATCTGTATGGAAGAGAAATTGCTCTAATTTATTAGCTCACCAAACATTCAAAGTATAAATCAACCTATTGCAGTTGAATGCACAGAAGTAATTTTTGTTAGCAATACTTGTAATTACTGATAGGACTAGCTGTTTTTTTTTTCAAAGTGACCTAGACCTAATTACACTAGAATTTATTTCATTGGGTTATTTTATACTTGGAAATCATAGTTTAAAATTTTCAATGTTTGAAAAAAAATTTAATGAGCAAGAAGAAATACAATATATTCATTTTTAGGCAAATGGTAAGTTCCTTTAAATTACAAACACAAATGAATAGGCTTCTTTCTTCTATTTCATGTATAAACAAGGATAGTACCCCCCCTCCCCCCCCAAAAAAATTACAGGATTATTTATATAGGGGTCTTCATTTCTGCCTAGGATTATTGTACGTGTGTGCTATGTCTGGGATCAAAGTGTCCTCCCAGGCTCTCTGTTTAGGATCAGAGAATAGTATCTGCTTGCAGTGCATTCTCTGGTAGCTTTGCACCAGTGCAATACCATGGCTGATGATGGCTTACTGAGGCTCAGTATTGCTATGAGCAAGAGCCCTAGGATTCGTCCTGTGGCCTCAAAAAATAACCATACTTTGTCTTGGGGGACCAGTAAACCCCAGGGCAACAACTTCCCATTGTATTAAAAGGGAATGGTCAGGCTTACCCTCACACTTTCGCAACACCAGTTGCGGGGGATTGCAGCAATTTTTTTAACTTTCCGTACACAGAATCCCACATTGAACCGACCTATTTATGCATCTTGCTCTCGTGGGGAAGCAAGTAGATATGGATCAGAGTGTAGTATCTACATGCTCATTGGGGTAGTAGCTTATGAGTTGATGATTTATAATTAGCATTAATAAGATAATCTTTCATGAAGGTAATGAATATCATTATTTTACCATTATTGTATTTCTATTCATGATTCTAGCATATGTGGTTTTTATTTATTACTACAGCAAACAAAAATCCTACCATACAATACTGCTAAATTTTGTAAGGAAATTTTTGCAACAAGTTTTCAAATACAGACGAATCAAATCGAAATCTTTCAATTTTTTTCATTTCAATTATTTCAAAATCCATGTTTGAGAAGCACTCCAGCAGAGAACAGTGAGTCACAAAACACTTGAAACACATCAAGAACTTCATAATAAAACATGCACACTTGTTCCTAGTTTATAACCAACATATTTCAGTGGAAAAAATTACCAGGCGAATCAAATTAAATGAAGATTCAAAACAGACATGGTGCAAAGAGATATTTTTAAATCTGCAAAGAGAAAAGGTTTTCTGTGTTATAGGAAGGCAGTGTTAAATTAAAAGTGGAAGCATATGTCGACAAACATTTAGTCAGCATAGGGCAGCACTGAAAAATGGTCTGCGAGCTAATTGATGAGTAACACATATGGAGAGAGGTTAATGCATGCTTGGTAAATAAATAAAAGAGGTATTGAAGTCAACAGTTAGGAAAAAGTGAACATTTCTGTTCATGATGCTATTTAAAAAATATTTAACTGTGACATTTGCTCAGCAAATGGATACACAGAGGAAACTGTTCATTATAATAACGGATAATGTTATCAAACAGTTATTGTTATCAAAATCAGTCAGTCACAAACACTTAAAATGAAATGAAATGAAATAAAATTTTAAAAGATTTTTAAATTTATTTAATAATGATTTTTTTTCTAACCTTAAGTTGTTTATAAGAATATAACATTGAATGCAAATTTATAAAAATGAATGTTATTGTTCTAATTTTTATATCCTTCGCTTCATGTAATCAGTCGGTTATTATTATCTGTAAGACCCTTTCCTAAAGTGATCACAATAAGTAGCTTCCTCTGTACAATTGAATTAAGAAAATGTACAATATTTGTGTGAATTTTCATTCAATTTCTTTCAATTGTATTTAATAGATGAACTTATGTAAAACTAATGCTGGGGGGCAAATATAAAACCAAAATAGACAAGTAGATGTGTATTAAGTTGATATATAGACATGTAATATAAGAAAAAAAATGTTGAAGAACATTTAGTTAAATTAGAAATGAGATTATTACTGCTATATGTAGTGATGGAAAACAATTTTCACAAGGCGATAACTTTTTTATGTTAGAATTAATAAAGTAAAAATTCTTAAAAAATAATCATAAAGCAAGAAATTAGAATACTGTATGAATCAATGTGTAATAAAGAAATTACTTTCCGGAAAAAATACATGAAGCAATGATTTTTCTAGTGAGAAGCATCTAGACATATTCAGAATTCATAAAAAGCTAACCTACATCTACTGCATAAATTAATGTAAGGGAGGCAACTTTGTATTTCAAGTGGAAGGATGATTACAAATAACTTAGAGTAATTGTGTGCGTGTGTGTAGAGGATATGTTCAAGAAGCTGATGCTAAACTAGGATAAAGCTTTCTGTAAGATTTTCAGAAGCTACCAAGATTATAATACTTTTTTTTATAAATACTTACAAAATCAACTCTTTCTGGTTATTATGTATTAAAAAAACAAAAGATTTGTAGAATTTTGTTTCTTTTATTTGAAATAATTTTAATTTATTCATAAATTGAAATTATCTCAAAAGGAACAAAATTTTACAAATCATTTATTCAAAAGTAATATAACCTATTTTCTTCGGAATTTAGATTGAACTATTATACATTGTATAGTTTAGCAAAGACAAGATTAGGGTTCAATGTTTGTCAGAGTTGCAGTAAATGGTAGTTCCGAAAATGCTGTTGAAAACCATGTATCTCATAGACTGGCACAAATGGCATCTAATTTTGTTAGTATATATCTTTGATTTATCTCTCTCCCTCTAAAATAGCTATCATCCATGACTGCTTATATAAGTATTTCTAATCTGAAAACCTATCCCTAGAAATATTGCCTGCATTTATAATTTTCCTTTCAGTGTAACAAAAACAAGAAACTACAACCAGATTCATTCTTAGCAGGTGTTAAGCCCTTAAAAAAATGGCCCACCAAAATCAATGAGAATTACATGAAATTTCTTCATTGAAAAGCAAGTGATTCTGATTAGAAGCTTGTACACCTGAACTGTACATTATATTTAGTAACTAATATTTGGATAACCACACCAATTAATAACCAAACCGCATCATTAGTATCCTAAAATGTGACTAAATAGTACTTGTGGAGAACATAAGTATAACAGTAATCAACAGCTACCATCATTCTTTATTTCTGAATGCTTGATTGGAATATTTGTTCAGTTTAGATCTTTTAGACGAAAAAAAAAAAAAAAAGAAATTTGCAGTTATTTAATGACGGAGCAATATAAAAAGATGCAAGGGCAATCCATTGTCGGCAAAATCATTGCTGGTTAATTTGTTCAAGACGGGTTATTGGATCAGACAATCCATCTCCTGTGTCTGGTATATTATGTTTACATTTATTAGTTTGAATGATACTCATTGGATAAATGGTTTCAAATTAATTAAACATATTTGAATTTAGTTCCCATATGTTAATGTTACATTTATTTAAAAATTCAATCAATCAATACGGCCACCTGCAAGCTCACTATTTGAGAGAAAAGAAAAAAAAAGTTTTAGATAAAAATAAAACAAAAATGCTGATGATAAACTATATATAGGAGGTGAGAAAATCATGCATTCTGAACAAAGAGTTAATTTCTTAAAAGCAATTGCATTTAATTGGAAATTTTTATATTTTATCATCTAATGTATTGAAATTTAGTTTTTTATTTTTATTTTCAAACATTTCTTTGAGTTGATGACAAATAGACAAACTACAAATGAGCCAGATGCCATATAAAAGATGGTTTTCTCTTTCCCATGTGAAATCATGTGACCTGAAAATAACCTGTCTCAAAAAAAATCTCGTGGAAATATATGCACAAGTTATAGGTATTAGTGCATTTACATATAGAGGTATGTATGTGTGTGTGTGTGTGTATATATATATATATATATATATATATATATATATATATATATATATATATACATACACACACACACATATAAAACTACATTCAATTTATCAAGTCCTTGACATGGAAATCAGTGGGTTTATTCAATAACTCACATCATAAAATCATTTATTGGCAGCACTACTACAATCAGAGCCTAATGCTATAGTAATAAGTGGTCAAGCAACCTGTCTGCATACTTACCATCATAGTAAAAACTATAAAACCAAATATGCAATTCTAATAAGATATCTTAAAAGCACACAAATATATTGGCCATTCTACGCGGCAATTATTAGACTTGCATAATGTCAAAATCTCTACTCAACAATTTCTCTGTTACAATTATGATCAATTTTAGAGTAATCATCTACTGTATGAGCTAAGTCATTTCTTTCTAAAAGTGTTGATCTTTTTACATTACATATGAATTTCATCTACAGAATGGTTGGTCTACTGAATATTTGGGGAGAAAGACTTGTCCAAAGACTAAATGTTTGTATTAAGGTTGGATTAAAGATACAAAATATTCAACAGATGAGCCATATCATTTTCCTGATATTCTTATAATCAAAGCTGTACTTTTTATTAGAAATACTGTCCAAATACCAGCACTTCCTTACTTAAAATCATTAACCAATCCGAAAAAAGAATGGTTGAAATTTTGACATAGCATTTCAGACATCAGTTCAAAAATGAAATTGCAAATAACTTATGAAACATCAGTGAGAAAAGAGGACTTTACTCATCATCATCAGTCTTTCATTGGATATATACCTTTTCCAGGATTCACCACACCTCTCTATCTTGGGTGTCGCAGAGCCAGTACTTTCTGAATTTGTCTAGTTCGTCACTCCATTTGGTATTCTGCCAGCCTGGGTTACGCATGTGATCTTTGGGGATCTATGATGTGAGTTGTGATGTCCATTGGTTGTCAGCCATTCTTGCAACATGACAAGCCCATTGCCATTTAAGTTTTCTAGTGGATTCTATGATGTCTTGGACTATTTGGCTTTAAATAGTGCTAAGGCATGTTTTGAAAAGTATATAAAAAGAAAAAGTTTGTGTTTATATATATATATATATATATATATATATATATATATATATATATATATATATATATATTAGTAGAATGGGGATTCGCTACACAAACACGTTTGTATTTCTGCCCTGTCTCGGCTTCTTCAAGCAAATGTTCAGGTATATTTTAGATTCCTGTTTGAGATATTCTTTGTTAGTGTGTCAAGGTGGGAGGAGTTCCTCTTTTACTCTATTTGATTTTTAATTTGTGTATATCTGCTGGCAGTTATGAATTATAAGCTGGGGATATGGTGTGAGTGTTTACATTATCAGTAATTAGTTGTTGGTGTGTATTCTCTGTAGGAGTATTTTATTCTTACTTAGATTTCTTGGATTTATTTCCACATGCTATGATATATATATATATATATATATATATATATATATATATATATATATATATATATATATATATATATATGCACACACATAGGAAAACCCTCAAGTCTGTAGCCTAATACTGATAAAAGAATGATTTTACTTGAAAAATATTTATTTATCAAACTAATCTCCTTCCTTGTCAATATGCTCAACTCAACACTCCTCCATTAATCATATAGATCAACACTATACAGTGAAAATTTCAAACTGAAATTTAGCTAATAGCTATGTCAGGCTAAGGTCATATTGATCCACCTATATGTGTGTGTGCATGCACGCACACACTCATGCAAACAATAATTCAGATTATGTAAGATGTAGTCATGAAGGAGAAGAGAATCTGTGAAGGAAGTATTCAAGGCAGTCATCCCATGTTGAGACTATGTTGTAATCTCTGTCTTTCCAACTGATTATTGTAGGGCAAAAGCCAGCTTTAAGAAACTAGTGACATCATTGTGTCTTTAGAATCTCAGTGGACAAGAGTTGACAAGACAAGGTGGTTGGTCAGGGTGTTTGACTAAGGCAGGTGGGTGTTGGTGTCTACCACAGGATAAATACAACTTGTCAATGTTGATGCCTGCTTTTTATTTAAAACTTGTCAAGATGTCAGTAGGACAAGAGAAACAGGGAAATGGAGATTTGCTAAAGTAAGTGATCTTTAAAGTGACTTGAATCCTCAAATAAAAGGCTGTCTCGAGAAATAGGAAGGATTATACATTTTCCATCTGTGTTCATCTTCAAGACTAAAAACATAATATGTATTCATTTCTCATCAAATTTTACACATGAATTTACTGAGACAAAATTAATTTTGTTATTTTTGGAAATTTTAAAATCATTCAATCAGGTATGAAAGTTGACTTATACTGAACTAAATAACACAAATGAACTTCCTCTGTACTTGAAAAAGACTTCAAATCCTTATATGCAAGCTTTCAAATTTTCAAGAAAAAAAAAAAAAAGAGAGAGAGAGAAAGAGGAAAAAATAGACAAATATGTACATCCAGCAGTATATACATATCTCAGTTATGGCTTCCACACATACACACAGGAATTTTACAATGAGTCTAATATCCCATTTACAGCACAAATTCGATTTGTTTCAGTTGGTGCTGCTTGACCATAACATTGACTTATGTAGTAATAATAATGAATGAAAAAAATCAAATTTGCTTTGAAAATGGGATATCAAACTCAATGTACAATTAATTTATCAGCTTTGCATCACTGCATTGAGCACTCTGGAATAAAGAAATTTTGGAATATGTATTGTTTTGATAATTATGCATATGGTCAGAATATTTTTCTTATCTAGGGATTCATTTTTTCACAATGTTTTAACTATGTACTCTTCGGCCTTTGTCAAATCAAAACTCAGTGTGCACGCCTGATTGGACTGGATGGACTGTATCCTTCTTTTCGTTTATCCAGGTTGCATTATCAAGGTACTTCTGTGTTGCCTCACTTGCATTGCGTAATCTGTTCTATCTTATTTTTTGTATGGTCTGTTATGATGAGAGGCTCCCAGGTGCTATTGATTCTATAAGGGCCAGTGTCCTTCCTGCTCTCTCTAGGTGTGGTTCACCATGCAAGATTTGTATGCGTATGTATCATGGCTGTCCTGTACTGCCCAATTCATATTTTCACAGGCTATCATGTTTCACCTTTGTAGTATCTACTACAGCTACAAGAATGGAATATATGCAATTTTTGGTCATCTTTCTTTCAGTAGGTGGTCCCACTTTAGAATCCTGTCCAGATAATGTACTAATGCGTGATCTTTCAATCTTCGCAGAAACACCTTTGATTTCATTGGGCAATACCTGAGCTATGACTCTTGCCACCTGAACAACACAAAAACAGGCGTAAGATGCCTACAACACTGGTCAATACAAAAATGCAGCCACCCGGATACATACATATAGGAGATGTTCAGTATAAAAAAACCATTCTCCTGAGAAACAATAACGTAGCCGATCGATAACAAAAACAGCCGAAAACCGGATAGCACAACAAAACCAAAACCCAGCTCCATAGTCCGTTCTTCTTACATCATGTACAAATCTGGCATAGTGGACCACACTCGAAGGGAGCAGAGTGGGCACAGACTTTTATGGGATGAAGTACATATTATTGACAGGGTGAACAATTAGCAAATACTGCTACTGAAGGAGGCGACATACGTACTTTCTTCAGTTGAACCAATTACCCGACCGACCATTGATATTAATAGCATCTAGGAGTCTCTTATCATAACAGACCGCTCAGAATTAAAAAAAAAACAGCACAACAGATTACCCACTGCAAAGATGGAAAATCCAAAGTACCCTGATAACACAACCAAGATGTCCAAAAAAGCGTTCATCACCAGTCCAGACCAGTCCATTCAAGATTCCACATTCTAGAACCATCAATACCAAACGAAGGTCAGAGGGAACACGGCCAAAACATTGTGAAAAAAATGAACACACAGTACGACCATATCATTATGTATGATATGCTTGGACTATTTTCCTTGTCTATGTGTTCATTCTTTCACAACGTTTTGGCTGTGTTCCCTCTGGCTTTCATCTAACAAAATTCAGATAACAATATATTGTTTATATATATATATATATATATATATATATATATATATATATATATATATATATATATATATAGTGAATCCCAGACAAAGGTAGCTTATGATTTCAACTTGGCCTCTAGTCAAAAATAAAACCTACATATGTGATTATTATCAGATACATTCAAGGACATGTCACGTCACATGAAACTTGGTCTGTAGACATGCTAAATTACCCAGAAACATAGGATATCCAGCAATTATCCTCGACAAAAAGAAATGAAAAAGTGGAGAGGACTAGCCATCTGAAATCTACAAATAAGAGGACAAAATGTGTTTGTAACCCACCCTCAATTTTTTTTTCACAAGACATACATCTCTACTCAGATTCAAATATCTTTTCAAGTCTCATTTTGTAGACATCAATCAGTAGGAATTTTAGGTGAGCTGATGCCATTAAGAACAGTTCGACAGTTTATCTAGAGTATACGTTCCTTCCCATTAAGTTATAATGAACAATTTTTAAAAAATTATAGATACACTGTTTATATATGATTTGGAAAGGCAACACTACTGAGAAAATATGCATCTATTAGATAAGTATTAATCTGGCCACCAAAGTAAAGCAACTCCAAGAATCTAAATCAAAGAATTTGTTTTCATAGATTAAACTGTTAGATGATGAATCACAAGTTGAAAGATTTTGCAAAATTCCTCACAACAGATTGAGGCCTAAAATTCCATGTGCACTGCAATACTGAAGAAGATAAATGCTCTACTTTCAAACTTGGGGCATATCTTTTTAGCAGTTCATCTTTACGCAAAAATCTATGATACTAAATATTAAAAACAAACTAACAAAAGACTTGAGCCCAATTAGAGGCTGTGAAACTGTAGTTACCACTTCTGCAATTATTTCCAAAGAGTCAAAATAAAACACTTGACAAACAGAAAATGTAATCGAGATATTTAGGGGTCTTGAATAGATTGAAAGAAAAAAAATGAAAGGAATTATGGAAAAGAATAATAGATAAAACAAATGAAATGGTAACGGTTCTTCATTTTTACATACATGGCTAATTCCTGTTTCTATTCAATTTAACTTTTTGTAGTTCTTCCACTGAACCTTTTTATTTCAATTGTTTAATCAGATTATGATACAAATCTTTTCAAAACTAGAAATAAAGATCATGAAAAGCAATATGGAAAAATTCTTCTTAATAACTGGTTGAGAATGATTGTATTTTAAATAGAATCTTTCAGAGACAACCATTTCATATCCAATTACAATAGGAAAAACTCTGATCTATTAGCATAATAAATCATTTAAATACATCATAAATTTTATCCCCCTTGCAGCCTGTATGGTGGCTGGGATAGTTGTATATTTCTATTAATACTAGTGATCAGTATTTGAACCGAGAATTTGAAAAACTGATTCTTAACATAAGCAGACTCTCCCCACTTGGAAGATTGGTGCACATAATCTTCCTATTAGCCATTTCATCCTATATAGTCTTATACTTGATATCATAAATGTTATTTCCTTTTTGGGGGACTGGGGAATATCTGCGTAACTCTTAAAACCTTAGGAATCATTAACTTAATTTTCTATGAACTTTCAAAAGTAGACTTATTGAGGCACTGGATCAGAGATTAATTCTGTTTAAAATAAGATAATCTAAGCTCTTGAAATCAGTAAAAGAATTTTCTCCAGGTTGAATCAAAATTATAAAGGATTGTGCACTTTGATCCTTACACAAAAACTCTTTAAAATGCACATTCTGAATAGATCTGCTTTAAAGAATGTAGAGTGATGCATTAAACCCAACAGTAGACTGTAGATTTAGCAGACTTAAAATCTAATACTAAAGAATGAAAAAAAAAAATGAAACAAACCCCCCAGCCCACAATATTATAAGTGCGTAGTAGCACTTCAACATAAAGAGGATTTAAAAGAGGATACAATAGAAGTATGTATATGTGTGATTATCCACGTATACAAAACATAATGTGTATCCATACACAGCACTGCTTAGGAGTATTTGAATTAACAAAAAATTTGATTGTATGTCCTGGTTTTGAGAGTGAAAAAACACAGACTTTATGCAAGAAGAAACAAATTTTATCGCAATCAGGACAACATGGCATGCATGTTATGTGGTTCTGATTATTAAAGTTCTGGAAAATAAACCATCGTTTACATGAAAAGTGCTGCTCATAAGTATTTGGACGAGCACAAACTAAGTGGTCTTTGATGTGTTACTTTCCAACCAAGCACTAAACACCAAGTTATTGTTTCTGCCCAAATTTCTGAGATGAGAAGTTATCATTATACACAGATTTATTTGAACTGTCATTCTCATCTTGGTTGTTGTACCTTATAGTTGTAATGTTTTGGCTACTGTACCCTCTGACCTTCTTCAGGTGCATGTGGTTTTTGGTAACATTCTCGGAAATATGAATCAAATCCTTTAACCAATCCAGAGGGAAGACAGTTTCCTCTCTGCAGTCCATTCTAGAAGGATACTTTGTATAAGTTAATTTTTCTGTCATTTCATTGAAATTTTGTCATTTGCTGCTGTGTGATTATCAAACCTTATCATACAACTAATTTAACATTTGGATACGATTTTTATCATCGAAGAGGCTCTTAATAAAGATAAGATGTTGATAACTATCTACTATGGACATGAAATTGTAATGAGATGATACAGAAGTAATAACCATAAGGTTTCAAGTTCAATCCTTGATACTGAATTTATCTAATATATTTGTTATATCAGAAGAAAATTCATTCCAAATGAAATTGAACAGTTACCTCACTTTGAACTTGATTTTGCACTAATGAAACCTATATTAGTCAATTGATTAAAATAGTTACACAAGACAATGTTTTCAAACTGCACTTAAAATACACAATGCCAATCGGTTGTTGACATCTCACACTGACCTCCACTCCCATGCCCTATCAATAAAAAAAATTATAGTGACTTGAAGCATAGATCATTCACATCAGACACTAAAGTCTGGGAAAATCAAAGATCTGTACGAGGAAAAGCTCAATTTTAAGAAATGGGACAAACCCATCAACAAAAATAAAAACAGTCTTTCAATTATTGTTATTGTTTCCTGAATTAACAATGTATCTAATTGTGTACATAGGCTATCCGAGGCCAAGAGACTGAGGTTAAATATGTCAAGAAATGGGATGAGTATAAATATTTATTGTACACAGCAATGAACAATGATAATGGTAAGGATTCATAAACAAGGAGGAAGGTATATCGAAATTGATTGGGACATTGGAAAGCTAAACAAGATGTTAAAGAGAAATAAGTAAATATTTCTAGATATGCTAGCATCAATTGCCAGCACCACTGACTGACATACCAGAATGTGAGTTACATCCCAAGCTCAATGTTGCCAATTTACACATTTCTGATCTTGTCTGGGTATCAGAAATTGCTTTTTTAGATGATTTTTTTTTTTCAATAAAATAAGAAATAATTTTTTCAAATTCATAATAAAAATATAAGTATTATTTTCATAAATCAAATCATTATTTTAATACAATAATTGTTGGAAAATTAAAGTTACATCTAGTTTATCAAAAATATGTAATATATTTTGAAGATATCAAATATATAGAATGGAGAATTTTTCAGGTGTTTCAAGATGGCAATACTGTCTATGTTAGATCTTCACATATGGTAAGAACTAGTGTATCTTTAGTCCAACTTTCAGGTAAGTTTACAAAAAATATACAGAATACACAAATGAAATCTCTATGAATATATCTGAGCTTCTGTTTGTATCCATTTCATGATGATAGAACAAAATTTTGCATCACTAGATCTTTTTTCAAAAATAACTTACAAAGATTTTCAAGTTTTGAGACATTTATGATAGCGGCAAAGATTTTAATGGTTCAAAGCCCCATCTTACATACCAGGTTTTTCTTAATCTTATTTTTCAAAATTACTACTCACTGCTACCCTCAATAGACTAATTTAAACACTGATGCTGGGTTTTGGTTATTCATGTGTTCTCACAATTGTATGTATATATCTGGACTTTGCCAAACCCTAACCATTCAGGGTAGGAACTTTAAATTTTGCACATTCATTCTTCTCATTGAGTATGGGAGACACTTAATTTTTTAAATCCCACCCACAATCGGTTTTTAGTGAAGGATTCAACTTGCAATGTAAGTTTATCCTAAATTCATCCCTCAATTTGTGTCTAACAGCATTATTATTTTTTTTTTGAAAATTCAATGCTAGTCATTGTTATTATGATTATTATCATTAGGGTTGACCCAGCAAGATTTTATTTTCTGTCTGAATTTCTGGAATAAGGATTTATTTCAACTGGTGTCTTCATCTTTGGTCATAACATTTTGGCTCTTGTACATTCTGGCCTTCCTTAATATTCCTGTTGTATTTGGTAACCTTCTGGGAAATCCAAATTGAACACATTATTTAATCCACACTAGAGGAAATCTCATTTTAGTTCATTCTTTCATCTGCTTCTGTTTGTTCCACTGAACCAGAGGATATGAATTTCATTGACTGACCTAGGGATTGAACTCACAAACACAAAATTATTGTCTACTTAAACACTTGTATTTACAAGGCTGCTGTCCCATAAAATGCCTATTTTTCCTTAATCAGAGGCATTATTTGTTATTTGTACAAACCATCATGGAACTCAGGTGAGTATTGTAAGTATAAAAATATTTCCGAAGTTATTCTTCAAGTTCATCTGTGTGTGCGTGTCTTACATTGAGGGTAGAGTTAATATTATAAGATGAAAATATTTCACGGTGTAGTTTGAACATTAACAGAAAAATTGTTGAAAGAAAAATGCACATGAATACATTATTGGTATTTGAAGCTGATTTTAGAATTACACAAATAGACTGTACAAAAGCTAGAAAAATATCAAATAAATCATCATGACGAAGCTTCTGTGAGTATACAGATTATTGCCTTTCTGTTATTTTTTGGATAAACATAGAAACAACACCATTTATCCATTTCTGCAAGTAATATGAACAATGTTAGTAAGAAAATAGAATGCAGTTTCATTCGGTTGGTTGGAAAGAGTCACAGTGAATAAATGTAAGATGATAACATTCCCCAAATCTAGATTTATTCCTCGGAAACATTCCTGTCCATCAGTGGTTTTAGCAAGAGGAAATATGGTTTCTATCAGACACTTCTCTTTTTTTTGTTGGCTTCTTAACAGTGACTGTAGCATTCTTTTCTGTTTTATCATGTGACTTAGTATTAGTTTTATGCACTAAAATGTAATAAGTATATACTTTTCACTTACAGATTAAATGTAAAATACTGAGGGCTAAAAAGTTTAGGCTTCAGTCTCGTCTAGGTCAGAAAACCTTTTTACAGCATATTCATAAGGGGAGGGGAAGCTAGTATTGAAATGTGAACAGTATTGCATTGGTAAAGTTCTATAATACTAAAGAGATAAAGGTAATTTTTTTACAACATTAACAGAATTATGAAATCACTGTGTATTCATGGAATTATTTTCCTCCAATAAATCTTTAACATGAAGATATAATTGTTCAAATAACTTCATGGGTTTAAATTAATATAGAATAATACCAGAAGTTGATATTAAACTATGGAACATTGTCTGAATTTCATCTCACTGATTTATTTGCTGATCTACTTTCTCAGGCAGGGAACTGAGTCAATAACGTTTTTGTTGGTACAGGTACACTTTGATTAGTGCGGTTAATTTGTTCCACCATTTTCCATACTGTTCAAAACTGCACAGTTCAAGATTTTACTTGGTTACATCAATACCTTGACTGCACTACATCAAAAAACACCCTATTCAAATTATTTCTGTAGATATTCATATCCAACTGCCAATTTTTGTGAACAGAACCAGAGCTGATTTTATATATCATGCAATTCATTGACTATGAATCAATTCTCTGGTGGTAACTCTAAAAAAATGAACGAAGGAGAGCCAACAATTCGTTGCCAGTAAATAGGTCGCCAGTCAATTTCTTGTGAGGTAACTCACTCAATACATCATTTTATCTCCTGTGTCTGCCATTTGTTCGTTTGTTGGTTTGAATAATATTCATTGGGCAAATGATCTGTTCATTCAAGAATCTTTCCAATCAACATGGCCACCTGCAAGCTCATCATTTCAGACAAAGGGCAAAAAAAAAGCTATAGATAAAAAAAAATTATATATCTCTATACGCAAAAAAAAACAAACCAAAATCTAATTTTAACTCAATTTTAGAATTTCTCCAAACCAGTCATACATGATCTCAAGTTTGAATATACTTTTGATATCTAATGTATTAAAGATTAGTTTTAGTCTTTTCGGGTTAACCATTTCTTGGAGTGGGTGATTAATCGTCCTAATGATGAATTGGCTAGAAGTCTACAGAATAATATTAGGGAAGAACAAGAACTGAATGTTCAATGAAGTGTCAGCTATAAAGTTCAAATGCCATCAAATGCAAGATCATATAACCCTGAAAAGAAGATGATTTTAGTTGATGAGCATCTTATCAAAGAAACCTTTCTATCAAGTTTCAAGTAAATCTGACTTGAAACAACTGACAAAATCATTTTAAAACAAAAGTTTAATCACCATCATTGCCAGACCCTGAGTGGGAAATTTTTCTACATAAGGAGCATCTTATCAAAGAACACCTTTTTACCAAATTTCATGTAAATCTGACTTGAAACAGTCGAGAGATGATGAAAGGACAAACGGATAGAGTGGCAAGGATGCCTCCAAAAAACAAGAGCAAAATAAACTCCCCAACTGAACTTGTGAAATCTCTACACACTAAACCTATTAAGTATCTCTTTTAAACAATAGCAGCTCATACTTTTTGAATTCAATATAAGGGGACTTGAGATACAATATCCTTATACATAAATCTTATAATAGTGATGTAATTAAAACATTGACAAAAAACTAAAAGGTGTACTTCCTTTCAAAAATACCAGATAGAAGTGAACGAGAGAATTTAATAAAACAGTTGTAAACTTTTGTCCTAGTTTTCAACCAGATTAACTCAGTTAACATTATAAACTTAAAGACAGCTTTAGACATGAAGAATAATGAATAAAGACATGATTTTTAGCAATGGTTTATTAAGCATTTGGAGGACGATATTATATTCCATAACGAATTAACACTTTACCAATGTAAATGAAATTAACATCAAGACAAAAGTCAAAATAAAAGAGATCATTATCCGATATGACATGCAGCTGAAGGTTGGGAGTAACCGTTTTCTAGAAGATAGTGGAATTGAATGGAATGTTTGAAAATTCAGCTAAGCAAGCTTTAGACTGCTTGAAGACTCCTACATGGAATTGGCAAGTTTTGTAACAGCGGTGACAGATTGAGATTTTTATCTGTATCCACCTCTTACTTTATTTCTCTTTTCTTCTCTATAAACTGTATTTACTAGCATATAAGACATTCAAATATTTAAAAAAATCTATGCCAATATAGCATCCAATGGGCTGGTATTATGACTAGAAGGCTCTCAACTGAAGCTCGAAATGGGCAGCTACGGGGCTTGGATGAGTTGCAGTGAGTTGTAGTCCCCCAAATACCTTTGAAAACTTTGAGGCTGGCAAATATGGTAATTACTGATAATGAGTATTATGAACTTAATAATACCCCTGTGTGTGTGTGTGTGTATATATATATGGACAATGGTATCTGGCATGATATAAATTCAATAATTTAGAAAATCTTTCAAATAGCAATATTTCATGATCAATGACATGTTTAGCTTGAACATAGCTTCTTTAAATTGATTTTTAGATTGAAAATACTATTTATCATGATTGTCATGGTATAACAATGAACAATGTCATGTATAAATACAGATTTTCCAAATTGTCATTATATATATATATATATATATATATATATATATATATACACACACATATATATTTCACAATGAGTCATCCACTTACAACGCATTCATATGGTACGCTTTATATATATATATATATATATATATATATATATATATATATATATATATACATATATACATATACACACTCATATCTGGCAGTGTATATACAGATGCATCTTAACACACAGACACACAATTATAATGATACAAAGCAGGCAAGGCTTACACAAAAAGAAATAAACAAAAGAATTCCTAACAGATTCAGGCCAGGAAATGATTTTGGTGAGAGAAAATAAAGTACAAATGAAAGAAAAAATCTCTCCATTTCCTGGCAGAGGTAAATCTCAACCTAGAGATAAAACCTGCTTGGTTCAGCATTTTATCTAAACAATAAAAAAATACAAATTATCTAAACTTCTGTGAATATGAATCAGATTTTTGAGCATACTGACAGCTAGAGCCAAGTTTTCTTCTGTAATGACAACTTCTGTTCAGTTTGTTTATGTGCTGAGAAAGGTTAGACAAACTATCAATACTTCTGTCATGTTTTATGTACAATGAGAGAAAACAGAGATGTTCCTATCGGCATCCTTGAAGGCTCAAGTGATATCAAACTCTTAAACAATCCACATACATGAAAAACACAATGTGTTTTATTGATGCATTATTTATCTTAGTTTTATATACATGTATTTTTTTGTGTGTAACACTTTTCAGTGAGTGCACTAATACGACACTCTGATCCTTGCCAGAGGTTTGGGGAGTTACCCTTTTATCCTAGACAGAGTGCACGAATACTAGACACAAGGCTGGAGAATCCTTAAGGATAATAAGTTAGCCTAGTTCCTGGGGAACTATCTCCCAGGTAGTATCTCCTCATTGCACTAATTGGGGTAGGGTCAGTAGGTATGCCTTGACATCTATGTCAAAATGTGGTGGAACTGGTGAGTTTTTGCCACTACCTTCACACAATAGTGGCGCCTCACATTAAACTGCCCTTATTTCATATTTGCCCACATTGTGAGACAAATAAAAACCAATTTTACAAACCATCAAGAATTAATTAAACATTTTTTTTAGAAAGGTTACATGAAGGAATTAAAGAAACTAGAAAAGTTTTTTCTTTTGAATGATGATAAAAGCATATCTGCATGTACACACACACATGTATGCATGAATAAATGGTTCAAAATTTTTATTTGCAGAGATTTGCTAAGTAATTCAAAGAAAGAAAAGAAAACTTTTCCAGTCCATTTTGTAAGCAGTGCGTGTACAGAGGTAAATGATATGTACACATGTCCTAGCATAAATACATTCATACAGAGAGAGAGAGAGAGAGTGGAAAAAGCACGTAGATCTATATTTATAGACAAATACAGGCAAACAAAAAGGGCAATGATATTAGTATGGATGTAGGACAAGAGCCAATGTTCTGAATGACTGTAATCAAATTCTCTAATTGAAATCAATAATGTCCTTTTATATTGGCCAATGGAACAGTGCAATTTTGGCACATCAAAGCACAGGGAGAATAAAGTAATAATAAAGCTCTGCGAATATACCAAAACATTACTGATTAAGTGACTTATATAAAAAAAGTTTCCCTGGCAGCCACCTCTGTGGCATTCATACACAGGGTGGATTGGCTTTATAAATGTGGCTGGTGAACCAGGATCTGCTCACCATCAAAAATGAAAGAGAAGAGGGGGAAGAAAAAAAGAGAAGCAGAAAGATTAGGATGGAAAGGTAAGAGAAAGGGAAGAAGAAGAAGAGTATAGAGTTGGAAACAAAGAGAGAAGATAAAAGTGATTAGTTAGAGAGAAAGTGATAGAGAAAAAGAAAGGAAAAATTAAGAAAGAAAGAAAAAAATTGGTTCACGTCTTGCAAACAGAAATACCAAGAGCTAAATAGATGAAATGCATAGCCTCTCGACATTCACCGCCTCAAACCAGATGAAAAAGGAAACAAAGTCTGCCATGAACCCAGCTTTACCTGTTGGCACTGTCCTCTCCATCAGTGCAATTCTTGGTTGGTATTGACTGATAACAATGATGATAATGAGAAAAGAAGTGCAAGGACAAAGAGAAAAGACACAAACAAGACCGCTGCGAGATCTCAGATCACACAATAACTTGTACAATTGGATTTCAATGAAGGCATTTAACAGGTCCATACAGCTGAACAGTTTAAATATTCACAACCATTATTAGAAGTGTTTACCTAAAGATTATATATATATATATATATATATATATATATATATGTATGTATATATATATACATACACACACACGCATACATACATACTTTTGTAGTCGTAGTAATGACATATTTATATATAAAAGAATAAAAGGAGGCCTACTTGGTCAGTTAAATAGTAGTATATTTCCCACAACCAATAGTGGTCAGTGTTCATGCTGAGGTAAAAGCCAGGATTTTGAATGCTGATCTTCATGACAAGCAAATCTTTCCCACTTCTAAGATTGATGCAATATAATCTCCCTGTGTCTATTTGGCTTTGTGCCATACTCAGCTAAACTCAATAAATATGAAGAGAGTAAAAGGTAAATATGCAAAAATATTGAGGAAGTAGTCCTTACAAAAACAGATACTGTGTTTGATCATACAATATCAATATTACATACTTGGTGGAAAGCAGAGTAGTAATCATTTAGGATTTGTATATAACTTATAACTTGACAATTGACAATTGCTGTTCATTGTTACTTATCTAAATAATCTCTAAATACTAAAGTCATTTTTTTTACTATACTCAATGAAGCAAGAAAAGCAAACTTTAATGCATTCTGACTATACAACACTTATCAAAAACACTAGTAATTATTGTGAAAGCTGATGTTCTGATAAACATTTACAGACACTTACAAAAAAAGGTGTCTAAAGAATAAAAAAAAAAAACGATTAAAAAAGTATGGTATGATTAACCATTAAAAGCTGGAATAAATCATCATCATCATTATTATTATCATTAGTATTAGCTTAAATGCCATCTTCGCCAGCCATTAAGCCTGATGTCAAGTCACTTCCTTTGTATAAAATTGATATTATAATAATTTGCACATAAAGGAAACTACTGTCAAAAGAGAAGCCAGGTAAAAAACTAATTCCTGATAGAAAGCATTTTCAGAATATAGGTCAGGTAAGAAACAAACTTCAAAGAGAAAGTGTTATCAGAACACAAAATTCTCTGATGATGTCATAAAATTATCTAATGGAGGCAGAATGTTCCATTCCAACATCATCATTCGCCTTTTAGCGTCCGTTGTTGGACATTGACCTTCTCCTGTATTATGAGCATTGCAGGGCCAATACTTTCAGAAGTTGTTTAGTTCATCACATCATCTTATATTTTGCTGGCCACAGTTTTGCATATGATCTCTGGAGATCCATGTGGTGAGTTGTGATGTTCATAGATTGCCTGATATCTAGCAACACGACCAGTCCATTGCCATCAAGTTTTTAAATGGATTTTAGGATGTCACTGACTCCTGTTTTTTCTCTTATATACTGTGTTGTTCTGTGATCTCTCCAGGTTATGTTGAACATGATTCTCAATTTGAGGGGCAATTTTTTGGTTAGGTTCCATTGGTGACTATCAGGAGGATGCATTGAAAAAGTCTACTTCAAAATTATAAATATATCTTAATTGAAACATCCACCAGCTGAAACATAATATAATGGTTGAAAATCAATTGAATTTGTTGATATATTCTTCAAGTTAGAGAATTAGGAGGGAGTAGCATTGAAAATAACTGCCAACCATTTGGGTTACAGTAACACACATACCCAAATACAAACTATCTTTATTTCTATTAATAAAAGAAATAGAAAATAATAATGATGATAATGATGATGATAATAATAATAATAACAATAATGATAATGATAATAATTTTTTTTTCAAAACAATAACCAATTACAACTGGGGTATCAAATAAACACATTCAAATGATGGAAAGAATATAAATTACCCATAAACAAATTACTGTGATTTGCCAACATTTCAACATATTAAAGAACTTGTATCAGGTAATCCTGATTAAAATCATAGACATGATAACCAATAAAAATCAAAAGACCAAACAAGTATCAAAGAATCATAAATGAAAAGCAAAAAGAAAATGAACTGACCACAAATCACTGATAGAAATCAACTGATGGACCAAAAGAAAAAAAATGTTACAAATCGATCAAGTAAAATGAGATATAATGAGAAAAAGGAAATAAAGAAATGAAAAAGTTTTCACTTACTTTCAGAGTGGTAGCTTGAATTATGTGTAATGAGAGATCGGTGACTACCGGGTAAGCACTGTTGGTAAGTATAATCCTGTAGTATACTGCCCGTGCGATTGTCCAAACATGCCTCATTGAAATCGCCAGTGCTGCCCTTTTTCGATTTTAAAATATTCTTAAAGTTGTTCTGGTCGTATGACGACGTGATAAGTGATTCAGACTTGTGAGGACTGAATGGAAGGTTTGCGTACTCTGGCTCAGATTGGATCAGTGATCGGTGGGACAACTGGCTGCTTGACCGTTCATGGATGCACGCATAATCTTGCTCGGTACTTTGCAACGAACCCTTCGATGAGATGCTGTCCTGCACCGACACTGCACTATCCTGCATATTGCGCAAAGACCCCTGGGATGAGTGTGTATCAGACATATTGCGCAGCGACCCTTGGGATGACTGGCTATCCGATAAGTCACGGTTCCTCGACGAGTGCGATGCCTGGCTGTCTGTGCGCTCGTGGAGGTAGCCGCCTCGGTGTGAGGAATGCGAGGTATCACTGTCCGAGCGGTCGTGCCGGCAATAGCTGTATGGGTCACTGTAGGTGTTACTGGTCTGAGAGCCCTGGAGAGTCATGACTATGGGTTCAGGTTGATAAGGGACATCGTACGCTGGAGTAGTTTGGTCGACATTAATTTTTTTGTATGAAGTTTGTCCATCTCTTCTGGGGACCCCAACATAAGCTGGGTTTGTACGTGGGAAAGACCTTGGTTTGGGCTTGTGTGGAATGGGGCTTATGTCCCCTTGTTGGTTAACAATGTCCTGGCTGAACGCAATAAACTCCTCCTTGCCAGTCGAATAATCCCCTCCATAAATGCTGCGATCAGGTCCTATAATGGTCTCCGATCCATAAATTTCTGATTTTGTCTGAAGGGGACTGGCGCTATAAGTATCAGACCGGTAATTTACTCCCTGTTCTCCATAGCTCCCTTGGCGTCCGTGAAAAGAGTGGTTATCTATCTTGCTTGGGCTCTCGTGCCAGCGATAACTACCATGCCTCGTTTGGGTTGGTGTCTGCGTCCCACAGCTATCCACGCTTTTTTGTGAAATGTGTGCCCTCTGGATGCGGGGAGAGTCCCGTAGCCGTGTGGATGCAGACCTTTCGAAAGAATCCCGACGAACCAGTCTTCCTTGAAGACCAACTTCCTGTGACCTATCCATTTGCTGGGTTGACTGTGTGGGTTGGCTTCCCCTTCGTCGGAGTCGCTGTTCCCCATTGACATGGTACTCATGGCTGGAACTGCTGTGGGATGACAATGAGTCTTGCCGATCAAACCGCTAAAAAACAGAGAAATAGAAATATTCAATGAATTTCAGTAACATGTGGGAGAAAGTAACTATTATTATTAATATTAAAATATTGATAATAATAGTGAGAGCGTGTGCATGTATAAAATAGCACTTATTTAGTATAAATAATCCAGGTCCTTTATACAGAGGAAGTTATTTATTATTATTACAGATAATGTTATCAAATGTTTATTGTTAATATAATGGGTTGAATCTAAAACAATTGGTTATTGTAGAGACCCTATCCTAAAGTGATCATAATAAGTAGCTTCTTCTATATTGAAAAATTATTCAGTCAGTCAAATAATTATAGATTTCAGTTTTGAAGGTAGTTATATTTCAAACTATTTAATGTTGATAAAAATCTCTTTGGGGCCACATTTTAAATTCAAGATGAGAGTTACTGTTTACTAATGACAGTAAAATCATGATCTAAGAGGTAGCAATAAAAAGTGATTGAAATTAAGATGAAAGAAATACTAGTAAAATATCTACCAATAAACACCAATGTTTATGGCTTTGTAATGCTTAATCAGTCAAGGTATATTCATCTTCATACCCAAGTGTGTAGGTAAGCCATTGATACCTTTCAGATTTTGTATACATAACCCCAAAATAGGTCCAAATACAATGGTAAAAAAGATTTGTAGTAGATTTTAGACTTTGTACAATAAGTGGGGAATCGGTTTTCTGTTGTAATTAAGAAGTAAACCAAGCCCTCCATGATCAATATCTCTCAGCCATGGATATCCCTGGACGTGAATAAGGGGATTGGCTTCCTATTGGTATTTGGAGATAGACTGATCCCCCTATAGATAATACAACTATATCTATGGCTTCAAGTACACATATCTGTAGACCAGACACATATTTTATATTTTGCCTACAAAATCCCGTATTATGTTGAAAAAAAAAGATAATAAAATAATAATGGCATAGAAGAAAAGAATCAGCTTACTTAAAGCAGGTGTAGAGTCTCTGAACTAAAAGTGAGGGATCAATGTAATGGAAGAGGTATTTTATTTTTCCTTGTTCTCAAGTAATAATCTGACTCCTCAGATGATTAATAAATCTCAACATATACAATAGCCTGTGTTGGTGGCTTTGAATTGCCCAAAATATGTCATGCTATGTTTTTTATAATGTATATTGAAAGAAAAATTTGAACATCTCCAATTAAAAATTTTCCCAAAATAATGTAGCACTTATTCATTTAGGATCTGATGAAAATAGTCAATTTAATAATCACTAGATAGGATTTGGGAAGAAAATCTTTCTTTTTACTTGAAATATAGTGAAAAATGAATTAGCTTACAGTGTGCATCAGTTACCCATAAGATCATTTCAATGGTTAAGTGAGTGTTGTGTCCCCATTATTTGAGTGATGAAAGCCTGCTTCAATTAACAAGCTTTTATGGGACAGCTAAATATGGATGACCAGAAAAGACAAAATTTGATATTACCCAAAATCTATTATCTTATTCCCAATATTAAAATACCGTAATAGTTGAAGACAGCAGCAGGATATTTTTAGATATTAAACTAATTGAACCAGTTATTTTCATATTTACAATTTAATGATTTTGTTTTTATTTACCAAAATAATTGCTTTACTGATAATACCTTTGATAAAAAGATTTTACACAAAATAATGAAAAATTGATAGAAAAGTGAAGAAATAACATTTCTTTGCTTTTTAAAATTGAAGGAATGAAAGATTTTCTAGCAAAAAAATCAACCACTATTCCACTAAAGAATCAAAAGTAAGTCAAAACAGCTTGGAAACATTTAGCCTTACTTCAGTCCGATAAGTTTGAATATAACATACTAATCAAATTTCAGATCAACTGAGAGCTTTGATGGAAAAATGATTCTATTGTTTATGTTACTATTATGGCTGATACAAAGAAAAGATAAGTAAACAATGTAGATAAACAAAGGACTGGATTTTTCAAATTTTATTTTATTGGGAATAAAAGGAAAAAAAGCGAGCTAGCTTCTACTTACAGCTAATTCTGTTTGTATTGGCAATATGGTACTCATTTTTTGTTTATTTTTATACATACATTTTAAATATTTTTCAGAAGGAATTCAACATTTCAAAAGCAAACTAGTGAAATCTAATTTGATATTTTATCACCTGAGCATTTCAGTTGAAACAGAGGTAAACTACTTTTGAGCTCCATAATCAAATTATCTACATTTTAGAATAAAAAACAAATTTTGGGAATTTGTTATTTAAAACTGTCTTGTAGCATTAGACTTATTATTTTATTTGCAGAAGAAATCATGTCACTCTACAACAGGAACCCATGTGAGAAGAAATTCAGGTAATATATTTCAGGTTTCCTTTTGTTATTTTAAAACCATTCTAAGGTCAAAATCTGTTTTTATTACTTGAGTCATCCTCTCCAATATTGATGGAAATGCAAACGTTTAAAAAGAAGACAAATTTCCTGACTGTTGTTGATTGCAAATGATATTTCTTTGGTATGAGGCTTATACCAGGATTTGAATTGGGTTCTAATATTCTCCATCAACTGTACCAAACTCATCACCAGACATGTAAAATTTGCCATGTTCAAGAGCCTTAAATACAAACAGGAATTCAGATATTGATACTGTTAACACATGTCGAAGAAATATGATAGGAACACTTGGTTCTAGATATGTCGCAAGAATGCAGCAAACAGATTCTTAAGAGATGATTAAAGGAAAAACGAAGGGACTACACTTTGTTTAGTCATTTCTATATTTATTGCAAACAAATAAACCTTCTTCTGATGAGGTTTTTGGTACTTGCAAATCATTTAGGTCTTGGTCAACTTCTATTTTCAATAAATCTGCATCTTTGTAATGCTAAAATCTGAAATATAAATATCTTCTAAAGAAAGCAAATCACTGCAAATTCATTCCAAATTGATCACAAGAAGTTGGGTTAATAGATTTGAAGTAATAATTGGAGCTGACGAAAGAATAGAGAAAAATAATTTAGAAGGGTTTAAGCAAAAAATTGTTACAAATTTTGTGCTTATGCTTATGAGACAGACACAAAGATCTAGTTTCTTGACCTTTTTTCAAGTCAACTCAATATTTAGTTCTGGTACAGCATGACAGAGAAGTGAAGAAGGAAGAGAAGCTCATACTGAGCAGTTCTCTTTCGGCATAAACTAGATCAGTGTGGAGTTTCTTTTTATTTCACAAAACAGTCAATAATGTACACTAACCAAAATTAATAATTTTAAGCCAGTTTACAATTATTATGATAGTATTTAGTATTGTACGTCAATAGAAGGAGCTGTCTCCATACAACATATAAAAATAACAAACTTAGTTCAAAGAAACTTTCAAGTGTTGTTGAAAGCATATTTTCTGAAAACTACTGCCAAGTGAAAAAGATTCACTTATGGTGACTTGAAACTTACTAGATATTGTAAAATAGGTTAAGAGCAGAAAACATGCTCGGGTAATGAGAATTTGAATCATATTTAACTTTCCAAGATTACAACTATCTCCACTATACTAAAGGCTATGGTCAGATGAACCAACACTCATTTGCAATTAGGCAAATTATTGAATCAACAGTATGATAGAATGAAACTAAAAACATTCAAGGAGATAGGGAATGAGCCTTAACTTGAAAAAATAATAGGAACTGAAAAAGGATGATGAAAATAAAGGAGGATACAAAAGAGAAATAGCTTCATTATTAAGAAAGTATTATCTTGACAAGTACAAAAAGCTGCTCTCTTATGTTGGATCTCTTATGAGCCCAAAGCAATATTTTTTCAAAAGAACAAAGAAAGGAGGTGGGGAGGGGGAATGAAAACCCTGAGAAAATCTGATGTATTATTATTATATATTGTGAAGTTTGCATGTTTTAGGAGATTTGTAGAAAATTTGCTTTTGTGACAGTGATGGGAAAATAAAGAAGACTACATACTTTAGAGTTTCATGAAAGCTCTATTTTAGTAAACAAGCCTTTTAGAACTTCTGTTTGACCCATGGTCAAATGATTAGTACTTCATTTGATTTTCAATTTTTATTTATGTAAGAAAGGATCAATTTAGAATGCAGAGTTTTTTTCATTATCAATTTTGGACCAGTAATTTTTCCATCTTAATTTCAGTTGCCTCCCATAGCAACTATTCCTACCATCAGTCTATGGCTGCTAGTAAAGAGTGTGGGTTGAGAACGAAGGATCAGTTCCTGGTGAGAATTGATCCAATTCGCACTGTTCATTACAGGCCATAGATTGATGGTCACAGTAGTTGTGATGTGGGGTAACTAAGTTTAAGATGAAAGAATTACTCGTCAAAAATTAATAATGGCTGACAATGCTCCATCTGATAGAGAAAAGTATCAAGACAGTATTACTTTTGACTAATTTCTTCATTATTTTATAGACTTTTATTAATTTTTTCAGTCAATCCATTTTTCTGTTGAATTAAACACCTGAAAACTGGAATAATCAAGTAAATTCCAGTGAGTCTCACATACCATAACTCACAGCCTAATGATAAGATGTAATCTATGAAAAAAAATTCCAAGATATGGGTTGAGAGTTGGAACTAGAAGATATTATTTTATTTGTATTTCCCCATTTAACTTTAATAGCTGAAGAATGGATTAGAGGAAAATGTGTTTAGCAGTAATGAAAAACAAATATACAAGAATGAAGAAACTAGTCAAAATAAATTGTGCAAAATACTCAGAATCTATTAACAGCAGAGCTCATTTTGTGAAACAATGAAATTCAATATTTAATGATTGATATTGTAGATATTGGCATCATTGATTTATCTAATAAAAATGCTTGTCCTTATTGTCACCATTTTATTATTATTTAATATAGTTCTTTCTTTTTAATGACTGTAATTATTCTCATTTGTGTGGTTTGTATTTTGAAGAAAAAAAACCCCAAAACACTTTGATTACAAAATGAAAATTTCAAATCAAAATTCATCTAATAACTGCATGACAAGGTATGAACTTACTGGTCCACCTTTGTGTGTATGTGTATCTATATATAAGAAATACCTTTTCTTCTCACAGTAGATAAATACTTATTTGAAGAAAATTGCACTGCTACAGATTAGTTGTGCTAATTTACCAGTAATACTTTCCACAAAGCAATATTAATGGAACTACTCAACATTAACACAATACAAAGAAGGCAATCTTATAATTGACTGTTTGAGGTTTTTATCTACAGAAAAAGAAGTGAAATAATCACATTAAGTGGAAAACAAAAATATAAACTTCTAATTCAATTTCCACAAGCCCTCACAGCTGCTTGTTGCGTGGTTGTATGCCCCACCAACCATTGTAATGCTCTTCATTATGATTTGGGAAGATTTTAGTAATTCAAACACCAAATGAGTACTTCATTACTGCTACTTTTGTCAAGAATATTTGAATGCATGAAATAAACAAAAGAAAGAGAAATGTTCACTGATTTTTCCTTAGAAGACGAATGAAAGCAGTTGCTTCAAGATGTTCAAGAGTTGATTGAACTCTTCAGGAGCCAAACTGACAATAGCGCTACGTAAGCAGTTTCCCAAAAATACTTATTTTCCTCCATCTCCTATAATACTATTGTACAATCATTTTTTCCAATCATTATATTTGGGTTTGAATATGATTGGTGATGAGTAAATGAAATTGCAAAATCACTTTATAAAAATAACTTCTAACTATATATAATGCCTGGTGACTAATTTTGAGATCATTGCACCATTTTTTCTGTTACTGCTTGGACCAGTTTAACAAGATAAAAAAGTATCAGATTAAGCTGAAAATGAGGATAAATATAGAAAAGAAACACCATGGTCAGCTCTCAAGATATTATGTCTCAGTGACATAAGATTTGAGACTAATTTTTACATAGACATTATGTGTAAATTATACGATAGAGTACACATGATTACCCAGGTAGTGGATTACTTGTGCACTGTCATCTGAAGAAACTATCTTCTTTTGACAATCTTAGATTAAAAATGTGATAGATTTTAGAGCTTTTAAAAATGCAGACCCAACCCATTGATGTGTGAATCAAAGTTATCGAGTAACGCAGAAGTTAATTTTGCTATGGAAAACAACCAGAAGAGAATGAAGAAAATAGAAATAAACAATTATGAAATGCATCAATCAAAACACAACTGTGCAGATTATTGCATGAATTGGCTGAATTTAAGAGAATCTAAATTAGTCTCAATTAGCAATTCTTGCCATGAACTAAACCTCTAGATTTTTGACAAACAAAATTATTGCATGAATATCTACGGTGATTTTTTCAGCTTGTGGCAAAATGTTGTATGTTTCTAATGATCTATACGCCAAGTTTGCATTCATTATCTGAATAAGTAAGAGCACTGCATAAATACATAAGTATACTCAACCATTGTATTTAATAAGCAGTGAATACATTTGAAAAATGTGGGCTAGGTTACTGAATTAATCCCAGATTCAATCCTCAGGAAACATATTTGAAAATCATACATTGACAGAACTTGATAAATCATTTTAAAAGTAGTTTTGAGAATGCTTTGATACCATTGGTTAACACACATAAATTTAGGTATATATCAAAATGATTGATAGAAAGAGATATAATTATATGTATGCAGGATGTTAAAACGTCGAGCATTTCAAAATATATAAACATAGAAAACACAATTTCATACATACAACAAATGTATATTATGAAATATGGATATATTATACAGAATATAGATAAAACAGTATGTTTAAAAACATCAAGATATAGTTTTCAAATAGAAAGCATAAAGAGTCAAGATACTTAAAACAGAAGAGACTCAGATATTCAGCCATGAAGAAATGAATTAAAAGAAGATTGAGAACTCAAAGTCTGTTGATCTGGCTTTTTTTTTTTCAAGGAATGGTATAAGTGGCAGCATGCAAGTCAAATAATCCAGGCTCTTTGAGTTATCAAGTTTCCTTTACTTCAGATTTCAAAACAAATTTATTAGAAATCAATAAAGATCAGTTTTAGTAAGCAAAGTTCAGTACAGACATGAGACAACCAAATTTTTTGTTAACTCAGAACATTTTGACATTTCAAAATATTTCTCTTCCTCCTAAACTTTGTAGAAAAAACATCTAAAGAAAATGCAATATACCAAAAAGCAACTATTTTGCATTTTTCACATGCTTTCTTCCATGCAACATATTTAGAGACAGAATCATGCAATGCACAGACAAGACAAACTTTGTTAGCAGCACTGAAAAGAAAATAGAAAAAAAAAACACTAAAAATATCTGATGAAGAAAAATATTTGAGACACAATACTACTATCTAAGAATTATATATATATATATATATATATATATATATATATATGTATATATACCCCTAACACCACTTTTCAGGTTTATTGATATTTTGATTTCATATATTGAGGTGATGAAAAGTTTGTCTGGTCTTTCAAAAAAGAGATTTGATCTCACTTAACACATGACTTTTAGGAAAGTATAATCTTAGAATATCTAACTATGTACAAAAACTGGAAATACATAAGAAAGAAATAAGGCAAAAAATAAAGAAATCAAATGGGACTACTGAGCGTAGCTTTATACTATTTTTTTAGTAAAATATAGAGCAGGTTGAAGTTATTAGTTTTATAACCCACATTTTAGGTCTGCTATGTCTAGAAAATTAGGTGAAAATTGTATACGATTAATCCGAGGAAGCAAGAATATTTAAAATAGACAGTAAGGAATAACCAAACCAAAAGTAATATTCCTACCTAATTGATAATGTGGAATATAATCAAAAACATGAAGAAATAAACTAGAAAGAAATGATATTTGCCATGAAAGAAAACATCCTGATCTGAAGTTTCAATCTTTTTCTATAAATTTTATACCTAAGAAAATTCTGATTAGTTTTTAAAGTACAAAATTAGATTTAAAGAAGGAGAGTTTTTATTAAGAAGTTGAATTAAAATAAAAATGTTAAAAGATAGAAAATGCATCTTCAAAATGAATCTTCTTCAAAAACTATTGATTGAAATTAGGAACAAAATAGACAAAAGTGAGAACAAAACCTTGAAATTCATTAAAATCAATACAAATTTTATAGTTCCACCAAAAATGTAAAAAGTAACAAAAATACAGAGAAAAAGCAATAATAACATGGAATATTAATACAAAATAGATTTAACATTTATATAAGACTGAAAAACACTTTAAAACCTCAAACTTGTCACAAAAAAAGCCACAGAATAAAAAATAAAAGCTTGACATCAAAAGATTATTCACTCCAAATGAAGCCAAAAAAAAAAAAAAAAGACACAAAAATGGTAATCTTCATAGTTGATATTTATTTCCAAGTTCACATTTTGTAAAAATTGTGAAAGAGAGGTAGGAAAATAATAAAAAGACAAGTAAAACAGTCCCTGAATCTTATAGAGTAAAAAAATTAGTTTTGATGGAGAGGAAAAAAAAAGCAGAAAAATACACAAAACATTTTAACACAACTTATTGCAGGTGGAATGATATAGGAGGCAGTGGGAATTGAGGAAAATGTGTTGAGCAAACACAAAAAAAATGTAAACAACCAACAAAAAAAAAAAAAAGAAAAAAAAAAAAAAAAAAGGAGAGAAGTCCTGGGAAAGAAGATGAAAAAATTGATCAATTCACCAGAATATTAGAAGGGACATAGCAGTAGTAACCAGAAATATAAGGCTGGATGGAGTGAGGGTCAACAAAAAAAAAGAAAAAAAAAAAAGAATAAAATAGAAAAAAAAAAGATGTGATAAATGTGTGTGTTTACTTACACCACGTGCCAATAGGTTGCAGGTCTGGGTCTGGTGGGAAGACTTGAGGGATCCCGTGCGAACATGTTCCCGACGCTTATGAAAAAAAAAGACAAAGCCAATAATAATGGGGAATGTTGACACGAGAACGCACAAAGATATCTCCAAAACAAGATAGAAGGGACCACAGTTGCCCATAAGGGTAATCACAGTCCTTGATATCAAATCCATGGCAAAGGAAACATCCAAACTACTTGTACCACTTCCTTGCACAGTCTGTGTGATGAAGTGAAGTCTAGGACATTCTGGAAATCAGCTAGAACGGGTACAACTTCTTTAAAGATAATGAACTTTTCTCCATATTGATGGTGTGGGTCCATTCTCACAAAAGAAGGATTTAAACAAATATTTGAATACTCGCTGGAGAGAAAAAAAAATGTTAATGCTGGACTTCTTCAGAAGCAAAATGAAGAATGAAAATATAGAATCAAAAAGTGATCTGAGATTTTCCCAGGGTTGTCAATCCAGGTAGCAGTTCTTGAAAGTAACTCTTGCAGTTCGGAACCATTAGTAGCCTCTGGTCTCATACGCACAATATAGGTAAAAAGGTAGCTGTTATACCTGTTTTTACTTATATTTACCTTTCTCAATCAGTGTTCAATTATAAAAAGTACTTGTAGGGTTCTCTTTATCTCTTCTAACAGAAGAGACTGAATATTAATTTGAAATACGTATGTAAATGTATACATATATGTGTATGTTTATACTGGAAACCTATATCGAAATAAATTACCCGGCTTGTGGGGGCTGCCGTTCAAGTGGTTAATATTCATCAACTGAACTCAAGGTGGTGCACAACAGTTTACTATTCCATGGTGACATTGCAACTTTTTGTGATTTATTTTTTAAAAATTTGTCCCAAATTTGAAGGTGAGTTTGAAAACCCATCCTGCATCTCATTCAGCACAGACAACAACCGACTAACTCCCAGGGTATAGATGACAACAGCAACAGAGAAACGAAATGCAAGTTGCAGGCATTGGCAGAGAGACAGAGGGGTTGTGTGAACTTCCGTCTGGGAGGACAAGGGTGTTGAGGGTTTCTCTCGCTCACTCTCCTCTCCAAAAGCTACTGGTGCTAGGTCATACTGACTGTAAGTGGGAGATGGTTATGATCATAACAGCAATAAGATCAACAATAACAAGTTGGTACAAATGAAGAAGGTGTTCCCCCCAACTAATGGCAGTGACAATCAGATCTCAGCTGTGTGACGAACATTATTTTTCTCCCTTTGGTTCAGTTGACAAGTAACTACTGCTGCAGACACCACAACATAGTAAAAACTTTGAATTTATCCATCCTTCCGTTTACACCATGTGTGACTGGTTGACTGCCAAAGTGCCAGCAGCTGGTGGGGGTAAGAGGTGTGTGTGTGTGTGTGTGTGTGTGTGTGTGTGTGTTTTAAAAGATGTCTGTGGAGAAGGAGGTGGGAAAATAATGTGTGTGTGTGTGTAGCTGGGAAGGAAGGAAAGCGGATGGGAGATCCATCTAATTCAGATGCAGAATAAAATGAGTCAGTGGTGGTTGTTGTTGTTGTAAAAATAAGAGAGAAGATTTGTTCCTAAATGTGTGTGTGTGAGAGAGAGAGAGGAGTGAAGGAAAGTTATTGAACAGTTGGTAAACTGCGAAGTTGAGCTTTGAGGGGAGAAAATTAGAAGAAGAGGAGGAGGAGAGGTGTAGGAGGAGAAGGAAGAGGAAAGAAGAATCTAATGGTAAAAGGAGAGAATGGGATGCAGAGAGCAGTTGGGGAAGAAAGTATCAACAAATTGAATGGTAGATAGGACGGGAGACGGTAAGAGAAAGAGAGGAATATTAAATGGGAGGAACAGAGAAGTGAATTACATAAGAGAGAAAAAGGAAGGTGAAGTAGTTGAAAGAGGAAAAGAACTATCACAAGGAAGGGAAAAGAAAGATATCAAGAGAAGCAAAATCACAGGTGAGAGAGAGAGAAAGAGAAGGGGGGGGGTATTAAGTAAAGCACAAATGACAGGTGAAGAAAGGAAAAGCAGAAAGTCCTGCTTTCAAAAACTGCAGGAAATACAAGATTGCACACACAAATACACACCTATGCAACACATATATTTGCGTGTTTGTGTATGTGCACAAGAGAAAAGAAAAAAATATGTCAACAGCTGGTGGAGAATGAGTTGGAATAATGATGAACAAAAATTTGTGGAAGCAGTCTGATATGTATTTAAATAGGTAACCAATTTTAAAGAGAGAATATTTCACTTTCATTCAGTTTGATATGTAAGGGAAAAAATAAGAGAGAAAATATACATGCATGTAATGCATACTAATTGTTCAATGACAATAAAATGCACACAGCTAAAGAGTCAGAATTATAAAAATAGAAGCCCACTCTGAAAATATACAATCAAATTAATAAAAAACTTTTAGTCATTAACTAAGTTTGTGTAAGTTTTTACAGATGAGGAATGCAGTAATGAAATTTACATGTGCATATTAGTCAGCTCACATGTTACACAAAATGTAGAAATTTCTTTTTACTGATATTAATTTTTATCTTTTCACTATATATATATATATATGTGTGTGTGTGTGCTTGTATTGTGAATAACACTTTTCAATGAGAGAACAGATATTACTCTCTGATTCTAGGCAGAGGTGCCAGTCCATATGTAAATAGTCCTGTCATGTTAATAGGTACTATGCTGGAGACTATCTAAAAAAGATGTGCAATGTCTTAATCTTTCGAACACATAGGCCTCGAAAACAATGTTTATTGTTTATGTAGATAACCACAGAAAGATAATAATAGTGGTGATTGCTTCCCTCTTTCATGTCATTTAATCCATGTTTTGTTAGGATTTTAGCTGAGATGCTTCTGATTAATGTATCCAAATGCTTTAAAAGGTGGATTAATGATCTTATCACTGTGTACTGTTTCTGAAAACAAATGAAATAATCTACATTTGGATATAGGGTGGGCAATGTAAAGATGCCTATGAAGAAAGCTTATACTTAGGTTTTTCTCTGCAGTGTAATGATAATCTAAATTATAATGAGACATTTATACTAGTGGGATTGAAGTCCTATTAATCGAACACCCTTTAAACTTTATTGTCAACTTTTTGGTTTAAATGGTGATTTCTGTTTTTTTTTTTTATGATGCCAAAAAGCTTAGACTTATTAGTATCAAAATATGAAATGGCTGGTCACAAAGTTTTTTTGTTTTTTCTGATTATTGTTTTTGTAAGTCCATCTTGAAGTAAGTACATAACTTTTCAAAAGAATTGTTTTTCATCTTGCAAGCTAAGCAAGAGCCTTTCTAGACAACAATGTTTTTGTAGTTTGGTGTTTTGATCCTGTGAATGTACGAATAAATCTTGGCCATATAATTGTCACTTAATTTTTTCCAAATGCTTCAATAAGTAATGAAATTTGATAGACCCAAAATTGTGGATTTATTGATATGAAAGTAACTTAGAACTAATAAAATTAATCCCTTTGGAGTAAGTTTTCATTGCATCACATATCTATTATGTTGATGATTTTGTAAGGGTTCTATTTGTAATAATATATAAAACAATATTTCGTGAAATGGTCTAATTGAAGGAGATTTGAAACATGTAGCGATATCTTTATGGGGGGGGGGTGAATTTCAATAAAATTAATGAACACAGCAGTTGTAAATCCCCCTACATAAAGCTTACAGCTTTAGAACATATTTATACCTATAAAACATATCAATGATAGGGCTGTTATTTACAAACAAATTCATAATCAAACATTTATAATAAGGCTATCATTTTTACAGAATTTCGCACTATATCTGTAAAACCTTTTCTGGTATAAGCCAGTAAGTTGCTGGAATATTTAATTTTAAGGGAAATATTTTAATGATAAATAAATTGCAAGTAGAATCTGAAATTGTGATTAGATCATACATTTACAATCCAGTACATACAAGATGTAACATAAAAGTTTGAACACCCTGCATGGAATGAATATAGCACAGACTTTTGTATGCCAAGATTGCAGTATACATCCCCAGGGACACAACTTCAAAGGAGACAGTGGAAACTAAGTGTTAGGGTATGTAATAAAAAAAAAAAAAAAAAAAATTGTGGTTAATTATCCCAACTTTTGGGTAACATCATATACCAAGTGGGTAAAGAGGTCAATAAGTCAAAGTTATAGGGAATCATCATCATCATCAGCAGCAGCAGTTATAAGTCCACTACCAGATGACGGCCTATCCCATCTCCTCACATGACAACCTTGATTGTGCTAATCTCTGCCTTGTCTCACTGGCTAACCTTCCTATTTCATCCCTCCATCTAGTCTGGTCTTTTCTTACTAAGTTTACAGTCCTATGTGCACTTATTGGATTAATCTTTTGCTCCATCTGTTGTCATTTCCTCTTGCTAAGTGTTCAGCCCATCTCAATTTTTGTTGTTTATTGATTTGTATAATATCTTTCAACCTTGTTCATCCATGGATCCACAATCTTTATCTCTCTTAGAATTATCTCTAGCATTGCTCTTTCCATGCTACTCTATGTGATTCCAAAAAGGAATGTGGTTTTATATTCGGCATTGTCAACTGATACTTGGGAAAACTAAACTATCCATCATTCTTAAATTTGCTTAAAATAGAGGAAGAATTTGTTGATCATATGGTCCCTGAGGAAATGGAGACATGTTTAAATAAGATCTGTTCGGAGAAAATCAGTACATTACGTTGTTTTCATTTTTTTTTTCTTCCATAGAGAACAATATTAAAAATGAAAGATTTACTTATGTAACTGAATTTTTTTTTCTGATTCATTGTAAACAGAACTACAGTTCATTATAAGCCTTGACAGCAATGGTGTCTACCCATGAAGTTAGACTACATAACGCAGTGTAAACTATTCACAGTTGATTCAATAGTATTAAGTCTAGAAATGGAGATACCGATGATGAAAGGATGAAGACTTAAACTTGAATTTAATGATGTAGAATTATTGACTGTAGTGGCTACTGGCCTACTAAATACAGTTCAAGCACTTTCTGGAGACTTCAAGACTTCAATAGCAACTATATCATATCATCTCAAGGCAATAAGGAAGTTTAAAAGATGGAAAAATGGGTCCCACGTGAACTGAATGAAATACTCCATGACAGTGCAAGACCCCCACATCTCTCAGCTGACTATTTTTTAAGCTTGGGGAATGGGGATATGAAGTCTTACAACATCTCCTTATTCACTTATCATTCCTCCAACAGATTATCTTTCCAAGCATTTTGTACTACATATCTGGGATAAAAGGCTCAACTATAGTGAAAACATGATTTGTACTTTCACTGAATTTGTTTAGAAAAAAAAATTTTCATGGAAATATCATATCATTATTAGGTTGAGAGATCATATGAAAAAGGCTATTGCTTCAAAGGGATAGTATTTTGATCAAACCTCATCAATTATCTTACTATTAAAAAATGACACTTCTTATTCAACAACCTAATAGAATGAAGTTTTAAAGAAAAGCCCAAGAACATGAGAGAAAGAAACATCAGCTCAAATATTTCTGTATAAGGCAAGGTTATTTGTCATCTGGTAAAGATCATGTCTCAGCATCAAAGGAGATTTGGGTGGACACTTTGAAAAATTCAAGTTTTTATGGAATTGTAAATTTTCAACACTTGGAAATGCCGAAATAGAGAGACTTATTGGGCTAAAGAGAAGAGAAGAGGAAAGGAAAGAAAAAATTGCGCTCCTTGGAAAAGTCGTTTAGTGTGTCAGTTGTGGTTCTGCAACTTTGGCATTTAAGGTGGAATTCTAAAATCAGTGTGTTAGTTGATTGAATAACTTTAGAGAAACTTGAAACTTGTACAACAAATAGTTTCAGGGCAAAGTTTGGAATGCAATTCCTTATGGCTCTTGTAACCAACCAAGGCTATCAACCTCCTGACAAAACCACAAGGACAAAAAATAGAACAAAAAAAAATTTAAAATTTAAGCAGGGAAAAGGGAAGAGAAAAAAAGTAGTCACCATCCTAAGACCACACACCCATACTATATATATATATATATATATATATATATATATATGGATAGAGAGAGAGAGAGAGAGAGGCGGGGGGTAAGGGGGAAGATAGACAGACAGCATAGGGGGGAAGAAGGAAGCTCATAATAGGTACATATTCATTTGGGTCATATATATATATATATATATATATATATATATATATATATATATATATATACACACACACACATGAACATGTAAAGAGGACCTATACATAGATATTGTGGATGTTTTCTGGTTGCAAGAGGCTACCAATCTATCTTCAAGAAATGATTATCTTCCATGATATGAAAATAAAGATAACTGTGAGCCTCCTAGTAGATCTTCAATATGATTGCTCCACTAAAACGGAGGAGGTTGAAATTAAACAAGTGTCATTTCACGCCTGACTCACAGTTGATGTGGTGAGTAAGGTTAGATTTTTTTCAATTCCTTAACACTTGGGGCCACACATTCTGACAACCAACATTACCCCACTTTTCTATGATCACCACCAACAGTAAAATCTGATCGATACATTCATCACAAATGAGAGGGGGGATATCTGAGTTATCCTACATATAATGAATTAGGAATTGCTCATATTTTACAGTTATTGTTGTTTATTTTTTGGTTGACATAAAAATCTAGAGAAGTTCAAAAGAGATAAAGGTGAGAAAAACTCCAATAGAAAGTGTGGAAGGAGACAGAAGGGAAAGAGGGGAGAGGGAAGGAAAGCAAAGGGATGAAGAGGAGGAGAGCAAAGGGATGAAGAGGAGGAGAGCAAAGGGATGAAGAGGAGGAGAGCTAAGAGATGAAGAGGAGGAGAGCAAAGAGATGAAGAGGTGGAAAGTGAAGAAATGAAGAGGAGGAGAGCAAAGAAATGAAGAGGAGGAGAGCAAAGAAATGAAGAGGAGGAGAGCAAAGAAATGAAGAGGAGGAGAGCAAAGAAATGAAGAGGTGGAGAGTAAAAGTGAGGGGAAGGAGAGGGAATGGGGAAGAGGAGGAGGAGGCAGGAAGGATGGTGTTTCAGGGTTATTGAAGGAAAAAAGAGAGAAACATGTAGAACAAGAAGAAAAGAAAGAGAAAATGGGGAGTAAGAGGAAGATAGGAATGAAGAGAGAAAGTTTATTCACAGAATAATACCCCTTCATTTTCCACAACTTTCTAACAAGTTATTCCTGTATTACTCAGGGATGAATTATTGATTACTATCAGTAACTATTGAAGCATCGTTAATTCTCTTATTTGTTAGAGCACATCATCCGTGGCAAGAAACTTTGTAATATTTTGTACTGAAGAGGATATAAGAATTCAATCCCACTCCCAATAGGTAAAGTAGCGAGAATGTTAATTAACATCCTTTGGCACTGAATGAATTAAATAGCTTTTTGTTCATTGCCGCTATTTAGAAATTAAGTTGTCAGGAAATAATCATACTAAAAGCACTTTTAGTTTTTATGGGAAATCCTAATATGTAATGCCATACATCACATGCATATGTAATTCAAAATTTAAAATATATATATGTGTGTGTGTGTGTGTGTGTGTTCACGTGATGTATTTCTTGCAGAAGACATCATATGAATTTGTTTGATAATTACAATCAGATTATGCTAAGCTTAGATAAAAACAGAAAAAAAAAAAACTGATTACAAACAAAAAAAGATGCTTCCATTTGCCTAGTTTACAACAATATATTGCAGCAGTTTTTGATAGGTAGTGTAGTTGATTAAACCAAAGTAGAAATGTTGCAACTTGTATAAAAATTAGACATAGCTAAATGTCGATCAGGAAATTTTAGGCTGCAGTCAGCAAAAAAAGTGTAAGTTATACTTTTGAGTTGATCTTCAGATTAAAAAGGAATAAAAAAGGGAAGCAATAAAATCTGTTGAATGTATGAATTCAAATATTGCAGTCAAGTCTAAAGAATATTAAACGTTTGATTATGGAAAATTTCAAGGAAAAGATCATAAATTGTGATGAAACTATGATCAGACGTTTCTTCCTGCCCATTGGCAAATATAGATAAATACTAATATCATAAAAGTAACCATCTTTCTTTACAATTTCAAAAGTATTTTTAAAAGTAGTAGTGAAGCAGTGGTTTTTCTTGCAATCCAAAAGTAGAACGATCCTATAAAAACCTTTTGTGAGCTGAAATGGTACAAAGCAAAGAAGCAATTACCATTATTTCATATTTGTGGGAAATTTTTTTTTGCGTTCCCAGACCCTAAAAATGATAGTCTGAGTTGTCAGAAGTTATGATGGTGGAAAGTACAGAAGGCTTGCATGAAGGAGTGAGAGGAAAAGGGTGTGATCTGCCTCAATAATTGCTCACTGCAAAACAAATGCTGAATGCAATTTTTGCTGTTTTTTTTTTTTTTCTTCTTCAAAAAAGTGGCATAGAGTGAATTTTCAAAAAATGAGAGATATCTGTAGTTTAATTATTACATTTCCATTAGTTTTATTCAAACTTTTTGTTTCCTTTCAACATTTGTTGCCTTTTCTATTCAAAATCATATCTTCCATTGATCCAGTCTTTCGCAGTTAAAACCTGTGGGAATCTGGAATGAAGGAGTCATTTCCTATTGGATTCAAACTGGCATCCCATACCTTGGAGGTTTCTCTCATATTCTCAATGCACACAGTTGAATTTTCCAGATGAAAATGGATCAGCTAAAAAGCAAATTAGGTGGAGATAACCAGGGGAAAAAAAGTAATGATTTTAAAAATTTACCCTGGGATGAAGAATTGTTTTTTTCAAGAGTGTTTTATGTAAATTCAAAAAAAAATGAAAAGAATTAATGAAGATGATGAGAATGAAAATACAGAATGAAAGTAATAGATGCCTTATCATATTAAAGTTTCTTGCTATTGAATTCAAACGTTCTGAAGAGCCCAATTAGGGGAAGCAAGAAATTAAACTTTTTCTCTAAATATTTGCTAGGTTTTTTAGAGGAAAATACTTATAGGATAAAACAAAGAATCATCATTATCACCTCTCACATAAAAAAAACATTTCATTTTTTATGTTTTTTTACAGAATATATTTCTTCTTTTTGTTCAAAGGAGTTAAGAGTTTGATACTTTTCTACAGAGTCAGTTTGTGACTGGAAAGAAATCAATGAAAAATTTCATAAAGACTTTATAAAGAATCCCTCCAGATTGATGACATAACATTCTTTTGATAAGGAGAGTATAGACAAAAATTATTGGTAAGGCAAAACTGAGTATGAGAATGAGAAAATGATTGAATGTGAAGTGATGCAAGGGGAGGTAAAAGGAAAAAAAAAAGAAGATACTTTGTTAAAGTTGCAGACCTGAAAAAAATAAGTGAGTATTTCTAGAGAGAGAGAGAGAGAGAGAGAGAGACAGTCCAGAAGGAATTGATAGAATACCAGTTGATATAAATGAAAAATATCCTCATGTGAGGATCTTTAAAGAGATGTCAAACTTGAGGTAGAGGAGGCAAACATTTTTCTGAAATCATTAGACACTTTTCTAAACAGTAAAAGAAAAGAAAAAAAAAAGGAAAAGATTCTCTTGGAGATATTTTTTCCTGATGAGTCTACATGATATTTTTTCAAGAGCTGGAAAAAAAAATATGAAAAAAATGGTGAAGCGGACATTACAGAACAATTTTCCTTCAAGAAATGAATGAATGAAAATGACAGTCTTCACTCGAATCTTTCATTGTATGGAAAAAAAACAAACAATATATTATTGTTTCAAAGTTGATCTTTTTCTTTTAAAATCAATTTGAAGGGGAGGTATTTAATACGAAGAAGACACAAGATGTGCAGGGATTACTTAGATATTTAAAAGAAAAAAAAAAAAATCCTCCTCAGTAACTTTTCCATCAAATAGATGTTGGAGTGCTCTTCTTAATGCTCAGATGAGTCCAACAGTTTCCACACAAGATACGATTTGATATAAAAAATTAAAAAACGAACACTTCACACAGATCTAATATTATTCTCTTGTGATAAGCATGATTATTAGCTAGATAATCAAAAGACAAAACTTTGAAGAAGATTAGAAATAATTCAAAATTTAATAATTTCAAGTAGTATTCCTTTCATCTTAATTCTAGTTGTTTTTCCTATTAACTACTCAGACTGTTAATCTACAGCAGCGAATAAACAGTGCAGATCAGAAGTAAAGTGTAAGCTCCGAACACCTATCACTTTTAATAAGGGAAGTTTGCCTATTTATAGCCAATGCCCTACTGACAGCTATTAGAGCTCTTACAACTGGCAGAAGATCAAATCTGAACCTTAGAGTCATCCTTCATTTTTCCCCAATCGTTTGGTGCCATATTTACTTATTTGTACTTACATGTACATTAGTTAGAAACTATCACATAAAACTGTCAACATAAGTTTATTCAGTTTTGAAGTGATTCTGCCTATCTGTCTCTCTATTTATCTATGTATGTGTCAGGTGTTTAGGCCACCCCAATGGAGTTTGAGAGCAGAAAATCTGAACATTTACACCTTATTATGTCTTTTTTTTTGTAATTTCCCCTGCTGAAATAAGTTTTTAGGGACGGTGGGGGGAGTAATTTATGATCTAAGGTCATGCTAAATTGGACACTTTTGATTGGCAGCATTCAAGCTTATTTTTTAAAAATTTTCTTAAATAAGGACGTTTTGGTGAGCACCTCTCCAGCAAAAGACAAGAGAAGTGCCTTATTCATTGATCACCCCCATTGCCAATTTGTCCAACACTACATGTCGCAAAAACATGTTGGTCATGTTACAGTTTCTCACAAGAGACTGAGCAGACCAGTTCCAGCAGTAGTAGCAATATTTGATTCTCGAATCAATTCGAAATATTTTTCATTTTTAAAAGACATCATTGAAACTTAACATAAGTTCAGTAACAACTTGAAATGAATGTAATTACTCACTTTTGCACAAAACAAAAAGTCCATTGTGAAGTTACTGAATCCTGAGCATGAAATATATTCAGGATTTTAGCCAACTAAGTGTGACCACGTTCTTTTTTTTTGTTTTTCAAAACTTCGAAAAGTAGTGTAATGGAATCCAGATTGTTTTTCAATAATCTATCTTTGCTCAGAAAAGAACAGCACTTTTCCAATATATCTAGGGAGGCTGGTATGTGACAAATCTCGCTGTGGTCAGTAGTTAGTACGAATATAAAGAGAAAACTACCTTCAGTTGATTTTATCTCAACTTTTTATTGGCATCTAATGTCATGATAGAAGATATATAGGCTCTGAAGTTGGCTAGGTTGCATATATCTATTTCCATATCTATCTATATACCATTTCCTTTTTTAGCATGAACTTTTACCATGTAGTTGTTTTGTTGAAGAAAATCTGCAGTGGACTCTAATAAAGTATCTGTGTCATTTCAGTTTTCAATCAATTCATTTTATGACACTACAAACCTTAGTTCAGTCCTTTACATGCACATTCGTTTTTACACCAAAGTTTCAACAAGAAAAATTACCAATATTGAAGAAAATTCCAACTTTTGTTTGGATATTCCAACCTCCTCTTATCTTGGATGTTGACACAATGTATCGGAAATCAATGATGGGAAGAAGAATTTGGATTATGAAAATAAAAGTTTGAATGTCAACGACTTTTCATTAAGTTGTAGACAATTGAAAAAAAAAAATGTCTTTACACCTTTCCATTCATGTTATGAATCATGATATTTCAACCGACTATTCTGATCTCATTTGTGGGTTTAGTTTAGAGGTCAGAGCAAGGGATTGGCAGCAAGCAAATCCTTGTTTCAAGTGGCTAATGATGTCAGATTTTCCTCCAATAAGAAAAACTTTATCTAAAAGAAACAATAGGCTCTATCAATATCTAATCCTAAACAATTTACGATATCCACATTCTATCCTTATGTTACTAAACAAACCAAATATGATTCAGTCATTTTAGGATAAAAAATCCCAAACATAAGCTTAATAAATCAATCCTTTTGTCTCATTAAGATAGAATAATAAATGATTGTTGTTTCTATTCATTTGAATACACACCTAACAGAAGCTAAAACTCAGAACAGAATCAGAAGCCCTGACTAAAACAGTAATAAAAACTTTGCACCAGACAAAGAATAGAATGTCTGATATACATATATACAGCTTGGTAAAGAATGTAATCAAAATGAAATAACAAAGTAAGAATTCAATCTCAATTCATAATAATGCATTAATCGTGAATGACTGAAATTTCAGTCATTGCAGTCAAGATGGATTCAAGGCACAAGTGTCAACAAATGTACTTTAGAAGTACAATCCATCTATAAACAGAACATACAAAACCATTTTTCACAATTAAGTTGAGATGGAAAATATATTCATTTGAATCTTCAACAAATATATCTAGTTGAACAAAAGGAAAAATTCCATCCCAAACAAGGTAGGGCTCTTTAACTATAAGTAACATCCTTTTGTCTAAAACATTTTCCTAATACTAAATAATTGCAACAAGAAATCAGTGATGGAGGTAGCTTGAAATGAAGTTTGAATAGAAGCTACGATATTTATGCTTTGTATTTTGAGTAAGATAAAGCTTTCTGACAGCAAGAAAACTTTGCCTTGAATCCCAAGTGATGCTCTTCAGCTACAGATCATAGCTTCAAAGCAAGTGACGACAGAAAATCATGTAAGCAAATGCAATGGAAAAGCTTAAAAGAGGAGATGAGTGTTGACTGGGTAGAAGAAGGTTATACATTCAACTAATGGGCATAATGTAGAAATAGCATTTAGGACTACCAGTCACCAAGTCCTAAGTCATATTTCAATTGATCTATCTAAAAATCAAATTGTCGCATGACCTAGAAGATCATTGGAATACCATGTTGGGTCCTTCATTGCATTTCTCGAAACAGTAGGGGTCAGTTGGAGGGGCCCATCTCCTCCCTAAGTACGCTGCAATAGGTTTTATTGGGTTATATGATAATAGCAGCAGGGAGCAATTTCCGACCTGACAATGATGGATGGATTCAAGCCTTTCTCAGTGCAAAGTGAGTACAAACTAGTTCAGCCAGAATTGAACTGTTCATTAATTTTATTTTCCATGTGATTAACTATTAGACCAATTATGCATCATCATAATTAAAGTATTAGGCATAACTATGACTAAGTTCATATGGAAAAGAAAAGATAAACTTATTGCAATATCAGAGTGAATTCTCTTATCTCAAACTTGTAAAATCTACACTACCCAATAGTTAAATGAATTGTTAAATCATGATAACATTTTTAGTAAGTCATTTGACTCATCTATATAAAACTTAGTGGGTTAAGGGACATAACTTATTAAAGTGAATAATAAAGTTGAACAAAGAAACACTTGGTCAATGTTTGACTTCCTATATATTCAGAATAATTGAGAAGACGTCTTGCAGCTTTCTATAAATAGGAAAAGTGTGTGTGTGTATGTGCATACTTACTAAGTGTGAGAGTCTACTTGTCACTTACCAAGTCATTTCCCAAACCAGCTACAATGACCATAAAAACAAGACATCAGTTAACCTGGAGACTGAGTAAGAAACATTAATTTACTGATTGTACTTGACTTGTGTCACTTCAAACTAATGACACATCAATGACTTCCAGATACAAAAGGAAGCAACTGGCGCCACAACTTTCAACCCAAATGATCTTTTATTATTGTTTGCACAAATACAGAGAAGTATACAAGAAGTTACTGATGAGTGATTCACTCTTTTCCCAATGAATTTCATTGTAAAAGGAGGATTAGTTTGATTTTTAACAGAAATTATAACCAACATGGAATACTAATCATCATCAGAGTGACTTTTAAAGATTATTTTCATGTTCGCCTCTCCTTTCATATTATCTTTTCATCATGGAATTCATTTATTATTAATTCTTAGAATGATGTAAGCAAGTACAGAATTAATTATTTCACACTTTGGTATTTTTCCATTCCACCAAGAGACACAAACCCATTACTTAACCCATTTAATAAATGAATGCTGAAAAAAGCTTTCTGTATAATAATTGTACTTATCTATACTAATATTTGAGCCTTTTGGCTGTGTATTCATGCCTCCTTTCCGTTAAAACTTTGAAGCCTATCAACCCAATATCAAGCATGTAGACTGAAGAGAGGTCAACTTACCACAGTGGCTATGTGAGGTTGACCTTGGAGGTGATTCGAGTTAACCAAAGGTCATTTCTAGTAAATTTTCGGAGCTGTTGGCTACAAGGATGCTGAAATTTAGTATATGTGTACATCTTCTCATGGAAGAGATCACAATCTGTAACATTAACTTCTGAGGTAATTCAAGTTCATCAAAGGTCATTGCTGGTCATTCTGAAATAATTTTCCAAGTTTTGGGCCACTATTTAGCATCTATGAAACTGAAATTGTCCATATAGGTACATCTTCGCATGGCAAAAGTCATATATGCGATGTGGAGAGGTTGTCTAAGGAGATTTCCAGCCAATTTTCAAGGATGCTGAAATTTAGCATATTGGGACATAATCTCACATTGAAAATGATTGGCTAAGCAAGGTTGACCTTGGTCATCCAAGGTCATCAGATCATTTCTACTCAATTTTCCCAGTTACGTAACTGAAATTTGGTATGAAAGCAAATCTTTTCTCAGTGAAGGTTACAGACAATGCAATATTGACTTCGGAAGTCTTTTGGAGTTACCTGAGGTTATTTTTGGTAATTTTAGTCAGTTTTCCAACTTGCTAGCCACAATTTTGCACCTTTGAGATTTAGCATAGAGGTAGATTCTTCCATAGCCAAAGTATTTTGACATGTGATTTTAACATTGGAGGTCACCATATGTCATTTCTGGTCATTTCTAACAAATTCTCTGAACAAGGCCTATTGACTTGATATTCTGCACAAAAACTGAGGTGAGGTCAACTTATCACATAGATAACCAGATATCATTTCCTGGTGATTTCTAGCTAATTTTCAGAAGTGTGGGCCACAATTTATATCAAGGATCACAAAATTTAGCATATGGGTGGATCTTCTCACAGTGAAGATCTCAATCTATGTGACGTTGACTTTTGAGGACATTCAAGGTTATTTCTGATCATTTTAAAACAATTTCTCAAGTTTTTGGTCATCATTTAGCACCTATGATACTGAAATAGGGCATAAAGATCTTTCCAAGGCAAAGGTCATATGCACTGCGTAGTTATCATCAGAAGTCATTTCTAGCCAGTTTTCTGAGTTGTAAGCCACTATATTGTACCTAGGATGCAGAAATATTGCACAAGGGTACATCTTAACACAGCAAAAGGCATAGGTAATGTGAGGTTGAAACTGAAGGTCATTAGAAGTCATCTGAGGTCATTCCTGGGAATTGTAACAAGGCACAAGAACAATCTCTCAAGATTGCTGGCCTTTGTCATACCTATCCCATGCACAGCTCTATATTGATAGTTCTGATGCTGGATCCCCAATCAACCTTTTCTTGCTGGCACCCAATGGGAGAAACACTTATATAGTTTATCTAGAAGCCCTGTCAAACTAAGCGACAATAACTTTGGATTTTTTTTTTGTGCATATTTCTTCTGTAAGAGCTGCTTTTTCACTTGCACAAAGCCTGAATAATTTTTTTTTTCAGTTGTTATGTTGTCTTAGAATAAAAATAAGAACATATTTTTCTAGTCAAGTTATATTTCAGAGAATTTTTTCCTTGGGAAAATGCTGGGTATCCCTGCTAGCATGAAATATAATGTAAAATTATTTTACACACTTCAACAGATGAAAAATAAAATTCAATTTATGGCTATAAAATTGTAGAAAAGTTTTGTTTTTGAAAATTTGCAAACTTGTTCTCTGTACTGCTTATATTTTCATGAAATTCACAAAGCCGATCTTGGAATTTTGCAAATTCATTTTACAGAGCCTGTAGAAAATTAACATTCTCACTGCTTTTTTTTTTTTTTTTTTGGCAACAGCTCCCTCAAAAGCTCTTCTCAAGTTCCAGGGCCCACTGTCGAAAAGGGTTGCAAAAGGAACAGATAGAAAGTCATTTATTTTTTCAGTCTATGGCATCCTTCTAATGTACCAGGGTCCCCAGGGGAGCCATATGGTCCCTGTTTAGGTTGGCTGAATATCAATAAGTACTGAGCAAACACTTAACACCACATGAGAAAACTTCTGTTTTGTTCAAAAAGTCATACTTATAATTTTTGAGTGAAACAAACAAAGAAAATGTGGATAAACAGTATTTTTTTTCATTCCAAGGTTAGGTAAAGTTTTTCGTATAATGATGCAATCTCATGTGTCTGATTGATATCATCTAGTAAGAAATAATCCAAGAAACATATCACAAATTTAAAGTGGATTAGTATACATAACCCGAGTAAAGCCCAAAGTGTATGAACAAATTATTATTGAAATTTGGTCAAGTATACAAACCAACTCTATATATGTTTATTTCTGTAGATAGGTTAAGTATGAATAGATAATTATTCTGAAAACTATCCTTTTATTGTTCAATGGATAAAGCTTGTGACCATAATTGTAGAGCACAGAACCAATTATGTAAACCACTAGTATAAAAAGATACCTTTATTTTCAGTTCAATACTAGAAAAACTCGAGTGATATCACTGAGTTCATAAGTATAAGCAACCAATAAAAAAAAAAGTATCATGGATTTGAAAAATCATCTAATACAATGTTGATCTTTTGGTAAAGATGGTTGAAAAAATCATTTGAAACTTTGATAAATGCTTAAAAAAAAAAACCCAAACTAACATCAAATTTGAGCCAGCAAATCAATTATGTTGATTTTTAGCTAATTTCATTTCCATTTTTCCATACATTTTTGTAATTGCAGAAGTCACATGAATCACATGAGTATGAAGCAAAACAGGAAATGTTACAAATGGTTCTGGTCTGACAATCTTGAGTGTCTTGCTCGTACAAGTCATCAGTTTAACAGGAGCAAACAATGAACCAATCAGCATAGAGATTGATAAATATCAAGTTTCAGTAGAGCTAAGCCACTGAAAACACACCAGTTTGATTGGGAAGCTTTTCAACCTATCAGGTCATTCCATAAGTAATGACCAGATTTAGGGATAGGAAGAAAAGAAACATCAGAAACTTGTTCTATGAGAATTTATTCATTAAGCTAGGTTCCATCATTATCAATAACCTCCTCCCAACAATGCACAAGCTTCATAATGCCATTTAAAAAATCTTTTTTTTATAGAAGTCTTCTGATTAAGAAGAAAAGAAAGTAGAGAGAGCAGTTTCTACCTTTTCATGTGTTTCAAGAATGAGTCTATCAAGAGGGTTCTATTAATCCCAGAATAGGTGGTAATCAAATGGAGCAAGGTGTGGAAATACTTTACCAAAGATTTTCTTAGACGGTGGTTCACTTGGTGTTGTGCATTGTCTGCACTGTTTTATATTCTAGTAAAATATCTATTTTTCACCACAAGTCAATAATCTATCCATTAATGGCGAGATATATGTACAAGAGAACAGATGTCCACTCTTGCTTTATGGTTAGTCTCTGTCAAATCATGAGGAACTGATTTTCCAGATTTAGAAAGCTTTTCAGAGTTGTTGCAGTTGATTAGAGACCATTGAATGGCTTGAATTCAGTGTTTGAGTAAATTCAGGTTACTTCTGCAGCATTATTGCCTATACTAAACTTGGAACATTATCTTTATGTGCTCTGCTGACATGTCAGTCTACAGAAGGGTCAAGTTATTAATTAAGTTAATTACAGTGTACAGTGTTGATATAACTTGTTTGAAACTGTATAAACATGTACAACCAAGTATTGTTACCACTTGAGCATTTTTAATGAAAGTATCATTCAATCCTGGGATGACCTGATAGAGTAAGTTTCATCAACATTACTCAAAAGTACTCAAAAAATTATTACATTGTGATTTGAGATTTCGGTGAGTTAAAGAAATCTTATCCAAGTTTTTCTTTGATATTTATTTTGGAGTAAATTGTTTGACCACTACATAAACTTCTAAAAATAATAACCAACTTTAGAAGGTTTACATCATCAGTCTCTCAACGTCTGTCGTTTGACATAGACCTCACCCAGGATTTGCCACACTTCTCTATCATGGGCTTGCAGGGCCAGTACTTTCTGAATTTGTCTAGCTTGTACCTCCATCTGATATTCTGCTGGCCTTGGTTACGCATGTGATCTTTGGGGACTCATGTTGTGAGTCGCGATGTCCATTGGTTGTCCGCCATTCTTGCAACATGCCATTTGAGTTTTTTTAATGGATTCTATGTCTCCGACTCTTGTCTTTTTGCGGATGTACTGTGCTGTCTTTTGGTCTCTCCATGTGAGGCCCAGAAAGTCTTTCAATTTTTTATCAACTGTTATGGGGTAATTAAAAAATTTCATAAAACTGGATTCTCTACAATGCTTATATATATATATATATATATATATATATATATATATATATATATAACATAAAAGTGTTAGTGAAGCGAATCCTTTACTTTACCATATTTCAACCTCTACTCCAATTCAACTTGATGTTTAGTATTGAATGTATTGAGCACTTTATGAAATAAACCCATCACATAACGGATATTGTATTATGCATATATATATATATATATATATATATAGCTGTGTGTGTGCATGCACGTACACATGAATAGAATTAAGATATTACCGTATTTGACGACTTATAAGAAAAAAAAAAAAAGGCTCAAAATGAAAATATACCCTTATTGTCCAGCCTCACATTAGCCAGGATTAGAGGTGGAGTCAAAAAACTGGGTGACAAATGAGAGAAATTCAGAGAAAAATTGTTTTTTTAAAACACATTCCCTACTGAAATAAGGAGAGTTTTATATGCCATCAAATACAGCTTATGAAGTTTCCTTCTTTTATGCTATAAAGAAAAAGATTATATGATTCCTTTTCAATTTAACCAATATCTGATAACCTGACCTTATTTTTCAAGCTACAACATGATTATACTAAGCCAAGTCACAATCAACTGTTGAAGCTTATTCCATATTATAATAAATCATCATTGATATCAATTCATGTTCTACATAAATTTTCAAGAGAATTGTCTGGAACCTCCAGAGATTTAATGAGATACTACAGCAAAATAGCTAAGTTTTATGATCTGTCCAAGTCAGGATTGAGGTTATGCAGTTGGCAAGCAAATAAGACTTTAACCAATTATTATAACAATTACTCATTGAACAATCTTTATGTAAGCAAAAAGAAGAAAAAAAGGCAATCTATTAAGGAATGTGTTACAGAGTAAGTAGTGGACTGGAAAGATCATTCAGGTCATTATCATTAATTACACCCTTCCTAAGTTCATGAAGGAGGGTAGACTAAAGTGAGGAAAGGGATCTAATAATAATGGAGTTGGACATGTGTTTTAGCAAAAGAGACCATTACATAATTGAGGTATAATTACAAAATAACTTCATTTTTTTTTTTTTTTTACTTGATTATCCTTATTCTCTGCTACAGGTTTACTCCCAGATGAATAGAGGATTTATTCATCAACAGAAACCAATGACTTACACAATTAGTACCAGAGATTTTTTGGTCTATAAGACTTTCCTTTCATTTTTTTTTTTTTTTCATGAGTAATACTAACTGATGTGCTCAAAAATTTTGAGCATCCTTACAGAATGGAGGATTTTAGTAGTTATGGATATAAAAATATGAAATCTTTGGTTTAACGTAAATAAATATTCTGTAGTCAATCAGTGGAGCTCAGGATAAAATTTATAAACATGGAAAATGGAATTAGTTAACCACCTTCAAATTCTGGCCAAGGCTCTTTGCATTCACTTTGCACAGATGCCCTTGGCAGTATTTGGAGCAACAAGTATGTGCAGGAGTTTCTCCTGGGTCCTTCAGTCCATTTCAGCTGGAAGGACGAGTGGATTCCACTCCTGGTTTTCAAATTCAGAGTTGTCCTTTTCTTAGACTGGTTGCCAACCAAGGTTAGAAAGCTCAGTCTACCCTTTTATTTTACCCATAGTTGGGGGAAGAAATAAATTCATGCCTTTCCAAAAGGCATTAGTGCAAAAAGAATGCAAACTATTGCAGCTGGAGTTTGAACTTGGCTTGCCTATTCCATTTTCGGGCCTGTAAGGCTATCTTGCATATCTACTCACATATTTACTAAGACATCATTATCACTTTACTTCAACTAATCCATTTCTTTCTCAAGAGCATAAATTCTTCATTGAACTGACTCAGTAATGAAGAATGGATCAATAACAGTCAGGGTCTGACTTCTTGTCAAGGTACTCAACCTTTACAAAATGCATGTACCATAAATACCAATGTATATTGACAAAAATTCGAGTGTCAGTTCAGGTTCAGACCTACATTCACTGGATAAGAAACATATCCACCAAAAATAAGGCAGCATCATTTTCATCAGACAGTCAAAATCAGGTCCAAATGGACTGATCTGACACATTAAGATAGAGCTTTAATGCTTAAATATATGACTTACATGCCAGCATATATAGTAGGTATTAAATGTCAATATAATGCTTCATTATAGCTTGACAATCCTTCACATTTATAATATCTTATTCAAAAGTAACCAATGAAACTGTTGTGCTAAGGTAGTAAGTTCATCCAAATAAATCAATGTTTATTAATAATATCATCTCATAAACACTCATCTACAAGTTTTGGTACCGTCCTTGGGGCATGTATGATGAATCTGAATACGTACATTAATCATCAATAAGTGAAAAGATAGATGATCAATGCCAGAAACTGAAATATAAATGTGATGTTGCAAACATTATATTAATTTACAAAGTGATTTTGCACTAGACTGGAGCTGTATTTCAAGGTCTAGTGGCTAGAGATGAATTCCTGAAATAACAGGATGGAAATCAAAATGTACAAGTTGTAACCCAGTAGGAGGTTGAAAGATTCTGTGAAAATTCTGGAAAAAAATGGCGTGAATTTTGATCAACTGAATGAAGAGAAAAATGAAGGTTATAAAAGAACAAAATTTTTAAATGAGAAAAACAAATCATGTGGCCAAGGTACCTTGAAAAGTTTCCAGGCTGAAAGAAATCTTGAATTAAAAGATTACACACATCTTTTGTTGTACTGACTACCAGCTTCTTCTGAATACATTCAACGAGAGAGGGGGGGAGGGTGCATGTATGTTTATGTGTGTGTATATATATATATATATATATATATATATGTGTACACACACACACTTACACAGATCTGTAGAAAGTTAAACAGGTGAGAGTTCCGGTTATCATGCAATACACTCAAAAAAGCCAACAAAACTATATGCTTACCATGCAGGGTGATGGTGATTTTTTTCTTAGATTTTTAGTGTAACTCTAAAAGGAAAATTGACTAAAGCTTTTGTCAGACAATAATTCTAGAGAGAAACACAGTGCTCAGATCATGCCATGAAAATACTTTGTGCCTGGGTTGTCAATATACAAACAAAAGGGATAAACACACACAATTTTAGTGAAGTGCTCATTCAATAAACTAGAAACAAGGATATTTCTTTGGATGCTTGAGGAAAGGAACATTGTGATTCGTTGCTAAAGAAACAACCTTCCTTCCAATCAACAAATTTTAACCATCTCTTATAAAGAGCTATCCTTGGTTGTATTAGGGGATATTTTAAATCTACTGTTAATTATACATAGCCATATTTATTGATTTTTATAGAACCTTGAGTTTTCCAAAATGGCCCTTTTTAGAGTCGCAGAAAACAAACATTTTTGAAAAGCCTGGTATCTTTCACTTGATTCAATTGCCCTGATGTCCGTGTTTAAAATGATTTTCCCCCGGTTCATGATTTTTACAATAATCATTGACGTTTTTTCTTTTTTTGCATTTCATGTTCTTATAAGATCTCAGTATTTTATTTGTCTTCTACGATACTGCAAAGACTCTTACTGTTGTTCGAAATTTTAAAAATATTGCAATATAAAAAAGAATTACTGCAATATACCTACATAAATATATTCTTCTATCTTTTCTCTACTACTCTATGGGTCAATCTTTCATTTGCGAGTACTGATTTACAAAGACCCGTGGGAATAGACCAGAGTCCTGCCTCAAGCTACAAGAAATGCGAAAAGTAAGAAGAGGGTAAGGTATACAGACATTGAAATTACACATACTTACTGAGAATGAATAGGACTGGGGATGATAAACGATATGAAGGAGGGGGGGAAAAGGATATTTAATAAATAAGATTATAGTTGTGGAGGTCGGTGACAACTAAAACTAAACTTGAAAAAAAGTGATATATGATCTTCCGATTGTACAAATAAGGAAATAAAAAGATTTAACTCATACAGAAAATTTGATACAAGAATTTATCCTTTTGACGAGCAAAATGGAAGATGATGATAATATCTAGTTTGTTTTTTCTCCTAAGGATGATATGTACAGCGTCTGAATCCTAACTGGTTGAATAAGATTTTAATAAAAACTTTATCTAATCTGTAAATGGAACTATACCTTAGGTTTGTTTTAAATGCAGAAATATCACATTTGTGTGTCCTTCTGTTTCTGTGATTTAATACATATAATACCTCATTGAAATTTTTCCCCTTTTTTCTAAAGGTTCTCCTCATATATATATATATATAAAGTACTGATGAAATATCATTATACTAGAACAGAAGAAGGAATCATTTAAAATTATATAAAGAATAACTGATAGTTGATATGAAGGGAAAATAAAGTGAGATATATAAATCAAACAATATCTAAATATTTCAAAAAGTCACTAAATTATTTTTAATACCATTTGTAGTAAATGTATGCAACTTTTCTGATTTTTCATTTTTCCTATAAATTTACATGGAAAGAAGGATAATAACCTTAAAACCAAAGCCTTCAGAAAATAGTTGATACAAATTTACCAATAAATCAAGTTCTCTCTCTCTCTCTCTCTCAAATATATATATATATATATACACACACACACACAGACACACATGAATTTAATAACAATTCAGAAAATCTTTTAAATGGTAATTTTTTCATTATCGAGAGTACATCTAAAAGATTTTCAAATTTGTCATTAAATTCATATCTTGTCAGATATCATTATCCATTATTATACACACACACACATACACACACACACAATATACATATATATAAATATATATATGCAGGACAAACAGGTACAGCTTAATTGAAGTATCCTTTTCTTTTTTAATGACTACAAACCCCAGAGTTAATTAGATGGAAAAATTAGATTGAGCCAATAATCTGTGCTAAATCTAATTACTGATACTTCCCCGGTCTTTACAGAATAAACTAAATAAAAGTATGATAAATTTTAAAGAAAGGAGATATGAATGACAAGTGTGATTCTAAGGGTTGGGAAAAGGGAAAATATTTATTTTAATATGATGGAAACAGGAGGGAAGGAGTACTGATTGAATATTTTTGAATCCACAAAGATCCTTTTCAACAGAGTTATGGAACTACGAAGGGGCATTCGTAAAATTTATGCGGTGGGGGACACATGGTTTATCAACACCAGCCTCGACTCTTGTAGAGGCCTATGAGATGTTGATAATTCTTAATGAATGAATGAGAAGGTGAAGAGAGAAGTAGACAATGGTGAAATTTCTCTTGCATCCATGTGGGGAACAATGTCTTGGATACCAATCCCTCTTCCTCCCAAATCTGTACAGGCAGCCAGGTAGACCATTGATTATTAGAGAACAGGTGCCAGAGTGAGAACACTTGCTGAGGCAGACTACCAGGTAGTAGGGGTGGTCGCATGTCCCTTCTAACGTTAAGGAATTTATGGACTGATGAAGCTGAGGACATCTACTCAATGCTACAAAAGCACCTTGATTCGATGGTGAAAAAGGAGAAAGAATTGTAGCAGTTGTAGTAGTAGTAGTAGTAATAGTAGTAGTAGGAGGAGGAGGAGGTCGCCGAGGAAGAAATCACACTTACTGGACTCCTGTTATCTGGAGTTTGTGTCCCCATTTCCCTCTTGATGCATACCTGTTTGGATTCATCATCACGAACTTCGGTATTTTGTTTCAAAGTCTGCAATATAAGAGGAACAAAAAAATGTGGGTTTTTAAAAAAGGTGTCCATGCTAAGGGCATCTATTAGACAGGTAGTTGTTTGGGCTGGTGAGATTTTTTTTTTTTAATCTATGAAGAAGATGGCTTGAATGAAAGGTGAAGGAAGTGTCTATTTTAATGGCTAGTAAGTGTTATCCGCAAAAATGATTAGAGATTGAAATGGCAGAGGGAAAGGGGTATGGGTGGGGGGAAAATGTTAAGCTAAACAGAGAATTTATTATTTTTTTTTTTTAAATCAGGAGAGGAAGGAGTTTCTTGTGTCAGGCTAAACAACAAACAAATTGAAACAAGGATCCATGCTGACTTGAAAACATTTCACAGCATAAGACATCACCAGCTCAAGGACAAAATACATGACAAATACAGTAATATTTATTGAAAAAATATATAATACAACATAGTTGAGCAGTCAGTAACAAATCAATCTAATGGATTGGCCAATATGTATAGGTTTCTCTTGGAAAAAATGAAAATATTAAAAATGCAGTGGTTTGAACAAAAAAAAAAAAAAAACTTCTTTGACAATTTATAAAATCCATTTGGAAAAAAAAAATTAAGCAGAAGCCTCACATCCCTTTAATGAATGGAGTTAAATACTAAAAAAAAAAAACTCACTGTAAAATAATTAAAGAATGAAAGTTTCTAAATGAAATTATCTTGAAAAAAAAAAAAAAAAAAAGCAACTTTCTTTTGAGTTCTCCCTCTCGGCTCATTCATTGTCTGATCAAATTCAGACCATGTGAAGATTAAATATTTTGTATACATAAGACAGATCTCAAGTGAAAAAAATAGTTCTTTGACTTGGTTTGAAATTGGTTTTCCTTCAAATTAATTTTTTAATGCAACTGAATACTAAAATAGAACATCAGGCCTCCTGGTTGTTAGTCTACTGCAATTGAAACCTGTAAGTGCTTGGTGGTCAAATGGAATTAAATACAATTCTTGGAGGAATGAAAACACAGTGATTTTTCAATCCAATCTGAGAATTGTTAGAAATTCATCACCGATCATAATACAATGCTAGTATAAAAATAGAAACTTGAAAAAAAAAATTCATTTGTGTTCCAAGAGTACAAAGTAATTGCCTAGTATTTGAGAAAATATAATGCAGATGTTGGAGTCTAAGAAAGCCAACTGTGTTGTAACTGAGCTGTGCGATAACTGTGGGAAGGGTATTAGCAATATTCAAGGGCAGGAAATAGATGAAAGACAGCAATCATCATCTATCCTACAAAAGCTAAGTGAAATTAGAAAAAATAAAGGCATTCTTTATTGCTTGTTATACATTAGATAATATCATCAAAATAACAACAATATTTTAACAAAGTGAACTAAATTTCAGTATTTAAAGACAAAATACGTAAATCAATGACTTGTACTTTTCAACCTGAAAGCTGCTGAGCCATCAGATACCCTGTATCTGAGCTCCTGTGATAATCGCTTTACGAGGACAATCAGTTCCACAGAACATTTCATTAGATGAAAATTTGTGAATAATCAAACCTATGGGATTTCAGTAATTCGTTTCAAATAAAAATATCAGACCCCTAAAAACTTAGTAACCACTTCATAAAAAATATACAATGTACCAATTACTTTTTAAATAATATTCAAATACTAATCATCATGTTAATAATGTAATAAATAATCTTTAAAAGAATAAAAAATGAAAAATCCAGATTCACTTTTACATACAATTTCCTGTTTAATTTGGATTGTAATTGTCTTCCTAGACTACTTTGGTGGACCATTTGTCATAGAAGATCTCTTAGGATGCATGGTCTAATGATTTTTGAAAAAAAAAAAAAAAAAAAAATCTATAATAACACAATAGTTTTTGAGATAATGAACGTAGCAATACAGCACAACATTTCACAACTAGACACAGCTGATGGGATAGATGATAAGCGTCGTAGGAATACACACACATTCATTTTTGTTTATATTTTCAAACTCAGGAGGTTTCGTGATATTTTAAAATTTCGTCACTGACAGATTTGATGTTGGCAATTGGCTACCTATTGCTAAATGAAATTTTTGTATTTTTTCTCAGAAAGTGACAATATTATGCTAAGAGATTCTTTGGGGGGCAATTGAGACCACTTGCTGAGTGAAATTTAATCATAAGACTCTTTTACTATGAAAGGTACCACTGTAATTCACTTCATTTTTGCAGTTGGTTAGCTGGCACAAATGAAGGGGGAGTTGTATCACGACTGTCATCAAATGGGCTTAGGTTGTAGTAAAATAGCACTCAACCATAAATATCGGGCTTACAAGATTGTTTGAGGTTTTTCTGGCTGAGTAGGCAATAATATAGGTAAAAATGTTGGGAGTTCATGATCCATCCACCTTCTATCATAAACCAAACAAACCATGTTATATCAAGGGATAATGATAGGATTTCTTGATATAATCATATTTACATTCAATTTTTCCATTTCCCAAACAATATCTTAATTATGTTGCATTTGTTGAGTAGAAAAGGTATCACTATTCATTTCTACAAGATTTTACCAGAGAAGTAAAATAATTTTCAATAGATTTGAGTAAAATTTCCAGAAGTTGGCTATAATTAAAAAGCATCTCAGTAACGCAAGAGTTAACATTTTCAGGAAGGTCAACAACAGTATGCATTCCCAAGGATAAATTTCCTATAGCATGAAGGTAGAAAGGCCAATTTAAGCAAAATATGACTTGAGTGTTCGAAACGAACAAATTACCTTTACATACCTTACATATGTTTCAAGACTAATCAACAAATAGGGAGCATTTCAAAAATTATCAAAAAAACTAATATCGATGATTACGCTGAGCGATTGATGAATATTATGATATGGTGGTATATTATGTTATTTGAGATGCATATATTAATCAGTTATATATGAAGAGTGATAAACATGAGAACTCAAACTATAATCAACTTTCCAATTCATTAAGTATGACTTATAAAGCTATATATTATTCATTTTATTATCCTCCAACTTTTTCTATATGTCATCATTGATTTTTATACTTTTTGATGCCATACTACCAAAATAATCACATATTTCTCTCATCCCCAAAACCCTGGGCCAGGGCTCATCCTGTCTATAATGTCTATTCCTGAGGAACCCACCCCCGCCTGGCAGCATCTCTCCATTGTACTAGAAGAGGAGGTTTGTGGGTTGCCCTGAAGCATTTATGACATTGGCCATGAGGACTGGGAATTTCTTACTCGTACACTTGTGCACCTCCACATTAAACAGACAGTGTCTTTGCCTAGCCATTTTGTAAATCCCTCCAATATACCTTTCTATTATTTGATGGCACACTGAGATTTAACTAACACCACCTTCTTTCTTCCATCAAATTAATATAAATAAATGAGGGCTTCAATCACAAATGCAGCTAATTTACAACTCAAGGCATTGAGTTTAAAGTGGTATCTGATCTGCATCAAAAAAATCTTCATTCATACACTTCGTATCTGACTAACTGTCAACAGATTTCAACAGAAAGCTTGAAAAGTGAAAAAAAAAGTACTTTTTTTTTTCTATTTGTGGCATAGGTGCACAAAATTCACTCATTTTTTCAAAAGACAATTGATATCAAGATAAGATTGAACCCTGACAAATGCTTCTTCAAAAAATAATCTCCAGTCTTCTTTTGAAAGTATGGTATAGATAAATTGCAGTCTAACAGATAGTGAAGAGTTTACATGGAAGTTATGAAAATTTATGTATTAAATGTCTTTTACGTTGCTATTAGAGGGTTACTGCATGATCATCTATGCAAAGGGTTAACTAGTTAGAACAGAATGTTATTTTCAACAAATAAAAATCAGAAGTGAAATTAATGTTTCATCAAAACAATTCGAAATGATGAATTCTATAATGATTACACATTGCCTAGACAATCTGGTGTCACATGACGTAGTCAGTTGGTTGAAGTCCATTACTAAAAAGGTATGTAAGAGAAGGATAGTCGATTCTAAAGGCAAGGTAAAGCATATAAACTCCCAGTGGTTCATTTAGAAGTTTCAAAGCTCACCATATTTCCATGGTAGTATTATCTATTTGATATTGTAGATTTCATTTCTTACATACAAATCTACAAGGGTTACACCAAGGATAAACAAAAATCTTTTCTTCTCTCAAAAACATTCTTGTTGAGATTAGTCATTTAGTGAGAACATGTTTCAGCTGAGAACACAATGGTTGCTGGCACACAACTTCCTTTTGACGCTTTGATCAGAGAGGCAAGCGAAGTGAAAAAGTCCATACCAGATAAGGGGATGTTGGTGTACATACATGCAAGGTGAGAAATCTAGGAACATGATACTAAATGCTTCAGTAGAAACAGACCCTGCAAAAAATGGCAGGTCTGAAAAGAAAGCTCAAAGTGCTGGGTATATTTAGGAATAGGTAGCATTTATTTTCAGTAGTTATCATAATACAGACATGGAAAGATGATTCAAAATGCACCTGATCAGGCAAAGAAAGGAGCTTGCCCATGTAAATATATAAGATTGTTACACAGGAAATGTTTTTCTTACATCATAGAGAACAACGTTAGAGTGAAAGATTTATTTATATCATTGTAACTTTTATGTAAGTTTAATGTAAATAAAAGTATAATCAGCTATTATTAAAGGTTTTTAAGCCTTTAACAGCAATGATATCTACCTAGAAGTTAAACTTATTTTCAAATATGAATTCAAATTAGGACATAATGCCACTAAAGTTTTTGATAACTTCAACAGAGCATTTTGAGTGAACACCACCATAGTGCGGACTGATCACCATGGGTTCAATATGTAAACAGAATATAGACATCAATAATAAACCTTGAGGGAGGCCCAAACCTGTTTTCGATGAAGAAGTATTGATAGCAGAAGTCAACAACCCATGAACAACAATGCAAGCAGTTTTTTGAGACTTAGGTACCTCAACCACAACTATATCATGTCAATGCAAGGCAATAGTAAAGTATAAAAGTTGAAAAAATGAGGCCCACATGAAGTGAATGAAATGCTCTAAGATAGTGCCAGACCTCACATCTCTTAGCTTATTGTGTCTAATCTCAGAGAATTAGTATATGAAATCTTGAAAAATCCTCCATATACAACTGACATTATTATATATATATATATATATACATAAACATGATATGATCTGACCAAAACTGCAGCCGACATATACAACTGACATTCCAACAAAAAATCATCCTACATTTTTAACTTCATATCCTTAATAAAAGCTTCAATTTATTGAATTCGTAACCACTTGACCTAAAGAATTTTATAGAAATGGAATACTATAAGAGGATCATGGCAAAAAGGTTATTGTTTCAAATGTGTCATATTTATAAGATATTTCTTACTATTCAAAAAATGATGTTTCAAATGTAACAACGTAATAAATGTCCATTTTGCAAGCAAAAACTACAGTAAGAAAGGGGAAAATTGTTTGTGTTGATATCCCTTCTTGCATTTGTTTATGTTTCAATAGTTCCATGTTGAACAGTGGATCAAATCAGTTTCATAACAAAAACAAATTATAATAATCTTTATAATAATGATAGTTTTCCTGGATGTATTGTGTAAGTATGTAACTGTAACCAAAAATGGTACATGTTAGGCAGAATTTTTCTTGCCCTGCATCTTCAAATAAGACAAATCCAGATGATTTAAATCCAGTATATTATGTTTTGAAAGAAAAGTTCAATTATCATACAGTTATAATGTGGAACTGGACCTTGACTTTATGCCTTAGCTTCTTATATCAAAATAGAATTTCTATGAAGTCATCAGAGGATGTTTTTGTTCTGATAACACTTTCTTTTGAAGGTTTTTTTTTACCAACATCATATTGATCCCATTGGTATTCGGCTATATATATATATATATATATAGCCATAAACATGACAGATATGATCTGACCAAAACTGCAGCTGACATCTCTATTTCAAAATGGCTGCCATAATTAACAAAATTTGCAATATAAATTAGATGATATTTCCACCAGAATTGTTCAAAATTTAAAAATAAATATGAAAACTTGAATAATTCTCAATGCTCTTTAAAGTAAAAGCAAGATGCAAATGACTTGACTGAAACTGTGGATGCTATCATGATTTCAGATTGCTGTCAAGGAAAAAAAAAAAAGAGTTGGCAATATAGTACAGTATATCAGTTGAAATTTCAACCAGATTTGTTCAAAAGGGGAAGAAAGTGTAAAAACTCACAAACTGGTAGATTTTTCAAGGTTTTTCATACAAAAACGAGACACATAAGAATTGAATTTTCAATGAACTTTCATATAAAAACAAGACCCAAACAATCTGATTAAAACTGGGGCTGCCATTTTGATTTAAAAGTGGCTGCCATGAAAAAACAAAAATCCTAATATAGTACAGAAGATTAGTTGAAATCTCAACCAGAATTGTCCTCAATGGAAAAAAAAAGTGTGAAAACTTGCATATTGGTAGAATTCTCCATGTTCTTTAATATAAAAACAGGCTACTCATGATCTGACTAAAACTGCAGGCGCCATCTTGATTTCAAAATGGCTGTCATGAAAAAATTGCAAAATTTTAATCAACTGCCAGATGTACATTAACTTACATAATCATTCTAGCAATGGATATATTGTATAATCACAAGGAATCAAATGCAGTTTATGTCATTGCTCTGTTTCACCTAACCAAATTATGATAATATATAGGCATGATGTACTACGTTGCTCACAATGAACAGAGACAACTGTACATAAAATAATTCAAATTGAAAGAAAGGCTCAAAAGTGGATTGTCTGCAGATTGTCAGATTATCAATAATCACTTTGTATGATGGCATATTTCTGCATGATTGTGAATTTCACAGCACAGGATTGCTACTTTGAAATACTTGCAAGGATATACGCATGCTTTTTTACAGTTTCATTTGATCAGTACTATGCAGGATTTGGCTGCCTCTAGAAGTGGTGTTCAGAAAGTAAACCACCAACTGGAATCCATGGTCCATCCCCTCTCAGATGGGCTTGGTAAATGCTGTTTCGCTACATTCAACTCATTCCAAGTATGTCCGGCTTGGTATGCAGTTCTCTTCATGTGCTGTGTGAGGGCAGCATCTGTTGGTGGCATTTGACCTAGCTGTATTGCCATGGCAAACAAACTTTGCCATATTGAAGATACTGGGATCTGAATACATGGCTAGCAGTAGGGCCATCACTTTTTTGTTGTTAGTATCTGTGCTGATAAGTATTGGGTCCTTCTCCGTTCCTGCTTTCCTTACATTGGAAATTGAATAGATATGACTGTGCCATGAAATGAGTCCATAGCATTTCTAGCAGTGGTATTATGGTTTATGCTACACCAACTGTGAACACATCATTCTTCAGTCTAGATGGCCAAACATGGCCATCCATTTTGAACTGAGTACAGATATTATTAGCAAGATTTGTTGAAATTTTGTGTGTCCTATCGTATGAGATACAGATATCCTGACTGTTTATCAAGCAGTCCTCTAAGTCTGGTTTTGTTATAGTGGGACGAAGGTGAGATCCAGATGAATCTTTGGTGGATCTTTTTGCACTGAACCCTAATAAACGATACAAGGTTAGTGCCACTTTTGTGGCTATATCAGATGCTTCCTTTTGATGATGGATACTTGGTCCTCATCAGATCATGCTGATGAAGGCAAGAACAGATTTTGGAATGGTATCGAGTTCACATTCTGCTTTGAATAACACGTCAAAGATGTACTCCTTGGCAAATATATATCCTTTATCAATATTTGCACAGCTTGTGCTAAGTGGATAGCATCATCACCATTGTTGGAGCAAACTATCTGTACAGCTTCCCCTGTGTCTGAATCAAATATCAGCATTACTTCTCTACCCTGTGTTTGGGCCACCAAGTCTAGAATAAAACTAACTCTCTCCTTCAGTCATATATTGACTCTTCAAGAGAAACTTGGATCTTAATCCTTCAGTCTATATGCATTAAGTCTTTGTTAGTCAGGCAATTTTAAGACAGGTAGTAATCCATTGTAACAGCAATCCTTTTCATAGGAAACAATCTCAGCCAAAACAAGACTATTGACTTTTCTTTTCTGGTCATCCTTCTTTTGTTCAGCATAATGTTTACAAATGCGCTTGTTCAGAAAATTCCAACAGGCATCTAATGCATGCATATTGCCATCAAAAAGTTTCCCTATAAGTTTTGTCAGGTAGAATATGTACATTCCAGTGAATACGACGATCAAGCCTGTCTGTCTGCACACTATGGAGTTTTTCTTCTGAGTTGTCTTCATCACACATAAAAACAATGGGTTATTCTTGCCATTGAACCAATCCTATTATGTCTGCTTTTAACTGGGCTGGATTTAAATTTTGTCTCCTCTTCAGCCCTCTGCTTTCAAACATGCTGAAGCTTTTTGCTTGTGTCCTGTTGACAAATTATATGTAACTGCCAGTTCTCAACAGCTAGCTCCTAGGGGCACTTGTTGATTTGAGAAAGTACCTCCAACTGGATTTATCAACCTGAACTTTTCCGATATGTTGGTTGGCACCGTAGCTGATTAGAACAACTGATCTAATGGATTTTTGCATTGAAAAGATGCAAACTATGCAAGAATGTGTTGGAGCTGGTTCAATCTTGGGTGGACATAATTTCTGCTCCCACCTCTGCGGTAGAATATTCAACTCTGTGTGCTTGCATTTGCTGGCTCTGAATTCATCTTGCATTGGCCTTTCTTTCAGATTACAAATTGAATTAGGAGAAATTTCCCGGTCTCACCCACTTGAAAATAATAACTTTCCGAGGTGGGCCCTGCTGGCATCAAATGACAAGGTCAATTTGACAAAAATCTTCAGTCTCACCTGAAAGTACTTGAAAATGAACATCCCCAGACATGATTTAAGAACTTATATCCACCTTTTATATGCTCTAGCAGTTGAAATACTGCAATTTTTTGCTAGCCAATTTGGAATCAAGATGGTAGCTGCAATGGTGATCACGTTTTTATTTCATAAGAAAATTCTGAATGATTTTCTACCCAATGTACAGTACTAATCAGAGTGAATAAGGTTCTTGCTCAGTGCTCCACTATTATGGCTTTGTGCCTATCTGAGTTAAGATTAGTGAATACAGATATCCCACGCTTTTCGAAAGTTTATTTTATACCACTTTTTCATTTCCATGTAAAATGGCAAAAAGTGAAAATAGCATTCAATGTTTGTTTATCCAGCAAGCCATTATAAAGGCAGCACACACCATCCCCCCTCCCTCCTGTACCTTCCATCACCCGAACCTCCAATGACTTATCCTAACATACCATAATCACCATTTTAGTGTCTGGGAATGCTCAATAAATTTTCCAATATAAACATTGCAATTTTGGCAGCTTTTTTTTAAAAATCAGCAGCTTTTGAGGCCAGATTGTATGTATCCTGTACTTATATGGGATCATGAAAAAATAAATCTACAATTATTTTCACACTTTTTCACATTTTGAATGATTTTCTCATTTCTACCTAACTCTCCATCAGGAATGCATTTTTCTCAAAAATGAGAATTCATGTGATCACATTCAGCTTCAATAGTTTGCATGTCAAAGTGGACCATTGGGTTTGAATAGAACCCATGTTTTATCGACTTGTTGGTAGAGGCTTTGCTCAAATAAAAATATGTTTCATTTGTTGGGCTAGAATCAAATCCTAAGAAAAAAAAAAAAAACAAACCAAAAAAAACCAAAAACAAACAAACTAGAAGAAGCACTGATTGAACAAAAAATTTATACTCATGTATTTCCAATAATGAATGGGAAGTAAGAGTCCAGTTCAGCATTATAGTTACATTGTAAATAGAAAAAAAGATTTGAAGGTCCAATAAATTGGAAGCATGAAAAATTCAGAGAAAATAACTTGTAATTTTCTCCGTCTGAGGTTTCTATTTTGTGTGACTTTGACCACTGGACCATTATCACCAATTATTTTTTTAAAAATAAATAGAAACTTACAAATTAGGGTGAAAAAAATGGTTTTGACCTTTAATTGACCGGTAGGAACCTCATAGGTTAGGTGGGACTAACCTATGTTAATGCTGGAGTCAAGATAACCCAATAGATAAAATTGTAGCCCTGAGGATGCAACCGTTTAGGAGTCTATAAGACATATACATGCAAGATAAACATTCGTCAATTTTGTAGGTATATATATATATATATATATATATATATATATATATATGTGTGTGTGTGTACTGTCATTAGAGTTGATATTGTTTTTTCCCCCATATCAAGAACAATCCTCACTGAATTCAAGGGAATAAACTCTTCACTGTTTGATTATCATATTACGTTAAATAAAACCTATATAAAAAAAAAATTGACACTGTGATTTGAAAACACGACAAAATGATTGCTAGGTAGGTTTCTTACCAACTGAGCTAAACTGATACATCCTGTATACCTACAAATTCATTTATCAAACATATAATACAAAAGTAGCAGAGGGAGAGAGAGATAGAAACATATACCATAGCAAAGTTGTATACTTTAACCCATTAACTGCAGATGATGGAAATTTCCAGCACTGAAGTTCTATGGCTAACTCAAAGTATCATATTTTATTGTGATTGATGGCAACTCAGTTCTGTCTATGAGGCTTCTATCTTGCAATGGATAACTTCTGTGGTTGATGAGCTAATGATGAAATTTGTAGTCGAGGAGAAAAAAGGCTGTAGCTACATTGAATTGCAGATAGGGATATGAATTTCGATTTCAACTTCTCAAAAATCATTTGCTCAAATTCTGTACCTAAATAGATGGAGACATTTTTCATTTCATCATCAGAAACAAAAGCCATTTGAATTGTCATAATTGTAATTAATGGTAGAAGTGATGAGTAATTCTCAGACTCTCTCACAGCTTCTATTATGTATTAATTCTATAAATACTTTTCCTTCTTGGTGGTCTAGAATCACTCAAAGTAAAAATGATGCCAGACAGCAGTGTAGTTGATACATGTTACCATTAACCCTCACCTTTCAATGAAGTTGATGTATATTTTACCATCAACTCTTACCTTACAATATTACAAAATAAATGGTAATCCTTCTTTTATATGTGGTCAGTGAGAAGGCCATTGTCCTTGAGACTAATTACACCAAAATTGCTTTTATCACTGTTGGTGTTGAGAAATAGTTCCAAACATAACAATTGCCCAATAAGCACTAAGACGTTCAAATGAGACATTCATTTCATTTACATGTTTAGATAGTTATACATATATGATAATATTATATCACCTCAATTGCTATGCATCTATGATAGGACATAAATTACAATGGATACAGTTTAGCCATGTATTTTTCTAATATTCTGTCCAGCCTTCAGCCCCAATCGATTCAGGGAACCGTCATGACTAAAACTGAGAGATCCAAGATCATTTTGGGAAGAAATCTATTCATGATTGATTAAATATTCTAAACTTTTGATTAACCATGAAAATCAAAAGGTGGAAAAAAATGGATGGGATATAAACAGGGGTTATTTGATGAAAACCATATTGTAGAGCTGTACAGTGAAAATTAGTTCCAGAGAATAGATTAAGTCAATCAGGATTATCTATACAAAATAAGGATTTAATGATGACAGGTCAATGAATATCCAGTCAATATGTTGTATTTGTTTAGATGGCATCATTTTTTCAATAACAAATATCCTAGGAAAAAGAATAAATATATAAAATTAATTCAAGGAAAAAATAAGCTTACTATAATATAATGCTATTGAAAAGGAATTCATTCTATGTGCATTCTGATATTTTGAGATTGATGTAAGAAAAAAAGAATTTTAATCTTGCTTCCACAGATCCCAACTAATAATAATAATAATAATAATAGACAGGATCTGAACAGAATATAATGAACAGTGCAACCTTTTCTGTTAGTTACTATGTAACAATGGACTCTTCTGTTTGAAGATAATAATTTTGCTGATAAAAATAGCTCCTACCCACAAAAAAAAGGGACTCTTCCCCTTGAATGAGTTCAGTAGTCTTTTTTTTTGAAAGAAAAAAAAAAAAATCACAGAAATTCAAAGATATCCGTGAATTTTTCAGAAAAAATTAACCAGTTTTCTATCAAATTGTATGATTTGATTTGATACAATTCTTTTGAGATAGGTTGAATTCATATTTTTCAATTGCACTGTATAGTTTGAGAAAAAAGCTTATACAGAGAAATTATTCATGTAAGCTAAAATAGTAACTACTCCACAATGAATCAAGGAAGATAATTTCAAGTTCTTGCAAAGCATTAATATAAATAGAAAGCTGAAGTTTAGTCTGGATATATATACGTATATATATACACATAAGCTGATTTTCAGCAAGTTCATGCTGGAGCCCAACCCTTCTAAGGGGGGAGCTCCGGTTCTGGGAGACCTCCTTCACCATATATGTACAAATGTAACCCTCCCCCCCTCCATACATACATTTAGGGAAGCTCTGATACTTCCCCACCACCCTTGGGTGAGCTACAAAAAGAATTACAAATATTTTTTAGGGAAGCTGTTCAAAATGGTGTTAGTACATGAAGTCATAAACTTATTTTAATAAAAATATTACTTATTTCATTACAAAATAAAATTGAATGCTAATTATGACTATTTTCTAACACAAAAGCCAAATTTACGAACTTTTTGTGCTTTGAGATATCAGTTGAGAATTTCACTCTAAAACATTTTATATTAAGGATAGTTATTGTACATTCATGATGAATTTGTGGGGAAAAAAATTGTAGTCATCCAAAAATGGAAAAATTCATGAAAGAAATAGGAAACTGAAATGATGGAAGAATTTTTATAAGAAATGTTAAAGATTTAAATGCCATACTTCTCAATCGTATTATACAATGTTTGTTTCTTGGTATTGATGACTTTTTTTCAAGTCTCTCATTTGAATGAATAGACTCAATGATAATTATGATCATAAGTTTTCAAAATTCAGTAACTTCTTTCAAAAAACAGTGTCTCTGTGACATGTCTATTGTCATGACAAATCTGCCCTTTTCAAAAACTAAAAACAATCATTATTATCATCATTGCAATTGACCATTTTTGGCCAGGAATGTCTCCGACTTTCCTTGTAACTAAGCATCACTTTACACCTGCCTGGCCGCGATCAAATTGGCTACAGTTAGGAGAAAGGAAGTTTCACTCACTTCTCTAATAAATGATCCTTTCTATAAATCACCATTTAAATGACTCCTTTCTCTTTTAGTTGCTCTCACAGCGTCTCGTTGACACATTGAAATTTTCGCATGATAATCATTGTGACAACTGGTAATTTCTTATTTTTACAACCCTTTATTTTATTAGCTATTTCATTCTGATTTCACATGAATCAATCCATTATAACTGTGAGGTTATAACAGAACTCTGACAAAATAGAGATAGAACCATACAATCAATTAGGCAAACTTATTCGCATATATGGCCCATGTCATCTCATTTTGAGGGGCCATGGCTAGTGAACCTGATGTTAGAATTGTGGAGGTGGTAATGCATGAGCTGCATTCCATCTCAAAGCTTTATAGCACAGGCCTGAGAGCTTCCCATTTTCCACTGATAAGCCCATCAGTATAACACTTTAATGATTATAATATATGATGCATACATCCTGATATTCCAGCTGCAATACACCTGTATAACATTCATAAAGGATTTCATACTAAAAAACGTTTAATCCCCAAACAACAAAGTATTTCAAAGAGTAGTGGAATATACAGAGCTTAAACAGTTATTCAAAATTGAAGAGATAAAACTATGCGTAATAATTATACATGGTATATAAACTTTTATCCAATTTGATAGAACAAAAATCAAAATACTTATCAAACATAGCAATATTATCTTGATATTTTTTCATCAGATGAATTCATTACCAATCACTTTTATTACTAATTTTTTTTTACTGGTATTTTCTTACATCGTAATTTAAGTTGCTTTACATTGTAACTATTCAGGCTGTCAGTGAGTAAACAGTGCAGATCAGAAATAAAAGATAAGCTCTTGGCAAAACATAAAATTGCCTCAGGGAAACCTGGTTAACTGTATCAGCTGCTCTTACTGATTGAGCTATGAGCACCCTATAGTAAGCAGGAGATCTAATCTAACCTTCAAACCTACCTCAACTGTCACTATTCTACTGCACCATATTTGTAATTATCTTTTAGTTGAAGCAATAATTATCTTCATTCTTTTTTCATTAGATAAAGCATCGTCAATTATCAACATTATTATTATTAGTAATTTTGATACTACTATGGTTGACATTCTCAGTGTCAGAGTTAATAAAGACTGATTCAATATGTGTATGATGTGGATATGAATGAGACTATAAATCCATGACATTTCATTTACACTTCAAGTCCATGTACAAGTTTTTTTGAATGGTACATATTTTCAGCCTGTGCATGAATGATGAAATGACTTTATGTGTACATGTAATAGACAGCTGTAAATAACAAAAGCATACATGAGATCACAAATCAAAAATATTTCAAAACATGATTAAAATGACTTGAACAATAATGATGATACATACATTCTGTTTTGAAGTTCTCTGCTAATCAGCTAAGAAAGCTATCATTGACAAAAACAACAAAGCTCAAACCTCTATGAAACTTACAACTAACATGATAATACAGTAGAAGGTACATAACAAAAGCATGTAATAATACAATGATGGAATTATCAGTGCTAATGAGAGTTGAGTCAAAAAGAAAACAAGTAAATGATTGATAAATAGGAGGGGAAAAAAAGAAAAACAATAAGTACATACCTATGTATTATTTTAATTTTTAAGAGTAGTAAATGTTTATGAGCTAGTAACAAAATGTTGAACAGCTTTAGTTCATATTCTCTAAGATAAAGCATTTCACAGATGGAGACAAAAAAAAAGATGAGAAGAGAAAAGAGCTTTCAGGGAAGAAATCAGAAAGAGAGAGGACGTGAAAGATGGAAACAGAAGAAAAAGGAAGAAAGAAGCAAAAGTATTAATAGACGAAAAGAAAGTAAAAACAGAAAAAAGGAAGATGATTGGAAGAAAAAAAATGTGTTAGTAAGGAGAGAGAGAGAGGTGTAGGGGAGTAATAGAAAAAAAGTATATGTGTATATATATATACAAACAAGCACACAGCTGTATCAGTATGTCTTCAGCCTGACACACAGTTATAAGATGAACTTTGATCTGGAATTTCAATATTTGAACTCTGAGATTAATATTCACAGTTGGATGAAAGGCATTGGCAAACACACACTGATGTACCTTCCTGTGTGAGTGTATATATATATATATGAGAGAGAGAGATAGATATTATAGTGGACAATAGAGAATGAGACAGACTCAGGTGTGAAAGTATATGGAGACAATTGATTCATAAATGAACTAATTATTATGCTGTACATGTTTCAGAAGAGGTTCCCATCTTCAGTGGCATGTGTGTGCCTTTTAGTGGTTAAAAGGTTTCCATAGAAAATAAATTCAGTATCAAATGTTTGCTTTGAAAGCAAAAATGGGAATGAAGAATGAGGAGGTCATAATAGTGATTCAAGACTGTATTGTTTCTGTGAAATTTATGATGGTATGATTGGATATTCTGTTGGAAGTAGAGGCAGCGGTTATGGGTATTTTATTGGTTGTACTGGTCAGAGGGGTGGGCATTCTTAAGCATTGGTTGTCATGGATAGTAGTTTGGTTCTGTTTGGGTCCTTAGTAAGTGGGGGATGAGGCTCTCTGTCGTGTTTTTTCAAGATAGTGGGATAAGGGGATCCTTGTTATGCATGTTCTGTATCCTCAATGGCTATAGTAAATGTTTTTTTTTGAAGTCAGATGGCTTTGAATAGTACAAGTGAAATGAGCTATACATAGGTTTTTGTGGGTAAGGGTCTTAGCGACAGTGTGAAGTTCCCAATTTTGGATAAGCATAAAAGGGGATTGCGTATGGATAAGGTAAGGTAAGTTTCTGACATTATCTATATGTGGGTGGGAATCCAAGTGTTAAATGTAGGGTTGTTGTGGAGAATGAGAGTATATGAATATTAAGGGAGTTTGGGCCTAGTTAGAAGAATAGTCCGAAGATGGTGAGTATAGAGTAATTAGGAATAAGGGGATTATGGAGTTAAAGATTGGTGTGATTAGGGTTGTTAAGTGTTGAGTCTGTCAGAGGCGGGGGGTTGAGTTTGCTGATCCAAATATCTCCAAGAAGTTCTAGAATTTTAGTTGTGTTGGGAGGTGTATGAGAGTGTATATATAAATATATATGAAATAACCTGCTGTTATTACACAGTGAATGCATCATCTGGCCTAGACAGCGTAAATAGAATGAACAATCAAAAATATATGATAAAGACGAGGGAGACAGAAGGCTGAGAAGTAGTAAGAGAAAAAAGAACTAAGAGATATATCGAAGAAAGGGAAATAGGAAAATGGAGATGTATACACGAGTAGAGAAGGAGGGGTAAACAAATAAGAGAGAAGGGATAGTAAGAGTAAAAAGGTAAGAGAAAGGTTGGCTGAAAAGCTGAAACAATGTTATCAATGCTATCAAGACAAGCAGACCCTCGAAAGAATCAAGTGGGCAGTCAAGGGAAACAGAATGGAAAAGTTTAAGGATCTGTCAAGAACCCCAAACTATCATGTTTTGATTGCATAATATTTATATCTCATCAGTAGGTCATCCACGTAAATGTACATGTTATTACTTATATGCACACACACACACACACACACACACACACACACACACACAGATAGAAGCATTCTCATTTAAACATATGAATGAAGATGAGTAAGGGATTACAGTCTTGACATTATGAGTAGATAAGTAGGTACTAAAATGCAAGTGGTTCCTGTTATGCAATGTAGTACCTATGTGGGGATCAGTTATTGGGTATGAGCAATGAGAAAGAGGCTAGAAATGATAACCCCGGTCCCATCCACTAATTTATTTTGAGCCAAGTAGTTACTTGTCTATTTCGGCAAATGAGTAATACAGTATTTTTATAGAAACTAGGATGGAATAAAACTGTCATAAAAACTCCTGGCTAATCTGATATATTAGCTTGGCTATGTCAAACAATAATGGGTAACAAAGAATTCAGCAAACACAATGCTTCCCTACAGCTCTTTACAAGTCTGGATATCAGACTGGATTGTGTTTACATGTCTATATTTCTATAGATAGCCAATTTATATAAAAGTAATAAGAATCTAATATATTAATTATTCAATTATTTTTCCGCCTACAAGTCCCTGGTCATATCTGAAAGCATTTTCATTAACTTCTACATGCATAGAGGGGTGGGTTCACTTCTGATCAGTTTGATTATTTCATACTGTAAATATCTGGTATTTATTTCCTAGAATCCATAATTAATCATATGATGACTGTTTGTGATACAAAATTGTTTCTCTTGTAACATAAATATTATGCCTATCCTTGATCAATTAACCTGTTTTCCACGTAAATAATTACTATTACTTTATTAAATTCATATGTATAGAAGTTCAAATTTCTTGGACAAGTTCCGTACTTAGTGCTGTTATTTCTATGACTTCAAACAGACAAAAAACTGCAATTTGGTCAATATGACTAAACTTGAAAGAACACGTCTAATACCACTAGCATTTTCTTTGATCTTTTTTTAGTTGCTTTAATCGCAATTTTACTCAGGCTTTCAATCTAGGACAGTGAGTTAACAGCATGGACCAGGAATAAATAATAAGCTCTTGATGAGATTCTAATCAACAAATCTGATACCTTTCATTTTAGGGATTAGAATATTATTTCATGAGGAGAAAAGGTAGTTTTGATGATATGAATTAGTGAAAAAGGATCACGAGATATCAGAAGAAGAAACTCAAAAATTTACACTCATTGAAAATAAATTCACTAACCACAGTTCGGGAAATTTTAAAAAAATCTATTTTATCATTAATAACTTTCAATAAATTGGACTAATACAAGATTTTAAACCAAATATCTGGAAATTTCAGAGAGAATCAAGTGTGAAAAGGTGAAAGTAGATGTATTCTTTGATTTATTACATTAGAACAATTTTATGTGAATAAAATGTGCTCAGATGAAACTATACGTTGTTTATCTTCTTGTTTATCGTTACTTTTGTACAATAGAATAAGGATTATTGAACTTTCATTAAAGTGCATATTATCTCACACTGATTCACGTATACTGATTCAAGAATTATTATTATAATGAAACATGAAAATCTGTTTTGTTTGTTTTTAAGGAAATGATTAAATTTCACGTATACTGATTCAAGAATTATTATTATAATATACCTGTAGAAAAAAGTTATTTAGGCAAGGATTGGCACTAAGGAGAAAAATAAAACAAAAATACACTGAAAATAACAAAAAACTGCAAAATATTCATCCTTTTAGAAAAATCCTTACTTGGCAAACAAGTTTTCAAATGCATAATTAATAAATAAACCAAAGAGGGACTAAATATCTATCTGAAAAGAATGAAACATGAAAATCTGTTTTGTTTGTTTTTAAGGAAATGATTAAATTTCATGTATACTGATTCAAGAATTATTATTATAATATACCTGTAGAAAAAAGTTATTTATGCAAGGATTGGCACTAGGGAGCCTAAAGCTATTTTATTAGGTAATTTATTTGTAATAAGTCAAGTATCCTAATTTTAAGTCTACTCAACTCAGCCTTTTTCTAAGAGGTGATCGGATATAAAATCTCAAGAGTTTCTATGATGTAATCTTTGTTGATATGTCAGAATAGGAAGGTAAAATAACCAATGAGATTAATGTGTGAACAAATTGGAGAAAAACTTGCATATATGCTTATTATTATTAATGATAATATCTGGAAAACTGATTACTTCTCAGCTCAAGCAAAACTGCTTTATATAGAGAGCAAGAAAACACAAAATGTCAGTGCATAAAGAAAAGCATGAAGAAAATCAAACAGAGTGCCCCCTTAAAAGTAAATCTAACAAAAAGGAATTCTAATAAATCATTTTTGGAAGTTCTTTTTGGGACAATCTATATATATATATATATATATATATATATATATATATAAACGAAGGAGAAGAAAAAAGGTAGACAGTCTCAACTACCAATATCCAGATATTTTTTTCAGAATCATAATATGGATATTTTTTTCGCATTATCGAATAAACTTAATTTTTAGTTCTATTTTTGTTATTGTAAAAAAAAAAAAATGTTTTCAGTATTTGCCTTCATTAATTATCAAAGTAATTTTAAATGGTCATTTTCTCTGCATTCATTTGATCACTAATATGTCAGCAGCAGCAGCTCAAATAATAACCGAAGTTACTTCCCTTGACTAAAATGTTTTTTATTCTCCTTTGAAATACAAAAAAAAATGTCTGCCTATAGTACAATAACTTTAGGTGCTTGTCACCTCTGACTTGACACGAAGAACTCAAAGATGTGATACATGATATCCAGTCAGAGACAGCTAATACCATGGTCTGCATGAGGGCACTAACTATTGTAAAAGTCTCTGAAGTTACAAGCTGAACTGAAAATTTTCCACAGACCACTTCTATCCTGAGATAGACTTACAGTAAGATACAGACTATCTTGATTAAAATCTCATATCATTCTCTTTGGAAGTACAGAAAATATCTGCTTATACAATAAGTCTCTGAAGCTCCATTTGTGCTCTCCACGTTTTTTCTTCTCTCACCCTCTGTTCCTTTTTCCCATGGCCCCTCACACCCTCTGTCCAATCTCTCTCTCTGACTTTCTTCCTCTACTTCAACCATTTTTTGCTGTGAACCTTTATACTTTTTGATCAGGAGGAGCAGATGAGAATCTTTGAAATATCCTTGGGAAAATTAAATCTTTTTGTTGGTCCATTCCAATAAAACAGAGGTCAGAATTCCTAAATTCCAGTCCCATCTTGAATTCTTATCTAGTAATTTTTCCCCCATTGAACTTTTACAGTGGTAATTATTGAAACAATTTATGAAACCAAATTGCTCCATTAATTGCAATCAAATAAAAGAAATCTTGATTTCAATGGATCATGAAACTTCCATTTGATTCAATACTAAAAATATTTGTTGGGAAGGCATCAAAAGAAAAAAAACAAGATAATAATGAAATTCTTGCAACACAAATTTCCATCTGATTTAAAAACCCACTTTGACCTTCCAGCAGAGAAACTAGAAAATCAAGGAACAAATCCAGTCAATTCTACTCTAAGATCACAATGCTCACAAATGTTGAGATATCTTTTTTAGTCAACATATCCATAAGAGCATTAAAAGCACATTCAACCAAGCATGTTGTTGGGAAGTGCAAAAGTACTTGTTGTGACACTAAAACTAACTTGTTATATTTGACAACAACTTTGGGATCCAGCCATATGAAATGGTGTATTGAAGCATGGATTAGTTTCACAATATCATAATTTTGGATGTCAATTAGCCACTTATTATTTCCACAATCAAATCAAAAGGCCTGAGCAAACCAAGAAAGGAAGTTCTTCAGATCAATGAATATGGGGGTAGGTCATTACGGGGTTGGTAGAGTGTTCCAAGATTATTTGTAAGACTTTTTATGGTGGATCACTTTTACTGAGACAGGTAAAGTGAGAGAGGTTATTCTTCAAGAAATTATCTGCCTTTCTCATTAATTTCTCCAATATAGCAGCTGCCAAATTCACTTTGTGAAAGATACAGTGAACAGTCATTATACCAAGATTCTAATCTTTCAGAACCCCCTTGTCTTCTCATCACTGTTGGTGCACCATCTGCACCAGTGGATATAATGTTACTTATTGGAATAGCATTGTACTTCCAGTTTGAAGTTCCTCCCCTGGCTAAAATTCTTTCCCTCAGATTTAAAATTCCTCCCCAGGAGCCAAGAGCTTCACATTAGAGAATAACTGAAATATAATCATCAGTTTGTATTCATCAAAACTACCAAACAATGATACATTTTCTATTTGTGAACATTGAAAAGTGAATAAGTATTAAAAAAAAAATCCAACTATACAGCATGCAGTGTAACATAAAATTTACAAATATCTCATCAAATCTATAGGACAACATAAAGCATTTTTGAAACTTCTGAAATTGTCATCTAAAAATTTCATAAACAAAAAGAATAAAATTCATCTTTTTTGTTAATTCATCTAATGAATGAAACTTACAGATAATTGCAATTACATGAATACAATTTTATGGCACCTTTATGCCTACATGGGTCATATAATATGAAGCATCATTTCAAATGATTTTGAAGATTTTTTGTCAAAAAGATAGGGTAGAACAGTTCATAATATATTTTATATAAACAAAACAGTAATTTTGACACTTTTACGAATATATAGTCAGAATGATGTAATGTTTCAATATTGTGATGGAAAAGCAATTAAGAGGGAATGTATCATAATGACTATAGAAGATTGCTACTATTCAAAATTTATATACCGACATAATATTGAGAAGGGATGCTCAAGTCAAAACTTGTAACATATAAACTTGCTCAAATAAGCTAACTACATTCACAATGCAGTGTTTATAAAATATCTCCAGGCTATTATAATATCAAAAGTAGACAAAACTGATATAATAGACATAACATGCAAGGGAGAGAGAAGTATGAGTAATTATTAAAGCAACACGAAGCAATGGTAGACAAAAAAAAGTTATAACAAAGAAATAAAAAGGCAGCTGCTGCAATGAAAATGATGTTTTTCTAGAAGCTTGAAGATTTATCTTGGTCTATTTATTTCAATGATGAACATATTATCTCTGAAAGAATGAATTCAATGACTGAGACTTTTCTTTTGAAAGTGGGTTTTGATAGAGTTCTCAGTTAAACTGCATTAAGTAATCAGTAGACATGGTTGGTATATGATAGATGATGCTCCAAAAGGTATTGGTTTTATATAATACATTCGTTATGTTCGTCATTTGAAGCTGACTACACAGAGAATGCTCAATTTTGATGATCTACCAATGTATTTCAGTCATAAAGATGTTATTTCCTTTTATACCAAAAAAGTTCTCAGAATATTTCCTTTGTTCATTTCAACAATAAAGTAGGGACTCGGCTGTGGCCAAGCAGTTATTATCTGATGAAACATTACATCAGAAAATCCAATTTAAGATCTGTTTTCAGGATCATCTACTGTTATGCGGCTTTTACGTGAGGGTTAAAAGTAATATAGATACAATTAAATTCTTTATAGTCTGGTCGTTTTCTAAAGTTCTGAGATGAATTACATTATTCCGCATATCCTCACTTGATCTGTCATTGACACAAGATTTCAATACTCAACTCTGCTGGACAGGCATATCTTAGTAAAAGTGTAAAAAAAAGTGCCAAGTGAATTCTACAAACTAAATACAACATACACTTGAGGAAGGCTGATGGATGTATTGTCTGAAATACTGAGTAAAAGAACCCATTAAACATAAAAACAATAGTTCAAAAACTTTATTATCTAGAATGATTGACAACTATTTTTCCAAACATAGAAACATTTAGCTTATCAAATCGTTTATTTTTCATTAAAGTATGAAAATTAAATGTTGTATAAAATACCGGATATTTAAAAGGAAAAATGTGTAGACTAATACAAACTAAATTTCAAATTTGATTTGTAAAATTCATGGGAAAAAAATTGACACGAATTTTGGGCGTAAGGGAAGTAACTCTAATTTGAGAAAATTGTTTTCTCCCTTAGATGAGTTTTGTATTAGTGTGTTCATTTTCCATTACTATTTACTAAGATATTCTCTTAGAATAATTATACAGTATATCATTTCCGCCTATTAAGTGTGCATTAGACATCATAAAGATAGTTGGGGATATTGTATTACATTTTTACGAGAGTTAGACGTGGTTTACTAACTTTGTCAGTGGTAAGGAAATGATTACTTGGAACAGAATTGAACAAATAAAAATGGTCTTGAAAATGAAGCTCTTCATTCTAAATTATTTTATTTTCATTTATTTTAGACATGAGAATTTCTATATCTGAGGCAATTTCTGATATAAATATTCAGTATAAATGATAATTATTAAAGAAGTTGAATTATTATGGACAATAGTAATATGTAAGTCTTTTTCATACTGACATACAAACTTGATATAATTTCTATTTGGATTGCTCAAGTTATCATTTGTTGTGATAAATATAATGAGACTTGGTTTAAGACAGTGTATTGATGATATATACTCATGATTTGCAATAAAACTCTCGGCGATTGAAACAAATATTTTGATACAAAGTAGGCAAGTAAAGGTAAAATACACTTTACTTATAATTGCAGTTATGTCCCAGCATTAAATAAATGTGGAGAAATCTGAGGTTTACTACTCCTACTGATGAAGCTTGTTGGCAAAATGCATCTAAAAAATTATAACAAAAAAAGAAAAAAGAAAAGGGAGAGTAAGAGAAGGAAAACCATTTCAAACCAAATCAAATACCTCCTCTCTCATTACTTGGACTGCAGATTATTATTTTAAATAAGTTTAAATTTATTTGATGAACAAGACAAAGATTTACACTCTAAAATAAAAGGAAAATAAATTATGTCATAGTTTCTGAAAAAAAAATATTTAAAATGAAATAAAAGGAAAAAAAAACTTTTCCTTTATTATAAAAGGTTCAAGAACATTTATGTTAGCTGTAATAAAAAAATTGTGAAATGTAACATGTAAAAAAGTCATTATTGTGCCATCTACAATGCTTATTTGAACTTAGATTCAACAAGAGTTCAATTCAGGCATCTATATTCTATCTAATGTGCTGATTAAATATTAAGTAAACTCTTTATGTTTAAAATTGATATTACATGCAAATGATTTCCTGATGTTTGGGCAGAAAAATTGGTCAAGTATAGTCAGACAGCATCAATTATTATCTCTGCCGTTAAAAGTGATAACATTTAAACAAAATATCTATCGACATTTTAAAATGAGGCGGGGGGGGGGCAGAGAATACATCCATGAAGGCAAGAACATGAGATTGTCTCATTAAGTATGAGTACAGTTGTTGTTAATTGAAATAAATGGAGTACAATTTCATCTTATATAATGCTAAATAAAAAGAAGGTAAAATAGCTCAGTTCAATGATTTCCGAAGTGTGTGCTGCCATCAGGGGTGCAACTTAATATTAAAAATCTTAATACTGCCCAGCAAATATAATTCAATTGCACTGATACATGGCCACAATGATAAAGAGCAAAATATAACTGCCACACTGTGAATCACTCAGTCTATGAATTACATGATTCATTATATTTTTTACCTAAGTAACCTTACTACATGAACGTGAATGCAATTGTTGGGTATTTTTTAATGACTTTGATTGCCATGGAGAAATATTTGTACAGTTAGAGCAGCTTGGTTTTTAAAAAGTTTAGGTACCACTGCCTTTACCTATAATCAGGAAATGGCTCAATTTGCAGTGTACAGAACTACACTGGTATAAAAATAAAAAATACAGGATATTTTGGCACATAGGACACATTCTATATCTAGCAATCTGGAAAAATAAAACATTTAATACAATGCCAACAATTGTTTGCTTGGTTGTGTGCGTCTTACGATTAGCTCAACGGCTGAATCGGGGGAACCGAAATACAGTCTATGAGGATGAGCAGGAGTTAGATGGCACTGATATCCAAAGTCACTAGAGGTCAATTCAAGGTGAATACTGATATTTGGGTCTAAAGCTCAAAAAAGGACATAATTTCACATGACAATGCATAAATTGGAAGTGCCATAAATCTAAGAGTCTATAAAGTGTACGTGAACATCTATTTCTAATAAAGTATCAGTGGAGATGATGATGGCCAAGCAGTTAGCAGCATAGAAAATGCTATCAGCAAGCTGAGTTCAAACTTCACTGATAATGCATGTTCACTTGACACTAATGCCCTTGGGAAAGGCAATAGTAAGAATAAATGATGCAACTGACATTGAAAAAAAGAATCAAAAAGAATTCATATTCAGTAATTATGTAAATAAGTATTTTGAAAGGTTTTTTTTTCATTTTCAGAAAATCAAAAAAATTCTCAGAATAGAATTTCATTGTTTATTTGTTTGTTTTTACAATTTTTCATAAAAATAAAATAGAAGAATTTTCTCAATTGCTCAGAGGCAACAATTCTGATAGTTTGTGAGCATCTTTTCAAAGCAATTGATTCACGGAATAGTGAACTCATGTGACAGTGTTCATTTTAGATGTTCATGAAACTGAGCAAGTACTTCAGCTATTTCATTCTTAATTTACTTTTATAGCTAAACAAAGGTGTTTTGCAAATCCCACACCTGATCTTCACCATGTGGGATATAAGGTACTTTGAAGGTTAGATTCATTTGTGGGGATGCATCTTATATGCCACATTATATGGTAATAACTCTATAAGAATACATTACCACTGAATTAACCTGGGCTCCAAGTGATAATTAAAAAAACATTTTGAAGTGTTTTGAAGATTAAAATGCTTGAGCGAGAGAGATCAACAGAAATCATTTGAAGCGGACAGTACGCGAAAGGGAAAGAAAAAGTCCAAAAAGTTATAAAAATGGAAATTTGAAAAAAAAATCCGTGTCCACAGCATGGGTCATAATTTCCTCTAACTGACATGAGTAACAACACTTCTTGAAGATACTATGCTAAACAAATAAATGCAGAAAGTCGGCTCAGCAATGTTATTGAGACGCCCACATACAACAATGTTCATTCATGAGGGAGAGATTAAAGAAGAAAAAAAGGGAACAATTTTCATGCAGTCTCAAGAAGTAGCTATTTTAATGGGTGAGAATATCTACAATATAGAAAAATAGTGTATGGTCTTATTGAAATACCAGGTGACATGAAGTGCTACAAGAACATACAAAGCAAACAGGGAAATGGAAATATTGGAGGATTATCAAAAAATAAACTGTCCCCCTCTACCCTTTCACTAACAGTTGACTTTTGTCAGCATCAACGAAAAGTTTAAAGAAAGAAAAGAAAGAAAATAAGAAGCTGCAGGTAAAGAGACAAAAAACAAAACAAAAAACACTTACTTGTAATTTGGCCAAAGGTATAATGTCACAATTCTGTGGCCGTTGCCAAACAGTCCGTTGACTGGTTGCATTGTAATAATAAAACCGTGAGGTGTTAGGATCAAATAGCTCCCACCATTGGTTATCATCAGTTTTTTTACTGGAAGACAAAGAAAAACAGAAATGAAGGTTTATAGCCAAAAAGAATTCAGAAGAAATTTTGTAAACATTCAAAATTTTTTACCCTATAATTATGAGCATGAATCAATAAGCTTGTTATATACTTAATAACTGAATTTTGATCTGAAATTTACACCGTATAATGTTCCATTTATGTGATTAATACACACCATTGAATTGTGCACTGATTAGGCAAGAGATCATAATGGAAAACATATAATTGTTGTGTAATACAAATGTTTTTCCATCGTTACGCAATGGACTTATTGATGTACTTCAGATGAGTAGTACTGAGAAACTGAAATTGAGCCTTGAATATAATGAATTGAATTTCAGCAAAGGTGAATTGATTGATGATTGTGAGGTGGTTCTTCAAATTTCTCATTTTGTTCTCCTTGGCTTATATAGGTTGTTTCTCAATCAACAAAAAAATTATACAAAATAAAAAGTCATCCATAAGAAAGTTCCACTAACATCAACAAAATTGCATTTTAAAGGATTTAAATTTGCAATAATCCCTTATTTAACAGTAAATAGGATGCAACTTTCCCTCAAAAATGACTAAAAAAACAATTACCTATATTCTGTTAGGGTGGTGTGAAAATAATTGTGGTGTTTGATTTCAATGTTTGTTTGGGAATAAAGAACAATTTAATTATGTTTATATAGGATGCCATTTTAAAGCGTGAAGTCCACTCTGTTTATTCAAACTGGATAATTTCTTATCACTAATTATTCAGGTTTAACAGAGGCTGTCAAATCAAATACAGAAAAAAGCCAACTCAAACAATTTAGTTGTACAAGTTCAAAATGGGATGTGCAGCAGCGGAAACTGCACACAATATTAACCAAGTATTTGGTCAAGGGACTCGACAAATGTACAGCTCAACTGATTCCAAAAATTTCAAAACAGAGATGAGAGCCTTGAAGATGTTAATGTCCTTCTGTGATTGACAACATCCAATCGAGGGCCATTGAGTCAAACACATGCAAACAACTTGAGAAGTTGCAGAGAAACTAAATCTTGACCATTCAATAGTTATTCGACATTTGTCTCATACACCATCAAATGTTATAAAAAACAAAGCAATTTTCATAGATGCCCAATGCTAACCCACTCAAGAAGGAATATTAATGATAATCAGAAATATACATAAACAACACAACCAAACAAATATAGGTACATATTCATACATACTCATCTAGCTATATTTGCACACTCATATAATTGCGCTTATGCAGACAAATGATGAGACAGACATAATTTTATAGGTAGGTGTGATGAAATGATAATACTATGTCTCTACAGGAGGGACAAAAAGAATAATAAGTGAAAAAAAAAAAGTAAGAAAGAGAAAAGTCTGTCTTTCAGTCCTTGGAAAAGATTTCACTGCTTCCCTGAGCCCTTCTTCAGAGATATAGCATCTGTACATTTTAATCCCCTATGAACAGAATTGGATATCACATCTGTTTCAGTCATTTTCACTTCAATCTTATTAATATAACTGAGCATGCAGGGAAGGAGTAAAAAGGATGCCTTTGAAACGGGACCCCCACACTGATAACTTCACCATTGCATTTCTCTCTTTGAAGCTGCAATGGTGATTTACACAAGATGTGACTTGGCACCAACATATGACAAATATAACAAGGGGCTAGTTGATGCCTTATTCAACCCAAGTTGCACCACTCAAAGTGATCCCTAAAAAGTAGTGTGGTCCCATCTATATAGTCAGTCATCATTAGTCCTGTAGAACGTGAGGCAAAATCTGCGGTTTCAGTAATAGTCCATTTTTTTTACAAGATAGTGTTACTAGCACAAGACACATTCCTTCTTTACTTGGACTTGGGATTCCAGATCATTTGTCAAAGTAATCTTCTCTTAGTTGGACTGCCTTGACGAAGGCTAAAGTGCTCCAACTGTTTTGCAATTTACCCTGGCTTCAGGTTGGGGGTAGATTCATGCTTTTCTCAAGGGCTTTAGCACAAAGTGAATGCCAGTGGTCTCGATTCTGTTTTCCATGTCAATAACCACGATGCAAATCCACATCTCCACAGGCTTTTATCTTATACTCTAATGATTGAAGTCCAAAATTACTTGACATTAAAATGGTAAAACAGGGATATCAACAATGATGGAGAAGGAGATGCAAGAATATAAGCAATACTCTAAGCCCTGTAGGAGTAGCCAAACATTTTTTAGGGACTACATTACTCAACTTATACTCCCTGGGCAATGTAACAAATGAAATAGTATAGAATAAAAATTAAGTGCAAAACTTTCAAGCACTTATACTTGTTGCTTTTGGTGTTATAATACATCCAATGCATTACCTGAAGTATGTTATTTAATCAGCCTTTTAGCATCTATAATTAAATATAAATCTACCCCAAGATTCCCCAGACCTCTCTATTGTGGGTGTCATGGAGCCAGTTCTTTCTGAACTAGTTTGTTACGCCACCTAATTTACTGATAGCCAGTTTTGCACATGATCTCTGGGGATCCAGGTTGTTAGTTGTGTTGCCCAGCACTTGTCTGCCAGTCTTGCAACATGACCAGCCCATTGCCATTTGAATTTTCTCATACGTTTTGCTTATACGGTATATTAAATCTGTTAGTGTATTTATGAAATTTATAAGTAGAAATACTTAATAACAGTAATATTTAATATTCAAAACATAAAGAGAACTTGAACAAATATCAAGTTTTTGTATTGAATAGGCATCTATGGGTCTAGAACTGTCAATCAGTTGAAAAGTAATAGTGATAGCTGTTTAGAGGCATTACAATCAAAGAAATGAATGTGTATTTATAGCTTGTTTTTCAGCAAATGGAACATTTGTGGTGAATAGTTTCATTCTCTTGCAATAAATCACAAACAGATATGTAGCCAGCAAGAGATTTATAGGTAAGGAAAGTCAAGACCCCTGTTAGAGATGCATGTTTGAAATGAAGAGCTTTATAGGCAGACTAAGAAATAAAATAGGAGTTAAGGCATTAACTGTCAGGTAAATTTCCTTTCAGAAAAAGAACAGCTAGAATTCTCTGAGTTTTAAGATATATCTATGTAGATATGATACTTAAAGACAAATACTGGTTGTAAAATCTAAAAAAAATTAGTGCCATAGTATGCATTCGGCAATAAAATAGATACCTAAAAGTTAGGGCTAGTATGTTCCTTTTCATCCTTTTAATTACATAGTCATCTAAAAGGAACATTTGTTTATAATCACACCAAAGCTAACAGTTACTAGGAGCTTTTATTTTTACTGGCTGAATTTTAGTGGATCTTGGGAAACAATGCTTTTTATGGATTTCTCATAGACAATACATTCTAGGGATTTCAGAAATCAATCTTTATTATTATTGGATGAAGTAGTGTAACTCATTATTTTCATTAAATTTTGACCAGTTTTTACCTTCATCTTAATATCAGTTGTTTTTTGTTTTTTTTATACAACTTGATTAATATCAGATTTTAGTAACGTTTCCTCAATATAAATGCCAGAATGGGAAACTTTCCTTCTGTCCATCCCCTGGGTGGGATGAGGATTAAGGAGCTCAACTCCCATACATGACAGTTTGTGTGCATCTGGAATTTCTAAACCCCAGTTTTAGCTTTTGGGCAAGACAGGATTTGGCTGAATCCAGGAATAAAGGAGAAAAAACAAGCATGATACTCCTTTACCAAGGCTAACATATAAGTTAGAAACATATGCTGACAGAGTTTGGAAAAGAAAAAGTAAGAACTTTTGGTGCAGAAGCCAAGTTTTCATCAAAGAAAACAAATTTAAGCAAACTAATTTACATGGGATTTTTTAATACTTCCTTTTCAAAAAATGAAATTAATATGCAGGTCAAGTGATGGAGCATTTCTCTCCAGGGTTTTTATTTATTAAATAAAAATATCTCTATGAGCATCTCCTCAAACTATTTACATTAGAGATATTTATTCAACATTAAAATTCAAATTATAAAAATGTATGAAACTAAATAGAAATGTTTACAATCTCATTAATACAGAAGAACATTTACCAGAGACATCGTATTCATTTTCCCCCAAATCTTTACAATAGTCTAGCTGATAACTTCCAAAATTGCTTTATCAATTTACTTTTTATTCTATAGGACCTAAATTTATCTAAGTTATTCTTGAAATTATTTATAGTTGGACTATTTTGTCCGAATCTCGCATGGACCAGATGAAATGGAAGGATTTCAATAGAGTAGAAGGAAATTTGTTTATGCAGCAAATTTTTCACTTACTGCATGTTTCCTTTAAAATTCATACAGACAGAGACATACAGTAAACACCATTTCATTAATGCAGATTCTATTTTTTTAGTACAAAGTTTTACTTACAGTTGTTTATAAGATAAAAAAATAGGCAAGTAAAAATAATGTATACACATGACAGTGAATCCCTGTAGTATATCTGGTAGTGCTGACACAATCATACAAAAGTCCTCAAAGACCCTAAAAAACATTCATTTTATAAAAAGATAGAAAATGAAATAAAAAGCATTGAATTTTTTTTTTTTCAGAAAGTATCTAGTGAAGTATTCATGTGCATTTGCAAGGTTTTAGACCAAAAGGTCTGTTCAGTAGCACTGACATGAGTTTTCGAGTAAAAAATGTGAAAGAAAATGAAAAACATTCTTTGAAGGTGTTTAGTGGAGTACTTGTGCGCATTTGCAAGGTTTTAAGCTAAATAGTGCATCCAGTAGAATATCTCGCCACTTGGCTGGTTAGTCGGTTGAGCTCGGTGATCATGGCAATGGTGATTCAATAAGAATCTACTCTTTCTCTATATGGTTCTGTTAAGGAAAAGTCTAATAAATATAGCAAATAGTTTGTGTATAAAGGCTAAAAATAAGAGAGAAGAAAAATATTTACATGTTGGATAATATTTGTAAAAGACTCAAGTCTTTTCTTTATAGGTAAAATGATAGTGGATGGCCATTTTCTATATACTCAAGGTTAATTACAGGAAAACCAAGATCTTATGTTGGTAACCATGGCAATCATTTGAGATCATTTCCTGTGTCTCATGAGGATCAATAATAATTACCAACTGCTCATATTGTTCTAAGTTGATTGACTCCTTCACAGGCACATGCAGTTAAAGGTGTACAGCACTTAATGGATAGATAACATGTTTTCTTCCCACG
>OY735216.1:24009036-24171703 GCA_963457665.1 Thysanoteuthis rhombus | reverse complement strand
TTACAATGCAGTAAAAAAAGTGTGAAGATTTTTGAAAACAAGATAAATGAATCATTTTAATTTCAGAGCGCAAAAAAGCCATTTCATTTGCAGATTTAATCCTCATCAGTAAGAAAAGAAACCGTAGCTGCAGTACATATATTGAGGACCCAGTAAACGGGTGTACACAATTTTTATTGAGGGGATGAAGGCCTCTAATTTTTCCCAAAGTTTGGATCAAGCATCACCTATAAATGTATTAAAAAATCTCACCCATTTCAAAGATCTTACAAATTTACTAGATTTCTTAAATCATTATACTAAAGGAAGAAATTTGCTAACAGAAAGAGCATAGAGAGGGGTATATTCCATTTCCATTCCCTGGCCAGTAAAATCTTTGAACATAAAGAATAGTGAATTCAAATACCAATTGAAGAACAAGAGATTATGATGATATCAATCAGAGAAGTGGGCCTAAATGGAATCTCTGCTCCCTAAAACTGAAGCAATTAAATCCATTGTAATTGGTTCGAACTCTGAGGGAATATTGGCACAAAATTTTCAAAGATTATTTCTGATGATGATGACACTTTACCAAGTAATTATAGGCTAGAAGTTGATGGAGTAAAATCCATCACCAAGATGGAAATGAGAAAATCCACCAGATAGAGAAAGTATTAAATTTCTTTAAATTCATTGTCACTGGACAATCGAAAATTCATATTTTTTTTCTACATTTTGAGGGCAAAATACAATAGAAATCATTAATAAATATGAATTCTTAGAAATAATATTGCTTTCAAATGTCTTTTTGATAAAAGTGAAAAAGAAAAAAAAAAAGGAATGGCTAATCAATAATAATGAAATTTCCCGTGCGATAAGAATTGCATGAAAACTGAAGCATCTGATTAATTAGTATCATATTTGAATGAAGGGCGTTTTCTTTTGGCTTCAGGTAATGTAAACATAAGATAAAAGAGTGAAGGATAGCCTGAGAAAGACACATGGTCAGGTGTTGCATGTGTTATCATATGAAAGGAAAGCTTTCTATATATGCCTCAGCAGCAGGCTAATCAGGTGCTTCAACATGTCATAAACCATGTCTTACAAAGGGAGATTGGGGGTGAAAAGAGAGAGAATCCTTTTCCTTGATGGGTGTTTATTTCTGTTGGAAAGATGAGGAGTATCGTAATGAGTGTGGGGACAGGGATGAGTAGTCTATTTTTATTTTTTGATGAGTAAGTGAGGCCCTTAAAAAGTCAGATTAAAATCACTGACAGATTGAAAAGAAGAGGTGAGTAGAGAAGTAATAATAAGCAGAGCTGATGAAGAAAAGGAAGATGAGAAGAAGAGCAGGAAAGATGGATGAGAAAAATAGAGAGAGAAAAAGAAGGAAAATAGAGAAAAAAAGAGAAAGAGCAGGAGGATAAGGTATGGAAAGAGTAGGAGGAAGAAGGTGAAACCTGGAGAGAAGTTCAGAATATGGCATGAGTCATAGGGAAGCAAAAGGATCTTAGATTACATACCGGTCCACACTTGGCTATTCATAAGTCTGTATACCACACAAAAAAAAATTACATAATCTACAATTCCCATGACAACGGAAGACATTTCAAACACCTCATATGAAATTATGAATAATAAGGGAGAATGAAAAATGAACTTTATCATATTGGAGTAATGGAAATTGTGTTTATTTCTCAGCTATTACTTTCTAATTTGTAAAATCATTAGCATTAATAAAATCTCTCTCTCATTAAATGTGTGTGTGTATATATATATATATATATATATATATATATATATATGCGTGTGTATGTGTATACATATGTATAGCAAGGAAAAGGATGAGATCTATCAGACGTAATGGTAAATTTAACAGATAATAAAGAAAAATGAACATTTGGAAACACGATAGATTTTATTTCTGTTACATGTTTCGAGATACTATTTGCTTTTCTTGTCAAATGTCAAATGAGAGAAATGATAAAATTTGGCCATTAACAAAGTTTGGAGAAATGGGAGGGCGACATTGCGAGATCATTGTTTTCCAAAATTTGTTATCTTTATTGGCAGAAAAAGAGTTGTCTTCATGTCAAAGTTGAAATCGTTTGTGTATGAGTGAAATTGAGAAGGGTTTTGCGTGCGTATATGTGGTTTAGTCTAGTGACGGTTATTGAGAAGATAGTATGTGTGTATGTGGCATGTGTAAGCGAGCGTAGTTGAAGGGGAAGGATGTATCTACATTGTTATATTTTGTGAGAACAAGCGTGTAGGTAATTCAAGATTTTACAAAAGTGTAAGCAGTATATACTTTTAAAAAAATTTATTTGGATTTGTTGGTTTTATATTAATCTGTAGGAGAAAAATGTATTCACATTGGTATTTTGCTGTGTGAATATGCGTGTAGATAATACAAGATTTTTGATGAGTGTAGGTAGTGTAATTTTTTTTAAAGATTTCAGAGATTTTTGCTCAGCTTGATGATTGAAATTTCTATGGCAGGAGTCGTTAGGGTTATGCCCGTAGAAGACATACTCCTGGGGTTGTGAATTGTGATTTCAGGTCTCACCGATCATATTTCATTATTTCACATGGTTTACCCCAGTAGTTAAATAGCTTATCAACCCAATGTTGATAAAAGACAACAAAACAATGAGGAGAAAAGGTAATAAAAAACCCAATGAATTTGAGGTACTTGCATAACTCCAAAATTCATGAGAAAATTTGCAAGTGAACATCATGGTGAGTAACCTCTGAAAGTTACCTCCTTTTGACTCTTAGATAGATTTTTATTTTATTACAATTCACAAAAGAGTTTCATTGTCCATTAAGAGAGGTATCAAGAAGTTTATGATATTAGGAGTTAACACCTACAGTAAGCAATATATACATAAATTTTACCTTAAATAATCAAAAAACTATCTGATCCTAATGTAGAAAGAAAATATAAGATGAATAATTAAGAGTTTCAGGAGTCTAATTCTAACAGTGAAAATTCAATGGAGTAAATATACGGTAAAATTTCACAGGCACTTAATGAGGGAAGAAGATAAATAGCTCTGAACATTTGTTTTGAGTGATGGTCATGAGGGATTTAAGAGAATCAAATCACTTGAGAGTGAAAAAAAAGGTGTTCCCTGATGCAAGTGATAGTTTGCTTTATTAACATAGACGGCTGTGGAGAATCATTTGCCACAACATTTTACCCATTGAAAGCAGATGATGTAAGTTATCTGGAGTAAATGTCTCATTGCTGTTTACACTTACATCAATTTTAACATTCACTATAAAAGAAAATTACTGAAAAATATTCTATTATGAAATCCCATATATAAGCACTTGATCAACAAGAACCATAAGTTCAACGATGTGTCCACCATCCTTATGTCTGTATCTGTGATTTCTGATTTCAAAGACATTTTAAACTAAGAAGTAGTTGCATTACTAAATTGTAGTAGTAATCTGGCTATTCAAAAAACAAAAACAAAAAACAATTAGTGAGTTCAAATTAAGATAAGTTTACAATTTTTATCGATACTTTGTTCTGGAATTTACATGTATGCTTATTTCATTTGATAAGTGGCCTTTAGATGAGTATATATAACATTTTTAGTCATAAATTTAGCTAAAAACGAAAAAGTCAAGCTAATTTTAGCAACACCATAGGAAACAAATGCTTGTTTTATCACCTATCAATCTGTATATATGTTTTTTTAATGACGTCATTCCTCTTCTGATATAATAAATGAATAAAACAAAAAACCCATCTTCCCTTTTTCTGTTGTTTGACGTAACTGGAACCGACTGACTGAAGCATCTAGAGATACGTGGACACATCTAACAAAAAAGTCATAGAATAACTATCATTATTTTTTTTTCATTTTATATCAGCACACTTGGAGAGTGTTTTAACATGACATAATTGTAATTTCTCATGTATAATCTGCTATCACAAATAATCCGCCCCCCCAACCCGATTAAGCTTCAATTCAAAATGAAATATGCATTTTCCCAGGTATACTCCAGCTTCAATTCTTTGTTGTGATTGCATCTCCAAAACCTCAGATGTTTGCCACATGTTGGAAATGTGAATTTTAATTCTAGCCTCATTGGGTATCAATATTTTTCTTCTTTAAATGAACACAAGTTATAAATGTGTGAGCACAGCAAATTCATTGTAACAGTATATAGAAATGACATACATCTGTTCTCGTGGGGTTTGAGTAAATAGGGACAAATGTAAAGCAATAATTGTCAATAGTGTAGCTAACTACAGGGACGGGAGAAGTTGACAAGTTACCTGAATGAATGAATGGACATTTGTTATAACATGACTTTTTTAGTTTTTGTATTTTTGTTAAAATACACATTAAAAATCTAATCTTAGCTCAACCAACATTTCTACAATCTTAATTACCTCAAAAAGATGTGATTAAAAGAGTATTTTCATTGTCAATTACTACCACTATTGCCATCTGGCAAGTATGTTTTCATTTTTCTATATCATCAATCACCATCATGGCAATGGTGGCAATCATATGGACCTTCCACACCCAACAAACTGCGCTGGAAAATATCCTGCAATCATGTTTCTTTAGATGATATATACCTGGATTTTTCCTGCTCAAAATTTTCAGAAAAAGCGCTGATTGCACATAAGGAATTATGGTAATCAATTATTTTAGATTACATTGACAAATGAACAAATCATAATTTTCATATCTCAGAAGATCCAAAGTTAGGGAAATATTTTTTATCAAGAAAGCATACTCATATTTATGCTAATAAAATTCATACTTGCCTTTATTTCAAACAACTAATATCTATTTTTTAACACTGTTGCCCTTATCAATGAACTTAATCCAGTACTGAATATAAATCACAGATTGAATACTATAGTGAAAATTTCAGATCAAAATTCAACTAATAACTGTCAGGCTACGGATTTATAGATCCCCTCATATTCTTGTGAAAATATTTTCAATTAGAAAAATCTGAAGAAGAAAACAAGAAAGACTTAAAAGTAAAACAGAATGTCATTTCTCAAATGACAGTTACTAAATGCATTCAAGCCGATACTTTATCGGAGAGAAATCCTTTTTGATGGTTGAGGGCGGTCATCTGTTAAAGAACAAATTGTTTGATATTTGAAATATCAATATCCACTAGCAACTAGTCATAGTTAATTTGAATAGCTGATAGTTATCAACTCATAAGTGATATTCCCTCCCAGCCTAAAGAAATAACATCTTTATTAATAATGCTGAGAAAATATGAATGCAAAGAAATTAATGAATAATGTAATTTCTATCTGCAAATTTCAATTTCATTCATTAACTATTTAGTTTAGGAAAAAAAAAAAAAAAAAACAACAATCATCTAGAGATAAAACAAAATGAAACTATTTTGAGGATTCTTGATGATATCTTCTACATTAAAGAAAAATCAGTTTTGTAAAGGGTGGTAGTGAAAAACTTGAATTTACATTAGAATGTGCATGTGTGAGCGTGTGTTTGTGTGGATGTATATAATGTAACATAATTAGCATTAATAATATTATTGTAATATATATTACATTGATGATGCATTATGTAATGTCAATAGGACATAGAATGACATGTTGATTCATGGTTGCAGTTACATTTACAAATTTTATAGTTAAAAAGGCCTACTGTATATGCTGGACCTAAACTAAATTGGTTTACAAAGGTATAAGGAGGACTACCCCTCAGTAACATTCAAGCCCCATGACTATCCATATTGAGCTTTGGAAGATGACTTCCAAGTCATAATACTAGTACAGTGTAATATTTGCATATTCATATGTCTAAGTTGTAAAGGCCAATAGGTATCTATCATCACAATCAAAAATCAAATATACCACTAAAGCAAGTGAGTAAATATTGAGCAAAAAAAAAGATTCAACTTTCATTTTGGTCAGTGTGAAGGAAACTGAGTGCAAATAATTAAAACCATGATTAGAAAAAGTATTGTTTTCAACTCAGGATTCAAAAACCTTTATTTTCCCAATATTCAATACTTCTTTGCTGTGATTCTCCCTTCCTTTTCATTACTTTCGTTTGTTGATGTTTGTGTTGCTTCCTCCTAATGAATGATTACAAAAGAAATCTCCAATTACTGCTCTTATCTGTTTCATACAAGCATATATCTAATAATTCTTTGCTTATTTTGCACCAGAGGTCATGGATGAAAAATTATTGTTCTGAATGATCTTGGAGAAAAGAGGCTTATACTTATTTTGTTTGCTTCAGATAGTCATAATGATTCAAGTATCATAAAAAGCACAACAAATCACATTAATTAAGACCCAAGAGGAGCCTACAACACTGTATTTTTATATGATATTAGATGAGCTTATAAGGTAAATGAATATGAATGCAAAACTTTCTGGTTATTAATAAAATATCTTCTAAGAGCTAATAAACTTACTTTGTACATCTAAAATTCACACCAGTAAACATTTGTATATTTGTATTAGTAGCTGGCAAAAGACTTCTTTGTCCCTCTATATTTGGCTTTTTATCTCCATCCTTTCACTTCTAGTTTTGCAGATTCAGCCAACATATTAGATTATCTTCAACTGAAAAATCTCAGACTTATGAGATGGATCCTGTCTTCTATAACAGGAAACGAAATCTCAACTACTTCTGTTTAGATGATTATTTCCTTACAGCTGAAAATATAACATTTTTTCAATCAAAATACTAAAATGTTTCACAGAATAACGTACATCTGTCCCTTCCTGATAATGTTATAAAACTGTCCAAAGGGACACAGGAGATTTTCCATTGAAATATTATGAATTATTATCAATAGTGCACAAAGGAAAAAGATATGACTGAAAGGATTACCAGCATACTGGTTATTCCTCACCCCCGAAATACACAACTCTTGCCAACAAGTTTTCTTGATATTCTCTGTTGGATAGCACACACAAAAAAATGAATCATCTGGCATTTTCAATTATTCAATTGAGAAAAGACCATTCAAAAAAATTACTGATAATGTTATCAAACAGTTACTGTTATCAAAATCAATCATTTCCTATCCCTTTATTTGAATCAACTGATTTCCTATTAGTTTTTCATAATGTTAAGTTGCTTATAACAATGAATTTGATAACATAACAATGAATCTATAATAAAAACAGGAAGTCAGATATTATGGAATTCCTCAGTGAACTCAAATAGTAATTGGTAGGCCACGTTGAAAGAATGTCAGACAACTGCTGGACATCTTGTCTCACATGGATCCCAGAGATCAAACGCAAATTTGTTGCTGACAGAAAATAATATGGCTTGACAATTCAAGAAACATTGTTGATACAATGCTTCCAATCGAGAGACCTGGAGAATCTTGGGGAAGGTCTATGTCTACTGATGGATGCAAAAAGGTTAATGATGACAAAGGATATTCATTTCATAAAATGTACTGACAACTTGTGATTGCTATAATTTGATCAGAACAACAAAATCAACATTTTCATACATTAGTGGTTTTAAGAAGTGATATCCAACATTTCTATATATTAGAGGAACTCAATTTTGGTTAACTGTCTTAGAAATTATACAATCAGTGGTATATACTTGATTCCAAAATTTTCTGCACCGTTCAAGGTATTATTATAATTTAATGTTTTTTTTTTGTCAGTTTATACTTAGTTATATCAGTTTATACAGTAATATCTCAGCCATACTACATCAAAAACCACACTATCCATAGCATTACTGCATTTTCATTTGAATATCAGCCTCTGTCACTATTTCATTATAAGCTGGAAATTATTCGTCACCATGCATTTCAACTCCATATATCTAATAATATAATGAAAGTCAGTCAATGTTGTCAGCTTCACTGATTATTTCTATTGTTTTATTAATTCTACAGTTATTATAAAGTTTTGAAGGACATAAGAATTGGTTCTGAAGATGGCATCAATTACAGCATATCTTATAAGGTAATCCAAGATATGAATTTGATAACAATTTGGAAAATCTGTTAAATGGCAATTTTTTTTTATAATTAAGGATGCATTTTGCTAATTCATAGCTTCTTGGAATCAATTTTTGAAATGAAAAAACAGTTTGAAGTGGTTATCATGGTATTAGTGTATGACATTTATTGTAAGGGTTTTTTTTTCAAATTTTGGAATCTCAACCTGACAAACACACACATACATATACATATATTAACAGCCATAACTGATGCTACTATCCAGAAAGGGAGAGCAGCTTGATGTCATAATAACAAAGCAAATAAAAGGAAAGTTAGGGGAAAATAGAAGTATCTTACTTAACACTCATTTTGTTTTTTTTTCATGCTTTCAACCTTATGATTCATCTTGCACAGGTGTGAGAGGGGATATGGAAGGGAAAAACAAATGACTATTACCCTCAACTTTTCTGTCGGAATTATACGCAAAATTAGAGATGCAGTTCTGCTGATAGATTTATGAACACATGGTACACTGAAACCTGCTTTTGAGTCATGTAGTGCCAATCATTATTTCTCTTTTGCTAAAAAGATAGTGATACCATTACAGGGTTGTCATACATCCATAGTTTCTAGTACATGTCTTATATTTAGGCCTGGGAGGAATTTTTGAATCTCTTCAAAAGCTAACAAAATTGTCATGATTGCCTCGAGGTTACATAGTGCCAAAGTGTAAGTCAGGCAGAATGTCATCAGGAATGTCCTTTTTTTTATTTAATGTTCTGATACGTCAAACTTGAGCTATTAATTACAAGTGAAAAAAGACCATTAAAAGTATTGTTTGAGAAGTGGCCTGCCTTGTGATTGAGATAGTTGCATATTTCTCATTGGTCATGTTGATTTTCAAGGCAAGCAGGCCTTTTCTTCCTGGAAGATTAGCACAGCATAATCTTCCTACCTCTATTACCCCCTGTTTGGCCTTGTAACAAGCTAAACTTAGTTAATATCCAGTAGTGTTAATAAGGAGAGAGAATTGTTTGGCATGTGACAGACTGTATAGATTTCAGTTTCTTACAGCTTAACAAATGTATAGAAAATGAGACTATTCATCTGCAATTAACCATTTCTGTATATCATTTTATATACTTGATTCTTATAAATACTAAAATTTTCAGAAATCTCACACAAAAATATAGAAACAGAGAAAAATAGGGATATCACACATGAAAATTGTTTATTGCAGATGTGTATTTGTAGATGATGATAGGTGCATGTCAATATCAAAAAAGGACAAAGAAGTAAAGATACTTAAAGGATGGAATAACAGACTATATCCAACGTAAGAAAAAAGGTATACATGACCATACCAATACAACGCATCAAAAGTATACGGGTGGAGTTAGTAAAGGATCTCCAGGGGAAGAAAAAAGAATGGTAATATTATAATAGTTATCTTTTCCCTTGACAGTGATACTGACATACAGACATATACATACACATGAGTTTGAGCACTGTTAATTTACATTGTTTTTTTTGTTGTTTTTTTCCCTTCTCTTTTTCAATAAGGAGAGACACATGCATCTCATCATTCTGGATATTCAGTTTACAGGAAGCTGTCATACTATTTTACAAAGTGCCAGTTAAAGTGATGTAGGTAATATAATATATTATAAAAATAGTAATTACAGTGATGGTGGGATGGTAATTAGAAGTGATATTAATGGCAGGTAATGGGAATTACCTTGAATGTATTTCATAATAAAAACAAATACTCTGAAAATGATAGACAGAAGCCAAAAAGTGACAATAAATAATGTTTGACACATTCTACTCTTAATGATCACAGATTCTTGCTTGGACACTTATATGCTTAGCAGTTAATCCTACCCATGAACTTTTGGTTCATACTAAATCTCCAATAAGTGTAATGCTGTTCAGTTTGGAAAGTGGTAATTCTTTACATTATCATTTCAATTCAAATGAAGAATCTGGAGATGTGAAACCCAGCTATAATTTATCATAAACTTCCTCTAAATTTAGAAGTCAAGATGGGTGTTGAGAAAATAGAAGAAGCAAACTGCAGGAGTCAGACTATTTTTATGTATGTATATATATGCTCAGGTTTCCTTGGAGAGATTTACTGGAATTTTAATATAATTTCATGTATGCCCAGTGGATTATTTGAATGTTTTCTTATATCTATTTTAGGAAGTAAAAATGATAATGGCAAAATTGAAATGAAACTAAAATAAGTAATTGTTTTATGCAGTGATCCAACCATTTGATTCAAACTTTCTCCCACCATTGAGTCTAAAACACTATATACAGTTGTTTTCAATCAAAACCTTCACATTTGATGCAGCATTTTCAGTTATAGAATCCTGAACTTGAGCCTGAATATGAATCTGCACCTGTCTACACTATCTCAATGGCTATGTATTTTGTGTTGAACCAATAGGAGTAATATGATTGGCTAATACTCATAATAATGTATTGGTCATAATTTTCTACCATTAGTGCATGGTGCATGGATTCTAATCCTATCCAAACATTTGGCATCAAATATGCATATAGTTGATGATGTACAAGGGTTTTTCATGGATTCATGTTGTAATTATTAAACCTTTTAAAAGGTAAATTTTTTTGGTAGTGGAGGCAGTTAGTCTCACAGAATGATTTCATTCATGTCTAGAATGGATATGAATTAAAAAATATAGTTTGGCAGATGAAAAAGAGAAGTCAGTTTAATACTTGCAAAATTCTTCATACTACACTTTAAAAAAAACTTTATCTTTGAGACACTCACAGATCATACAAAAAATATATTGTGCAGCTCATTACAGTAAAATATTACATACAATTTATTTAGTAATACATTTTGACAACACTTCAGAATGAAGTAAGATCAGGGAATTTCTTTCAGAGAGGCTTTCTTCTGAACATGGGAAAATCATATAAAACATCTTTAATAAGAAATCTGAAACCAACTGGTCTCTGAACTGCAAGAAAAAAATCAAATGAGAGATGATCTAACACTCGGGTGGACTTGATGCCTCATTATTTATATAAAAGATTATTATTTTTAAGAGTATCTGATGTGAATATCAGTGGTATATACAATTATATACAGGTCTATCTTGATTGGTGCGGTTCCAAAATTTTCTGTACGGTTTAAAACCGCACTGTTCAAGGTGTAATTATAATTTAATGTTTTTTTGTCAGTTTATACTTAGTTACATTAATTTGTACTGTAATACATCAAAAATCATAATACCCAAGGCATAACTATATTTTCATTTCCACACCAGCTTCAATCACTATTCAAATCACTGAATTTTTGGTACCAATATCAATCAAAACAGTTTAGTCCCGTAGCAACATTTGTGTTCAGAGTCAGGGCTTTGACAAGCTCAATAGGCATCATACCAACTAAATAAACTCTCTCTCAGCTATGGAAAACAATACTCAATAGATTGGAAAATTCATTAAATAAACTACTAATTTCTCTAGTTATAAAACAATGTATAACCTATACCATTCTCAAAGCTAAAGCCATTTTTTTTGCACAGATCATAATTACAAAGCAAACATCATGTCCAACTTAGTTTCCCATTAAAAACTCATTCTGAAACATTGTTGTAAATAAGGATTCCATTTTTACATCACAAAGGAAGAGAAATTTAAAAAGAAGATTGGAACTAAGTTAATAGGCGAGCAATAATACAAAATCTTTCTTTTGACATTTATCTGAAATCAGTTCTTTTCATGCTCTTGTTATGAAATAATCCAAGAGAATCTCAACTGTATAAAATCAATCTTCTTTGTATATTGGGTTATCAAAATTGATAAGAATGAAAGGAAAGGGCTAAGAATCATTGAAGAAACATTCCAAGTTTTCTTTCATTTTCTGTATAAGCATCAATGTTGTTTCATGTCCAGAATTAATATTTATCCACTATATTTCACGATTTTGTTGCAGTATTTAAATAATTGAACTGATAGCTTTGATAGAAGCATTAAACTTGATGTTATAAATATGGACTTGGTAAAGGTTTTTGACTCTGTTACCCATAAAAGGGTTTTATTAGAATTCAAACATGTTGGAATTAGAGGTGAGATTTATAACTGGATAAAGGCTCTCTTGACATCTTGTAGAAAAAGAGTAATTTTGCAGAATGGAATTTTTTCTAGGGCTGATGTCATTAAAGAAGTCCCTCAAAGGTCTATTTGGGGACTTACTTAGTTCTTAATAATATCCCAGGTGTGATGATATCGACCTCTAATTTATTTGATGATGATACAAAATTGTATTGACAAATATATGACCCTTCTGACAATAAACTGTTGCAAGATGACTTAAACTCATTGGCTGTATGAGTGACAGTTAGATATTGAAATTTAACGTAGGTAAATCTTCCCTGAAGGGAGTCTCGTCTAGCATTAGTTGGAGCTCCTCTAGAATCTCAGCAAAAAGGACAAAGTTATCTGCAAATCTGAGGTTATTTAGGCATTCACCATTTATTCTAATTCCTTTGTTTCCGCAGTCTAGGTTTCAGAAAATAATTCCTAGGCAGGCAGTAAAAAGTTTGGGTGAACTGGTATCGCCTCGTCTTACCACTTTTTAGAGATGAAAGGGCTCTGAATCTTTATGTGGCCTGATAAAGGAGCTGCTGTGATGGTAGATATGTTGCAATAACTCTGACATCTACAGTGTCTACACCTTGTAGAGTTATAGGATCAATGACCTTGGTAACTAATGCTAGATGAACTGAACGAAGAAAACACAAATGTTGGTCTTTACGTGAACTTCAGCAAAACAAAGGTCATGTACAACAAACATGTCAAAGATAAATGCACAACAATCAAAATCAGAAACCCAAAGCAGGAGAAAGTAGACCAATACATCTATTTAGGACAACAAATCTCTGTGGAATCCTTAAAAGAAGAAGAAATCAAACGAAGAATCACTCTAGGATAGCAAGTCTTCAGTAGAGGATGCTCAACCTTCAAGAACAAGAAAATCCTATTAGTTCTAAGAAGAAGGGTATACAAGCAATGCATCCTCCTGATAGTCACTCGTGGAACTGAAACAGGGAACCTAACCAAGAGACTGACCCGCAAACTGAGATCCATGCATTGCACATGAGAGAATCATGCTCAACATCACATGAAGAGATCACAAGACAGCACAGTATATAGGGGAAAAAACAAGAGTCTGAGACATCATAGAAACCATTAGGAAACTCAGATGGTAATGGGCTGGTCAAGTTACAAGAATGACACACAATCGATGGAATTCCTAGAGATCAAATGTGGATCTGAGGCCAGCAGAATATATGATAGCGAGACAGGCTGAGAAAATATTGAGTCCACAACGCCCATGATAGAGAGGTGTGGTGAATCCTACGAATAATGGATGATGATGGTGAATCTATCTTGATGAAATGGATCAACAACATGATTTGGGTCGTAGAATTTTGGATCAATTATTTCCCAGAAAATACACTGTTGATATTGTAAAGAAGGCTAAACAAATGGTTGGCATGATGAGATGTTTCACAAACCTTGAAAGGTCAAAACCCTATGCATGACAATGATCTGTTCAGTATTGGAATATGGGGCTTCAGTGAGGAGTGGAGCTTAAACTATAAGATATCAACAGTCTTGAGGGAGTGCAGAAAAGGTGCCTGCACCTAGCATCAGGACTAATCGAATTACCATCTCTTAGAACTCTTCTCTTGGAAATGGACTTATGTGAGGTCTACAAATACATAATCACTTCTTTTAAACTGGTTCAGAAGAATTACTTACCAGAACTCAGAGACAGCAGTCGTTCTGTTAAATTACATAGAACTGCAGCAAGGTTAATCTAACGAGCAAATTGTTTTTCTTTGAGAGTGGCATCAGAATGGTATGCATTACTTGAGGATATTGTAAAAGTATGATATCTATCGCAATTCAAATGAAAATTGAGTTTCATCTTAAAAGAAAGATCTCTTATAAAATCCGGGTAACCAAACCATTTTCAGCATTCAAATTAATTTCTAATTATTAAATATAGCTTTTGATATGAATCCTATATAAAGAGTAGTCACATCTTTACATGGAGAATATATAAAATGCAACTAAGCTGATAATCCTCAAAAAGAAGATATATTCTCGAATGAATTACTATAAAATTCAAGAGCTGAATTTAAACATCTGTTTCTTTTTATACATTTGTTTTCCTTCTTCCACATCTTACCAAATATAAAAGGTCTGTTCTCAATTATAAACTATATTTTTCTCTTTAGTTGAGAGGAAAAAAAAGAAGAAATTTTTCTCTCTTTGAGCAAAAATGTCAATAAGTTACAAGGAACAATAATCCTAAGAACAAAATCAATATCCAAGAGATTGTCAGTAATTCATCATCTGAATGTGATGATTTACTAATTTTAAGATAGAAAAAATACTTTCTAGTTGTATGGATTTGTAGCATTCATTCACTTTGCCAAATGATAGCAAGGCTAAGAAATTGAGATAATAGAAGATAAGATCGTTGGTTGTGTGTGCATTGGCAAGAATGCTTAAAAAACAAATGAAAACAAAAAGAGCAGTGCATTATGGCAATAGAATTTGAATTAGATGATAATATGGACAATTATATCCTCCTTTGTATGAAGAATAGGTAGAAAAAAACGTGGATCTTATTTTAGATGACCTTATCAAATTGATATATAGTATCTATAAGAGCAAACATGACCATTTCAGGTTCAGAACATTGTCTTATATGCACATTAATATATAAAATTTCATTATAAAATATAATAAAATCTGTTTCTAAATTCCTATATCCAGTGATACATGAAATTCATAATTGTAAACCAAACCAAATTTTAAATACATTTTTTCAGGTAAGTCTCATGTATATCTCAATATTCAGCAGTCCATTTATAGATTTCTTTCATAACTTATATACTCATGTTGAAAGCACTGAGGTAATTGAAATATATTAAAAGGATAGAGCAAACAAGTAAATTTAATCATATACATTTGTCTCGGTAGGGAGATTATACATATATGTATATACACACACCCAAGAAATACTATGAATATAGTGAATGTTACTTTGTTTCTAAGCTTATATTTTATAGATTCCCAATTGGCTGCACAATACAAACTTGACCCCAAGTATGAACATAGGTGGTGCTGACCTGTAAAGCCCACATATGCATCCATTCTTAAAGAGTATGTAATTTTCAAAATACTGTGTGTACATACATTCTTATTCAGGTGTTACCAAGCATGTGTTCGAATACCTCAGCTAGATCTAACAATTTGTGTGTAATATATATATATATATATATATATATATATATATAAATATACACACACACACACAAGGGCAAGACCGAGTGTGTGTATAGTGATGATTGCATAAAGAAACATTTTCAGATAAAAAATCAACAAAAATGGCTCTGAAGATTGGCTCACAATAAAACAGAGGCTTAATTTTCTCTTCGATATTTGTTAATCAATAAGTTTATAGGATAAATTGAAAAATACTGTGTCATCACCAGCAATCAGATGGGTCATACAAGGGTCCTATAACTCTTGCTGAGTATGTGTGCATACATAAGTTGAGAAACATGCTGAGTTATAATCTTCCAAGTTTAATCTCAAGTACGATGTGATTAGGAGAAAAATCTCAGAAAGGAAAGACAATGGAAAAGAACAAAAAAAAAAGCAGAAGAAGACCAGTTCTATAGTTTAATAATTGTAGCTGGATGATGATATGGATCTTCAGGAAATTTGGTTGAGCAAATAGTTGATTCACTTGAAACATACATAACAGGTAATTCACACACACACATATATATGTATATGCATATACTTACACACATATATATAGAGAGAAAGATGCATACAAGCATTTACACAGTCTTTTGTTGGGCTAATTTTTCACTTTCTGCTGTACTTGTGATCATTATCAAGGGAATTTTGGAAGGAAGCAGTCGAAAAAAAGTAGCTTCAATCTTCATGATCAAAGAAACTGTTTGATAGGTTTAATCTTTTCCTTCATAGTATACCATAAACTTTTATATTGCAAAAAGTTTGAAATAGATGTTTTAGAAACTTTTGAACTTTTATTATATACAGGACAAGATAAAATTTATGGATTATATTAAAGAACTTTTTTTCAAGAGGTCAGCAATGAATGAAAATATAGAAGCTTTGAAGTCAAAATAAGTGATTGAATTTCAGCATACTTCCCTAATAATTCTGGCTTCCGAATTGGTGTTTTTGGAGGAACTAAAATTTAAATCATACAAAGGGAGAGCTCAAATTTCCAATTTACTAATATTTCCAGCATTGATAAATAGGCAAATATAGCAAATATAGGTGTCTTTTTATTGTTTCTTATGTACTTATTAAGTGCTGATGTTTTCAGTTAATATGTTTTAATTATTTTGTGGGTAGAAGCACTCAAAACATACTCAAATCACCAGGTTTTGGTGGGGTTCTATAAGGACATGTAAGGTCATCACCAGGTTATGATAGGGTTCTATAAAAACATGTAGGGTCATACTATGTCTGCAGAAGTACTCAAAACATAGCCAAATCACCAGGTTTTGGTAGGGTTCTGAAAAATTGCAACAGGTGCTGCTTACTTCTTGCTTAGGTCACCATGTTCATTGATTTGGCTTTTCATTAGTGCTGAGAAGAAAGGGGATGCCCAAAAAAGAAGAGACAGAATAGCTGGAGGTAAGAGATATTTTATTCATGCTGCTGTGCATGCTCTGAGCATTGTCTGACTCAGTATCAGAATGGCATTCGTGTGTTGAGGAAAAAAAAGTAAAATAAAAGATATATTTCATTAGAAACCTTGCATAATTATTCAAATGCCTGGCAACAGCAGCAGACCTTTTTACCCTTATTATCTCCCCTCCCCAGAAAAATGCTGACTGTGCAAAAGCAATTCTCAACAGTTCATCAGCGAAAGGTAAACAATATGACTGCTGTGAGCTGAAGGTTAAAGACAGGTGGAATTGAAGCTAAAGAAGTTCTTTTTCTCACTCTCTATTTCATTATGGCACATTATCCATTTTCTTACTTTTCTTTGATTTTCCAAAAAGAGGCAGTATAATGAAATCAGCAGAAAGCATTGGAAAATCTCTGTTGAGTATCACAGATTTTTTCAGTTCAAAACTGACAAAAGAAAAATGAATAAGAGTTGTTGTTCTTTTTTGTTTAGCAATTTGTTTTCCTAGCCAAATTAATAACCTGCACCTACATGGTACTGAAAATTGTTTGTAAGTCTCAAACTACCAATTCTACTCATTCAGGCACATTTTGCCCCCAAAGCTTCTCTTTCCAAGAGAGTACTTTTAAGAAAGATTTGCAAACCTTTTCGATTTTAAATTTATGATATAGTCCAATGATGTTACTTAGGTTTCATGGTTTTCTCAATATCATGTAGATTTGTGGAAGGAAGAGATTTTTGTTATGACTCTGGTTTGAAGACAATGTTTTTTTTCTCCAAGTTTTATCATGTAAATAAATCCTTTAGCAGAATTAACAGTTATGTTTGTGCATTATGGACAAGTACCATTGAAATGATAGTAAAAAAATCTTTCATTTGACTCCATTTGTTTACTAAAATGAATAATTACTATCAATCCAATGATATTACAACAGATAAAAAAGAAAATTCATTTAAAGAAAAAATACACCCTAATTAAAAATAAGGAGGATTCAAATATCATTTTTGTCCCCTTATCACGTTGGCTATCATCTTTATCTCCAAGGTTACTAATGAGGCGGATGCATGGCTTAGTAATTAAAACAGCTGGCCCAAAAAAGTTGAGCAATCAAATACATACCACCAACCTACCAATTTCTACCTTTAAGAACTTCAACCACTCAACACCCAGAGATTGCAAATTTCCTAACTTTCTAATGAGCTTTGCACACAGTAGGAGAAAAAATGTAGGAAAAAAAAAAGAAAAAAAAGCTAACCACTAATTGCTTATTTCTTTATCTCCACATTACTACTCTCTTGGCTGGGTAAAAAGCACCTTCTGAGCTTTTTTCTTCATAAGTCATGAGAATGAAATGAAAAAACCAACGGAAAACTCTCAGAGTTGCTTTGATATTTGTCTGTATTTGTAGCCTTAGAATTGTAAAATAACTGTATGATAATAAGGACAATTTGCAGCTTCCAAAAATTGATTATATTAAACTTTATCATAGATAAGTAATTCAATTTTTAGCATTGAGTTATTCCCCTCAAGCCAGAGAGTGCTTATGAACTTCCAGTAGGGCAGCCTTTGTTTATGTTCTGATAGAACAAGCACCATATTGTTTCTTGGGGTGAACAAATGAATAAACACGTCTTTTTTTCAAATTCTGTCAAGTCTGTCACTTTTTTTAATCTAACACTCTTTTCCAGTTGATCTTGTAGCAAAATCACTAGTCAACTTTCTTGGCTAGAAATAGCTCTTTTCCCTACTTAATACATTATTTGAAAGATTCAAGTCATTAGCTTACAAACAAATTCTTCCAGAATCCAGCAATTTATCATAAGTAATCCTCTTTGAATTCCACTAAATACAGATTCAGTATATGTTGAGATGTTAAAGAATATCCTAGATTTAACCAAGATTTTTTTTTTTTTTGATTCTTGTAATAAATCCATTTTTTTTATTTACTGGGAGAATTTAGCCCTTTTTCAGTATAGAGCAAGGAGAGAACGACAAGTATTCAAATGCTGGCTGATGTTCATTCCTGTAAGTTCACATAGGACATTTTTCCAAACATCTGAATTTTTTTTCAGGCCTGTTAAATCATACTGGACTTGATTGATTGCACAAGTAATAGAAAGCCAAAACTTCAAAGATACTTCTGAAACTTCTCTCATATTGAGAAAAAGATAGTCTGGGAACCTCTGTACTAACCTAATATTTATCAATACAACACACATTAAATAGGAAGCAATTCTAGAAGTACCAATTTGGAAAATAGTATGCCCTGATATCATCTAGAGGAAAACTTATCTGTAAGGAAAAGGAAGTAAGTGATTAAAACCTTTGCATTTCTCTAGACAAAATTCAAATATTTGAAGACACTGTAATTCAATTAGTTCCCCATAGTTTACGATGAAACAAGTTTTATCAATAGCCAAAATGATGTGTGTTGGTATTTGTACAAGTTTGTAGTATGTAACTACAGGCAGTTATGCCAAGGATGAACAGCTTTTATGATTAGAAAATCCCTCTCAAAAAGGAAACATTTATATGTGGATGAGAAAAAATTAAAATCTACAAACTCAGATCAGATAGAATATTTACAGTATACTCCCACTAGATTTGAGGGAGGATATTTTACATATACAGATGGATTTGGAAAGTTACAGAATGATACTAATTATTTCATTAATGTTTCTAAGCTTCATTGAATTCTCAATTTTCACTCTACTTTATTATGTCCAAATAGAGACAGATCAATTGCAAAACTGATAGTCCTTTTAGTTTTTCATTTTTTTTCTAAAGAGCAAGCTTTTTATTCACACATGATGCATATTATTAACTCTTAAATTCATGTTAGGATATTCAAATCTCAAAAATTGATAAAAGTTACTTCTCTTCAACTTTCAGGTAATTTTTCTTCTATTCAATACCTTAAAAGGTTCCATTTTCAAAAAGTCTATTCATTGAAGAGTTCCATAGCATTTTCAAACAGTTTATAAATCTAAGAGTTAAACAAGTTATATTGAAAATGGTAATCACAAAATAATTCTATTCCTAAACTACCATGAAAAATACTAATGGTCACATTTTTAGATAAAGATACAAATAAGATTTTAAATTTCAAGAAATATTTTTTGATAATAGGGTTAGCAAGAAAGCTTCCAAACATTTTGTGTAATAAATAACATCCTATTATTCCTCAAAAAAGAAATACAGAATAATTATTCAACATGATAATCATTAGTTTTCAATTCTTGTTATGTAGACAGATCATACAAGGGTATCTCAACAAGTCTGATGAATTTTGAATCTGAAATACACATTGTATAATGCTTGTTCTATGTGATCAATGGAGAATTGTTGGGATTTAGTGCATTGACAAGGAAGGAGATTATGTTAAAAAATAAATATTTGTTGGTAAAATAAATGCTTTTTTCCATCATTAAACTCCAGACACACTAAATTACTTAGGTAGATTAATTTGTAACAGAATGACATTGGTTCCAAATTCAAGAATGTTTACACTGTTGTTTTGTCATTCAGAAAATCCAGAACCTTCTTGAAGTTCTGCAGGAAGTAAAAAAGATGGTAACAGAAAAGTCCTGCAAATTACACTTACACAACACTTACTTGGATGTTTCTGGTGATATATGTATCACCAGAAACATATCCAAGTAAGTGTTGTGTAAGTGTAATTCACTGACAATTGTTTCTATGTTTTTCAAAATGTTAAAAGCAAGCCAAGTTAGTCTGTAATGGAATATTTTCTGTTTTATAATTCCTTTTTTCATGTGTTGTAATCATTATATTCAAAGCCGTGTTTTTTCAAGCTTATGCAAAACTTCAAAAACAATCTGAAATCAACTATCTTTCTCAACAAAATCTGTCATTATGAGAGTTCAAGATGGGTAATATATGTGGGACACTTTGATGGTTTTGTTCTAGTTTGGATCAGGCTGTTTCCAATAGAAAATGCTCTGCATGTCTCACCAAAAACTGAGCATAAACTCTGTCTAATGCAACTTTATAAGCTTTTGTGAGGCTAAGGTATCACTCTTATCTGCAAGCTTCATGTTGTGCTAATGCCCGATTGATTCAGCTAAACTGAGAGTACTTTGAAATCATTCAACAGGCACATACTTTAGAGCTCAAAAAAAATGTTTTTTCTTCTTTTTTTTCATAGTAAATGTTTTGAAGTGAGAAAAACTGATGATAGCGGAAGTCAAGAGCTGCTCTATATATACCCTGAATTGAAAGGCTTCACAAACATTCTATACCTGTAACTTCAGTAACTTTCTTACCAACTTAATAAATGAAGAAAGATAACCTTTGAATTTTACAGAATTTACAAGCTTATTTGTTTGCAATCACAGTAAACAAAAAGAAGATGAGATGATAACTTCCTTGCCTTTCACCGTAATTTGGTGTTTATAATTGAGCCAAAACAGACGGCATTTCATTAGATATATAACAAGATTCTCTTAGATCCTTTAAACTTACAATTTGCAAATAGAACAATTCACACTTTGTTAACTGAGCTGCTTTTGATTTCTATCGCATCTCTCGGCTCATCATTCCATAAATTGTTAGCTAAAAGCAACTGAAATTAAGTTGAAGGCAATACTAGTCAAAAATTGATAATAATTGACAATGCTCAAGTTTGAAGAATATTACACCTGGTCTGGTTGATCACTCAATAAAAACCATTACATGACCAATATATTTTGGTAGCATGCAGTGTTGGGGGTGATCAATAGAAAAATTGGAAAAAAAGGGATGTTCAATGAATAAATTACTTCTCTTGCTTTTAGTTAGCAGGGGTCACTAAAAAAAAAAAATTGAATTTTTAAAAAAAATTAGCGTGAATGCTCGGGACACAAACTAAAGGACTATTTTAGTATAAACTTACATGGCATGAACCCCAGACAAAAAAACTTTTTATGAGGAATTAAAGAGAAGACAAGAAGTGTTTTCTTGGCATAATATTCAAATTTTCAGTCCTTTGACTTTATTGGGGCAATCTGTATGCAAGTGAGTTACATAGCCAGCCAAACCATCTTAAAAACAGAAGAAACCTATGTTGACATTTTTTATATACACTAACACACTACTAGTGTCTATAAAATGAAAATGGTATCATACTAGGCTTATAAGGAATAGACATTATATGACTAGATTTGAGTAACTGGAACCAGTTGTCCTAGATAGACTAATTGGTAAGGCAGCTGTCCCAGAAAGGCAATCTTCCAAGGATAAGGGATGAGAGTTCAAATCTTACTGGGAGCTTACTGTTCATATCCAATTCACACAGCTTACTAGATTGTAGAGTAATGATCTGGGAGTTGTCATGATAATTTGATTAAATCAGATAATTAATATGAAACAAATCATTCCCTCATTTTAAAAGGGATAAATCTTCACGCCCATAAGTACTGAAGTTGGTGCTGACTTGAATCTTTCTCAATTTCTCAATCTTATATTAACTGGAAAATTCAATAAGTATTCATTTTTGTCTCTATTCTTATCTACAGGTTTTCCCCGCAATCCAAAAGTACAGTGTTCTTTTAAAAATATTTGGTATTACATCAAAGCTCTACATTTATCTGAGAATAGGTATCCCTCTCCAACAAACCAACCCAATTCTCAAGGTTTTCCCCGGAACAATTCATCAAGCAGGTGAGTATTCTGGCAAAGTAGCGAGTGGGAATACAATAAGTATCCAAGGATGGACTATGATGTTGGTGGAGGCTCCAAGATTGATGATTGCTAACAACATGGAGTGCAAATCTCAATTCATTAAATTTTTGACTTTGCTGATACCTTTGAAAACTTTTGCCATGTATTCCTCGGCTTTCTGAGCTGAGGTAACTGCTAAGTTCTTAGCTTTTCCAAACTGTTAAATAATGTTCTGGCCTAGACTGCAATGCTGCATACTGTTCCATTTTTACATGTTATATCAGATCCAGTTAGAATGTGTGCTTCAATTACAACAGAATATAATTTATCTCCAAGCTGCATAGCAAGAGAGTGGATAGGTATGAAGCTTGCACTATCACCGCTACCAAAGTGAATCCATTATTCAGTGAGTTGACTTGTAAGTGCTGGCATGTAATAAGGGAGCAAAGCAATGACATCAAAATCATTTGTCATCACAACAAAGTGATTAGACCCATTTTGCGCTGCATGGGATATGAGGAATCATTCTGGTATCAGCTTCCTCTAACCAGGAGCAGAGCTTCTCAACAGCTTTGACATTTTCAGAGCTTCGCACAAGATCTATTTTGATGCATTCTTTTGTATTTCTGTCGGAGTCAACGTAACCACTTAGAAGCATCCCTATCTTCTCTTGTGAGTCTACGCTTTGTAGGAAGTCCCTGCTCAGTTTCTGCAGTCCTTGCCCATTAAATTTGGAGAACCAATAACAATCTATCTGGAACTTCAGATACCAGACTGATGGAGAAATCAAGTGGATGAACAGTGCTTCTATGCTAGTGCCCTGATTCTTTCATGTATTTATCAATATAGCTTTTGTAGACTACATCGTAGATAACCTCCTATTCTGAGACATAATTTATTTGACCTGAAATCCCTCTAGAACTTTTTCATGATAGTTGAATGATCTGCTCTCGTTTCATATCTACAGCAACAGCATGGAAGAAACTAGGATTTGTGTTTGTCACAAAATGACCTTTCAAGAATTCATCATAATTTTGCATATGTCCAATCGGCAATCTGTGCATATTCTATGAGTACAGTGAACAATACCTCAGGTAGTTCATGCTGTCACATTCTGCAAATATAGGGAGATGGTTATAAACTGCTTGTAGAGGAGCATGCCAATACCCGTTATGGTCTGCAGGAATCAGATCTTTTAGGTACTCTATTTTGCTCAGAAGTGTCTGTAAATACCCACAAAGTTCTGAATTCTTACAGGCATTTCAACAAAACTCTTCAAATTTGTATCGTAGGATTGATACATTTTCCAAGCAACTATAGGTGATTGTGAATTTTCTTGATCTTTCATCTTGAAAGCAGGCATGAAATTTTTAATGGTTTCAAGACCTGCTCATAGTTGCTTTGGTCTCTTGATATCCAGAATGCTTTCCATCTCATACTCTGTACTACCTCAGAAATAATGAATAATCCATATAGTGACCTGACAAAGTGACTTCCTCCCATAACCGTTTCAACTGTCTCCCAGCCAAAGGTTTCTGTTTCCACTAATGCATCTTGAAAATCACTTCCTTTCAAAAAGTTTCCTATGCAATGCTCTCCGACGTTAGCAAGATAAAAGTTATCGAACATGGGTACAATATTGCTGAATTCTGATGGCCTTTGCAATATGATCTCAGTTGTGATGCAGAAGACACCTTCATCACCAATAACTGGAAGGGACATTTGTCTTGGCTGTTCAAGGACGGACAGGAAATTGTGCAATGCTGTGAGGCTTGAGTCAGATTTAATTTGATAGAAAAAAAATGGATGGGTCAAATAAAGGAGCTGAATAACCAAAAGATGGACCAATCAAAGATCGATATGACAGTAAGTCAGAGCCAGGTCAGTGGTAATAGGAAGCTAGCAGTTGAAGAGTAGCGGTTTTAGATGCAAGATGAAATGATACAGTTCTCTTATTCCAGTTTTGTTCAAAGGATTTTATAATGGACTTTTCTCTCCTTGGAGTCATGCCACACTGATTCTGTATATAAATGAACATAAGGTCCTATTCATAGAAATATATTATTTTTTCTTTGACTTCAGCACATGCACATGCGTGCAAATACAACGATGGATTCAAACAACAAATATGTCTGGATAGTGTAAGCAAGGCAATATCATAACACCAACAGACTTATTTTTGGGAAACAAAATATATAATGTAGATCTTCCATCATAATTATGGGTTATTTAGTCCATTGAGAAAAGTGAAATTTCTAAAAGTATATTAATAGTGGATTTATTATTTGTTTTTAATATTTTTATCTTCTTATTTCAGTTCTGCACAATCAGTTACCTCCTTAGTCAGCTTTCTACTAGATGCCTCCTATTCATAGAAAATCAGATTCAAAATCCAACCAGATTTTTAGAGAGAGAAAAAAATGATCAAGGAATCTTTTTTCCTTTTTGCATTTCCTAAAAGTGAAAGTGTTTTGATAGGATGATCCATACTGAGGTGACCAAGTCTTTCGTGTGACTCATTATACAACATAAGCCACAACTGGGAAGCTAGTTTTTACTTTGTTCTACAGATATAATAAACATTACAGAAAGTAGCCAGGATGAGTGGCAGCAAAGAACCTCTAACAAAAAATATACTAAAAACTGAATGGCCAGCTCAGATAACAGTTACTCAAGCTCATTATTCCTGACATTCAAATTCCCAAGAGTTTAAGATTGGCTTTCCTCCAACAAAAATCTTTTCTATAGAATATAAATAAAATAACACTTTTACGAATTGTAAAATAGATCATAGGTTTATATCTCATAGGATACTAAATCAACCCTATGCATGTATCATCTCATGAACCCCCTAAAGCTTTTTAATATCATTCTCACTCACTAAATTTCTGAATACCTGAAAATATCCTAAGGTTAGTTAATAGTGTTGGTATATAAACTGTTTTATTACCCCAATTATAACAGTACATCATGGCTGAATAAATGTAATTAGTCATTTGAAAACCTGTTCACTTCTTGCCATTATCCAACTTTAAAAAAAAATGAAGTTTAACCTATTCTATTTACTTAATAAATCTTTTGCATAGGATAGATTTTTTCTTTACAAACATTAACGGCAATGGTCAACTCGGCTACTCAAGACAGCAGAGATGATGGGTGGTTTTGCATCACATCATGTAATAACTAACAGTTATTTTTGCTTTCAAAATAAGTTACACCATTTTAGAAGCACTTACAAAAGGAACTTATAATTGTTAAACTTTCAGAGAACAATAATAATTATGATACTATGCATGGGTATAAATATCTACCACAGCGGTAAAAGCAATCTAAATACATAGAAACAGTGATTGTAGTGGGGAAAAAGACCTCAACAACAGGGTTAGAGATGTCTACTGTTAATCTGACTTTACTAAATACCATGAGATGATTTTGGAATTGCCACCAATACAGAATGTTTGGTTTACAATTAACTGCACAGATTGATCCTGAGGCACAAACAGAATGTATATATTATCATACTTCTAAGCAGTGCAGAAATATAACTAATTCTATGACTGGTGGTTTATGAAAGATTTTCTTCCTTTCTTAGTTTCTAACCAGAATTGTGCTTTCATTAAAGAGAGTTATGAACTAGAGTATCACTGTTTGCTCCAATACGATGAAACATTGTGATCTGTAATGATCTGACCATGCACAAGACAGAGGTTTCAGTGCCATGTATGCACTGGAAGATACAAATATTTTTTTGCTTAGTTGAACTTCTATACCTGGAAATATAGTCCACATGACCACTAGTTTCATGCCTAAATCATAGAACTACTCTTGATGCTCTATAGAAAGTTGACATTCATACTAGAGTCCTCATGGACTCATAACGAACAATGACCAGTCATCTATATGTACAATTAGAAAGGCAGAATTTTTCTTTTAAAAATTCTCACAAAAAATGCAATGGAGAATTTCGTTTACAAAAACGTTTAATTAAAGGTGGTGAAGCGAATATCAACAGGTGCTTCTGAAATAGGGAAAATAGGAAGCAACAGACGCAAAAAGAAAGTTTCACTTGCTAATTAAGCATAACATGGTTAGTGTTGTAACGATGAATCACCCAATACATATGCATTCAAAATAGGAATGTATAGGAAAAAAAATCTTTACTCATGTATAATTGTTTTTAAAACACCTTAAGGAAAAAAAGTAAAAACCCTTTCTGGGTGGAGGTAAGTTTGATGGACTAGTAAGTTCGGAACAACTGTTATAAACGAAGTGAAAAACGTTTTACTCCTGAGAGAACAGCTGTTTTTCCCAGAAACAGCAAAGTATTCTAGCAAAAAAGAAACTTTTAAGCAACCCATCAACAGGTAAGTCAATACCTTGAGTGTTTTGCTTATTTAAAGGATATGATCATTTATTTGGAAAATAGTTTTTTTAAAAATTCCCTTGATAAAAAGCAAAGGTGGTGGCTGTGAAGCAGTAATAACACATAAAATAAATTTCAGATACACTTCATATAACTTATTAGTACTACATATACATCAGAAATTTTGAATATATATGAAAAAAAAAAATGAACGAATTCCAACTTACCCTAGAGATAATTCTAGATTCTTAAAGAAATTTCCATATGTTTTTCTTCTTGTATATCACGACAGATGAAGTACAATCATTTTATAACATGGGTTTACTTGATTCTCTCCTCTCTCAAATGAACCTGTTCATTGAATAGGTGGGCTGTTGCTTCAGTAAAGTGAATTCTATCAAGAATTAAAGTTTTCTACTCATTTAGAATCTAAATCTCAAAATTAATTATTATCAGATGTGGGTGATTGTATGAAAGAAGAGAAGATAATTCATGTAAGCATAACTTCCATAGAGATGACAGAAAACATGCTCACTTCATCATTATAATCATATTGCAAATAAAACCCCACCAGCACTATGATAGAAATTATGTGCGCTTGTTGAAGAAAGCAATCTCAATTTTTGGCCTCTTAAAAATTGGAACCCCCACCTAAAAAAAGGGGGGGATAATCTTAGTGCTTTCAATACATATGAGTGTGATGTACCCAGGGAATTTTTTTAGTTTGTGAAAAATTTCATTTTTTAGGCTTTTAGGAAGCAGGTTCTGTTTACAATTGAATGATAAAATGGACAAATAGTTCTTAAAATTTTTGGCATAATGTAGGGAACATAAATTGTAAAGTTCCACAGCCTTACTCAATTGATGTTAAAAAAGGTGCACACATAAAAAGAAATGAGAGAATGAAAGAAAAACAGAAATAAATACGTAAACTATATTGTTATGGCTTTGAATAAATTAAGCCTAAATTGTTTTCATTTGTGTGCCTTTTTTTTACATTAATTGAGCCAGGTTGTGAAAATCAACAATTGGGACCACCTTCCCTACGTTTTTCTTTAACTCCAACCCCAAGAAAAATTTATATGAATAAAAGGATTAGAATTTTAGAATTAGATAACTCATGTAAGCTGGTCTTCCATGGAAATGGTAGAATATATGCGCCCACTTTTGCATTATGTTCACATTGTGAAGAAAACCCACTCCTAAAACCCTTCATAATTAATTTTTTTCAAGTCTTAAGGACAGAATGCGTAAAAAATTACAAGTGAAAACATTTTTCAATTTTTGTAAAAAACAAAATTAGTCATTCATAGAAAAATATCCTATTGATTGTGTTTATCTTTCCTTCTTGAAATTTCAGCATCATAAACATTTTATTTTTTTTTCCTCAGTTTATTCATAAATTGAATCTGTAATATGCATTACATTTAAATTCCTTTGTAACAGATAAAGTCTTATCAAATGTATTACTATTATTCCTTAATACAATTTTACTTACTAAAGTTTATTCATCTTAAGTTGGTATGTCAAAAAACTCTTCTCAAAGTTATAGACAATATCCCATCCTTTCTTTCATTATCTTCACTCCCGTTTTTCTTCTTCTCCGTACAACGATATCACACAGTGTCTATTACAAAAACATCATCATTTCTCTATTTCCCTGCGTTACTGTCGGAAACCATTACATTATAGTTACATCATAAATAGGACATCTAAATATATTAAAAAGACATGTCCTGTCTTAATTTGGTGAGAATTGATCATGAATTATACCCTCAGAGTATGCGTACTCACAACTGTTTTTGGTACCATTTATGCAAAAAAAGAAAAAAAAGGAAAAGAGTGACACAACTTAATTTTTACCATGCACTTTGTGCTTGATTATATTGTTTATATATATCAAGTCAGGATCACAGGGTAGAGGCTTTACTATGTTTTTAGTACAAACAACAAGGATGTACTTTTTCTTTCTATGCTTCACCTTCTTTCTTTTGAAATCATAGAAATACTTATTGCTCTTTATTTTTGTGAAATATTTTTTTCTTTCATTTTAACATTATCTAAGAAAAGCACAACTTGATATTGGATGGAAACAATCTCTTCCTTACCCATAATTTTTGACAAAAAAGCTTTTAAAAGCAATTATCTCCTGATAATCTCATTAAGAAATACACAATGTCATATGATTGCTAACACACCTGAGAAAAGCATACATATTAAATGAAGTTAGCGATTTTAACAGGCTATAAAATGGCTCCAAAACCTCACATGATGAACAGCCAGCACAACTGACAAGACATTAAATAATACAATTCAATAATTCCCTAGATTTAGTAACCTTACCTAATTTTGTAAGAACTGCTGCCTGAATGAGCACAGAACTTTATAATATCTCATAGGACATTAACCTAGATTGGATTACAGTAGAAATAATCAAAAGCTCATATCCTAAGAGACTCAAGCCCCACCCTATTTCATACTGTTGCTCACTCTCTCCCAATATTTCATCAGCTGCTGATTTTACCATATTTTGCCCAATTATCATATATATATATGTCCAGAAAGTATTCAGCCATTTGATATTAAGGATAAAATAGCCTACCTATGGTAATGTCATCTTTCTAAGTACTCCCCTTGGGACCTATCACATTTATCCCAGCATCCCTTCCACCTTTCAGAGCAGTATGTATGGTCACATTCTCTTTAATCCCGTTCACAGTCTTGAATCTCTTTGGAAGAGCCAGAAATCACAGAGATTGAAGTTGGGACTCTGGGTGATCAATGTTTTACCAAAAATCCCTGCATGGTATGTTAAGAATAGGCAAGCTTTGTCACTGTATGGACACACAGTACATAAACACATTCAATGGTATCTCACTACCAACAGAGTAAACTCAACAGGAGAGTGTCTGTTCCTGCACGTGCAGTAAGATCTCTCTGATTGGTTGCTATCAAAGCTGCATGATACAAAATAGCTGGATACTTTCCAGACGGACCTCAAATTTCTTACGAAGATGCGCAAAAGTAGTGAAACTGTCAAACTTGTCATCATCCAATAGGATCCTTGGCTTACGAGTATAAAGATTATCTCTCGAGTTGGAGACTTAAAATTTGATTTTATACATCTGTTTGTCATAAATTTCATTAGAAGAATGATGGCAGCAAGCCACTCAACTAGCCAGGAGTCAAGTTTTGCAATGGACTCAGATATTTTCATTCAGAGTTAATAAAATGATTTTTTTTATTGAAAAAGGAATTTCTTCTTTCATCTTAGAGAGAAGTTATTAAAGATAAATATTCAATGCAATCAGAATATTACAATGAGAGCCCCCTACCTCCCTGAATTGTCATTCATGTCAAATAACTTTTTAAAAGAAGTATGAACTGACAGTTTTCTGCATTAATCATCGTATTTAAATGAGTTACCAAGGAACGAGTTGGTTTGAGATAATAATGAGCAAGTTGAAGAAGAACAGAGAGGGAAGAGGTGCAACACAGAAAAGACGTGAAGTAATATGATATCTCAGGTGTTCCAGTAAAAAGGCCTGTACTAATTGGCTTGCTAACCATACTAAAGGTTATGACATTATTTCTACTTTCGAATCCTCTACAAGCTCCAAAGACTCTCCTTGATAATCAAAATTTATATTGACTACATAAATTTTCATCAAGCTGATTAGTTATAGCTTTGGAAAAGTATCTCACAACTGATGAGCCCTGATTTTTTTAAAGACAGTAGTTTTCTTTATTAGCTTTTGTTGCAAACATATTGAATCCTAATCACTTTCAAGTTGATGAAACATAATATATGAACTAAAAAGAAGCTTTCTGGGGTAATTGATTATAAGCTTCAACAGAGAGTTGTTTAGAAGTTATTTCTGATCATAAACTAAATTAATTTTGATTTTGCACCATCTTCCTGTTGCTTGGTGGTTAGAAAAATTCTAAAACTTCAAGAATGTTCGTAGAGGTTTCTCATCATTATTCATTATTATCAAAGTTTTTTTTTTTTCAAATTTACTCAGAAAAAAACCAGAGACAACTACAACCAAAATTATTCATTTAAATACAAAAGTATGATTTTCTTCAACATATTCAAGTAATATAGAAAATGGAGATTAGAGAAGTCCTAAGGATTAAAACCTTTGGCATAAAGTTAAAATCTTTTCCTTTTCAAAATCTCTGAGGATCCCTACTTGTGTAAGTCTCAATAATCTACATCTATGTTATTCCTAATTTTGTGGATGCTGCATTGCTATTTTGTCCTGAAAGTCAGCATAGAAAGAGATTTCTTCTTGAATGAATTTTGTTAGACAGGGTGTTTCAATCATTGTGTATACTTCATGTAATTTCCAAGTCTTCATTGTTCATTTTTTCAGTGTTTTGGCTGTGCACCCTCTGGCCTTCTTTGGATGTCTGTTGTGTTCTGGAATATGTGTCGAAGCGGATTTGGTAAGTACAAGAGAGGTTGTGTATGCTTCCCAGGACAAGATTTGATGGACATTATTGAAGACAGAGGGTACACAGCTGAAACATTTATGAAAAGTAAACAGTAAAGACAAAGATATTGGTTTGAAGAAAACACATACAATGAGTTTTCCTGTTTAGTTGATTCACAAAATTATGATTTAGCAAACAAAAAAACTATTCATAAGGAAATCCTTTTTTTTTGTGAAACGAATTGGTCTAAGGATTGTTCTCTAAATATTTCAAAAATCAACTTTTGCACACACACAAAATTTTGCTTAAGGAGATCAAATATTCATGAGCATATTCATCATTTGATTAATAAAAGATTTAGTCAAAACTCACAAAAACATGCAAACAATGCACAGTGAAATAAGATTTTAAATGATTAATAACTTTACCCCCAAATGTGAGACAGAGTACTTAGAAATGTTATAAATTCAAAATTTTCTTTTATGGCTGATAAGTAAAGAGGTATCATTTGATTACTTGCAAGAAAGGTAAAAGATATAATCAGAAAGCATATGGAAGAATGGATGAAAGTAGAGTAATAGTTGATCACTTGATGCAAGCCATAAATAACAGACAATCTTCCTACCTATGATGGCAGTGGTTCATGACGAAGAGCTACATGTGCCTTCCACACTGATGGGCACGTGCTTTGGTACAGCAGTAATAGAACAGTTTATAGCAGACAAGGTCAGTTCAATAGATGTTAATTAATCAATGCAGAGAGCTTGGAACCTGGTAGTAAGCCAATTTTGAACAGAAGACATGGTGCTAATCAATGTAAGAGCCCAGTCACCAAATCCTTCTTAACCCTTTCATGCACTGATTATTTTGAGTTGTTGCTAAAAATCTACGATGTAATTTGTTGTTGCACAACAAGCAGGTGCACGAAAGGGTTAAGATCCCAAATGGTTATGTTACCTCCCAAGTGCTTTTGTTCTAATATTACCTCAGCTGTTGTGAACTGCAAAAGCATATACTCACCCACCCATCATATCAGCCCCATCCTACAAAATTAGAGGTAACACCAACCAACCGACCAACCAGTCTTGTTTTTTCTAAGTGCAAGAAAGATGATGGAGAGGATAGCTACATCGATGACATACCTGATGGTACAAGTCAACCCTTACAAGATATTTTCCTGCAGGTTACCCAAACATTAGGAGCTTTAAGGTAAAAGGGTAACATGTTTACTTCTATATGGATCAGTGCACTGGATTAGTTAGGATAAATAATGAAGTGTGATGGTGAAATTTGATTTCGATACTACTTTTGTTTGTTCAACAAAAAAAGTTACATGACTTCAATACTTTTTATCTATCTAAACAAATTCTATCATCTCATCAGCTAGACAATTTCACTCTAGATTTGAGGATAATCAAACTTGATAATAATTTTTAGTGATTTCCAGGGAAATTGATATCAATGAATGAAAATTATGCATTAAAAAAATAGTTATGAACTACTGATTCATTCAAATTGGTTTTACTAAAAATCGTTCATAATAACAGTTTTGTATTATGAACTGTACATCCAGAAAGCGGTTGTCAGGTACGACTTTCTGCCCAAGCCTACATTTCAAACAATTAAATCAAATTTGTCGAATTGAATATAAGTTTAAAATCAGAGTAATAGTTCATCTAGATAGAAGACTGAGGTCACATGGCAGTTGTTTCACTCAGGAACCTTTATTTGATTTTGGTGTCTTTTCAAGGAGGAAATTGCTGCGGATTGGCCCCAGCAGAACCCTGTGACTTGACCTTATGGACAACTTACGAGACACACTTGAAGTAAATAAAGGGCAGAGATAATGTATAAAAAATGAAATTGCAGAAAGATTACAGAAGGTAAAGCAAAAAAGAAAATTCTTATTTGAAAAGAAAATATGCAGATGCATTGAATCCATTTTGGAAAAGATGGTTGAATGATAAGCAGAAGATATATATTCAAGCCCTACCAAACTATCTATCACTGAGTTTTGGTTTATGTGTGTGTGCATGTGTATGTTTGTATGGTTGTGGTTGTATTTGGCAATCTCAAACCTGGGGAGAGAGGGAGAGCTTACTAATTCAGCAAAGATCTTTAGGGGCCTGACTGACAACTATACTTCTTGTTTCTAGCCAAGTTATGTACCCCTAAAAAAACCCAAAAAAACCAGCAAACCCATCCCTGAAATTTAATCTCAAATATGAATAAGCCAGTTAAACCAATATATATTACCCCTAATTACATGACTTTTCAAAGAAATTCAATTGGTTTATATTTTGGCTTGCAATTTTGTGAGGATTGAAATTCATGTATTTTCTCAATAGTAATTCTTAACCAAAAAAAAAATATCAAAGCAACCAAACTCAACAAAACTTTCCAGAAGAAACGAAAAGAGAAGATAACAGAAGATACACAACAGTAGTCATCATAATAGATTTTTTAAAAATAGGGGTTACAAAACTATCAACAAAACTCTTAGTATAAGAAGAATACAAATAACTAGGATGTTCAAAGAAAATGCATACTTAACTACAACTAGGGACAGAATTGTCAAATGTGTCCAAGATTTCAGCAAAAACCTCCATTCCTCCTAACAAGAGACATAGAACAATGAACAAGATACACAAGTCACCAGTTTGAAGACTTTCCAGAATTTACTCCGTGGGAGGTGAAGTAATCCAACCAAAAAAAGGAAATCCACCTGGACCAGATAACATCACAATCAACCAACTTAAAAAGCTGGTAAAGTTATCCCTTAGAAACTAACCCATCTATTTAACTGATGCCACAAATAGAGTGAAGTTTCACAAGATGAAAACACTGCGATAAAAGAACCTGAAAGATCTAAACAACTAAAGGCCAATTAGCAGATTCAACTGCATCTACAAACTTTTCACCAAAGTGATCACCAACTGAATCATCAAAATACTAAATGAAAACTAACCACAGGAACAGGCTAGCCTCAGAAGAAGCTACTTGATCACCAACCATCTCCAATCAGTAAATTAACTAAAAGAGAAAACAGCAAAATACAAAATGTAACTCACTGAAGCATTTGTTGACTTACAAAAAGGCCTTTGACTCAGCGTAAATGATGTTGGGGATTTCTACTATCCTAAAACAAAGCATAGACCCCATGAATATAACAGTTTTACAACATATCCACCGATACAGCAGTTCATTTTTCAGGCTACATAAAGACACTAGAAGAGACTTTCCAGCTGAGAAAAGGGGTAAAACAATGTAATACCAGCTCTCCCCAAACTCTTTATAGTTTGCCTCAAAATGATCTTCCAAAAATTATACTGGGCAAATACAAGAATGTGAATGAACAGTGAATACCCAAATAACCTCAGATTTGTTGACGACATCATCCCTTATGCTGAGAAGCTTCACGATCTCCAAATGACGAAAAAAGCAAGAAAACTGATCTTCACATAAACTTCAGTAAACAAATGTTATATGCCACAGACGTTGAGGGTAAAGACACAACAATCAAAATCAAAAATGCAGAGCTAAAGACAGTGGACCATTACATCTACCTTGGACAATGAATCTCTATGAAATCCTCAAATGAAGAGGACCTCAAATAAAGAATCTAGGCAGGGCAAGCTCAATATTAAAGGACAAGAAAATCTCATTTAGTTTCAAAATGAAGGATCTACAACCAATAAATCCACTCAACAGTCACTTATGAAGCTGGGAAATGTGACCTAACCAAAAGACTGACCCTCAAACTGAGAATCATGTAAAGTGCATGGGAGAGAATCATGCTTAGCATCACATGAAGAGCTCACAAAACAGCACACTATATTACAAAAACGAACAAAGCTCTAAGATATCATGGATAACAGAAAACACTGAAAAAAAAAAAAAAATCAAATTATTAACTGGTCATGTTGCAAGAATGTTAATAAACCACAGGACATTATGGCTCACAACATGGATCCCCTGAGATCTCATGCAAAACTGTGGTGGGCAAAAATTAAGATGGTGTGATAAACTACACAAGTACAGAAAGTATTACGCCCATTATAGAGAGGTCTGGGGCATCTTGGGGAAGGTCTGTTGCAAGAATTTTAGTTAACCACAGGACATTATGGCTCACAACGTGGATTCCCAGAGATCATATGTGAAAATGTGGTGAGCAAAAATTAAGATGGAGTGATAAACTAGATAAGTACAGAAAATATTATGCCCATGATAGAGAGATCTGGGGAATCTTTGGGAAAGTCTATGCCCAAAGATGAAATTTAAAAGGCTGATGATGATCAGTAATGTATCAGATATCTAGCACTGGATTTACACAAAAACATTCATTTTTTGTAGATCTCCAGCCTTTCAGAAGTTCTGATTTCCAATACATGAAGAAAAATTCAACAAGGTTATAACCAAGCCAGAATCAAAAGATTGATCATTTTAGAATACTCAAGTTGAAATCCTTTTTCTGATACAACAAATGGGAACTTCCTTGAATTATTACATGGCCATCTAGAGCAATCTCTTGACCATTCACACCCAACTAGAAAAAAAAGTTTTTGTATCAGATATCACTAACAGTCATGCTATCATCAAATTTAAATAAGAATAATGAGTAGATGTATGTATGACAGGCCACACTTAGTAGAGGAATGGAACTTCAAGAAAAATTGCTGTATTCCAAAACATTCAATTGGAGGGTAATTTTGTGTAAGACTGATACTAAATAACTTCGAAATAAGCCATTGTGCCCACAAATGAGCTTTGAAACATGCAAAGTATGAAATGATTATCGAAAAAAAATTCATGGATAGATAAAAAAAATATAAAAAAGCTTCACCCTTCACTAAAAAATTTTAGAATTATACATTAAAAATCTAACATCTAAACAATAATTTTGAAAGGAAAGTATTAAAACATGAAAAAAATATTTGCCCTGCCCTTCATACCATTAGGGTGCCATGTGTCAACAAATGAGAGCATATGTTAGCACCAATTTTGAAGGCACCATGTGAACTTGTGTTAGCATCAGTTTTCGAACAAAACATTGACTATTACTACTTGTATAAGATGCTGCTGCTGCATATATATGAAAATCATAACTCAAATCTATCAAGTGGTTTGAAACAAGGGAGATAAGTCAAAGAAAGAATTTGGGTGAGTAGTCTCCCTTACATCTACCTCATTAAGACAGGTGAATGAAGTTGTAAAATTTAAGAAAACAGTTAGATTCACTCACATACACTCAGAAGCCGCATAGTATATGTCATCTTCTATAAAAATGGCTAATTTCAGTTTATGAGACACAAATTTGTGACCCATTATGTGGAATGGTCAAACAAATACTGAGTTTTTCATTATTATATATATATATATATATATATACATACATATATATATATATATATGTGCATGTACGTGTGTATATCATCAACTATCTCACGTCCATTACTGGACAAAAGCCTTTCCCGAGACAATTGTTTGGTAATGTTGGTTTAGGGGATGGTAGAGGCTAACCGAGCTCACTTATTTTCAGTTGAGCTGGTTTTTAGATTCAAAGTTGTCGTTTTCATAGACTGGTTGCCTCCTAAGGCTGGAGAACCTAGTTTGTGCCTCCATTTTACCCATAGCTTGGGTGTGGGAAAAAGTGATGGATTCATGCCTTCTGCAAAGGTTTTAGAATAAAGTGAAAGTAAACAGCCTAGGCTGGATTTCAAATCTGACTTACTGATTCCATTGTCTGCAACCTTAATTGTAACACCACTTTGAAACAGAATGTACAATACGTAATCAACCAGTGAAAAAAATCATCAGTAGTGTTATATCAACTCTACTGATGGTATTAAGAGCTATTTTGGATACAAGATCAAATACATATACACATGCTTGTTGTATATTTATAACTGTTCATCCATATATATATATATATATATATATACACACACACACACTAATGTTTTATTGAGTTAGATTCTTCCAATAATTTCATGATGTTCATATTCCTTTATCAACTTTTAGTGATTATAATATTCCAGAGCCTTTGAAAATTTCTTAATGATTACCTTCTTTAATCATTTTAAGACCAATCTGGAAGTATTCAAGATAGTCACTAAAAGGTTTCATTAATAATAATTAACTAAATTAATAAAGTAACTGCTGGAGAACTAAAATTCTTCATGTAACGATGCTTGCGATTTTTTAAATATTTAGGTAAAGCTGGAGAATTTTTTTCTTTTTAGATTTAAAATAAATAAACATAATTTATTTCTTGTGTAAAAGCAACAGAAAATTTTTATTTTCAATTACACTTGAGATGAAATGAAATCCCAAGAGCCTATGATACTTTTGAACATGAATTCATCAAGGTTATCTATGATGACAAAGGAATTTCTCTCTGAGCTTGCTGCAAATGTCATATGGACACAATCTTGCCTTAATTGAAATTCTTATCTTAATAATTTCAAGCTGGAAATTCGAGGCATTTCCTGTTTAATTGAGACAATTTCCTCTTTAAACAACAGCCAGGGATAAGTTGCTTACCCATAAAAGCAATTAAACAGTGCCTCCTAAGATTGGTTAAGGATTTATGGAAGTAAGAGGCCTTTTAGAGATAGAAAATTAGGAAGAAAAAAACAAAACAAATTATGCACTGCAAAAATAATTCATTCTTGTAGTTGCTAACCCAGGCACTAAGGATTTTTTCTGTTAGATAGACAGCCTGACAGTGCTAATGGGCTCCAACTGCTCAGCTATTTACTCACAAGGTGGGGGAAGTGGATTCATGCCTTTCCCAAAGGCATCAGTGCAAAGTGAATGAAAGCAGAATCAAACGGAACTTGAATTTGGTTTGTCAATTCAGTTTTCTGAGCTGGTAACATTCACACCATCACGCACCTGTTATTTCTACAACGACTATGGTTCATTACTATTATTATCATTACCATTAATAATAATGTTATTTTAAGTAGCTAGCTTTATTATATACTAACTTCTGCATGATCACCTATTTCAAGAATTTGCTTCATTATTTTAGAGCTTAGACACCCAATTGAATAGGCTTTTATGAACAACTATCTTAAATCAACATTTAATATTTCTTGCATATAAGCGGTCATAAGTCAGATTTAATGAATGCACACCTTCATTTTAGGAACATGTTATAACAATCTGTGTACCACAATATGATTTTGTCTTGCCGATCTAACTACAATTTAATCTGTGTATGTGTGTGTGTGTGTGTGTGTATATGCATTGCGGTAACTTGACAACTGGCCATAGCATAAAGTTAACATTCACCAAATATATGAGTCAACATGAACGGCACTGCAGTGTAGAGTTTGGAGTGTTTTGAATCAGTGGCTCTCAAGAAATGAAATAAGAAATAAATGAAGAAATGAAGATTAAAAGATATTTTGTCATAAGTTTTCTACGAATAATCTCTCTTTACCTTCATCTATCTCTCGGTTAAAATACAATTTAAATGAAGTAAATAGTCTATGGTGATAAAATTTTCATGAATTTTAATAATTTTTTTCGGCAAAAAACAGCAACTTTTTAAAAATTGGAGAAATCTGTGTAAACACTGCGATTACTCAACAGCTGGCCATTGTACGAAGTTGAGATTCAACAGATATATTAGTCAGTAGACAAGACATTGAGTTTGAAGCTTTTTGGATAAGCAGTTCTTGATAAACCTAATGAAAAAAATAAATAATATAAAAAAATTATAAAATATTCCTTCATAGATTCTATGAATTACGTCCTTAGACTTCCACACATTAGAATTGTCTAAATTTAGATATTGGCAACACTGAAAAGAACAAACCAAAATACTTAAAAGCTGTAATTTTGTATGACGAACTGAAAATCATTCTACCTGACAATTATAGCAAGCTGCTCAACACACCGTAAAGTCCATCAACATGCACCTTTGGAACATGCATTGCTCTAGTATTTATAATATGATAATAAGTCAATATTTTTGTATGAATACATTTTTAATACACATACATACAGAATACCAACCAACTTTGTATTCATCAACATTGTCATCTGGTAAATAGTCAAAGACTTTTTAACCAACAGTTGGAAATTTGGAAAGTTCAAATTTATTACCACTGCAGAAATTAACAGACCAAAAATCCATGATTAAGCTGCACCTGAATTATATAAAGGGCTACTCTAATGGAATTTATATAGCTCATGTTACATGGAAGAAACAGGATTTCAGAATATTTCTAGAATACAGAGAAAGCCATAGTAATAATTTGTATTTATTGTTATAAATTTAAATTCATTGTGATAAACAACTCAACATTGTGAAAAGTTGCTGTTTTAACAATCATCAAAAAAAACGTGATTTGATTATGAAATTTTTTTACTTGTATTTTAGCCAAGATGGAGCACATGACAATAGTTTCAGTTCTGACTCTTTATCTTTCTAATTAAAAAAAAAATTTTCTCCAAATAAAAGTATATGCATTGAGAAAATCAATTCATAGTGAAATGCTCACACTTATTATTTATACAAAGTACCATCCAAAAGTTTTGTGAATTTGAATGGATTGATAAATGTGTTCATTTGTCAAATTACCCTAATCTCTCAAAATCACTCCAAGGATATGAAGGACCACATTTTCTATCATTTTTTTTTCTCTCTTTGAGGAAACCATTTTGCACATTAAGTTCCTTAAACTTTTGCCGAGCACTTTCTGTATAATTTTATCATAACGTAAAGTTATGTCTAGAGCTGGATGCCTAGTGAGTAAGAGAGCTACAACTGAAATAACTCGCACTATAGAAGCAAACAGAAACTATAAGTTTTTATGATCTTGAGAAAGTGGGAGATCTTTAACAGAGAGAAGCGTATTTCTTATCTTTTCATTCATCATCAAGAATGAGCAACCCTTTATTTACAGCATTGTTTACCATTCCATCAACTTTTCCAAAAGATAAGAAATTATCTCAGATGTATTTAATTTAGGAAAGTGCTCTTTCATTAACAATGGACTAAATTTAAAAAAAAAACAAACTCAAAACAAGAGGAAAACATAAATAGACACCAGATGTAAAAAACAACACAGCAGCCTCAGTCTCAAGTGCTACTTCATGCAAAACAAAGAAACTTGCAACTAGCAATAACAAAGCTTAATTTCCTGCAGGGTAGAAGTCTTTTTTTTTTTTTTTTTTTAAAGCCCACCCCCTAAAACAAAAGCAATGAACAAATAGAGAAAGAATCCAAAAAGGGAGCAGTGAAAACGAAAGGGAGGTACTAAGCAAAATATTTGATAAACAGTAGAAGAAGCAAGTGAGTTAAAAATGTATCAAAAGAAGTAATTTCTCACAACTTCAAACTATTCATCCCCAGCAAAATGAAATAGACAAAGAGAAATAACAAGAGATACCACCAAAGCAACAGTCCCGGTTATTCAAAAAGTTGAATGCTTTTAAAGGGTTTATTCCCAGTAAATATTTGTGAATGGCCTTCAAAAGAATAAGTAAATAACACGACGAAAAATAAACAAACTAATTAAATCCTTTAAATCAGAGAATTTCAATCTATTTTTCCTTTGTTATTAATCAGATTATTTCCACACTAATATCTGTTTCTTCTTTAGGTGTGATACAATAGGTGTCATGTTATAGCAATTGTTGATAATTCTTTATCAATTTACTGCAATGGTTTGTCAATGCCCACTGTAAAATAAGTTCCAGGTTAAAGGGCTCGAACAAGGTCAAAAAATAGTTTGCTTTTCTTAGATAAACTGTCAAATACAGCTGTGTGCCTCACAGTCAATCACTGATCTGATGAGTTCGTATTCCATATTACAACCAAAGATAATTATAAAAAAGAACAACTTGATTTGCCAACAAAAAACCCTAATTATCAATGCCACAGGATCGGAATCGGTTTTTACATATATATGCTTTATAAATAGAAGTTAATTTCACATAGTAAATGCTCAGAGTCAGAAAATAAATTTCAAGGTCCAGAAGTCTGACTGTTGTGCAAAAGGTATTTCTATGGCAGTTCATACAAAATTTGATTAGGTTAGATTAATGCTATTGAATAACTATTCACATTAAAGGAAAATAATTAATATTTGTTATCAAAGATCATTCTTTTGATCTGGTACAAAAGCAATATTTTCCTTTTGAAAAAGTGCATATATATGATTATCTCATACGCCTAAACCTGATATCTGGAATTCTCAGCAACTACCTTCCATGTTCACGAGTACTTCAATACTGATGAGAATACAAGCTCCTGAGATTGCAATATAATAGCTTCCGTTGCTGAATGAATACAACCTTAGTTGAGAAGAGAACGTGAATAACACAATTGGTCTGCTTGGTGGGACAGAGAGTTGTATATTGCCCATCTTTCCAGGAGTCAATCTATGAGCTCAGGTGAAAAACCAGGACTTCAAATGGCAATCTTCAAAGTAGAGAAACCCATCCGACATGGAATATTGGTGCAGAACAATCCTCCTAATCTTTATATCCCTTAATTTGACTTTGTGTCATACTTGAGTAAGCCTAATGAATATCAAGGTAAGAGAATTCTTTAGTACTGCAAACACAGGTATCAAACCAAATAAAATCAATGGATACATAAATGGATAAGAAAATCATTGACAGTTTATACTTCATCATATTTGTCCTTTGTAGGTGAAGGTGATCATTGCTTCAGTTATGAGCAGTTCAGCAGCTGCGGTGCACCACAGGGTTCAGAGTCATGACTTGTGCTTGATTTGGACTAGGGGGAGGCAGAGTTGTACAATTTCATAAGCTCCACTCTCTTATTCCTGCCAACCTGGGTCCAGTGGCAAGACAGTCAGGATAATAGGAGACAGACCGTAATGCAGAGAATGACCAGAGTACTCTAAGTATTACATGTTCTATACACTCCACAACAAGTTGCTGGCCACTGAGGAAGCCCAAAGAACTGGTTTTGAATAAGTGTTGTCAGTCTCTCAGACTAGTAGTCAACTATGACTAGAGAGCCAAGTCTGCTTTGCTATTACCCATAGCAGAGGGAGAAAAGATTGATTCATGCCTTTCCCAGGAGCACTAGAGCAAAGTGAGTGCAAACAGTCTCAGCCAGAGTTTGAACTGGGCTCATCGATTCCATTTTCCGTGCAGTTAACTGTTAGGCCATCTGCACCAACTGTTGAGAATGCATTGTTTTCTTCATATACATAACAATGCAACACACGTGCACACTTGAAGATGATACATGCAACAAAGAAATCCTTTTTCTCCACAAAACATACTTCCAGCTCATACATCTCAAATTATCAGGTGCTTCTCTCCACCCGACCTAAGTATATAGGGAGTAGGAAGAATAAGTATTTTGACTGACACAATGTGATAACCATCTATCTCTATTACAGTAACGAGTCACACGTGCAGAATTCTCAATACATGTCAAACATTAAAAAAAAATATCAAGGCATTCCAAAATCCCTCCAAACGAACTCCCACAGAACACAGCAGACTAGAAACATTAATCAAAGTGTTTTGAAAAGAAAGAGCATGTCAGCCAATGAGAATATAATGCCATCAAAATGCTCTGGCACAGATAGGAATGAGAGGTTCCAGAGTTTGATCTTGAGCCAAAATGAAAGACTATATGCAAAAGCTCCAATAGTGGTAACACGTAAAGGCTGCATTAGCAATGAATTATGACTAGGTGCATGCAAATGGCTAAATGTATAATAATTTCTATAGACTTTTTATCTTTACATACTGTTAGTATAGAAGCATTAGTCTGTTCAAAACCTTATGTCAAGGCCAAAATTCTTAAACTCAACCATGGATTTGATATCATGGCAGGCCAAGCATAATCTCTTTCTTTCTTTCTTCATGATTTAAAGCAAACAAACTTATCTTTCATTGATTTTTTATTAGTATTTGTTTCTTGTTGATTTGTTTTTCATTGCAACAACTCAAACTGTAAGTCGATGGCTATCAACACAGACTAGAAATAAAGGGTAAACACTTGGTGAGACACAAACTCACATCCCTTTTGCTACAGGAAACTTGGTTATCAACGCCAGCTGCTCTTACCAATTCAGCTACAAGAACCCTACAGTTGGCAGAAGATCGAATCTAACCTTTAAACCTATCCTTCATTTTCCTGATCTCTCGATGCCATATTTGTTATTGTTTTATACTAAAATTATTCGTGACAGCAGCATTATTTTGATTTCATTAGATGAAGCATTATCAACTATTATTAAATTTTGACTTGTATTTCTTTCATCTTAATTTCAGTTGCTTTTACCTATCCTTTTTTTTCTGATCTGCGCTGTTTACTTACAGCTGTAAACTGATGGTCTCAGTGCTTATGATAGAAAACACCTAAAATTAGAAATACTAATTAAAATGTAATGGTTGACAATACTTCATCTATTGAAAATTTTAAAATCCAGGTAATTTTGCTGCTACTTAAAGCTATCTTTTGTTGTCTCTCAAGACTGTAGAGATGAGATTGAAATGTATAATTTTATGGCTGTCCATGAGGAGCTTAGTATTTGAGATAATATTTAAGGAAAAAATGAAAAATAAAAGTGGGCTGAAGCTTTCAGACTAAAAAAAATGAATTTCCTTCACTTTTGACCCCTCAAAGGAGGGTAAAAAAGTCTCCCTTCACTTTTGAATCCAAAAAGGGAGAAAAAATTCTCTTCACTTCATCAGTCTCTTATCTGACGTTGGACAGAGATCTTCCCCAGGATTTGCCACACCTCTCTATCATGGGCATTGCACTGATCAGTTCATCTTGCCAACTTTGGTTCTGCATTTTATCTCAGGGGATCCTTGTTATGGGTCATGAAGTTCTTCGGTTGTCTGCCATTCTTGCAACATGACCAAGCCATTAAGTTTCCTAATAATTTCTATGATGTCTCGGACCCCCGTTTTTCCCCAAATATATTGTGCTGCCTTGTGGTCTCTTCAAGAGTGATTTTTCGCTTGATTCTTTCTTCTTTTAAAGATTCCATGGAGATTGGTCATCTTACATGTAGTGGTCTACTTTCTCCAGCTTTGCGTTTTTGATTTTGATCGTTATGCATTCATTTCTAACATATTGTACATGATCTTTGTTTTACCGAAGTTTGTATGAAAGCCCACTTTTTTGCTTTCTTTGTTCAGTTCGTCTAGCATTAGTTGAAGCTCCTGGAGGTTCTCTGCTAAAGGGACAATGTTGTCAGCAAATCTGAGATTACTTAGCTATTTGCCATCTATTCTGTTCGAATTTCCCAGTCAAAGTTCCTGAGGACCATCTTGAGGCAGGCTGTAGAGAGTTTGTGCGAGCTGGTATCTTGTCTTACTCGTTTTTGGAGCTGAAGGGGCTTGGTCTCCCTTCACTTTCAAACCACTGAAGGAGGAGGGTATCTCTTAACTTTTGACATTTTGAAGGGAGGAAAAAGTCTTCCTTCACTTTGACCCCTGAAAGGGAGACGAAGTTTCCCCTCAACTTTTGACCCCTTGGAGAATTATATATAAACATAAAATAAGATATGTATATGGTTCCACTTTAGCATCATAGTTACATCGTAAATAGAACACCCCTTTAAGAAATTATCTTGCAAAACTTATTCACTTCAAAACCTTCTCCTAGGTCCACTGAGTATATATACTAAATTTTATTGGGATGTGCCAATGTTTAGGTGGTTCGTATAGAGTGACAGACAAACAAGCACACACAGATGGTGTGATATCTCTTACAAATATTCAAAGGATGGAATCATGGGTAAAAAATTAATGCAAAAGCTATCATGCAGAAAAGGATAATTTGTTGCCTGCTTTTATCTTCAAAGTTATTTCAATCATATTTTGTTGATGAGATTAACTGCATTTTAATTTAAAACTAAGTGTAAGTATTTCCTGTAGAATAATATGAAAGATAGAGGAAAAATCCAAAGATATTAAGTTAAACCTTATCGGTATCCAGTTCTGTAGAAGTCTGGTACTTACCTAAAAAAAGAAAAAAAAAAAAGTTTAATATAAAAATAAAATTCCATAATTCACATCAAAATTAAAGTAGTGTGAATAAATACAAGAGAATAAAAAATATTTTTCCTAAATTTAAGAAAACAAACATTCTATGAGCACAGGAAATAACCTGTTTCTACCGGAAATCCAACAAATATGTGGTTATTGTACCTTTGGTATGTATGTTTGTCTATGTACAGATGGTGGCAGATGAACAGGCAGTAAAATAAATAAGTGGGGGATACAAGTGGAATCAAATTTCTGGAGGGAAAACCACCAGAAGTTAATACAAGGTTTCAAAAAATGTTGAGGGAATGATCATTTAGCTTTTTCATCATCCAATTCTTGAAAAAAATTGCTGAGATTTCATTTATCTTATTAAATGGATTATTTTCAAGGAAGAAGTGTGTGTACATTTACATAAGATTGTTTGCAATAGAAAGGACTTCATATAATCAAACCTTTTGCTCAGTTTTTTGGAAAACAGGAAATTTTACAAAAAATTATGCTAATTCATATTATATATGGATTATGTTATATCTGAAAACAGAAAAATCCCCCGAAAATCTATAAAAAAATAATCATAACCATAAAATTATTTAAATCGACATCTTATCGTTGATACTGGACAATAAGATATACATGGCAGAAAGGAATTAATATTGAAATCATGATTTACAACCAAACAAGACAATTTCAATGTATTTTCCATTAATTTGCTAAAATTTTAGAAGAGAAAAAAATTTGAGGATTGTAGATGTCAATGTAGTCACTTTTATCACTTCATTAAAAATCTTTTTTCGTTTTAAATCTTCCCTAAAATTAAAAACTACACTCTATAGATTTAAATACACATCAAAATAATCAGCACCCACACCTTTCTCCTGGAACTCTCAAGGAAAAATCATCACTCAAACATTGAACACACAAAATATTTTTTCCAATATCTTTTAGGTTGAAGACTTCAAGTTTCATGCATTCAAACTCAATATCATATTAAAAAATATTTGTTGAAAAACTGATACGACAATAATTCACATTTTGCTTGATGAACAAAAACAGTCCAAGTGCAAAACTTTTGAAGATTTGTGCCAACATGTATGAGGGTACTGGGAAGTCTCATCCAGTCAATATATAAGATAACATGAGATGAAAGATTAATATGATTAAGTCAAAATAAGGAGTATATATCTGAAATTGAGTGTTTTAAACAAGTATATGACTAGGATGATAAGTTGAGGACTTCATCAGCTGTGGGCCTAGGAAATCAAAGACAGGCAATACATTTTTTTTTTCTTCATTACTGATATTGATATCCAAAACATTAGATAGTTCAACAGCAGTTTTAATAAGCATTAAAACTTAGGATAACACAAAGTGATGTAACATGCAATTACTTCATTTGCCATGAAAAAACAAATATCAAATTGTAGAGTGAGAAGATCAAATAAATGAAAACATTTAAAAACAGTGTCTGTACATATCCATTTCTTAAAAGAGAATAACTACAAATTAATAGAAACCTATAGGAGTTTGAAGTAAAATAAAAATATAAGACTACAATCATATGAAATGTGAAATATCAAATATCTAAAAGAGTTTGATTAATGTACATATCGAAATAATGAGAAGTTAGATAAACTATTCAGAGAACAAGAAAAATGTCTCCAAGCTTATGCTATTAATTAGACACTTTCTCTAATTAGACAACCAATATATGATGATGGTGACCATTTCTAAATGAATTCAATACAGCTGTCATACACTTAACAGCAATAATAATTCATATATTCCTCTACAATTGTGGTAGATATTTTGAGGTGAATGAATAGATAGCTAGCATAGCTGCTTCTTGTTTATTTTCTTTGCAGTAGATATATTTTCAAAAAGTTATAGTTACACAATCAATTTTTATGTTATTATCATTGGTTCTGCTTGAAGGATAGAAGAAAGAGGAACCAAGCAGAAAAGATGCCAGAAATGTGTTAGTATAGGATCAAATATGCACTTCCACTAACACTTAACACCTTCTCAACACAAGACTCTTGGGATTAACCTTTCCAGTAACTTCATCATAGCTCTTTGCAATAAAGAATAGTCACTGATGGAGACTGAAGTTGTTGATGACACAAACAGAAGAAAGATATCATGAAACAACTAATTGCTTGTTTGTAAGGACTCCTAGAAGTGTATCAAGTAGGCCTGTGTGTTCATTAGATCAGATCGGATAAATCTTTACTTTCGAAAAAGTAGACGTTCAGCTGCAATTGTTATGTTCTTAACTGTAGTCCTGGATTACATTAGCTGTCCTTCCTATCGCACAGCTACATTACATGCTAGTGTAAAGTTTGAAGTTGTAACAGCAACCTTTGAGGAATTATCAATACCACAGTGTATACAGAGATTTAAGTTTTGCAGGATCCAATATTTGAACTTTTCATATTCAAGTGTTTCAATTAGGGAAAAATTGGGTTTTAAATTCAAATGAGCCAGAACTATACTCTAATGAAGAGCCAATAGAGATCACGTGGAAGAATAAGATTCTTAATAGGATAAATCTCAACAAACATACAACCACTGCATGACATTCGCAGATTGAGATTGCCATGGTCCATCTACATTTTAAAACGTTCTTAATAAATGGCATACTTACTTTCAACTCTCTTAGATGAATCTATATTGTTAATTTGAAAAATTTGATTTCTGTGACTTTATGAAATATAGAAAATTTAGAAAATTACTTTTTAGAGACTAACTACTTATGTATATTCAGGTAGTTTCTTGTTTTTCCCCCTTTTGATTGTAATAAATGTAAGCCAGCTACATTCAATACTTGTACTGGTGTTTCAGTAGATACCTCACCTATATTTTTATTTTCATTTTTTGTGAACAGCCTTATCTTGGAGCTATTAGAATTTCATCGTCAAAATATGGTTCAATCAAGTATAACCATTCATTGCAATAAATTTCTTTTACTGAAGAGACTGAACCAATAACTAATAATATAATTCTTATCCCATAAATCATATAACTACCAATGGAGTAACATTTTCAAAATGATTATACATATCCCTTTTTCTAAAAAGTAGATTTACAGAAATCTTTGTTGACACCATGACTTTCAGTAGAAGTACTCCCAGTGAGGTTCAATTTATACATATGGTTTCAATTTCTAGCAAGGCTGTTGGCTCCTTAGTGGGGTGCTTCTATTACAAGGAGACAGATGGAAAATCTGTTGCAGGATTCTGTAGAGATAAACAGTGCCACACAGAAAGGCAAGCAGCACTTACAAAAACACAGGTAAGCAAATATAGCATAGGTGTGGCTAAGAGAGAAAGCATTTTGACTTTTCAACAGTAGCTGTGGTCATCATTATCGTCAGTGTGGCTCAACACTTGCCAATAAGCAGTCTATCCTATCAAGAGTGATGATTCTGAAGTAAACAAATTTCCTGCATCTGAGCAAATGGAAGTATAATTGCTCTTTCATTATTTTTATCATGAAAGAAGTGTGATGATATGAAATGAGAACTGTCTCAGGAGAATCCCTTACCTGAAAGATACCAGATACCTATATGATTATGCGTACACAACTAAAAATCTTATTTTCAAAATGAAAAATAAAATGACAATCAATCATATTTTACATTTCTTTGTGTTGCTATTTGTAAGTAGTGCACAGACAGAAATGGTTCAGCAGGAAAAGAGATAAGGGAATCTCAGATTCATACCGACTCTGAGAGTTCTGAGAAAAGATGACTCACTCAAAATAAGTTGGCAACATATTGGGGGCGTTCTAAACTGATGCAAAGAGTTCATATAGTTAACCGAGTGCATTATTTGTCTGTTAATAAAGACAAGATTGTTTTATTATACATCAGATAGATTTCAGAAATTCAAAAATTTTGCTCTTCAAGTAAATCAGGATTTTAGATTTCTCAAATAAATGTTGTGAAGAGTCTCCTCAAATTAGTTTTCATGGAAACTTTGACCCCTCAACTTTCCGTAAATCATCAAAGCCATTAAGCAATACCAACTAGTACATGTACAAGATGGTTACAATGGTAAAATAAAATAGAAATTAGTTACCATAAATACTGGTATATAAGATAGATAACAACAAAAAATATCCAAATATTCCACTACATCTTGTACAATAACTTGAGGGCTATCAACCACAGCTTGATATAGACAGTTACAAGGCCTGGATGAGTTGCCATGAGTGATAGTCCACCAAATACTGTTGTAAACCATTCACCCTATAGTATAGCACATACATATATACATCAGAGGAAGGCGGGGGCATTTAACCTGTTCATAATCCAATTCATCCTTGGATTACAAAACATCTGTAAGGCAGTCTAGCTTGGACATCAAACTAGCACGCTGAACTAAAAAAAAAAAACCCAAAAACCTACGATTGCTACAACAATGATTGGGTTTCTACAAATAGTTCAAGAAATAGAGACAAAATCATTACATCATATGTTATATAACACAGGAAGTTTTTTTCTCATTAGACTTTTACAGGAATTCAGTTTTCTCTCAAGAGCTGCCATTGCTTATTTTTATAAAAAAAATTTTAAAAATTTATCTTTTCACTAATAGCAACAAGGTATTCAGTCTGTACCAGAGGTTGGTGTTTAGGCCCAGGTAGAAAAAAAAACCCCAAACAACAGAATATTTGAATGCTGATTTTCTAGGCATGTGAGCCCTCATGATTTCTCTCCATTTTGGCCTAGCATCATAGTAAGCTAAACTCAGTAAATGCCAAGAGCAATAAGCTTTTTAACAATATAAGCATTAACCAAGTAGTAATATATTTGCAGATGCCAGTCGGTACATAAACAGTTCATAAACCAGCAGGTAACATAAAAATCACTGAATCTACAAAAGATTTGTAACAGCTATCCTGAATTTTCATCCATGTAATTTGATATTTGTTTTCTGAAACACTGAACAGCCCAAATAGGATATTAAAAACTTCACAGTATAGCATTACCCTGGTCAACAGATTACAAAAAAGTTTGAAATAGAATTTTTCTAATAAATCCAAGCTCTACAAGTGGAAATATGATTAACCTCTTTTAGGGCTTTTTTTTTTGAGAAAAAGTTTCTTGGAAATGATGAAAACCAAGAGATAGTAAAGGAATAAATTCCTCCCATCAAATTTCAGAATAACTTCTAAGCTCTCATCAAATGCTAGTGACCAATATCTGTGACATGATGCAACCCAGTCATTCTCAATTTCTTTTTGGACTTATATCAAGGAGAACTAAAGGCTTCAAGGAATCATAACTATAAACATCATTTCTCCAGACTTCACACACAGTTTTTGGCATTCTCTTAAGGTTGAAGTATCAAACGGAGAAAATAATTTACTTGCTCACCATTCATGTTCAGGAAAAGGACAGATGTTATAGATCCAATTGGAATTAGGATGAGTGCCAATACAGATAGTTACACCTCATGACAAAAGAGTTGTATAAAAATCAGAATCAACACCACAAACAAAGATAGGATCTTGGATTCAAAATTCTCTAGTTTAGGAGAGGGTGGATGATTCAACTCTTAGATTCATGAGCCACTTGAAACCGCTCCTATTGACAGTAAAACTCTTCTGTGAATAGAATGAAAAGTTATGGAGCTTTTCTGGGAACAGAATAGTGAAAAAACATTACCTACACCTCAAAGGCAGACAACTTTAATTAGAAGTTATTTCCCTTGCATCAATACATTTTTTTTATATCAATTTAAAAGTCAAAATCAAAGTTTTTCTTCCCCATGGTAGTTTGTGCAAATATGCCTGGCTAAGCTCAATTCATTAAAACAGTAGTTTGCTGTTTGAACTATTGAACTAAACTTGCAAATGTACTGAGATTGTTACAAGACAAGATTAGGAGATTCATGTCATGCTGAACAAATAAATTTAGTTTAATAAATACACAACAGAAACTGTCTTCTTATTATCTCTTATCAAGCAGAACAAAAGAATGTATTCTTGTAGACATCATTATACCATGGCTTTTTATGGTTAACAGATTTCTCTTTGGTCCTCTGAAGATTCATATAGTTTGCATTTTATAACAATGAGCAGTTTCAAAATTCTATTTGTTGAATCATATGCACCACATGAACATTACTGATTCAATGTTATTAATTACTAATACTCCCAGAAGAAGAAATTTATCTCCAACTAATTCCAAAATTTGAAAAGAAATCAAATGGCTCATTTATCAGTTTATATTCTGATAAAGATAATAAATATATCAGTAGTCTTGCTTCATCATACAAAAATCAGATATATATTTTTTTTTGGTAATTATAAGAAAATGTTCATAGATGTCTGTATAGGTGATGCCCAACAGATAAAACTTGCCTGACAGACATTTGATTCAATAAAATGATTTGAGTATAATCTGAAGCAGGAAACTCAAAGACTGATAAGAAGAACTTCGCTTAACTCATGACATAACAAGCTGAAAATTTCAATTTGTTTCAATTCAGCAAGATAATCTTTTGAAAGATGAAATACAGCTTTTGAAACTGAGATGATTATTCCTGTAGAACTCTTTGCGGAACATAGGGCTGTAACCACTCTGCTGCAATTTCAGTAGCAAGCACATCTTTTTACAATTTGCTAGCCCCACACACATCCTTCCTTATTTACCAGGGCTTGGGACCAACTATTGCAACTGCCAAATTGGATGATTTTTCTGTCAGAGTAACCTGTCGAAACTGCAACTGTTTCTTCAGCAAGTGAATTGACATATACACGTGCCATAAGATACATTCTCCTTCAAGTTAAAAATACTGTCATGAAGTCCAAACTAATGCAAAGAAACAAGCACATAAAAAATCAGTCGGTATTCAAGTCATTTTTTATCAAAGCCAGGATGAAGAGCAAATTTTTATATCTTGCACTTTCGCGTTCCTCTTATTAGACATGGTTTAAAAGCTTCGTCAAATCATAATCTTTTTATCATCGCATTCACTTCAGTTACAAACAAAATACATCCATAGTTACAATTATTTATATACATGTACACAGACAAAAGTAGCATCAGTAAGAAAATAGAGTATGATCACGATAACATTGAATCAGGTTCAACATAATCTTAAAGCATATCATTATTGAAAAACCAAACAACAGCATCAAAATTTTCATTCATAAAACATCATAGAAATTAACTAAACTTTAGAAACACAACAAAGAACATCAAAATCAATTACAAATTCATTTCAAAAATTTAAAATTCAAAATTTTGTCAAAACACTAAATGATTAAAAATTTGTAGAGTCTATATGTAAGTTATCTATAATCATACTGACCTACCACAATTATGCTCATATTTCTTGCATGTGAATTCTAAGGGTTGAGCAGAAGTCATGCCCTCAACTTGAAAAAATAAAATAAAATAAAAAATAAAATCTTTAAAAAAAATAGAAATGCAAACTATACACTAGTAAATGAGGTATTTTGATACCTAATATGCACAGTGTTAGGAGACTGGAGGATTGAGAAAATGAATATTTATCTAAAAGGAACAAAATTGTTTAGTGACAAAAAAGTGAAAAGGAAACAGATCTGTAAGTCTCTTAAGAAAGAACTAAAAAATGTTAGAGCAGAATAGGAGCACATTCTATACATTGACACTAGATGGTTAGGAGAGAAAGAAATGGGTCATCTTAATAAATGGTATTTGTAAACTGATAGGAGCAAAGACAGAAGGTTCTGCGTGGGCCAAGAACACAAGAAAGGGAATCACAAAAAGATTGCTGTGGCATGTTATTCTTGATTTGCTAACTTGTATTAACACTCACAATGTGATGGATTGTGTGTCAGCTTTTATAAGGGACTCACATTAATCAAAATTTCTACAAAATAAAGCAAAACCCTCATTTCTTCATGGGTGGATACAAAATTAAATGACATTTATTGGTTATCTTCACTTGATGCATCTGAAACAGATTCCAGATCAAAATGACTAAATTACGTCTCAGGGATTTCTTTACCTGGCCTCATATTCTAATCATACATTTTTTACCATAAATAAAAATGATATAATTCAATATTTTTCAGCCATAAGACTTTGCAAAACAAAAATAAATGGTTGAAATAAAAAAGGTCGGTCCTTTGGATTTGAAATGTCTTGAATCAGAAGTGGAAAGAAAAATAGCATTCAAAATGCAATGTAATTAAACTCATCTGTATTACAACTAGTTAATCCCCAGAAATATTCATCGATATATATTCTAATTTTTATACGAGGATTTTTTTCGTAAACCATTTGTCTTCTAGTCATCTACAGAATTCCTTTGAATTCAACAATTAGTTTTTCAGGACAGAGTATTATACTGTAGATGATAAAGCTTAAGGCCAGGAGTGTTCACTGCAGGACCTCAAAGGAGAAATCTTCACTTCCAATTTTAAAGAAAAAATTAGTTTCATTAGATGAAATATTGTAAATCATTATTACTTCAACCAACTCCAGTATTTGAGCCTGTGAACTCTGAAATACCAAACGAACCCGTGCTGATATTCTTGAGACATTAAGCATCATCTCTGGACATCACATTCTGAACTAATCCACACATCGTGCAATATCCCTAAACAAGTCCAGGCTACAATGAACACTTGGCAACCTAATGCAAAGATATAACTACAAGTGCAGGAAACGAAAGAACCAAAAGACTACTTCATGAATGATGGAGGAACCGTTTTGTGGAATAAACTCAGCCAAACAACCATTACACCAAAGAACATAACCTCTTTCAAATGTAACCTTGAGAAGAATATCGGTCAGGAAAAATTTAATCTTTTCTCCAACTAAATGAAGAAAAAAAAAAAAAAAAGAAAAAAAAAAGATTTCATATCAAACAAATTCAGATGGTCATGAACACTCCTCCTACTGGAATACCTACTTGGCCAAGATTGTGATACATAATTAATTTTTTGCTACTATTTACCTTCATCTTAATAGATGCTGCTTTTCATTACAACTTAACTAAGGCTGATTTCCCTTCAGCAGAGAGCAAACAAATCAACAATGCAGATCAAAGAGAGAAAAAGTTCCCGGTGAAGATCAAACGCATGACTCTCTGCGCTGGTTCATTTAATGCATGACTATCCTCATCACTGACCAATTGGAACTCAGTCCAAATCAAACCCTTAAATGCTCTTTAGCACAACCTCTCCAACATCTATTCATCTGATGGGATAAAAAAAATAAAAAATGGAATACAGATACTGAACTGCAAGTTAGTAACAAACTTGGCATGGGAGAGGTTGGGACAGTGAGGGAGTTGAAGGATTTGATTATGACTCTTACTTGCCACTGAGTTCCAGTAATAAGACTGGTCATGCGTTAAGTGAGTCATTCTCCGGTATAGAGGGTTGGGAGTTTGATTTTTGCCTGGAACTTATTCTTCATTCCGATCCACTCTATTGATTTGTTTGCTCTCTGCTAAAGGGAAACCAGCCTGAGTTTAGTTACAATAAAAAGCAGCATCAGTTAAGATGAAGGGAAATAGTTGTAAAGAGGGAAGAAGAAATCTTTTAGATAAAAGGCAATGGCAAACCACATACAGTGGGGGCAATAAGTATTTATATGATGGAGGAAAAAAAAAATCAAACATTTCATCCAAAAACTTTCTTCCTACATGTTCTACTAAGTTCAAACTACGACAAAAACAAGATACAACATCGGCAATGATACACACAAAATATGTTCATTATAGAAGGAGTTACCTAACAATATTTCTTTCAATAGAATCATGTCATATGCTACCGAAGGTGAGATAGGGAATCCATATCTCAAGTTAAGGCGTTTACTTGGAACCACAGTTATTGAGCACAAAGCTTTGTAACTTCTGATACAAATAATAAAAGTCAGTGGAGCAAGAGAAACTAAAGCCAGCCGAAGATAAGTACAAAAGTAAGCTTGATAATAGGAAGACTGAGTTGCAGTTGTAATGATAACCTTTTCTGTAGCCTTCAGACCTACAGAAAACCAAAAGCACACATCATCATCTTCATCATAGTCATCATAGGATGCCAATGAAAGTGCACCACGGGTATAAATTCCTCAAATCAATTTTGAAAAAGGTATTCTGATAATAATCTCTCAAATTATTGCTACTTTCCATGAAATTATGTACAGAATCTGAAGTTGACAAGCGATAACAAGAAATAATATTTTTCTGTCCATTAGATATTATTAGGAAATACCAATATTTTTTCATTCAAAGATTTGTTCAATGACAAACAATCTGATAATCTAGAGAGGATCTATAAGTCCGTAGCCTAATCATTATTAGGCTGAGTTTTGATCTGAAAAATTCACTGTATAATGTTCAAACTATATGCTTAATATTCCTCACTGAAACAAGTAAATTAGCAAGAAATGAGTTTGTTGAAACATTGTTTCTAGAAACGCATATTTTTTTACTCATGCACTCCTATGATATATAGAATACCTGTACTTTGGAATGCACATTATTAATCAGTTGATTATATCATGCAAATTGATGAAAAATCACTATCATGTTGACAAAAACATCAATAACATATACAGGTCAAAAATGAAATTTATCTGAATATCAAACATTTGATGGATGAAAAAGTTTTTTTTCATTCTATGATGTTTTTGATTTAGTGATATCTTGAAGCAATATAATTCACCATATGCTATAAATAAACTACAATTGTATTTTATTGGCACCTACAAAAAATTATTAAGAAAAGACTCCTGATTTCAAGGCAGTCTCTTAAAAGGTACCTGAGAAAGTTTTTGTACCACTACCTAATCATGGACCTTGATTATTACCTTGTCTTTTGCTTCAAGATCTAAAGACTACAGAACATGATACATCAAAAATGTAATACAGCATTCCAAATTATTTTTCGATTAGAAGATTCTTGAAATTTTGAGATTTTTAGCAATTTGAAAAATTTTAGGAATCTCAAAAATCCTAACGGTTAAAGAATATAAAATTTTCATCACAAACATTAAAAAAATACATTTTAAAGATCTTTTGGAACTTACAATATTTTCAGGATATCAATATTAGAAAATCATAACAGAAGTACAGCTATATATATATATATAGCAACAATATTCTTAGTGGGGGTACCACGCATTGACCTGGAAAAAGATTTCTGATATAACAACACAGGAAAGAAATTTATATTTTATAGAGATTTCATAGAATTAAATGAGGGGTGTGAACCCCTCTTCCTACCATTCGGTGAGAAGTTATTCGTCACTTTTAGATTTGGAAATAGTGAGATTAACCTGACCTCAAATTGATCTTTAAAGCTCAACATTACCTCTCCTATGTTCATCTTGGGGTCAAGTTACCCATTTATACAAATATAAAAAGAAACATTCGTCTGCTTTATAGTATTAATACTACTAATAGCACTGTATAGTCTACTAGAGGAGAAACGGTTCATTGTGAAGATAATATAAAAAGCAATAATATCCGAATTATAGAACAAAGCATTTGCAACAATGATGGCTCTAGTCTTTTTCTTCCACACATAAAAATTTGATAGAGTCTCAATTTTTTTCCTCTCCTGACAATTGAATCATTTCACTATGGGCCTCTCACTTCTTTTGATACTTTAACAGCTGTCAAAAATAACAACTAAGCAAAATGAAAAAAAAAAAAAAAAATAGGGAGATCAAGTAGCTCAGGTTTCCAGAGAATACAAATTAATTGAAAACAGAAAGGTAGGTACTAAAAAAGATGAAAGTTTGAAAGCTGATGTGATTCAGATTAACTAAGAAACAAATTCATTCTCCTTTAAAACTAGGCACTACTCAATAAGTATGACACTGACAGGTTTGAGTAATAGACATAAAGACATATCTGAAGCTGTCTCTATTCTATATTTCCAAACTTAGGAAGTATTGAGTCATTTTACATGAAAATATCTACGTCAGCTAATTGAGATTTAGAAGTAGAATTTAAAAGAGAACTGGTCAAACTTCCCTCTCAAGAGAAACTAAAAAGAATGACATATCTGTGGTATTTAGAACAGAGCTACAAATTTATTTCCAATTCATCTATTCAGTTTGGATTTGAAGATGATAGACACCACATCACTGCAAAGGCAAAATTTGTTCTGTTCTATGAAATTTACAGATTCAAAGCAGATTTCTTTGGCATTTTCATTTTCTTCAATCAAAAGATCATCTGTTCAAAGGAAAAGAAAATAATATGGTTCAATAGATCAATAATGAAGAAGAACCTCATTTTGAAATACTTGATACGTAAGCCTTGTAATAGTGCTGCTACGAAGTAATTATAATGATAGTCACTATGTTATAAGCTGGAAATGCATTTTTTACAACTTTTCCTTTACACATAAGTATGTCTATTCACTTAGAGTGTGCCTGTGCTAGTCAACCACAAATAAAATGCAGTTGACAAAAAAGAACAATTAGACAGATTTTAGTAGAAAGAGCAAATATTCTGAGCAATTGACAAAGATTATAAAATTCAAATGTTTCATTTTCTTCTGGAATTCATGATCTGTGTGAATAGTAAATCTTATTATCAACTTTCCTTTCTATTTATGAGGACGATGCAGTGTTTATTCATCAATCTATTATTTGGATGGATGATAAAGGTATCAGTTTCATTATAAATCATGTTCAGATATACACTCAAGACATCAAGAAGTTCTCAAGACCTTGAGCAAATCTTTTATCATTTAATATTAAAGAGTTCTAACAAAGACAAAAGCTCAAAGACATGTCTCTCCCACTTACTTAATAGATATTTACCTCATAGATTAGAAAATGAAGTGTGTATATACAATATCAAAGTGTATCCATGTGAAGAAACAAACAATACAAAATATTCTAGATATTGTAATCATACATTCCATGCTTGTATGTGAGTAATTATACCATGAGGGTTTTAAAAACATATACCAGGTGCTATTCAAAGGTCTGGGAAATTTGCTTACCCTAACACAAAGCTTATAACATCTCCTTTAAAGTAGTCTCCTTCTGAGGCAGAGTATTGTATACAAAAGGTAGCAGCAAAAAGTCCGTACTACAACTGGTTAGTGTACCCAATTCAAATTCCCAGAAACTTTGGGTAGTACTACGCATATTCTGAAGTATATATAAATGTTTTCTGAGAGATTCTTTCTTATTCATATATATATATATATATATATATATATATATATATATATATATATATATGTGTACACATACAAACATATATATATATATATATATATATATATATATATATATATATATATTCACAAACAATATTTTATGACATATGACATGATTCAAACATCATAAAAACAAGGGACTCCTGATTATCATGCAACAACAATCAAATGAATATTATAATGCAGGTCAGGAATAAGTAACAACTCTTCTTGAAGAAACTAACTTCTATGCACATTATCAAACAATACAGTCTAACCATCCAATGTCATTTTGTATGCATATATGCTTCTCACAATCAGACCTGACAACATGAGAAAAAATGAACTCACTTCATGTCTATTTGTGAAGACCACTAACAGGCCAATTTTTTTTTTCTTATTGACTCATTCTTTGGCAACATGCTAATAACAGCACAAAATGTAACTGATTAAAAAATGACATCTGTAAAAAGTTTAAAAGAGACATTATGACTTGTGTATTTCGTATATTAGGCTAGGTTTTTTTTTTCAATACTTTGAACAAATTTGGAAAAAAAACCTGTGCAGTTGAATTGTATTTCAAATCATTGGCAATAAATTTAAAGCTAAGCTGATTTATAGAGCTGCTATATAAGCCAATCCTCCACAGCTGGTAGATTAAGTTCAAATAAAAAATGATTGTAACTGGCACATTGCCTGTCCTGTAGCCCTTTTACTTCAAACCATTACATGGAATCTCTGAAAGTCCTTATCTGATTCTATCTATCCCAAAACTTGGCTTAACCCACAATGTAATGTTGGGTACTCCCATCCCTAGAGGGAAATAATCCCTAGCCCTATCTCAGCATTCCACTCAAGAGTGGAATGTCATTACCAGTCCTCACACTGTTGTATTGTGGAACCAGTTCCCTTTCCCGCTACTCTGAAGACCAATCATCAACCATTTTCAAGCAATCCACTCACTGAACTTCACTAGGATTTTGGGCTCTTTAACTAGCATCAATATGATTATGATCTCATGTAACTAACTAAACAAAACTTTACACTGATATGAGATATTCCTATTTGAAGAATACTACCTAAGACAAGTTAGTGATTTGCAGTATGGAAGGTATTTCTCCAAGAAGCAAATTTCTTTTCCTGCTCCCAGTAAGGACTGGAGAAATTAGCTGCCATGACTTTTTAATTATCTCCCCTGAGTACCTTATGTTAGTTTAAAATCAAGAGGGAAAAATAGATAAGGCATGCTGGGTGGAAATTAGATGCACTTGAACCATTAGAAATGAACTACTCCTCAACTTATATCACATCATCCAATTTTGACTCACCCTACATTTCCAGCAAAACCATAGAGAGCTATAGGCGGCAGTACCCTTTTCAGTTTTTCTCAATAAAATTATTCAAATATTCATGATCTGAGGTATGATTCGATTTTGTTTGGGTATGAAGCAATTTTACTTTGTATAGCACAAGAGGAAACTTAATCATTTCTTAGCTTTTGCCAGAAACTAGATTTTGTCTTGTCTATAATAAAATGATTAGGAATTTTTTAACATAAAACCTAAAAGAGCACTGCAAAATATGTTGTATTTGCTTAAAACTGAAATATAATTTTTCCTGTTTACTATTTTTATGAGAATCATTTAAACCTTATTTTCCCAACTTTCAAGAAGCGCAATCCCAAGTGATCTTATGTTAAAAGACATTTATTTTCCATTTATAAGCAGAATTTCTTTAACATCACATACATGTACTTCATGAAGTGTCTCATCAAAGATGTCATTTTCTCACCTTGATGATCAAGAATGAAAAAAATATCAAGTTAACATTTTGGGCTTTTATAATCCAACAAAGAACACATCTATAAGACTTAGGAGAGCAGCTATTCCAAGTCCGATTAAACATTTGCTATACAAAAGTTTGAGGAATCTGAACAGGGTCAAATTCCCTAAACTTTTCAGGGGCACCTTGTATAATCTTGCTTCAACAAAATTAATTATAAAATGGTATATTATTTATGATGTTATACTTCTTTTTTCCAAGCCAAAATTTAAAATGGTTTTTGTACTGTTTTTAAAATAAAACAATACTTCTCATTTAACAGAATATGTTTTCAGAGCACAATTTCTTTCAAATTACAGAATTGTACCAAGGGCTTATGATTTATCTTTATCAAAGTGAAAAAAAGAAAAGTTTTAATAAACTCAAAACCAGCTTATTTTTCAAGTAATAATATACAAAAAAAAGAAAAAAAGAAAAAATTGGTATAATATTCACTTCTTTGGAACTTGATAAAACATCTTGAAATGTTTTCTTGTTTTCTAAGTATAAACCCAGTCTTCTTGTACAGTATGTTTATAGGAAAGAATAGTACAAAGTATAACTACAGCTGAAAATATATTTTCAATTCTAAGAGGTTTTATTCAGTATATGCTAAATAGACATGAAAAAAAAATTGGTCCAACAATGATTTTTGGTAATGTAGGCTGATGGATTAGACTATAAAGAATTAGAAATAAAAAAAAGAAATATCAGGACTTGTACAAAAATATAAGGAGCCTGAAGCTTAGAATCAGCTGGTTTAAAGATCAAAAATGTTATAAACTCAAGAGCCCCAACGGCTGTCTGCCATGATAAGGAGAGATAAGGTTGGTGATAGATCAGAAATTACAGGTACCATCCTATTTGGGGGAAAAAAAAAAAAAAAAAAAAAAAACCTAGATCATCTTGTCTCTTCTACACAATCTTAGCTCGAACACTGACACCATAGCCAATTTTTATCAACAGATTTTTTTCCTTCCACCTCTAAATTTTAATCAGGTTTTATGGCCTCTATAAGACACTTCTGCCAGAACATAACCCCAGGTAGTCAGCACTAAACAACACTGAACTACGAAATTGTTCTCCTGCAGAAGTGATATAACAGCACCGCAGATAACAGGTCAACATCAAGGCATTAACGAAACTTTTTCGTTACATTCAATGGGAAATTTGAACAGTCACATATCAAGTTTGAACACCACTTGACAAAACTAGAAGATTTGAAATTTGATATAAGTAAATTTAAAATGATAGTACTAGTTCTTCGTAGATATTTCTCCCATCCATCTTACATTTGAAGATTTTATCAAGAATATAAGTACATGTTTGAAATAAAGTACTTTATTTTATGTATTTGCATTTGAATCAGAAGTAAAGATCATGGAAAGTTTTTCACTGTACTCTGAATATTTCTGGTGTGTATCTTAGAGTCTTCTTGGTTTCTTAACAACAGATAGTGAAATAAGCATCAGAACATTACAAGAGATTGACTCAGGATAAAAAGAAAACCTAGCAAATAAACCCATTGTATTAGAAAGGCATAATTCATTAAAGTCAACCCACCATATAAGGAAGGTATAATTCATTCAGGTTAACCAACCAGTGAAAAGGATTCATTTCTTCAGTTGAAATATTTCTTGTAACCAATTTTGTCTGTATGATAGAAATTATCTTGAACTCTACCATAAATAATAATAGTCAGAATGGCTATGTGCTTTATTATGCCAAGATTGGTAGAACATCAGCATCATTAAAATTATGAAAAAAAAAAAAAAATGTTTTTTCCTGTTTTCGATACACTATTACGGAAGATCAATTATTTAGTTTATGAGAATAAAAATACATGTTACTTAATACCTGGAAGCAGACACTCACTTGTAATTTCTACAGGATCAACTGACATATTATCTAAACATTTGAAACAAACATTCAACAAAAAAAACTGCCAGTCTAAAATCATTTTATTTCATTAGTAAAAGAACAGTCTTTTCAAAATTATTCATGAATTTAATGTGATAGACCAAAACTTGTTATAGATGAGACTTGTTGTTCCTCTCTATAATGAACGGTTTCCATACAAAATCAGGTTTTCAGAATTAGTTCACACAATAGGATCTCCCTTAAAGAGTTCAAATAAAATCTTATCTAGTTTATGGAAAATTTCAGCCATACTGTTGCATTGTGGGACCAGTTCTCCTTTCTGCTACTCTGAAGACCAATCATCAACCATTTTCTAGCAATCCACTCACTGAACTTCACAAGGATTTAGGGCTCTTTAACTAGAGAGCATCAATACGATCATGGTCTCATGTAACTAACTAAACAAAACTTCATACTGATACAAGATATTCCTATTTGAAGAATACTACCTAAGAAGACAAGTTAGTGATTTGCAGCATGGAAAGTATTTCTTTTCCTGCTCCCAGTAAGGACTAGGTAAATCAGCTGCCATGACTCATATGTTACCAATTTATGTTGACAACTAATATTAACTCTACTTATATCATATCGATAATGCCCAGAGTTTGCAAGCAATAAATATTTTGTAACTATATCAACATTTCCAAAGGAAAAGTGAGGTAATCCTACTATGATTCATCAAATGTCTGTCTGTACATGACTGTGTTACTTAGGAATCACACAACATATCACCATGAATTTTTTTTCTTCTTTTGGACTCCCAGGCATGTTTTTAACAAGTTAGTTTTTGATAATTCCATCTATCTATCAATATAATACTGAAAGTCTCGTCCTGTTTATATGTGATCTGTAAGTAACCAAAGGTATTGAATTAAAGTACCCCTAAAATGTGCCAACTTGGAGAATGCAAAAATATTCTGAGTGATTTGCCACTCCATAATGATAGTCTGTGTTCATGCTTACCCTGATAATAATGATCTGATTTCCATCTAATTATCGAACCAAAGGTATGAGTTAAAATATCCCTATAATTCATTATGATAATAGAAATAGAACAAAATCAGTTGAATTTTTTGTAGCTTTCAGCATTATACGGATATAGTGAATACAATCGAAAGAGAAAATAAGCGTGCAGTGAATACTGTTATTGCATGTCTGAGATACATCAATGTGATTGGAAGATTACAGAATGTATCATGACCTGTCTTTCAAAATATGTATCTTCTACATGTGCTTTCCTAACTCACAAGGCTTCTTAATGAAGCTTAAATTTGTAACCAACAAAGCCGTGGTCAAGTGATTGGAATGTGTTCCCAGATATTTCAAATTGCCATCTACTTTCTTTCATGATTTCAGAATAAATGCATAGGCAAATATAATTTCGAGCTTAATTGCCAGATACACAAAATAATTTTGGCTTGTGAATGCTTCATTAAATAATAAACAGCATGAAAATATCCCATTGGCAAGATTAGACTCAAGGGAAAGAAAAAAAGATGGCAGATCTACAGGATGAAAAAAATGAAAAAATAAAAAGCAATTCTTTGCAGAATGAATTCCATCAAGTGTGAATCTAATTCTTTTTTCCATTCTTTAGCTTTCTGATTTGATATTTGAAAAATTGATGAGAAAACTTTTTCAAATCTCAGCATAGATCAAATAGTCAGCTGCAATGATTTAATTATCTGCAGTGCACCCAATATGTAGCCAACTTTGGTAACTCCACGTACAGTGCTCTGAGATTTGTTAGATTGAGTCAAAGCCTATATGATTTGCAAAAGAAATGATAGAACAAATGAGTTGCCTAATTCAATTTTTGTCACTTGTCTCTTGCACTGACAGACTTTCCACCACACCAACCATACAAGTGAATATCAGAAGAGATGATAAGATTAGCAGGTGAGATTGCAAAGAGATTGGGAGAGGAGGTAGTTGCTTTGAGGACAATCAACAGAAATTCTTGTAACGATAGCATCAAAAGTGGAACATTAAACAGTAGACCCACGATCCATGCTAAGATTTAGGCTTTTAAACCACTGAGTAGAGATACAACAGTGAGTAATAATAATAGCAACAAAAAGGGTTAGTTACTGTACTAGATTAATTAAATCAAAAGATTTTAGACAAGGAAAGTAGGCTAAAAAGATACCAACAGAAGAGTTAAACAATACAGACAAAATCATGATGACAAAAGTGAATTTTACACACACAAGAAAAACAGAAAAGCTTGACACAATTCAAACCAACTGTGTCTGGAGCAAGTTATAGAAATACAAGAAAGAACATAATAGAAAGACAGAATGGTTGCCAGAACAGAAAAAAGGAAGCTTCACAGGGCAGAAGATGGACATAATATAGAAATAAATGTATGTACTTTATAAAAAACTCTACATAAAATCCTGAACTGGAAAGCAGCTGGATATGATAAAATACATGATTGCTGATTTAAAAGATACATGAAGATTTGCTAAGTCAATACACAAATATCTGATAGAAGTAAGGATCCTGGAATGGATAACCCTGATACAAAAAGATGCTGAAAAAAAAAAAAAAAAAAAAAAAAAAACAACAAAAAAAAACCCCACAATGGCTAATTACAAAACCATAAGGTGGAAATTTCTAACAGGATAACTTGCAGGGAAGATTTACAACTCTTTGGAAAACTTCAGCTTAAAGAGTAGGGAGGAGACAGAAAAGGATCAAATAGTTATTATTTACTGACTAAAATATTCTAACAAAAAAAATTAGTAATGGCATTGGTCAACAAGCTGTAAAAAAGCCTTTGATATCATCCCTCAGTCCTAGATTCAAGAACATTTAAATATGCTCAAAATTCAAGAACAAATTAAATTTATGTCATCAACAATTTTGAAAGGATGAGCCGACTGCAGAAGAAAAATCTCTAGATGAAGTCAATATAAAAAGCAGTATTTTCAAAGAGACTATCAACTGTAATAGCCTATGATACCATTCAATTTCATCTCGTGGAATGGTAAAATAAATTTACTAATCACAAAATAAAATCAACCATCTGATGTACATGTAGGTGATGCAAACTAAAACTAGAATCAATAGAAGAAATGAAGTGTAGTAATGATGACACTGAATGAAAAAGACCAGTACAAGCATCTTAAAATATTGGAACCACATTCAATAAGTAAGAAAAAAAAAAGGAAATAATATCTCAGTGGAAGAAGGCGGGAGATTTTGGAAATGAGACTAAACAGCAGGAATTTGATCGAAGTCTTGGATAGTTGGGTTACTACCCTACAGTTACCACAACTGATGATGTCATCCTCCAAGTACCGAACTATTACACTTGAAGGTATACGAAAATGTAGAACAACTGTAACACTATCCTCCTACTACCTTACAAACACACACTCAAAAGTATATTAAAGTGTAGAACTAGAGTAACACAGCATATTGTGTGTCATACATGGCATATGAAATGGTATGAGGTCATCCACAAGACTAACAGTCAGCCATTGGCAACCATAACATTGTAAGTGATCAACTCAAGAATTCAGAGTACTGTATATACCAGCTCAGTGTAACACTGAAGTATCAAACAAATACAACATATTCAAAAACATCAATAATTGCAAATGTAATTTGGAAACAAAGCATTAACTTACCCAAAAGTATAACATTTGAAACATAACTGATTATGATGCGGATATAACATCTGGCCACAAGATATTATAGTTTGTCATAGAACTATTGTTGACGGTAGTTGACCAAGATTTGTTGATAGAAAACCAAGACATAAACCAATAGGTTGTATCTTAATCAATGAGAAAAGAAGGAAGAAGAGAAGTTATCAAAATGGAAAACTATGTTGCTTCTTCTATCAAAGGAATAACAAGACCACACATGACAGAGTAAAGAAAGAAAAATCATGACAACCAGAAATTGCAACAAAACTGACAAAAATATAACAAATATTGTATCAGAAAACTCAATAACTAAACACTAAAAACAGAAAGAGAAACAATTTAACAGAGAATTCAACAAAAGGAATTGCAGATGAAATAACTTGGGCATAGTTGCACTGAGACATTTAAAAAAGCCAACAGAATCACCCTAGGGTCTCTGAGAGGAATTTTATCAGAGGATACAAAAGGCCCATTTCAAGTCTCCATTAGTCATCTTGTTCCTTCCTCCCCTGAATGTCTAGAAATTCTCAGCCCCTCTTAGGCTCTAAGACTCCCCTTGAACTTCCGAGCCAAGGTATGATGTACTCCCTTCATCCACTACTCAGTCCCTAAAACACCTCAGAACAAATGTATTCAAGTGAACTAGGTATCTCTCTGTAAACTAAAAATATAAACCTCCATAGGCCCTGTGATGAATAAGAAAAACAATACCTATCCTTTATGGGAATTTCAATAGAAAATATGAATAAATCTAAAAGAAAGAAAAAGATATTAATGAGGCAGAGACAAATAAAAACCCACAAGATTATCTAAATATATACTAAATGAAGAATAAGTCAAAGATATATGAAAAGATATACAATTTTTTTTTGTAGATACAGTTGTTTTGAGCAGTACCCAGTAACAGTCACAAAACCAATTGTAATATTTAAAAAAAGGTTCGATAGACAGGTCAGTATAATATTAAAACAAAATTCAGAATTCTGTTGTTTTGGCTGAAAGTTGTTGCTTTATTCAAAATCTTGGTTGTTGAAAGATTGAACAAGTGATGAAATTTCTGTTCTATTTAAACAAAGAACTGACTGCATAGAAGAATGGGAATGTTTTAACACTCCCTCGTTGGCAAACTGCTCTCACAGTTGCTAGCGTCACTCTATGATTTTAAGGTTTAAACCATAAAATCCTGATGTATAACTTGAATCACATGACCAGATAACATACTTTGCTTTCATTTAACCACCTATAAAACTGACTTTTTCTTTGATTATACCAAAGCAACTTTCTGTGGTGAAGCTTTCCGATTGGATATATTAACTTGAATTTTCAAATTACCAAGATTTGCAATGTTTGGACATTTCTTCTCCATAATCAAAACTGCAAAGAATGACACTTTTAACAAATACTCCTTATTTATTATCAAATTGATCTCATTTCTATCCAAAAAAGATTTATGATTATAGGAGAGTCAAACTACAAAGTATCTAATAATATTTTTCTTTTGTTTTAAAACAAGAAATAATTTCTTGTTAACAATAATTTTCCTTCATTCCATATCAATGTCAAAGGACTTGATACTACTTAGCCATGTGCCAGAAACTATATACACATCATCTTCTAGTTCATACTCAGTTATGATTTTTTTAAAAAAAGAAGCAATCCTACCCAACTCACTGTGATCATTTGAAATTTTAGAAAGTTTCAATGCATTAATATGGCTATGAGAAGTCATACACAATTAGACTTGTCATTTATAACTGCAGCCTATTCTGCTGATAATAGAAAAATAACAGCAATTATTAGGTATAACTGAACAACCTGTGCATACATGTTTTGGCAGTGGGAGGGTCATCGAGATGATCCCACTCTCTTGGTCTCCAAGATCATTTTCCAGTTGTTAGATGAAATGTTACAATTGGTGGCCTTTTTGGCGGCAGGAGATGATGGAAAGGAGGTGGAGTTTGCCACCAGTCCGGCTTAGGGACTCGACTCCTGGTTTGTTTTTCTGTTAGAATAATGATCTAGTTGGAGACTCTTATAAGGCCAAAGGGCTCCAATTGCCCTGCTATTTATCCATAGTTGGGGAGGTGGGGGTGGATTCAAGCCTTTCCGAAGGGCTTCATTACAAAGCTGGGTTTGCTGACTTTATTTTCCGAGCTGGTAGCCATCATGCCACTCTGTAGCTAAAAAACAGTGTAATGCTAAGGTGATAAACAGGAAAAATACCACTTCGCTTCGTGAATTAAAAAATATCAACTTGTCATTACTGAGTTGCAAAAAAAGTTACCATTTTTTTGCTGTTTGAACTAAGATACCAATTATCTGTTTGTATATTATAATCATAACCTCTGATTTACAAGATGATGGCATAATGCTGTGCTCAAAGTATTTGAGAAAAATAGCAAGAAGTAAAATATTGTCAAACAGGTTTTCTACTCTCTCCTCCCATTCATGCATTCTTTCAACAGAATTTTGTAAAACTGAAGCTACTTTGTAACAGCAAGGTTACAATTAACTAAAAGCTAAAAAAATTAAGATAGAAAAAACAAAGTTTTATCGCCCTTGACCTGGAATCTCGCAGGCTATCTTTTATTTCTTCTCAGGACATTGAATATGGTTTATAATATAATCAGATACTAAATAATCTATGCTAAAGAGAAAACCATAACCAGTGTGGACTGAGAGTATTTTATGGAAATATAGGACAAAATATCACCCTGAAAATCAGGAGTTCTCAAATGGCAGGTATGGGGAGCAAACGATGGGAGAATTTTGGAAAAACTATTTTTATAATAGAATATGGGGACATAATGGACGATGCATTGGGGGTCTGGAACCATCAACAGGTTGAGAACCCTTGCTGTAAAGCAACTAAAAAAACATGGATCTTGCACAGATATGTATGTATATGTATAATATAGGTGGAAATGTAGGTGTTTGACATAATGCCTTTAAAAAGTGATTTAATAATAAAGTTCAGAAAGGAGGGGACTAATGTAAAGAGTGTGTGTGAGTGTGCGGGAGGTAGTCTCAAGTTAAATTGATGCACAGATGTGCTTCTGTGTTTGTTTTGTAGAATCTTAGTTCAAATTCAAAATTGGAGTTGAAGTTAAAATTTCAGCTGGTCAAAAAGAAGGATTAATCTTTCTTAAAACTATTGTAAAGAAAATAAATTTGGATGCGGGAGAAAATAAATAGGGAGTGGTTAACACTTATTCCCTCGACCACCTCTCTATTATAAAAGAAATATCCTTGCTTTATCTTTAAAAGATAAACAATCTCTCTTTCTATATATCGTAAAGAGATAAACATCCTTTTTCTCTTCATTGTAAAAAAAATGAACATCCTGTCGCTCTCTCTCTCCCTATTTTTCTTTCATTCAATCAAAAAGATAAACATCCTTTCTCACTGTCTCTATTCTGAAACTACATCAAAATGGTTTAAGATGCAAATCACGTCATAAACACATCATTTAGATGGAAAAAAAAAAAGAAAGAAAATGTGAGTTCATTTCACTGTGGATTTCTATTGACTATCGGGCATCTAACTCATATTGAGAATCACTGTGACCCAAACAACTTCCAACTTGACGCTGCTATGTCAAGGGCATGGATCAACATAGCTGGTGAATATCAACACTGCACAATGGCCAGTTGTCAAGTTATCTTGGTGCACACATTCATACATACCCAGATTTCTCAAATCATAGTAAGGATAATGTATGTTCATAACTAACTTAATTATTCTTTTTCTGTAAACATTTTATATACATCAGAGTTTGTTTTTCTCTGTAATATAAACATAGGCAAGTACCTATTTATCAAACTCTTTCACACACAAACACACCAGCATGAAGTAGGTATACATCTGTGAGTACATAGTATGTTCCCTCATGAACAGAATGACTCATTACGAATGTTAAAAATAAAATGAAATGAATATTCAATAAAATTCTTTTAATTTCATCAGAGTTACATGTGTCTCAATTTAAAATCATCCCCAAATTTTTTGAAAAAAAAATCAAATCAAGGAGTAGATATAGACAAGAGCACAACAGAGCAACTTTTGTAACAGCTCAGCAATTTCTGTCTAATGATGACACAGCTACTCCATCAAGTTTGCAATGATATATTAGATCCTTCTTTACAGGTACACAAGAGATTCCTGTAACAAGAGAGCATTTTTAATTACAGTTTTCATTTATTTATATAAGGGCTTTTCGCTACTCGAACTGCAATGCTCGGGTTCATGAACACAGCACATTTGAAATATCATATTCTAGTCGGAGACCATTTCTAATTTATATACTGCTGCTTTCTTCTAGATTCATCAGTTCTTTCAATTTCTTTTTTTCAAACTAATACTCTCACATTATACAAACAACCACAGATTAGATCATTCCATAAGAAAACATGTTAATGTGCTCTAGGGATTAAGGTTTGATAATAAAGCAGAAGTTTTATTGCTGAATGTACTGAGTAAGGGTCAACTTGTGTGAATGATTCACCCAAAATCTTTGTATCAATTTTGAGAAAAATAATTTAAGCGGAGATTTTACCAACATTGGTGAAAAGAGAACCGCTACAAGTCCTTACAAGAGTCATCAGACTATTTCCATGCTTTATAGAACTGAAAATTGTGTCAATGAAAAAATTTAAATGGCTTTTTTAAAACATTCTCCAGCTATTCAATAAGCAAATTTGGCACCTTCCCTAAACAATTTAGATAAAGCCCTATGAGAGTAAAATAGAGTTGAAGGCTTAATAACCTACAAAACTTGTCAAGAAGCTTTTTTTTTTCCTCTTGCAAACTGACAGTCTAACCAGCCAATAGTTCAATGTAGCTATGCACAGTAACAGTGTGTCCAGGTTCTTGCAATTTTACAATAATTAAGTCAATTTGAAACAGAGAAGAAATTTCTTTCCCTTGTAGATTCCATCTATGTTGTTGAAGGTTATTTTTTTAAATTCTTTTAATAATCAATTTTTCATTACCAGTGACTATTGCGACTGAAGATATACTATTTGGTAAATGGGAAAAAAATGGTGTCAAGTGAACTTTCAAATCGTTTTGTGTGTATTTATGTAAATAACGATGATCCAAAATGATTATAGTTATGAAAAGCTCCCTCAACAAGGCTGCTTATGTTTTATACACTAAGGAGGAATATATGTGCAAAATTTCTTGTCATTCGGTTAAGATTTAAAGGTGCTCCATTCGAACACTCTTGCAAAAAATTGGAAATTTTATGAATGAAACAATTATCAGGGAAATCAATTTATAAATTTCATTTTTGATTCTACATGCTTAATAAGAAAATTATATATAAGTAAGGAATATAAACATTGTTCCACCCCTATCAATGTAGCATTGGAAGATAATGGCATTTGCTTTCAGCGGGTGGCCACAATTTGTAGAAGTACAGCTTCAGATTTTTGTCTTTCATTAACGTTCAACATAATGTTGGATGAAAGCAATACTTCACTCTGCAGCATCATTGACAATTTTCATCTTCAAGGCACACTCTCAAAACTCCTGGTATTTGTCGTTATCTGACCGATCCTGTGGATCCCTTTCACGGGACTGGTGTGTCTCTTCCATACCTGTGATATTCAGGGTATCAGAGAGGATTAATGTCCTCTTTGCGACCTGACCTATTGATGTATCAAAAAGAGTCATCTTTTGTGAGGTGTTAGAGGTTTTGCACAATTCATTTCTTTGTGTTTGTACTAATTCTGTCACCAAAAAAGGCCAGTCCACTCAGATGTTCCAACAAGTAGCACAGAGCTGCTTTTGCTACTTCTCCAACTTTCCTATTGGAATATCTCTCTAGAATGCATAACATTTCAAGGTCTTTAAGAGTGTGTCTCCCCCATGGGTGTTTCATGTCAGTATTCAATGAAAATTAAACAGACAAATAAAGCAAGCTGAGACATTTTGTTCCTTGCATGTCGCAAACTGGAATTGATTCTGGCAAGGTAGATTTTTAGAGGATAGTTTTTCTTTCTAAGCCACCTAGTGAGGTGGGTTGAACCCTGAGCTCAAATAAAGGTTTGACTATCAGTTTTTTTAGGAGTAAAGACAGTTCAAGGAATTCCTTGTAGACGTCACAAGAATGAGTTGCATGCAATGCAGTTGGTAGGTAGTTGAGAATTCATTTTCTTATCTTTTGAACAAAGTGGTAGGACAAATTCTTTGTTTGGAAAAGATTGCCATTCCTTCAAAAAATCTCTTGAAGAGGCCATTTGTTGGAGAAGATATTGATGAAGAGTCACAAGCAAGTATGATTTCAAACATGGTGTCGACAAGCTGTCTAGTGCCTCTTCAATCATGATACAGGCCCCATGATGCCAACCTATATCGAATGTGGTTGTATCAAAAACCAGACCTCCCACAAGCTGTTCTACGTACCATTGTCTAATAGTTTGAAGGCATGCCTTGGCTTGTGCTTCTCTAGTTCCCTGCTCTATCTTTGAGACACAGAGCAGCTTCTACTGGCAATTAGATGCAATAAGAATTGCTATTTAGTCTGTGTTTGTCCCCTCTTCAATATCAGGAAGAAGCTTCCAATTCCAATGCAAGAGGACCAATTTTCTTGTGAGAATGATGCCAGATCTTCTCCGGCGGCGGTCTTTCCCCCAACTGCTTTCTCTTTGACAATGAATAGAGCTTCGAGAGAATGTTATCAAAGACAGATCATATCTTAAGGTTTTTACTACAGTTCTAGTTACATGGCAGCATGCTGATCTGATAGACTGGCACAATCCATTGCCCCAACCACTTGAAAATGTTCTCAACTTCTTGAGACACTCTACAAAGAGCTCCTGATGGAGAAACATTAGGGATTAATAGTTTATACTTCACTTCATCTTGAAGATTAAGATAACAACAAGAGTGAAAGTGTTGATGCTTCAGTATTTTTTCTGTTTCCTCTTTCTTTTGATACCTTTCCTGGAAACATCGCTTCGTTTCCTTTCTGCTATGCTATCGTCTTGAGTAGTGGTTACTTCAGTCATGCAGCAAAGATTTACATCTTCATGCTGCATACACAAGAATTCTCGATCTTCTTCATTGATAATCGTAACCCTGGCATCACTAGTTGCAATGCTACACAGTTCCTAGATATCAGTTTAGAATATATCTTCCTTCATTTTTTCAATGTCAGCTTGTCTTGTGTAATTCTTCTCCACTGAATTGTAACGGTCGAAAGAGAAAAAAAAAAAAGAAATGCTGCAAGAATTGACCCATTGCTTGAAAATCAAAATTGATTAAGGAAAAAGTTTATACATCATCTGAATTTACTTTGATAAGATTCACTGCATTTTTAATGCAGATAAAACAATGATAATTTCAATTTGAATGTCTAGATTTTGCATCGTATATTTTTCAATACTTTCATAAGTTATATATTTTAAATACTTATGATCTGAATGGATAGATCTCTAATGTTAATAAATGGTACATAAAACTTTCTTAGGATAATATAAAATTAACATAGTTCTAAAAACAGAAAAGAAATCTTTTAGTTTATCCACTTTCAATTGATTAGGTGGAACTGTGCGCTGGTCCATTATGACCAATAATACGGGAAAAAAAAAAAAAATGGAGTGATCTCTAATATTGACCAATTTGGCTGAAATTTTGCACACTACGAAGACAAAAAGCAAACCTGTTGAGATTGTTTACAACAACTTTGAGAATTTATCAATGTTTTTGGACCACACAATATATATATATATATATATATATATATATATATATAGAGAGAGAGAGAGAGAGAGAGAGATGGATCCATATCATCAAAATATATGAACATGTCAAATCTGATGTATAACTGTACTTTATACAAAACACATATCTTTGAGAATGTTATCCATAAAAAGGTAACTGATACAAGAAATAAGTGTTATAGAAACTGCTCACATTTGAAACAAAAAATATTACAGAAAAAAAAACAACCCACTATGTTAGAAATAAGATAATTTCAATGAGGCATAAAGACATTCAAAGGTACAGCATGCCTTTTAAGATAGTAAAAAACAAGAAAAAACATTTTAGTTCCATGAGAAGGAAATAAACTATATAACTATACAGTTTGTGTGAAAAGATTTCTGAGTGAAAAAGCAACATTGCAGATGTTCATTCCAGTTTTGGTCCTATTTTATCAAACCCAATATAAATACCATATTCAATGCATTTTAGCAGCTACTTCATCTCAAGTATCTTATACCTGGCTTTATTTTCATCCGTAGTTTATGACACATATATATTTAGAAAAATATTCCCTTTTTGGGGGGAAAACCAGTTTTTCTCCTTTTTTTGAAACCAAACCTTGCCAACCTGATGCAACAAAAAACCTTGAAAATTTCTCCTCAGAGTCAAAACCATGAAACCAATGGAAAATGGACTCTTGAAAGCTGTTTACCTGACAGTCAACTCTTGGATCTCAACATTCTTTCACTAAACAGACATCTCTTTCATTGGAAAAGAGAAAAATAATCACTATATTACTAATCAAGTATGTTTTAGAAAGGTTATCTTGAAAAAAGAAGGCAATCCTTGTTCATGAATTATCATCCAATTATATTCATTTGTTAACAAAATTGATTGAACAAACCAAATAGACTGTAAATCAAAGCACTTGATCTGGATTCAAAATAACAAAGGCTGAATGAACTTCAGAAATTCTATGTATGCATGATCATCATTCAACTTCAAATCTATTCGAATAAAAACAAAAAGCCAAAAAAAGTGTATTGTTTTCCTTATCTTACATGAATAAAAAACAAAAACATCATAATGACTAATCATTGGCATTATTTTTCAGATTAAATGAAGTCAGTAGGAAATATATCAAACAACAACTTTCAAAAGTTGTATTCTTTGTGTTCATTTTTTCAATGAATTCACATTGAATTAACTGAATTATGAAAAATTTTATGGTAGCACTATCCCAACATTTTTCAAGCCTTTTCTATAGATGAATGAAAAATAATTGAAACTTTTGTATCAAAATTTAAAAAATTGCCAATTGGGCACACACAAAAAGTACCCACATAGATCTAAATATCACAATTTTAAATTGCTTGTGTGACATCTATAACATATATGATTATCATTGATATATCATGTTGGACAGTTAGAAAAGTTAAATTTTGTCCAATTCCTATGTCATTTTTAGCATGGAAGATTCAAGTCATAAGTCTCAAGATTTCAACAATGGATAATGAGTATTCCTTGTTAAAGTAACTTTCTTTGGATAATACATAGGAAGAATTATTTTATGTAAACATTTCATTATCTAACTTAGGATAGTTTATGAAATCTCTGATGATATCAGCTATTCACTAAAAAGAGACCCAATCATATTCAATTCCAATTGGTATGTGGTTGACAACAAACAGCATTCCCATACATATCAAACTGCAAGTGTTATTTTAGTAGATTTTTTAAAATTACAGCTGAAGATATTAACAAATGATTTTGTAGCTCAATATATAATGAGCTGCTTCAAGCAAAATATTGAGTTCATACCAATGTTATCAATGTACTGAATTCATTGCTATGAAACCAATCATACTATTACCAACCACATTTCTGTGCATTGGCTTGGGACCAACAAGGTAAGTTTCTAAAGGTACATGTCTGAGCTTTTAGACAGAAATAGTCTACAACAGTTGTTGCTTCTGTTCGTTTTAGCTCTTACATATGCTTTCATTTATATAAACACTGTGACAAAAGACATACAAACGTAGAACAACTAAACCATCACAAAAATGCCAGCAAGAATAGTACTAAGCATTTTGATATACAAATATAGAAAGACTATGTAATGTACCCTTTCTATAGAGAAAACTAATTGTTTCTAGAAATATTTATATCCCAAGTAATTCTGTTCTTGTCTAATCAATACTATTACCACTAATAATCTGGTTAGTCACTCAATAGAAACTGTCACATGATCAACATCTTGACAGCATGTTGTGTAGGGAGGAATTGATTGAGAAATAAGAAAAAAGGGATGATCAATGAATAATTAACTCTTTCTTGCCTTTTGTCAGGCAATTTAGAGGGGAATTTGGGGAAAAAAAAAGAAAAGTTTCCAGCCCTTCACCTGTACAGGCCATACCTAACTATGTAGCTAAACCCACTTAAAAACAAAAGAAACTATGGTAACAGTTTTGTTTGATGTCTCATAATAATATCAGTTGATGGTAAACTAGCTCAATGAAAGACTTGAAATATCTACCTCAAAACATACCCACTAGTACTAAAACTTGGACATGAGGTTGTAGTAATTTTTTTTTAATGTATCTTTCTCTGTTTAATCATAGTTGGTCATGGCATCTAAGCACCGAGTATGTTTTGGTGCATATATATTTTTAGCTAATAGCCTTTCTCAATATCAACTTATCAGAGTTTCCAACCCAATGAATTTTCTCATGACTTCATTTCAAAAAGGTGTGTCTTGAGGAGTATAGCGATACTTATGCTCTATAACTATCTCCTTTAACTCATAACATGAACGACAAAAACAATATTAATAATAAATCTAGGTAACAAGTGACTTGGTTCCAAGGATCTTCTCTTCAATTCAATCTGGAGAAGTGACTATTATATAAAAGATTATGCAAAGTCATACCTCTAATAAATTCTTTTTTTATAGGAGTCAAAATAGTACATAACAAAAATATACATTTAGTCATGTGCAGAGACTTTATTTAAACAATGAATCAAGATATACATATTAGATTCACATTGAAGAGGGGATCCTTTTAAATTTAAGACATAAATTACTACTTTCATTTTCACTTTATTTTGACCAGAAAAGAAGAAAACAAAAATAACTTCATCTTTAAACATGTGCAATAGTCAATGACAGGTAGAGAAAAAGTGAAAAAAATTGTAGGATATCAGGATTTTAAAGAAGAAATAATTCATTAAATCACTGATTTGTCTACACTTGATCAATGATTAATTTCAAAACCAAAACAATCAGGTCTTTCTGATTGTGAATAAGTTAACATAATAACCAAAGGCAAACCTTTACTGTACTATGCTATTGTATAGTTCAGGAGTCTTGACAAAAGTTGTGAAAAATAAGTAATGCTAATTTTATAGTGCTACCCAAAAGTTTGGGGAATTCAACTATGAAAAAAATATTTTAAATTGAAAAAAATTAAACCTAGTTTCTACCATTTCCCTTCAGCATACATACAGCAGTATAAGCAGTTTTTCTGAGATTCTATGCCACAGTCCATAAAACCTTTGATTTACATGTACTGCTAAAATTTTGTCAAAAAACTTTGGGTAGCATCTCATGTATCCTTAAATTAGTGGTTTTAATTTGGGGTTTAGAAATTTAGATGATATTACCTTGGTTCATCAGGTGATTTGTTAATTAAAATAATGGGATATTCAATTTAAGTGTAGTGCTTTAATACAAGAACAACTTTGAAAAACTCCTATAATTATCACAACTGTTTTGCCATGGTGTAGTGGCTACGTAATACCGCAGTCCATTACTACAAAAGCGAGATTGATCCACACTTATGACTTTGCATTCTATAAAGCTAAATTTTGTGAATATCAATGGCTACCTCACCATAAAGCAGTGGTTAGTAAGCTAGCCTCACAAACCATTACCACTATGATGAGATCTATCCTAACTGGGAGCCCGCATCATTTGTGGCTTTGTGCCATACTGAAGTTGATAAATATCATTCACAACTCTTACACTAACTTTTGATTAATACAAGATAAACCACTATGATATGAAAAATAAGAAACACATATTGAAATGACTCTTCCAATTTCAGTTATTTCGAATTAAGTTCTGTCGGGTCACTACCTAACTAAAATAAATCTGAAAACCTTCTCCTATTCATCAAGTTCAATAAACAAGTTATACAATTCAATAATCATAATAGAAACTTTTCTCATTTCTATCTTGCTGTAACTAAACTTTAATCACTTACAGTTCTACTTAATATGTACACACATAAAGTAAAATTACAATTAGGTTTGCGCAAAATTTCCCAGTGCCTTTTATGAAAACTAAAGATCGAAAACTCAGTTGAAAACCGTTTTTCTGCTGGAAACTTTTTCACACATCTGATGCATACATTTGTATAATTATCAAGTCAATGCAAGTCAACAAATGTTGAGATATTTGCACTGAACTCATTTTTGTGTCAACTAGCAAATGTTGCTACTATACAATACTTTCTGGGATTACATAATAATACTACATAAAGAAAAATACAAATGCATGAGAAAAAAAAAAATTGATTGGCTATTGATCCAGTGATAAGAAAATCATTATTTCCCTCCTGGGGAAATCTATATCCAGAAAAACATTAACAAATATTTTGATTTTCTTACCTGGGGAAAAGGGTAGCATCCAAACAGTTAGTTTTTCTAAAACTATAACTGCTGTACTGAGAATGGTGAAAAGTTTGTGCCGAAGTACACATGTACATACATACTTGCCGAGTAGACATCCCAAATTCCGGTGGGCGCCGGAGAAGCTCTGGTGTACAAAGCTTCTGGATCCAATCCTTGTCCAGTGTAACGGACAAATGAAGACCAGCTACAAAAGTGAGTTTTTGCTTACAGCACTACTTAGTAAACATCTCCAAACAATGTAAAGAGATATTTCGAAACCAGTGAAAGGATATATACGAAGAACCCTGTTATACTGAAATAGTCAAGTTGATGTTCTTTTTTCAATTGATAAGCACTGTCCTCTGCTCAATGCTATTTTTTTCTCCTTTTTTCAGAAGCCACCTTAATTTTTTTCCTTTTAAAAATAGATATACTTTCAATTTTCAGCTAAACTAACAAAATAGATACTGCAGGCTATTTCTCATGTTCCATTCTTTCTTCAGGGGGTTGGTTTGTAAGGTTTGGTAGCCATACAATTCCGTTATCTGAGTGTACAAAATATTGTCAGTATTATTATCTCACAGACAGGTAGCAGTCTAGTGAGCTACAACACAATTTTTACTGACATTTATAAACAAGGCAGCATGGAGAATATCTGTGTATTTGAAAAAAGAAAAGAAAATACACCTAGAAAACAGTAAAATCTGGCTTATTCCAATTTTACTGTAACCTGAAAAAACAGGGTGCCGAGACAAAGAAGTATATCCAGAGACATAAGTGGGTGTCTCCGTGAATTTTATATCTATTTCTACCCCACTCTCTTTCTTTGTCCAGTATATCCAGCTGTAGATCTGAAGCAAGCAACTCTATATATTTGAGGCCCTGGTGCCTGAAGCAAGCAGTGGTGGCACTAACCGTCACAAAGACAGTGATGAAGAGAACTGGTGAGAGGCACTGATTTCATTCTCAGAGCAGCTACAACTACATGGAAGATGGAGCCAGTGTGGTGATGGCAATGTGACTATTACTCCTGTTAGTGAATGTAGACTGAAAAAAGTAACAGAACCTTCATCTTCTAGCAGCTGGACCTAGATATGCCAATAGGTAGAGAAAGAGATAGAGATAGAAAAAGAGTAAAAGCTAAAGAGATACCCTTACCACTGACATGCAAGAAATAAGTAAATGGGTAGTTAGATGAGTAAGGAGGTAAGTAGATAGATATTATTTAGGGACGGGGGGGGGGCTCTCAGGGTGGAGAAGAGGAGGAGAGGCAAAGGTGTGGAGACTCCAGAAAAACAGAAAGAATATGTGTGAGATGAGAGTGAGAGGGTTAGGGGAGTGTAGTCACAAGATGGGTCAAAGCTGAGAAGGATTTGATAGTGAGATCCCTAAGGAATTCTTCCCACCTACACCTTTTTGGAGGGAAGAAAAAATGAATGGGAAAATTGAGACAATTAAACTGATCCTCAAAGTCACTTGACTGGTGAAAGTGGAGTTAATATTTGAGAACACCTTCTGGATCTAGAAAGGTCTCATTATTTTTGTGTTCATGAAGTTCACTTATAAAGATTGTCTATTTCATAACATGTATATGAGAGATGTGACTTTAATCACTTATTCAAAATATACATTATTTTTAATTTTTCAGTTTAATTTAGGAAGAATAAATATGTTTGGCAGAGACATAAACAGTGTATTTTTATTATTCAAAAAAATGTAAGATACAACCTGATCTTTCATGTTTATTCAAACATGGCAGGTAAAATACACCTAATATTCCAAATGATTCCAGAAACACTAATAATTTCCAACTTTAAAAAAAATAAAAGCTTTGGACATTGATGTTGGCATTTCATACAAATATACAAACAAATGCACACATACACACACACCTTCTGCAGAGTATATATTTTTCACCATTTAAAAAAAAATATTTCCAAATAATATATTTTAAAAAGAGTAACTCTTTATTCACCATTGTTTGTTATCTATTGGTATTAACATTAGTAATAGTATATTACTCATAAAAAAATGATGGGATTATTTACGTATGGATTAGTAATTGTGCTTAATAGTTATCCAAAAAGGTGGGGAACTATCAATTTGGTGGGGGGAGGGGTTGAATCTTGGCAGCATGGTTAAATGAATTTTTTAAAAAATAACATCCAGACTGAGAAAAAAATTGTTGCCAGTTTTTTTCATGATGCATAAGGGTGGCCATTTTGAAATTCAAAATGGACAAATGTGAATGTATATTTCTTCCAATACAGTCATCATACATGGATTCATCCAAAATTTAATCACTTTTTCCATAACCCCATTGCCAACCCTTCCATCATGGAGAATTTTGGGAGATATGATGTGGGCAAACAAGAACAGCTCCAGAGATGTATGATGGCAAAAATATCTCTCAATCAAGAAAGGATTCCTGGATCCACCCCTAAAATTGGATCATATCTTCCTAAATATGAGTCTTACCATTCCACAAAATTTCATTGGCATTCATCAAGAACTTTTGGAGATACCATGTAAATTGACAGGAGCAAATACAGAAATGTAGAAAAAAGAAAAATATCTAATAGTGAGATCCCAAAGGAATTCATTCCACCTACACCTTTTTGGAATGAAGAAAAATGAATGGGAAAATGGGATCTGTTCCCAAATTTAATCATCCCTTATGTAGTACATGCCTTACTGTGCCATAAAATTTTATTAAAATTTATAGAGGAAATTTTGAGATATCATGCAGATAGAGAGGAGCGGATACAGAAATGTATTTAAAAAGAAATTTCAAAAATATCTCTCAAGCAAGAACAAATCCCTGGATCTTCCCCCAAATTCAATCACTTCTTCCTTACATTGTAGCTCAACTTTCCACAAAATTTCATTGAAATTCATTGAGAATTTCAAAACATTGTGTAGACAGGAGCAAATATGAAGAAAAAATAAAAGCGCAAATATATCAGGAGAAATGAACATTCGTAGTCATCCCTTTTGAATTTTGAAAAGGCCACCTTTAAATATCACACAAAAACTTGCCACAATTTTTTTCTTCTCACTAGGATGGGTTTTGATTATGATTTAACCTTGTTGCCAACATTCTATCCTGCAAAAATTATGATAACTCAAAAAAATCTACCAGAAACTGATACACTGTAAGAGAGAATCTGTGATCTACCTTAGATGAAAGTATTGCTCCCCAGGCCTCTGCCCAGGATCAGAGAGAAGTATGAGTGCACTGTCTAGGATGAAAGTGTCACAACCAGCCCTTCAGTGTAGTTTCTATGCGCTATCTTACACATCATATATATATATGCATTGTATTTTATTTGTATTGGTTGAGTTTTCCTACTAGTAGTGCCTGGTGGCATTCACTTGAGGACAAGTGATGTCAAGTCTCTCCAATAATCCTTCACTCTCAGCTGGTTTTTAGTAACACTGTCATCTGGAAGGTTTCAATTTTTACTCAGATTTCCGATTCTCCTGACCATAAATCCTGATAATGAAGTATAGAACTGTCACCTTCTTTATTTGTCTTGATATCATCATCATCATCATCCCTAAAATAACTGTTTTTTTGTTTTTTCAAGATTTTTATCAATAAAGAATATACATGCCATTTTCAATATGATAAAGCAGAGCACTTTTTAAAAGATATTCAATAGCATTAACATTTATTACAAAATTATAAAAATACTATTAATTCATCCTCTCAAACTATAAACTAAAAATCCATTTAGTCCAGGACACAATTTCATGTGCCTCATATATAAGTAACTGTGCATCTTGGTCAAGATTTGGTGAGAATGTCTATGATAAAATCATGGACATTTAGCTTGGTGCTTAACATTTCCTGTAAGTGAATTACTTAGCAAGATCGATGAACCAATACTTTTGATATGAAGAAGATTTCAATTAGAAAGATATTTTCAGTGAAAAGTGATGAATTTATACTATATGTAGAAACTATTCATAACAAGTGACTCAGACTTAGTAAGCACTAGTAAACAATTATTTCCAGACCTAAACTTACTTAACAAATGCTGAACAGTTTTTACTGAAGTAGTGTTCACTCAAAATGCTTTGTTGACCTTATTGGCAGCTTGAGAAGCATTATGTCCTAATTTGAAATTGTTCTCGAAAATTAGTCTAACTTCTCAGATAGGCACCACTGATGTTACCCACTCAAAAACCTTCAATAATAACAATTTTAAATGGAAATAGCAAAAAATTGTATCAGAAAATCTTTCACTATCTGCATTTGCTTATGAAGTGAAGAAAAAAAAAAAGAAGATATTTTATCAGTAACAACCAAATAAAAATACTTAGACTGTAAACTCAATGCAATTTATGATTTTCATATTCACCAGGGTAAATTAATGTCTCTAGCCTGGCAGTTATTTGTTGAACTTTTATCTGAAATTTTCACAGTATGAAATTCAATCTATGAGATTAATATTCAGCATTGAATCAAGACTGAAAAAGGAGATTATGTTGAAAGATATATATCTGTTGTATAAAATAAATGCTTTTTTCAATGTTAGGCTGCAGACTTATTGATACACCATTGCAAATGCAATTACAGTGTGTATACATAGGAAGCACGTAATAATAATATTTATGTGGTGAGGTAATGTAATAAAAACAAATGATGATAGAAAAATCATTACTTGTACAGAAAGGGAATATTGTAATATTCTTCCCAGGACAATGTTTAAATAACAACACACATAAGTTGATACACTATTCAAATTGCATCACCTATGAATACAGCAAAAATTTCATCACAATATAAACTCCATCAAATAAATATTTAAAATTGATTTAATTATGATTAAATGTTAAATTTTTCTATTGGAAGTACAATGCAGTAGTTTATGAGTGGAGATCAGTTGAAGATTTTCCCAGAATAAAATAATCTGGAGAAATATATCAAAAAAGAGGGAAAAATGATTACAGAGTTCTACAAATTTTTAATTAAAATGATAAACACAGAAACAATATGTGTGCAAGGAAGTAGTTTTCCAGTAGACTCTAATTCACAAGAAAAGGGCTTATACAGCTCCAGTAAAATGCACCTGAGTTAGCTCCCTTCTCTCTTGATTTCTCTGAAGGGATGCAATGGGTTTTCCAATGCAGAAACCTCAAGATGAAAATGCCCATTAGAAAGAAACACTAATATATCTTGACTAGCATTTTTTTTAGACATCTTATGTTAAAAGACAACAAAGAAATTTGAAGGAACAGTGTACAAAAATCAGATCAGAATGAAGAAATTGGTGAGATGTAAACTGTCATGATTCAGAATGAAATCTGAAACTAGATTCACTCTGTCTTTTCATCCTTTCATAACAGCAAAGGTTTTGACATGCAAAAATTATGGGTTTATACTATCCGATTTTAGGAAAAAATTAGACAAGTATCAGTTAATTCCATAGCAAAAAACACATTATTGTATTTCAATCTCTGAATAGAATAGAAAAAAAAACATCTGATTACAAATTTGTGTGTGTGTATATATATATATATATATATATATATATACATAGGCATACATACTCCCGGGATCATCATATAATCTAAGTGTTATAGTTATTTAAGAATAAATCACTGAAAAAATATTTATTTACATATGTAGAGTGAATACATATAGATATGTTTCATATTATATATATTTGCATACATGCGTGTGTGTACACATGTATTTATATATTGCAAAATATGTACATGTGTATCAATATGAATAATCTAAATTGATGATAATACCTCTGAAGACCTCCAAAGAAAACAATGATGATACCTAGTTCCTAGATGACAGCAACTACAATGTACCTAAATATGAATCTTTTTTTTTTGTTGTTGTTGTTCTTTTCAAAAACTTTTGCAAAGGGTGCATTCACACTTTTCTGTACCTGAATATCAAATGTGTCAAGCCAAGGTGCAATGGCACAAGATCATGGAAGCCAAGGTGCAAAATAAGGCAGCCTACTCACATATGGCAGGTGTAATGAGCTGTGAAGGGGAAGCATAAGGGTAACTTAATCAAAGAGAAAACAGCAGTAATAAGAAACATTTCTATCCCAATTGCTTTTGGAATCCCTTGAAGAAGTACTACGCAGGAAGAAAATTGTTATATAGGACAGAGGGAAGATAGGACTCAAAACTTATTAGACTTAAATAAAAAGGAAAATATCATCACTTACACAGAGAATTAAAGGTCAAAGCTTCAATAGAATGAGTAAATGGGCAACATTTTTCCTAAAGAGGAAACCTAACATGAAAAGCATGTTTTATAATCTGACATTCTATACATGGCTAAACATATGGAAGAACTCTTGATAGTATCAGATTATAGTCCAAAAATAGAGCTCCACATTTCAGAAAATCTTATAATTGACCTCAAAATTAAAGGGGAATACTAAATATAACACCATAGATGCTGATCCTTATTTTATAAATATCTAAGGTGTAAGAAATTATTTGGAATGGTGGTGTGCTGGAAAAATTATAAGAGCTGGTATACTGGAAGGTAAGCGAAAATATGGATTTTGGTTATATAAAGTGGTTTTCAGGAAATGTCAACAAAATAACTGCCTCTGAAAATGTTAATACAAACCTCATAATTACTTGGGGGAGGACAAAAAACTGATTTCACTTATTAATCTTTTAAAAGTTTAAAGAGGTAGGTATTTCAGCTAATGCTAAAACTGACATCTCTGAACGAGTACTGTATTTAATAGTATAAGAGAGCCCTCATCCCCATATTTCAGTTCAGGCAAAGCACTAAATATCATAATCACCCGAATCATCCTTCAATCATAATTACTGAAAATATCGCTGCAGTGCAAAAAAAGTCCTTAAAATTCATCATTTGTCAATAAAAAAAATTGTCAGAGAGGTTTCTAAAAAGAATTTTCTAGATATAATACAAAACTCCATGAACTGCTTTTGTTCGTTCATTAAAGTAAGTTCACCAAAGGATTTTTACAAGCTAAAATCAAAACTAGTACTGATTTTGAAAGGAATAGTCTATCATGAATGATTTTTATAAGAGTAACCCAGGGCCTCAAAAAGGAATTACATCATGGGGTACAACATTTTTTTTAGGGCATACTTGACTTCTCCATGGGGCATGCTTCCCCCTTCCATTAGTTCTCCTGTTTTTATCCACTTCAATATAATAGAATAATTTCCGATATCCCGGGGAAATTCCAGGGCTCCCTCGACATGGGTGCAATGTACTCCTACATCCCCTCTCATTGGTCCTTGAGTAACTAATACAATATTCTATTTGGATACACTAAATCTAATAACATTTCTGATCATACCTTTTATCTATATACATAAAAAATATGAAGCAGTTAAATATTTCATATCTATTTACTGAAAAGACAAATATTTATACATGAAAAAAAAAAAGAAATAGAATCACAAATCCAAAGCATTTATTTATTTAGTTCTTGAAGAAGAATGATGCCTATCACCTGAATTCCAAGGATATATATTTTGAACATCTATGTTCAGATTCTCAAATCTAATTCTGTATTGAATTCTCAATAGATGAGAAAGATAGAAAGAAAAGAATAAAAATTTGGAGAGAGAAAAATTAACTTCTTCAAAAGATCTCTGGAAAATGTTGTTTATAACTGTTGGCCACAAACCAACTTCAAGTCGACTAAATATAGTATTAAAGGGAGCAAAACAAAGAGATGACCAGCTGCAAAATTGTAAAGCCAGTTTATCTTGTGTTTAGTGTTTGATAATTACTCAATGAAAGCTTTTACACAAGAGGCGTTCATATCTCCCTAGACACCTTCCCTGATGGCTAAGTGGGGGCATCAAAGCCTGGATTGCACCACCAAGAATAAAACAGCATTGAATTACACAATGAAAATTAGCCAGAAAAAAAAAAAAAAAAAATTATGTAACTAACTCAAACAAGATTAATTATGCTACAAGACCATAAGGCCCAAAGTTAGCTGGGCAACAGCTAAAAGATCTACATAAATATAATGGATGCAGTAGCAAATAACAATGATATAAGATATAATGAATCCTCTGCAATCTTAATAGAGTAGCCTTTTATATAAAATTTGCAAAAGCAATTTCAATTTTATCTTATTACTGACACCATTAGTAAAATGATGAAATTCTTTTTTCAAAAAAATTCAGATTGGTGCATTCTTGCAGATACTGAAAGCAAGTTTTTATAAAGTAGTGCTAAGAAAATGGCGGGATAAATTGGACAAGTTCAGAAAGTAACAGCTTTGCGACGCCATATAGAGAGATCTGGTGAATCCTGGGGAAGATCTATGTCCAATGGTAGATCCTGAAAGCCTGATGATGATTAAACAAATATCAAAAAATATTTGCCCCCAAGAGAGAAAAAATTAAAAAGGAAGATATGAAAGAGGAGATGGGTAGTTTGTACAAAGAGAAGGAAAAAATGGGGAGGAATGAAAAATGGAGACAAACATTCACAAATCTTTTACAAATCATTTTTCTCTTCTAAAACAAAAACATTGAAAGAAAAATTGGGCATGAAGGAAGGCATACAACATGAGTAAAATTAATTATACTTTTAATAGATTTGAATGGGCTAATCAAAGACCTTTTTAATATTTGAGACTAATCAGTTGATGAACAGAGGTTTACCATAAAGTCAAAGTATGAAAGAAACTACATCTCTACAAGTTCTTGAATGGAAAAAGCCCCTAAAAAACACCATATTTCATTAAAGATTAGAAAAAGGGTACAATGACAGCTCACTTGACTCCTGTGTGTTGACTACACCTTGAAGCAGATTCTCGTATGTTTTATAGGCCATCATATTGCACAGATCGAACTGGCTGATAAATCCATAATCAAGCTAATCTAACTTTACTTGATTGAAAATGATTTTTAATATCAGCTTAACTACTGAATGAGTAGAAGACTATCAACAAAAAATGAAGAACATTTGCCGATGGCAAGGATGTGGAATAAAATTTCAAAGCTTTTCTGTTTTAAATGTCTCTCTTCAATAAGCTGGTTTTAGTTTGAGCTTATAAGTAAGAATTTAAGCCTGGCATAATTTTTCATACTCCATTCTTTCTGCTATCAATCCATTTGCAATATTAAAAAATCTGATATCGAACAAGTATGGAAATGTTAAGTTGTCTGCAAAGCTTCTATGGCCAAGTGGTTAGGCAAGAAAAATATCTGAGCTCTCAGTTTTTAAAATTGCTTGATTTCCAAATACTATGTAACATTCTACTTAAAATTTTATAAACCTCTCCTTTATTATATCTACATACTATCAGGGGTACCCCGGCATTGTCTGGCAAAGGAAAATTTGAAAATCACAAGACATGAAAACAAAAAAGGGGGGGGGATGCTTAATCGATGAACTCTAAAAAGAAAATAAAAAATGATTTTCGGAAAAAATTACTTGCTCTTTCAATCAATGAGACCTTTGTTTGCTGTTTTTGAAAAAAAAAAGGTATGTTTTATGGTGGTTGGTTCTATTTCTGATGTAACAAAGCTGACCCTTGCTTTCTATCTGTCATGCTGAAGTATAGCTTTGGAGTACCTCACTTACTTCAGTTGTGAAACAAAATCTTTTCATCTGTAATTTTATTCAGGTAAGAGTTTCATGTTTTGAAAAATGATTGTGAAGGAAAGCAATTGCCCAGTTCAGTATTACAGCTACTTAGTTTATAGAACACGTAAGCCCTAAGAATTTTTTTTCTAAACTGACATTTTGCCTAAGGTAATGGTTTGGAAGCAGAATTATTAAGAAGTGTTTTGCTTTCACTGTTGAAACACTTTTTAACCCAAGAGAATATCTAAATGAAATAAGCTGATGGTAAAGAATAGACAGAAATGAATAACAATGGTTGATAATATTTCATAAGAAAAAAAAAGAAGAAAAGCATTAGAAAACAGTTTGTGAATAGATGTACTAAAGATAACAAAGTGCCAAGTCACAAGAGATCACTTTTAAGGTTGAACAATACATTGACAATTAGCAAAAAATAAATATAAGGGATAAAGAGAATTTTGGCCAATGCAATACTTAAATATAGATTGAAAAGTGATATATCATCAAGTCAGTGACATACAAGCTACTTTCAAGGCTCCTGTGCAATAATGGTAAAAAGGGAGAAAGAAACATGAGGTTTAGATGCTACCCACTGTATCTTATGAGATGTGTCATCTGCTTACTATTTCTATGTCCCTCTTTCTATGGCCCAATTACATCAGAATTACTGTAAACCCTCTTATTAACGAACCTCTCATCAATAGATTTTGAAAATACAAAACAAAATCTGTTTTTCAAAATTGGATGCAGATGTTCTAAGTATTAGGCTTCGATTGAGTGAACATACAGAAAAAAAATAATGAAACAAAATATTTTTTTTCTATGTTGTAGAGCTGCTTTGACTGAATTTGATCTTTGTTTCTTCTGAAATCTTTCATTTTAAAAAAAATAAAAGTAACATTTATAGGGGAAACAAGCTATGTCCATCTATGACCATAAAAATCTTTAGAACTCAGTGCTTTGATAAGTAAAAAAAAATTCTCTAGCTATAATGGCAACCTCTCCTTAGTTAACTTTTACCAAAGATTAAATTACATGCAATTAATTATTCCATATAATTGCCAGGTATTGCAAGTTAGAGGGATGATTGTGTGTTGGCAGTTAATGAGATAACACTGTTTCACGAATCATACATAAGGACCCAAGATTTGTTTACAACTGATTCAACTTTTCATTGGTCAAAATTAGAAACTTTCGTTCACAAAATCATCTTTATTAAAATAGTCAATATACCTTCAAGAAATTGAAAAGCTAAAAAGAAAACCAAATGCAACAATTGTTTTTTGTGACTTAAATAATAGAGGCTCTTTCCAAAAAAAATTCTGGCTATTTTGATCCAAATGTGCTCCAACAATAAGATTATAGTTTATGTTCTCATTCAATGGTTTCCATTCAAAGAAGTGATACTGGTCTTACCAAAAATCGTGAGATATTATTAGTAAATGAAATTAGTCTCATTACCATTATTCATAATTATCATATGTTCTCTTACAATGTGATTTATATCTAGGTACTCTTTCATGTATGCCTTTCAACTATTTTTATGTTTTTAGCTATTTATTTTTTTTTTTATAAACATAATTCAGTAATACCAGACAATCCCAACCTATCAATCGTTGATAAGATGGTTTACAGAAGTTACTTACCATTTATTCCCCAAAAAGTTTCTTTCTTTTTTTTTTTTTTTTAATGGTCTGTGTTGATAGCACAGGTGGGTATGTTCAACTTGGGAGACCTCCTCACAGACAAGACCTAACACTCTCCAGTAACACATCTATTGGACCATCTACCAATCTCAATCCCAGCACCTTTTATCTATCCAACAATTTTCCCAAACTCTTTCACTATCATTCTGCTACCCTCACATTTTCAGCATTCACAAAATACTGGTATTATTTAAATTGACTGTTGAAATTATTTAGGTAGTATTTCTATACATCCTGGCTAAAAATGGATTATGCTTGAAAATTCAGGCATCTCTTCTGCATTAGACTTGCTGTATCCCTCTTAGACTTGAGATATCATTAAGATGAAAATTGACTAACACAATTTGAACCATTAAATGTTATTTCTTGAGTTCTATCATAACTTGAATAAATACAAATACATAACACAATTTTTTCTCATCTCAACTGCTTTTGCTGTAAGAGTATTTTTCTATTTGAGGTAATGATTGATATCATCCAACCCTGAACACTATTCACTGTTTCCCGAAGAATGCCACACCTCAATCTTCTTGCCATGCATTCAGCTACAATAGAATTGCCTCAATGGCCTATCCCTTACAAAGATATACATCAACTGTCATAAACATGTGTTTTCCAGATTCTCATCCATCTAAATCTGAAGATCAAAAACAGCAACATACATTGATACTTGGTATGTGAATGAACACCCCCCCCCCCATCTGCCTCTTAAAAAAAAAAAATTTTTTTTAGCCAAAACATGGAATAAGGAACTTTTCAATTTTGAGTGTAAAAAATCATCTGCAAAAACTCGACTGAATTTTCAAAATTTATCACATGGAGATATCTACTGTATATGCTGGACTAATAAATGAATGATTTACAAGGGTATTCAAACAACAACTGCTTACAACAAATCAACCATTAACTGTCCACATCCAGCTTTGGCAGACAGCCCTTAATCATAATTGGATGCAGTGAAATATCCGGATTTTTCAAAAATTCTACACTCAGATGTCCATCTTGTATACTGGCATATGCAGTAATTGATAACTTCTAAAATTATTTTGTAATGTTTAGATTATCAGACAAGCTGGCTATTGCTGGTGGGTTCACACCTTTATGATTATGCCACAATTATGAACATATAACAAAGTAGCCTAACAGATTATCTATTCAGTTAAATGTTTCAAATTGATTGAATGACAAGAGGTATATATATATATATATATATATATATATATATATATATATATATATATATATATATATATTTATTTCCAAAACTCTAAAACTGAATGGGTTTATAAGTTTAAAAATTTTAATGTTTTTTTTATTTTTGTAAAAAAAATTTGGAGGAAAAATGTGTAGGTAAACAGTGTCTTCAAATTTCAAAAGGACAAAACACAAGTAAAATTCGTGATTAACAATTATTTATGTGGAATTATTTATGTTAAGTTGGGTGTAAAAAAATCTTATTTTATTTTAGTAATGTAAAAGCTTGTAAAAGAAATCTCATTATATTTGAACTCTAAGTGCTAAAAACAATGGGAAATTATTTTTTTTTATATGTAAAAGTATCGGAAATCTGTATTTTCAAAGACTTCCAGTAGGAAGGATTAGATAGACTATTTTTGAAGAGTTAACATTTCAAGAAACATCAATATTCAGACAAAAAGTTTGATGCATACCCATGTTTCTCCAGTACACATTATCCCTTTTCAATACTAAATTGAATGTAGTTAGTACGAATAAATTACATTGGGTTACATGCATATTTCCCATCAGATTTTAAAACTTTAAAACCTTAGAAAATAGATGAAATAATTGGCTTTACAGATTTTTCAGCTCACATTTCTTTTGATGATACTGGATGATTTGCTATGTAAATGTATAAAATTGGAGAAGTGATAATTTAACATTTACATTACCAAATGCCAAAGAACTGGGTTGAATGATGTGGAAGGTACTTACCTAAAAAAAGAAAAAAAAGAAATAAGAGATTTTATTAAAAAGTGAACGCTTAAAAATGTTAAGCAGCTCAGATTTCAGAAGAAAAAATCAAGACAAAACAATTAATCATAGCTTTCAAATCTGAAATGATTCATTTAATTTCCAAAGTGGTCAAAATACAAAGAAATAAGCATAAAACTAGTTATTACTTGAATGTGTAACATGTGATAAAAACTTTTCCCTCTTGAAAATATAGAATAAGGCAAGAGAACAGATGCTATGCAAAACCTGAACTATAAGATTCTCATTCTCAAGTGAAGGACAGAGAGAATGAGAACAGCAACTCAGTATTTTAATTGAGCTATTTGGAATTAGTATCCTTATTTTGGTTGTTATAATCATATCGTTTTGGCCAGTGTACCGTCTAGCTTTTTCCAGATATCTCATTAACTGATATGAAATATCCTCTGACTTTCTGGGAATATGGGACTGAACCCTTTATTCAATCCACAAGGTAGATTGTTCTCATTCTGTTGTACATATTAGTTTTGTGTGAAAATAAAACCGTTTCAAACGTGCAAAAAGACTTTCTATTTTTTATTAATTTTTTCCATGAGGTTGGTATAAAAATATTTGTAGTTTTTCATTATAAACTTTAAAGCTTAGAATAAAAACTATTGATCAAAAGAAAAAAATAAAACCCCCAAATCTTCAGAATCTACACATTTTTGACAACTAGAAACAAGTGCATTCATTTGGGAACCAAAAAATTCTTCAAAGGCATTTTGATTTACAGCCTGGTTATTGAAGACCTTCCCTTGCAGGAAGTGGTTGAAATGCTTCAAGAAGTGGTAGTCGGTTAGAGAAATGTGTGGAGTGTGAGCTGGGTGAGGTAGAGTTTTGTGGCCAAGTTCGTTCAATTTCTGCAAGGTCATTTACACAACATGCAAGCATTTTTGCTTTTCATTCAGGGTCATTCATATGACATGTCAAGCTTTTTTGCTTTTCCAATTTGGTGTCAAACTGTTGAATGGTCAACATTTAGCTTCTCTGCAACCTATACAGTCATTTTTTGCATGGGTCTGCCTCAATTATGGTCCTCAATCACAGAAGGATGTCCACATCTACAATGCTCATCTCTGCTTTGAAATTTTCAGAACCAATGTTGAATTGTACATTTGCTTATGGTCTCGTTTTTGATATTGCAAGCAATTTCTGCTGCTTTACAGCCAATTTTGAACTTGTACAACAAAATTGCTTGAATTTTCTTTTTTTCCATCTTCTCTTTGACAGCCTCAGTTAAACCAGAATAAATAGTGAAAAGAAATCATTCAGCTAAATTGAGTGAAATACACATCTTAAAATGGAATATCCCCAAAATATAGTTAAATGATATTATAATCTAAAAATAAGCACCAAAATAACAAAAAGAACAATTATTTTCATACCAACCTCATACAAGAAAACCAAGGCACAGGAGTTTACAACATAAAAGATATATGTAAAGGTCTTTGCAGACTTTTGTCCTCATCTTGATTCATTTTCTCTACTACATAACAGAAATACAATGAATTACTCAGACCTAAAGTTTATCATATAGTCTTTGACATTGTATTACTGGTATATGCCGTACCAGTTCAAAACTAATAGAAGATGACTGCTTGAATGTAAAAGCCTAGCAAAGCAGAATTATATATTGCATGGGTATTTTTTTTAGACAGCAGAATATTTATTGACAAACGGATTTTCACCAGATATTATGCAGCAGATTGGGGCCTCCTGACAAATGGCAGCAAGATAGAAGAGACAAACACAATCATTCTTCAAACTTCTTTTCTACCTGTACATAATGTATGCATATGTTGTTTTTCTTCCCATCTATATAACTAAGCCTCTCCCTTTGAAGATGTATGATATGCAACTGTCTCCCAAGATAAACATGTGTACATGCATGTAACTAGCTCACTATATCAGAGTAAAAACAAAAAAAATACAATAAGCAAAAGGTACATTTGGTGAGAGATAAAACAACAGTAAGGGAGAGAGAAAAGATAACAGAAAAATACTCTGGTATCAGAATACCAAGTTCTAGAACTTTAGACCATCAAACAAGGAGAAACATTAATTTACAATTACCAGAATTACAACTACAACAAAGGCAATTTTAAACTAACTGCCAGGTTTAGCGCTCCAGCTAATGAAGCTGAACAAGCAACCAAATTTATAGTAGTTGCATATTGCAGAACTATTAGGAAAAAGATAAGAAAGAAATAAGCATAAAAAATATCTAACTACTAACCAAAAGTACCACAGTCATTAAAAAATTAATAAAAAACATCACCGAATGACATTTTTAAAAAAAATCAAATCATAGCAGCATAGTGTAAAATCCAAATAAAATAGCAATACATCAAAAAACCCAAAATGACGCTTTTTAAAAAAAAAGTTAAATCAATACAAAATGTACAAACTCACCAGATAAGCTATGAATGAATAGTACGAGTATATAGCACTTTATCTGATCCTCAACAAAAGTCATCAAATGAATACAGGTGAATAGTGATGATATTTCAACTATAACATGAAAATACAAGCAAGATGAAGCATAGATATATATTTCATCATCAGCATCATCAGTCTTTTATTGTCCATTGTTGGACATAGATCTTCCCCAGGATCACATCTCTCAATTGTGAGCATCTCAGAGCCAATATTTCCTGATCCTGTCCAGTTCGTCATACCATTTCATATTCTGCTAGTCTCGGTTCCAGATTTGATCTCAGGGGATCCATGTTGTGAGTTGTAATGTTCATCGGTTGTCTGCCATTCATGCACCATGACCAGCCCATTGCCATTTGAATTTCCTAATGGATTCTATGATGTCTTGGGGCCCTGTTTTTTCCCTAATATACAGCGCTATCTTGCGGTCTCTCCATGTGATTTTGAGCATGGTTCTCTCATGCACACATTACAGGGTTCTCAGTTTGTGGGTCAGTCTCTTGATTAGATTCCAGATTCCATTTCTGTAGGTGACTATCAGGAGGATGCATTGTTATCTTCTTTTTAGGACTAATAGGATTTCTTGTTCATGAAGGTTGAGTTTGCTCTACTGAAGGTTTGCCACCCTAGTGACTCTTTGCTTGATTTTTGCTCCTTTTGAGGCAATACAACTAGTTGGCTATCTTAATTATAGACAGTCACAAGATTTTCTTTTTCAAAACTCCTTTACGATTGCAAAAACAACAGTTTGAAATTTCAGGAAGCTCCAAATAGAACTGATTAGAAATATTGAAAATTTTTAATTATTATTTAATAGTGTGTAAGAGAGTTTTATTATTTTTTTTTTATATATAAGGTCAATTGTGTATGATTTTGCAGGAGGAAAAGTTTTAATTTAAGCAAAATTTACCATAATGATTTAATCATGTTTTTCTACTTGTTACAAAACAGATAACAGTGACAGACTTAATCATAGTAATATACTTGCAACAAGATTTACTCTATTTTCAAAGTTAAGAAAAATAAAGTGTAGAACAGTAAAAGTTCTCCAGAAAAGAAAACCATGTCTTTACAAAAACCCAAGTATGCTTACCCCATTTACAGAAAAAAAAAAAAATTTTTTAAAGGGAGTGAAACAGAGAGAGATATGTGAGTTGTTTTTGAGTTAGTGGCAGACCTGAGCATACATCCCCCTCAAGTGAAAACCCAGGGAAGTAATTAACATAAAAAGGTCCATTTTGCACAGCATACTTCCTTTTTATACATACATAAACAACTAATCAGCTGACAGATAAAGACAGAAAGAATGAAAGAAACCTTTTTTTAGCCTAGTGTATAAAATTGGTTATTAGTAAGGGAAACTTGCTGAACATGGCTCTGGCTTTCTCCTCATATCCCATTATTGTATGATCATAACAAAGTTAATTGTTAGTGGGATATATTGGAGTGGTATGGGTTCATGCCTTTTCCTAGAATATTAAGGGAAAATAACAGCAATGATAAAGATATCAGATCAAAATGAATCTTAAATATAGAGTACAATTTCTAATTCATTCGGTATACATTAATATAAATTTATCGATTTTAATACACTCTCTGAAATTATACGGATAATTGTTAAATGGATATGTTTTTCCTTATGGACTAAGTCAGCAATACTAAAGGTTCCTTGCATGAGAAAAAAATGCTCTAAAATCAGAGTAGAAAGCTTTTCTTCAAAGCAGTCTAGAAGTTTATAAACTCCACAATATCCACAATGTATGAACATATACTAAATATATGCAGTTATACTAATAAGACAACCTCAAGACAGTAAAGGTACATGAAATCTGCCATAACCTTATCATCTTGAAAGTGGAAGAGGTAAGAGGAAATAAATAGAAAAATGATAAACATGAACACCTGAGCTTTCTCCAAAAAGGGATACTTAATAACAACACAGTTGGAAAGGAAATCTTCCCTTCATCCACCCACAGAGAAAGGGAAGAGAGAATTTAGATCTATGTTTCTTTAGTCATCAGAAGCATAAAACATTAGGCTAAAAACATACCAAAGCCAGGATGCTACTTTGACATTTTGGATTGAATTTCAACCTTTTTACTTGTTAGGTAATCAGAAACGGTTTTTGATGTGATGCCACCCAACAATGAAGATCTATGTCCAACCATAAAATTTGAAGCAGAATGGAGAGCCTTAGGGAAGTTTACTTCCATATTTTCTATTTGGTAGTAAAATTCATTTTGGAGTGGGTCCTTTACAGAAAAACAATTTGGGAGAGGAATGATTCAGATAAAATTCAACTCTGAACAAAAACAGTAAACGTCAGACAGTTAGGTTCTTAGTTTAGTGCCTTTGCATTTATTGCAATAATGATAAACAGATCAAATTTGAAGTCGTTTATTTATTATTTATATATATATATATATATATATATATATATATATATACACACACAAGTACATACATACATACATACGCACATAGTGTACTACAAATGTTTTTATGAATTTCATTACTATCTGGAATAAATTCATTACGGCTTGTGATTATATAGTTGGTCATCTTTTAAACACTGTTCAATAGACAAAAGTTGAGCAGTGAAAATAGATTTGAGTATTTTTTATTGGATTTTAATAGTGGAAAATTTTTGTTGCGACTAAACTTCAAACTTGTTGACAATTGACATGATATAAAGGGCTCAAATTTCAATTTATTGGTCTCTGATGTAGCTAAAAACAGTGTCCAGTCTACACAATATATGAAGGACACCAAAGTTATTTGTCTATCACTTGTCTGGAGGCAGAAACAGAATTTAAAGTTTTTACATCTGTACCTTAATTCATTTCAAGATGAATAAGAAGTACAATTATAAAGGAGAAAGTAACATAAAATTACCAATAAATCACCTTCGTTCACTGGATTAAGATATTTCTAAACCATCATCAGTATGATATCAACCTGAGCAATTTCTTCATTTTATAAATTAAAAAAAAATCTTTAGAAGGAACCTCAAAATCTATAACTCACTACCATAGCAGCTATAAGAAAAAAAAAACCCAATCACACAAAGGACAATTCTATTCAATTTAGAAAAATGATGAATTAACCAGAAAATAATTACGAACAAAAATGAAATGGAGACAAGTACACTGACAGGGACAACCCATTCTCAGCAATGCATGAAACACAAGTGATTTCATATTGATTGGACCAAGCTATTCTATGCAATCTTTTCAACACAGGCAGTTCTATAGAATTTTTTGGTTTGTATAAACAAGAGAGAAACTCCTCTCTTTATATGGATTGCACATTAAAAAATAGACTGACCAAAACATTATGGTAACAACAGAATGACTTCAATAGTCTGAACAACTGTTGGAATGATAATGACTCTACTCATAATCACAGAAAGTACAATCAACAGTCATACTCAAACCTTGACTGTAATCAAGCAACTTATATCTTTATTCATTTTGAAAAAAAAAAAAAAAAGGCATATTGGTACTTATTTGGAATAGGAGAAAGAGGTATATTAATGATGGCTTTTTTGAGATTAACATCAAGAAGCATTAAATTTATTTAAAGTGCAATAAAGAGGTCTTGAAGGGAAATTATATCTATGAGCTGTGCAATTTAGGACTCAGATCTTTGATGTCCAACCTGTAATGAACATATTTTACAGAACTATTAAAGAAAACTCACATCTGCTTGACAGCAGAACACCACCAAAATGACTAGGACACTGCAAAACCTTGCCAAACTTTCCTTCAAAAACCCCCATGTGGTCTACACTTGATATTTCTAACATTTAAAAGCAAGAATTAGGAAATGTTAATGTATGGGAACGAGGAAATGAAATCCATATAAAACTATTAGCATGAGTGTTATACACAGATTGCTATCTCTACATTTAGCATATACAGCGCCGAGCTGCCAATGTCTTTCTTAATTGCAAAGTGTTCTCAAGATACTTTTCAATAACATTATTTTTACTATTACTGTGCAAACATATGCAGTAGAATATAACATCAGACCAAGCAAATATGTCGCAACCAGAATATAGATCAGCAAGCACTAAATTAGCCTCCACAAGTAAAAAAAAAAAAGGTAAATAAAAAAAGCCAGAAAAACACTATGGTCTGTTTATCCTACATCAAAGGTGGATCTGGAAGGATCCAAAAAGTATGCGGTCCTTATGATATTAGGACAGTTTTTAAGAGTAGTTCCACCCTCCGGAAACACCTGACCAAAACTAAACCCCCATCAGACATGAACCTAGATAAGAATTGTGTATACGCCATTCCATGTTGTTTTGGCTATGAATCCTAAAGTGAGACCAGCTGCCAACTAAAGGTTTGACTAGTAGAACAAAATGTTGTCACCCATGGAGATACCACAGTCAGGTTTGGCAAATCATGTACGGAGAGGAAAAGAGAGTCACTAATCACCATGGGATGACAGCAGAATTTTCGACAGGGAACAGCATCAGAGGGTGAGATGTCTGGAGAATTCAGTAAATATACGAGGCTCCAAGAACCTCCTTAGTGGACAGAATGTAGAACTGAACATAATATAGGAGCCCATCCTGTGTCCAAAATCCTGGATCATAACACGCACGAACATAGATTGTACACCTGAAGAAGCCCATAGAGTTGATCATCCAAAATGTGAGAATAACAGAAAGAATGAAAAATATATCTTTTGATCATTCAAGTTGACTGTCATTTTTTTCCAGGGTCAGAAATCGCACCGACTAATTTTATAATTACCAAAATAATGAAATAATCTAATTGAGCATCAATTGGAAGGAAAAAAAAAAAAAATAGCCAAAGAGCAAATTCCCATTAATAGGCTTGAAACTAAGGCACAGAGTTCGAAAATTGTTTTCAAAAGAAGTCATCACACAGTCAAGAACAGTACCGAGAATATATATATATGAAGATATACGAAGTTATAGAACATAGATCAATTGGCTACTAGGTTCAACTCCTGCAGTTAAGTAGTGATGCTTCTTACTACATCAACTTGGGGAAAAGTAAAATGATTTCAATATGTTATCATTTTGTGATGAATACTGTACTTGTAAAATTTTCACTACTGATATGGTATAAATATTAACAGTTACTAGAATAGAAAGATGGAAAAATGAACAAATTTAGCATTTAAAACTTAATGCAGGCATCCAAGGGAAACATCTCCACTTGGAGCCAGTGCAGATAAAAGAAATTGGCAAATATCCAGGCAAAATATCCAGGCAGAAGATCAATGAAATGGCCAGCAGAAAAATGGACGTTGCTGTCCACCCATCCCACTTTCCACAGAGATGTTAGTAACAAATGAGATGCTTATTCTCAGTGCTGGCTCTTAGAAATGGAACATCTTGGGTTCACTTGGATTTGGTTATTTGTTCTATTTTAAGAAAAGAAGTTTATACTTTTCTCTTGATTACGAATTCACAGGGGTAAGTTCCATCATGTGATTTCACGTCCAGTTCAAAGCCTACCAAATCCAAGAAAAATATGCTAGTTTTATAAACAGCTGGTGTTCATGTATATCAAAGTTGCCCTAACAAAAAAATGTTCAGAGTTTCTGTAAAAAAATGCTAATTATAACAAACAAAAAATATGAAATTTCTAGCACAAAAAATGTAAAGATAAAAATCTTACTATTATATATTTTGATAAAAAGATAGCAAAAAAGCAGAGCCAACAATCCCACCAACAGAATAAAAAAGATTTGTGAATTTAATTTTTTTTTTTTCGAGAGCATAGATATCATCTTAATATTCATACACAGAAAATTAGCACTAATAAATGACAATGTTAAGCAAAGTATAATACCAATGTGGGCATATATATATATATATATACATACCCTGTGAGTTAGGTGTTGGTTTTAAAAATATAGAGCTCGAAATCTCTGACAAAAGATAGAGCGAATATATATATATATATATATATATATATATATATTCGCTCTATGTGTGTGTGTACATACAGTTAACCCTAGCTATAACAAGCCTCTATATAATGAATTTCAGCTCTAACAAACTTGTGGATCCATCAAAACTGACTTCAGATTTACTGATTGAACTTCAATAAATGGACCATAACTTTTTTCTTATTTACCGAACAAAGTTCAAAAGATGCAGCGAACATATGGACTTAAAAATGCAAGAGAACTCTAAATAAACTTTTTACTCATTTACCAAACAAAGTTCGATAAATGTGAGAACCCATCACTCATCACGCACATGTCAAGATTAATGAGTGTGCATTGTTATGGCATAGTCTGGTTGGATACTCATTCACATCAACAGGTTTTTAGTTCTGTGTTTACCGCATCATGTTTTTTGCATGCATTTCTGTCATGGCTTCTAAATGTAGTACACCTATGTTTATTCTTTCAGGGAAGCACAAGTAGAATATATTGTCTCTGAAGATGAAGCTGGATATTATTGAGGAGCATGGCAGGAGCTGGGCTGAGCTCATGAAAAAGTACGGCCTCAAAAAGATGCGATTCCCAATATTCTGAAGGCGAAGGATAAGATCAGGGAGAGAATAGAAAAGCTAGAGTCTGAACCTAAGGCCTAAATGAAGCAGTTCTTCAGTAATACTAACAGTGAGCTGAGGGAGTGCTAACACAACACTTGGATATTCATCATACAGCAGAGACGCTGGCAGCTCGTTTATGAGAATCCCAAGTGCAGTGATAGCTGGCTGTGGTGCTTTAGGAGGCACATGGTATTGTCAACAAAACTATAAATGGAGAGATTCTGAATGCTGTCACAGAAGCTGTGAATCCTTGTCAACTTCCAAGAAATATGCAGACCTTAGAGACCAGGAACACCCCAGGATATAAGATTGTGAAAGACAGGATCTCCATTCTAGTGTGCTCGAATACGAATAGTTCTCATTGTTTGTGGCCTGTTATCGTGGTGAAAAGTAAGAGACCAAGGGCACTGAAAGACATCATGACCTAGCTACCAATGGAATATCATTGGAATAAGTTTGTTTGGTTCAGCAAGGAGACCTTCACAGATTGGTTCCAGCACATTTTTGACACTCAAGTTCACTGTCATCGAGCACGGTTTGGGGTTGAAGATGTGAAGACACAGTTGCTCTTAGATAATGCCCCAGCCCATTCCTCCTTATCCGAGCTCATCAGCCAGGATGGTTGTATCAAGTCCATGTTTTTGCCTCCTAACACATCTCCCCTTATCCAACCAGGAGACACTACAGCAAGGATCCCCAACCTTTGTGTCAAAGAGCACTTTCATGACTACCAGTAGTTCAGTGGGCATTTTATATTTGGTCCTAATAATAAAAACATAAATAATATTCAATTTCAATTCAAGATAACGCACAAAAAATTTACTGCTTGACAGCAAGTTTTTAGAAATTGTTTATATCATTTTGGAAAAAAGGCAAGTTTATAGTTGGACTTAATAATAGACATAATGGCCTTCCTGTCTTCTCCTTCTCTGATTTCCTCATACTGATTTTTTTCTTCTTCCAACCTACTTATATCACTTCTGTTTGTTTTCTTACCTTCCCTTCTTTCTCTCCTCTTTTTTTTTTCCCTTTCTTTCTTCTCTTCCATATCCCCCTCTTCTTTCCAACCCACGGTCATAATATTCAATCTTGTGTCAGGCAGTGGAATCCATATACTCAGGTTCAGTGGAACAAGCAGAAGTGACATCACAATGATGAATCAACAAAAGAATTAACTAATACAAGATATCCCCCCAGCATAGACAGCGGAATTAGAACAGCCTACCCCCACAGGTTAAGTAAAAGGTTCAGTTTGAAATTCCAAGAACATTACCAAACACGTTGGGCAACTGAAGAAGCTGGAAAGTATAAGAGCCGAAATGTGACAATAACAACCAAGATTAGGACAACAGTTCAAATAAATAAGTTTATAATAATGAATTTTCTACATTATCAAACACATCGAACTTTTCAAAGAGTTTTTTTGGACAATTAAACTTGTTTATGTTGTTAACATGATGATTTGGCTGATCCATTCTACAGCCTTCTCCAGGTGTATTATCCAAAGGAGATGGAGGTAAACAGGAATTATTTTCTCTCCAAAGGTTGCCACACTTATTACATAGGAATGGAGTGTTTTTCCTTTCTAAGATGTGGAAATATTATTATACACGGATTTATTCCAAATGTTGTCATCTTAGTTGTTATAGTCACAATTCCTACATGGTAACCAATGGAAAGAAAAAATTCTTTTTCACATTCAGATAACTCAAACCACTATGTTGTGAGATACTAAAAAAATTACTAAAGAGGGATTAAAACTCTACTCAGGTTTATCAATTAACTTTCAGATTGATTGACCTAAAATTTTGGTATAAAGTCAACCTAAGTAAGGATAGCCTCCATAAAAAAAGTAGCAACAAGAAGTTTCAACATAAAAAAAAACATTCAATTGAAAATATTTTCTTTGCTTCCAGTCATTCCCAGAATCTCTCGTTCCCACATTTTTTTAATTTAAAAGATGAGAGAAGGAGATGTTTTGAAAAAAAATGAATAAAACAGATGTACTTCAAACACTGTTCCCTCCCTGCTTAGTTCTGTTTATTATGGTTAGCCATTCTCAACCTTTTTAGGCCAAGGCCCCATTAAGAGTTTTTATCAGATGCTAGGGACTCCTGTCAAACAGGGATATAACACAAACAGACAGAAATTTATTTATCATTATTTCAATTTATGGACCCCTTCAAATGTGCCAGGACCCAAAAGGGGCTATATGGACCCCACTGAGAAATGCAGCCCAACGTTACTCTTGCTCTACTCTGAGAATACTACAGATGCCATAAATTTACGAAGAGACTCAAAATGTGCACAGAAGTAAGTTGCACAACATTCAGAAGATCTTGATCAGAGTAAGTCAGTGAACCAACTTCTAAGTAAGCATGTCTTTTATGCTAGTTACCTCATTACTATTTCAAGCAGAAACTAGTGCTGCCAATTGAGTTAGTTAATTTGTTCTTCATGCTCAATGGCACGAGGCACTGAAGGGGAAAGATCAGTTATAAGACACCAGAGATGTTGGGAGAGGGGTTGCACTTAGATGTCAAGGGTCCCCACTCCTTCAGGCTTTCTTTAGCAGAAAAATGTAAAAAAAAGAAAAAAGAAAAAAAAAAAAATCATATCTTTATCATTAGCCTGCATAATTAACAAAATTCTTTTTGCAATCAATGCAAATTATGAAATGCTGCATACCACATAAAGGATGACCATCAAAGCTGCTTAGAAAAAATATGAGGTGTAACAGATCTTTTGCAGGATATTTAGTCATTTAGTCGTTAAGCATGAGAAGACTATATTAACGATGATTACAATATCTGAGAAAGGGGCTTAGAAGAACACATGTATAACAAGCAGATGGATAGGTTATTTTCATCCCAACTTTTGATCTCAGAAACCTACTACAATTTAATTACATAATATGATTAAAAATTATAAAACAAAATTTTTGTCTGTACATCAATTTCCGGGACTTTTACATTTATACAACTCCCGGCAAAAATCATGGAATCAGTACACTTAGAGGATGTTGATCCAGTATTTTTACTTTGCAACAAATAAACAAATCACATTCAGGACACGCAACAAATTTTATGTAATTCATTGATATTCTAGCTTTGTGAAACAAGTCAAACAAATTAGACTGAAATGTTCAAATTATTGGCCTATTTTCAAGTAGAGGAAAAAGCAAAAAGATAGCTCCAGACGTTCTCAATGAATTTCAATGAAATTTTCTTGAAGGGTGGGCAATAGGCTATGGAAGAAGTGAATGGATTTTTTGAGTGGATCCATGCACAATTACCACCTCTACATTTTAGCTGTCCATACAGGTGTTTCATTTCAAAACAAGGGTTTATGACATTTGATTGTGACTGGCTTGGAATGAGTTATATGGTTTTTTGTAAAATTTACTCAGCATAGAATTTCCTTTTCAACAGTAAACAATATGCCCACATTAGATGAAATTCTTCTTTGAACAAGGGCGACATAGCAAAAATACGCCATTATAAGAAATGGTGCCAAATTCCTACAGGGCTTTATTACAGCACCAGGACTAATATAGCTAAAATGATGTTTTTGATAAGATCATATTTAGGCGAGCTTCAAAATTTTCCTGTCATAAAATTTTTGTAGAATTTTTTCATTCAGAACATATTAAGGACACAAACACAATGTGGATCAGTGATTTCAAGATTCAAGTTGAAGTATTAACAAAAGCTACAAAATAGTGAACTTTTTTGCAACAAACTTATTCAAAAGACAAACTGGGCACTGATGAGGCTCATCTGTTTTCACAAAGTCATGAGTTTATGTGATCGGCAAGTGCAGAATTATAAACTGACTCAGTGAAGAGGCCAATCAACATCATAAGATAGAATTAACAATCAAGAGCTGTGAAATTCCCCAGAAAGAACATCAGACGTGACAGTTTAAGAACCGAGAACAGTAGATCCCTATGGAAATAAAGGCATCTGAAAAAAGCAAGGGCATAGAGTGGCCAGAACATTGCGATAAAAATAACAAATTAAAGGAAACTGATCTGAATAAATCAATGTATAATATAATCCAATTTCAGAAAAAAAAAGAAAAAGGAAGAAAAATCTCTTCCAATCAAGAATTTTACAGAATTCTTGTGTAAGTTTCATATTACTCAGACCTCCAGAGGATGATTCTTAAAAAAATAGCTTAAAACATACAAAATAATAATCTTGTAGAAGTAGATACACTCCAGAAAAAAACAAATAGACAAGACATTATACTGCTGCAAACAGTTACAATAACATGACAAGGCAATACAACCTTGAATATATGTTAAAGGTTAAATCATTTGCCTCATGCAAAAACTTAAGTAAGCAACTATACCTTACGGTAAGTAAAAAGCAATGTTGGCAAATTGTACAACTGATTTGAAAAAAAAACAAAAAAAAACAAGATCATGTCCTCAGCCCAAATAGAAGGATGCAAAAATCACTTGGGCTTTTCTTGTTTCACATCAAAAGGCAAAGAAAGTTTCTTTGCAGGGAGTTCAACACATCCAGCCATGTTTAGTTTTATCATCTGCTTCCATTACTTCCTCCACATAAATGTTCCATGCTGTGACCTGAAACTGGCTTTGTTGACTTTAGCAAAGGTTTGAACCAGAGTAAACGTAACTTGCACTCACTCATTCTCTTACTGCTCTATATTCATGCTCAACAGACTGAAGCCCCATACATCGAGATAGGAATGTTTGGACAGATTTTGAAGCTCGATAAAAATTTATAAATGCTGGAGAGGGCAACCAAATAAAGAATAGCATGAAATTATTCAGAAAACAGTTGAGAATAATTTGGAGAGATTTTAATAAAAAGGTGATATGAAAAATAGATATAGAATAATTGTTCAATAATAGTTTTTATTACCAAAATACTAATGCTTATTATCAAGTGCTACAAAATAAAGGAAGATTTTATGACCCTTACTTGAAGCCAGTCTTTCTTTTTTTAATTAAGGAAGATACCAACAGTTTTTTTGTAAGAAAAGATACTTGTACCAGTAACATTGAGTTTTTTTCTTTTTTTATTAGAGAAAGCATTGTCAACAATAATCATTTCTATAATCATAATAATAAAAGTAATTTCTTCCACCTACATTTTAGCTGCTTTTCAGTGCAACAAGTCATTAGTTTCCAGTAGTGAATAAACAGCGTTGATTGGTATATTAGCCTGACACATACTTATCAACTGAATTTTGAGGTGGAATGTATACTGATTCAAACATTAAATCTATTTGTTAAGAACATAATAATCATCATTATTAGCAACGAAGAAAGCTTACTGTGAAACTAAGTCTATTATTCCTTGTTGAAGAATCTGTGAGAGAACAGAGTAGATCAGAAAGCTCTGGTAGCACAATTGGTAGTGCAGTTGCTGTACATACAAATTCAAGTCTCACCTACAGCTTTTTCTTTATTCTTCCTATCTGCAATGTTTACCAAGTGCTGTAGACTGAAGGTCTGCGTAGTTGCAATGAAAAGCAACTGGAATTAGGAAATTTAGATATAAAATACCCAAATTGATAAAAGATCTAAATTCAGAAATAAAATATCTAGATAGACAGCAGTGAAGTGAAGTAACTGAAATACTTCAAAGGCATAGTTTTGTATGACGGATGGAAATTTATTTTACATGACTATCATGGCAGGCTGTTCTACATACTATAAAGTCCAGTTCCTCCAAACAACATGCACTTTAAGAACAGACACAGCTCAAGTACCAAGAAAACCAACAAATGATAGGGTCATAAATATTCTCAAGAAGAAGAAAATCCTTCTCTCATTAAAGAAATATACCTGTTTCCTGTGTCTTCAAAAGAATAATTACATCAAAAGATGTCTCTACTTTGAAGGTTTTGGGAAAATATCTATACAAAAACTGGCAACCATTTTAACCTATCTTTCTCAAGTTGGATTAGATAAAGAATTATCAAACTTCTAGGGTTTTTGTTACAATTCATTCATAATATCTTATTTATACCAACCAATATCTTGATCTACAAAAATCTTACAAACATTTCAGTTAAGATACATTAAACGGAAAATAAGGCCCAAGGTATATATTGCTTGTAATGATACGCGATTCATTTAAATTCAAATACGGGCATTTTCAAAAGTCTCTTTGCTATTCAGTCAAAATTGACTCTCCCTTTCATGAGGACTTTCTCTGCAGCAGGCTGTTTGATAGTATTTTGCCTACAGTAGAACTTCTTTCAAAAGTAGAGTCATTGCTATCAAACCCTGCCGCTGCTTTATCAACTAAATCCATTTAATATTCAAGATCATTTGTAGTCATTTCAACCAAGTTCACAGCGTCTTCGCCAGAAGTAGATTTAATCTCAAGAAATGACTTTCCAGCAATACGATCACATGTTCAGGATTCACTTCTCTTACTATTTCCTCTACATCTGCAGTCACTTTGATCAGTGAAGTCTTGAACCCCTCAAAATTTTCTATGAACGTTGGAATTAACTTACGAAAGACCTGTTAATGTGGATATTATTCCCCGAATCACAATGTTCCTAATGTCATCTAGAATAGTGTATCCTTTCCATTCTATTCACAAAGCCCAGATCCATCAGATCTATCTATGGAAGGTATAGCCTTACAAAATGCATTTCTTAAATACCATGACTTGAAAATCAAAATCACTTCATGATCCGTGGGCTGCAGAATGGATGTTGTGTTAGCAGGCATGAAAACATCTCCACCATAACTCTAAGGTGACTAGGTGCACTGTCAATGAGCATTAAGGCATCCTTTTCTCAGAGCAGTAGGTCTCAACGGTAGGCTTAAAATATTCAGTAAACCATGTTGTAAACAGATGTGATGGCATCCTGGCCTTACTGTTCCATTTATAAAGCCTAGACAGAGTAGATCAAGCATAATTCTTGAGGGCACTAGCATTTTTGTTATTGTAAATTAGCAATGGCTTTAGCTTGAGATCACCAGCTAAATTAGCCCCTTATAACAGAGTCGGTGCCTTGAAGCTTTCAAGCCAGGCACTTACTTATCCTCCCTAGCTATGAAAGTCATAGATGACATCATCTTCCAATGTAAGGCTGTTTCTGGGAATATGTAGTGAAGCCACTTTCATCAATTATCTTAGCTAGCTCTTCTGAATAGTTTGCTGTTGCTTATACATTAGCACAAGCTGCTTCCTCCTGCACTTTTATATTGTGGAGACTGATTCTTTTGATAAACCTCATGAACCAACCTCTTCTAGCTTCAAACCTTTCCTCTGCAGTTTTAGTACCTCTCTCAATCTTCATAGAACTGAAGAGAGTTAAGGTCTAGCTTTGGATTAGGCTTTGGCTTTGTTCATGGAACCTAATTTGGGAACCGCTGCCTCAACTTGAAAATTTCAAGAGGCTGCTGAGTAAAATGTTTAATTACTTGCGATAAGACTGATATGAATGTACTTCTGCATACACAACAATAAAAACTAATCATAATAGACTTGATACTGAGGAATTCATACCTTTCACTCCTTTCCTTTCCCTCTAAGAATGTATATCTATTACAAAATTAATGTAGCTTCTGAAAACTTGTGATGGCTTATTTTTACCATAATCACCTAATCAACATGAAAACTATTCACGTGTCCACAAGTATTTTTTGAGATCATTGTGGGGTCTACGAGAGAGGAGAGATTGAGAACCAATGGCTTAAGGGAAATGTTGTTTGATCTTCTATCCAGACCATTAAAACTTTTCCCATGTCAGCACAAAGGCTTTTTTACTTTCTCATCATTCCTATGTTCACCGGAGTAGCACTTTCAATTTCCTTCAAAAACTCTTCCTCTGCGTTCGCAACTTGGCTAATTGTTTGGCACAAGAGGCAATACTTTAACATTTAACATGCCTTTCTGGCTAGGATTAATCATTTCTAGCTTTTGATTCGAAGTTAGAGACATGTAACTCTTCCTTTCATTTAACCACTCAGACACCATTGTACAGACATCAATTGGCCTAATTACAATATGATAATAATGAAAAAAGATTGAAATATTTTAAGAATTATCAAAATGTAACACTGAGATACAAAGTGAGCAAATGTAATTGGCAAAATGGTGTCAATCAACTTGCTTAACACAGGGTTGCAACAAACGTTCTTTATAAAAAAGCACAATATCTGTGAAACACAAAGCAAAGCACAATAAAAGATATTTGTAAACCTTGGCTTGATAAAGACAAGTTTTCTTCAAAGAATATCAACCTTTAAAGTTTATCTAAACTCTTCAAAAAGTGATAAGGAAAAAATGATTGAGGAAACTACATTTAGATAAAATTTATGTGTGTGTATTGTATGTAGGTAAGCCTTTCTTTCAACAGAGTGAAATTTTAGTTTTTTAGGCAAAAGGCCACAAAGTTTGACTGAAAATAATGGCATTTCCTTAGAGCCTTTTCGATCTGACAATTTGAATAAATGTTTTCTTTACAATACCTGATCTGTCAACAATTTTCTGAAGGTGATTATAAGATTATGGCTCTAATTGATTCCAAAATCTAGAAAAAATGAACAGAAATCCTAACCAACAACCCAAGCTATTGATATGAAAATATAAATAATCACTTGACACAAGCTGTTTTAAAACCTACTTCTCATACAAAACAATTGAAAATGAAGATAAACAGAATTCAGGTATTTTTGATGGAGAAAACCCAATATATTCATGAATATCTCTCAGAGTTCAGTATTTCACTTGACTGCCTTCAAACACTTGAATGACTCTTATTAGACTCAAATCTATACCAAAGATAATAAATGATGTATAAAAAGTAGCATAATGAAAACATATATTAGAAGAAAAAATTATTTTATTGTTAAGTAAAGATGATGCTTATAATTAGTTGATTTAAACTAAACCATAAAACCCAAGGACCATAAAGCAAAATTGAAAAAAAAAAAACACTTCTTGGTTATTTCCTTTTCTTTGAATCCAATCAGACAGACAAGACAAGTACAGCCTCCCAGCTGGTTATAATGAACGATGACAACATCATCTAAATCCTAGTTAAAGGTTCATGACCCACCCTTACATGATAAATGGCTCAGTTTTCCTGTGAGGGATTTCATTTTCTTAACGAATTCTGCTGGGCACCATTATTATAAAAGACTTTGCCAACAAGCAGGAAACATATGACAAACATTACCTGCAGCAAGCAATTGATTCATAGGAAAAACCTCGAGAGTTTTTTGGTATGAAAACTTACAAATGCCAATGATTGATGATGAAAATGTCACTTCTATAAAATTGTATTTTGACCTGGTTACAAAATAGAGATCTTATCTTTCTTTTTTTTTCATTCCAACTATCTTTTGTAAGCTGAAATATTTGGGACAAAATGCTACAATATTACAAATATTGTAATGCCCATTTAAATTTTAGGCACATCTTTTACATACCCTGACAATTAGTTTACAAAAGGTATTTAAAGGACTAATGCTCACTACAAATCATCCAGGCCCATAAGTATCCATATCCATCTTTAGTATATGGTCCCTAATCATACCAGCACATTGGACAGTGCGTAATATTTGCTTGACGGGGGGGGGGGGAAAGAGAAAGATTGTTTTGATCGGCTTGGAGTGGGCAAAAGGTCTTTTAATGAGAGAGAGGGCAAAAAAGAAAGAAAAGGCCTGGCTGATGGTCTCAGGCCAACAGAGGGGATTTTATCTAAATTGTAACTATAATGCTAAGCTAAATTGTTTTTTTGTAAAAAAGAATACACAGAAAGAAATAGTTTTATGAATTTTATATTCTAGAAATTTTCAACCCAAACTTCTACTTTCATGGGGACATGAAAAGCTGTGCAGACTATGTGACTTGTTTGTTTGACCGTGCCACAATACAATAATCAAGGGGGATTTTATAAATGCATATATACACACATTTTATATATATATATATACACACACACAAACACATATTCATATACTTAATTTAAGGTTAGTAGGTGGGTTAGAGATAGTGTTAGTATGTAGGGTTAGTAGTTGGGTTTAGTGTTTCTAATATTTCATTTATTTATTGGTGTTTTTTCATGTTCATATTCTTATTCTCCTAGTAACTTCCGGTAAGAAGCCAAGTGCTGGCTATAGCATCATAGTTAAATTGTAAGTAGACACCCAATCCCCTAGTATAGGGTCCAATGGAATGAAAGCACCTAAAATTGAAAGAAAATGATATTTCTTTTCGGGGAATTTGCAATCATCCACACGTGATTCTTTAGGAATAAGAGAAATTTATGAGAATGCTCTTCCATAATTAATGTAGCTAATGGTTAAAAAGGATGAAAACAAAGGATTTACGAAGGAAGCCGGCAATATTTGTTTTGCATCTCTATGAACAAAATTGATTCTAATAAAACATTCAAAATAATTTTTTCGATATAAAAAGTTAATTAAATGAACTAATTTACAAATAATTACATAGATAAAACGATCAGTCCATAGCCCAATGATGACAGAAGCATTTGTTTTATACAACAAATATAATACATATAATTTCCCTTCTTGTCAATGCACTTAATTCAGTGATGAATATCAATCACATAAATCAAACAATTTACAGAGAAAAATTCAGATAAAAAGTCAGCCTATGAACTATGCACCCTTACGTAACTTATAAGTAAAGAATACAATTTCTCATTACTGCAATGCAATCTCTAATCATTTCATTAAACTATATCATCTACATTTATCCACTTACGGAAAGATACTTGGTCTCTGATGTAAGGAAATTTTTCTCCATATTCTAGAAATTCTATCAATACTCTGAGAATATAAACTGCTTCAAATGTTTATACCAGTTAAAAACATACCCTACGAGTCAGATTTCCATCTAGTTCCTGCATAAGGTTTAAATGGGGCATTTGGCCCCAATAAGAGATCAAAACTGTTTTTTCAGGGGTGGATATCTTAAATTCAATGCCTCTGGTTTTTAGAGGTCACAAAGAGATACACGAAACAGACATTTAATATAAGATGGATAGAAATCAGATCATTTTATCGAGATGAGTGCAATCCCAGACTCTGCTGTATTATAATAAAAAAAAACAAAAAAAAAACAACGAAAACATGCCTGGTGGTCCCATTAGTTCACACAGAAAAGTTCATAGGGATATGTTGAGTGGTTTCTGAGTTAGACTGTCACATACAAACCAACAGACATTTGGTAAATTAGAGCAGGGTGAAAGGAAGTATTAACATACCAGCTTCTACTTGTGATAAATCATATTTTGTTGACACTAAGAGATGAGGAGGAGGAGGTGCATGGTGGCGTAATGGTTACTAGCAGGTAAATGGGATCGGCAGACTGAGTTTGAGTACCAGCTGGGACTGCTTACATTCACACTAATGCCCTTAGGAAAGACATGAATCTACTTCTTTCCCAGCTATTGGTAAATGGCAGAGCAGTTGCAGCCCTTTAGCCCTATAAGGCCATAAGAGATTATTCTGACAGACAAAAACTTACAGCTTGGTAGTTGCTGTAGCTATTCCCAAACCCAGGTGAAAAAAAGAGGCCCAGTGTTTAGCTAGTAACATCATCCCATAAAAAACCGACTTGCTACTGAAACCGCAGCAAAGTGGTTGAGCCCTCTGCACCTCCAGGAGTCTACAGGAATAAACAAGAGATGAGGAATCCAAACAAGAAAAGGTTATCAATGAATCAACAGCTTATTTCAAGCCCTCGGTAGGTAACAGAAAGTGGCAAAAGATATTTAGCATCCTAAGCTGACAATACTTGATGTCAGAAGTCATAAGAGCACACCTTTGTTACAGACATGTTACTCTTTCTTAAATTATCCACTTTCTCTGGATACTTGGATTTCCAACATACCCCTCATTCATATTTGTAGGTATAGTTAAGTGGTAGAGTATTTATAAACCCCTAGCCTTTTGGCTTTACCCTCAATATAAGGGTTATGGTACTTATTACCACCAATTCACCTTGAGAACTTATTTTTAACAAGGGCTGAGTGAGTTCCCAACTTAAAGCTAAGTCTAATACTTGCAAAATCATAGATCACATTAAATTCAAACCAATACATATCATCATTATTACTAGTTCATGACCCATAATTTCGATTATGATTATCATATGTACAGCAGACTGAGTTGATGGCTGGTAAGAATACTATAAGTTTGACATACATGGTAGGAAAAGAGAGGGGAGACAAAAGCTAGCTAGTTTAATAAGAGGGTGGGAAGGTAAAATGGCAATGGATAGATAAAAGTGTGACAGACCCAGATCTTCACACACACACATTATATATATATATATATATATATATATATATATATATATATATATATATATATATATTTACTCTTTCAAATAAATTTAAAAACAATTTTTGTGCCTGGCACAATTGTCTGATTGCTAATCCTGGAATTAGCAATGTTCCCCATGTACTGATGGTACATGCTAGAAACAACACATTCCCAAAAATAAAACTTTGTAGGGATTTAAAAAAAGAAGAGAAGAAACAGATGCAAAATATAATAGTAGCAGATATGATACACACTTATTGAAAAGTAAAGGATCAAATCACACAGCATCAAAGGTTGTGATGACAAACTTGGCAGAAAAACCTTCAGACAAATCAGCAGAAACATATGTTGACCAACTTAAAAATGATGCAGTAAGAAATACCAGCATCTAGAAATTCGAGGAGGATAGAAGGAGCATCCATAATGTCTGAGTTGAATCTGCAATTGCATTTATTTATTTGTTTTATGTCCTATGCAAAACTAATTCTTTGGAAAATGAGCCATGTCTACGTACATTATCTAGCTATTTTCATTAATCTAAACAAGGTGTCAAATTTTGTTATCACAGTAGAAGCTGCTTATTATGATCACTTTGGGACAGATAACAATAACAATAACATTAGGCAAAGGATATATACAGGGAGTTATTAATTCGAATCGAGTGTTTGAGTCCAACTGATTTTGATAACAATAACCGTTTGATAACATTATACGTGGTCATGGTCAGTGTATTGCTAATAATATTCAAAGATATCCAAGCTGAAAAAAGCATCAGATTAATTTAGCAAATGATTTGTATGAAAGGGGACAACATAGAATGACATGATCATATCAGCAGTATCTGAATGGAAGGCACAAGACAATGGAATAGCTTGGAAGAATTGAAAAAGAAAAAGAACAAAACAAAAATCAAGTTAGAACAAGGAAGAAATGATAGAAATAACCTGCTGCATAGAAGAAGTAGGAGAGTGAAATACGGCCATTATAAAAGTAGAGATAACCTTGTATCATGACTTATAATTCAAGGAGAAATATCAGAAAAGACTAGGAGCAGATGTTACAAAAAAAAGGATGAATTGAAAGTATCAGAAGGGCACATAGAAGTGTTGTCTTTCAATGATAGAAAACATCCGCACCTCGCTGATCCCATGGAAATTCTACATGTGTTGACAACTAAGATTATCCATTATCTCATGCCTCCACTCTTCTCTCACCCTGTCTCCATCATCTCATTATCTCTTATCTCTTCCAATCTTTGTTGCCCATCCATGTTTTTATCTAAACGTTATACAAACATGGATTAGTTTCACATGTGAAAAAGGAATAGAGAATGCACATATATTTTCAAATGCATTCTCTTACATTTCTTTTGCTGCATCTCTCCACAAAGAATTTTAATATATACCACAATCTTTACACCTTTCCATCTTTCATTCATTGTTTTTTTTCAAGCTTTCTTACTTTCCTCTCCACACCCCATCCTCCTCCTTCTCTCTTGCTTTTCTCACTTCCTTTCAACTTAATAACATTATGCAAGTTCCTTGGACAAAAAGTGTAACTGATTCCAGCTAAAAAGGGCTGGGGAGACACTATTACATTGGTGCAAAAGTAATTGCAGTTTGTATTATTTTGAACTCACATGCTTATTTTGGAATAATCTATATAACCAATGCATCCTCCCAATAGTCACCTATGGAGCAGGAACATGGAACCTAACCAGAGATTGACCCTCAAACTAAGAACCATGCAATGTGCACAAATTCCTGCAAAAACCATGGCCAGTAGAATATGAGATGGCATGATGAGCTAGATAAGTTCTGCAAGTATTGGTTCCACAATGCCCATGATAGAGAGGTCACATAAATCTTGGGGAAGACCTATATCCAATGACAGATGCTAAATGGCTGATAATAGGACATACAATTTTAAATCATAAATTTGTTCTATTTATTCAAGCTGAACATTTTCTTTTCACCATTCATTCTGGTTTATATAAGGCTGTCAAATCAAAGATGGAAAAAAAGAGAATTTGAGCAATTTTGTTACACGAGTTCAAAATGAAACATAAATCACCTAATATTGCAAGCAGTTTCCACTAAGTATTTGGCCAGGAGACCGTCAAAAAACGTACAACTCACAACAGATTCTAAAAATTTGTAAACTGAGACAAGAGCCTTGAAGATCAGAATTGTGGAATGTCTTTCTGTGATCAATAACACCTTATTGAGGGCCATAATTGAGGCAGACCCATGCAAAACAACTCAAGAATTTGTAGAGGAACTAAACATTTAATATTCAACAGTTATTTATCATCATCAATCTTTTAACGTCCATCATTTGACATATACCTTCCTCAGAATCTGCCACATTTCTCTATCATGGGCGTCGCAGAGCCAGTATTTTCTGAATTTGCCTAGTTCATCTCTCCATCTTGTATTGTCAGCCTCAGTCTTTGGTATGATCTGTGAGGATCCATGTTGTGAGTCATGATGTCCATTGGTTGTCTGTCATTCATGCAACATGACCAGCCCATAGCCATTTAAGTTTTCTAATAAATTCTATATCTCGGACCCCTGTTTTCTGCCTGATACATCGTGCTGTCTTGCGATCTCTCCATGTGAGCTTGAGCAGGATTCTCTCGTGCACCCGTTACAAGCTTCTCAGTTTGCAGGTCTGTCTCTTGGTTAGGTTTTATGTTTCAGCTCCATAAGTGACTATCAGGGGGGGTGCATTGGTTGAATACTCTTCTTTTTAGGGTTAATGGGATCTTCTTGTTTCTGAAGGTTGAGCTTAGTCTGCCAAAAGCTTGCCATCCTAGGGTGTTTCTCCACTTGATTTCTCCTCCTTTTGTGGGCTTCATAGAGATTTGTTGTTCTAGGTATATGTAGTGGTCTACTTTCCCCACTTTTGCATCTTCAATATTGACAGTTATGTCCTTATTCTCAATGTGATTGTTGCACATGACTTTTGCATTACTGAAGTTCATGTGTAGGCCGACTCTTTTGCTTTCTTTGAAGCATAAATTGGAGATCGTGTAGGTTCTCTGCGAAAAGGACAATGTCGTCTGCAAATCTGAGGTTGCTCAGATATTCACCGTGTATTTTGATTCCTCTCTTCTCACAGTTCAGGATAAGGAAGATCATCTAGAGGCAGGCAGTGAAGAGTTTGGATGAGCTGGTATCACCTTGTCTTACTTCTTTTTGGAGTTGGAAGGGTTCAGAGTCTTTATGTAGTCTGATAAAGGAGTTGCTGTGGTTGTATATATGTTGCAGTACTTTGATGTATATAGGATCTACACCTTGTACAGTAATAGCCTTCATGACTATGGGAATTTCTACAAAGTCAAATGCCTATTTGAAGTCTATAAATGTTACAGTAAGTGGTATTTTGTATTCTGCTGCTTTCTCTTTCAGCTAATTCATAGAATGGAGATGGTCCATGGTCGAGTAGCTTCTTCTAAATCCAGCCTGTTTGTTTTAGTGATCCGGTTGATGACGATTTTTATGAGCATAACAAATGTGTGCCACAGGAACTGAGTAAAAACCAAAATTCACTGTTACAAAGTTCATTTTGCACAACAAAAACTTCTTGAATTCAGGTGAAACAATCACAGCAAAGAAGTATAGCCAGGAAACCAACAAAAAGCACCAAGAACTGCAACGTTCGTGTCCAATACTGGTCAATTGAATGGACCAATTTTTCTCCATAACAATGCCCAACTGCATGTTAGACGAATGACCCTACAGCAATTGAACAAACTAGGCTATGAAATTCTACCTCATCCAACTTACTCACCTGACCTTTCTGCAACTAACTACTAAATTTTCAAGCATTTTGACCTCTTTCTGCAAGGTAAAGTCTCCAACAACCAAGCTACAATTCAATATACAAAAAATTAACTTGGTCCATTACCCCAGAATTCTATGTTTCAAGTCGGCAAAAATGTGTTGATTCTGAAGTTTCTTATTTCAATTAATAACTTTCATTTCAAGCCGAGATATACTGCTTTCAAGTAGGTGAAAAACCACAATTATTTTTTGCACCAACTTCATACACTCTCATCCTAAGTAAAAATTTGTAATGGTTGCACATAACAAGCATAGTAATAATTGACTCAAAAGCAGCTCAAATACATTACTGAAATATAGTTAAAAGAATAGTTAGGAATAATTTGAATAGATTATTGAGATGGAAGAATATAGCGACTTATATAGCAGAATCAACTCTCTTTGTATGGCTAGTTCTTCACACTTAATCTCTAAGGCAACTGAGGAAAAATTCATAAGAGAAAATATAAAGAATTTCAAATAACACGATTATCTGAGCTTCTAAATAAAAAATATAATAATGATTTGAAATTCATATAATATTCAACAAATAATGATAAGATAAATGAAGTTGGTACCTAAAATCTATCAGTATAATAAAAAGAGACTTTCTGTTGATTTCTCTGTCCATAACTGCTATTAAGGCATACAGATACTAGACCTTGATCCTAAGAAGAGAGCAGGAAAGTGACACTTTGATCCTAGCCAGAGCACATACACGCACTCTGATCCTACACAGAAATGCTGATCCTATTGTAAATAATCACGTTACTTCTGACAGGTACTGTACTCGTAATGAAAAATTGAAAGAACTAATGTAGAGAAGCAGGCAGTTTGATATATTGTTTGAATATTAGATTAAGTACTAATATATAAATATTTTCATTTCTATGAATCAAAGTCTGATGCATAGCAAGAACAGAAAAAATATTTCTTGATTTTTCAATCAGTTTTCAATTTATATGCAATTCTTCTCTGAAAGATCAGAATAATATACTCAAAGGAAAGGTAAGGCAAAAAGGCCAATGACTTTGAAATGCAAAAATTTCAATTTGTAACAAAAAGACCAACACAATAATGCAAGAAAAAAAAAAGAAAAGAATTGGCAATGGATGATTGAAGATGTTAATTCCCAAAATCAGGAGTGGCCTCAGTGAAAAAATCTCTATAATACACTGAGATATTTGTTCAGCTAGAAGGACTTGAAAAGAGAAAAAGCTTCTGTAATCTATCAAAGGTGTAATAGATAGGAGAAAAACAGACCTTCAACAGAGCACATGACTGGGTTTAGTTGTAAGTAAACTAGTTATATTTATTTATAAAGTATCTTTATAAACAAAGTCAATGCTTACTCTGTAGAAAAAAAAGTACAGCACCTTTTCATTTAGCCATTCATGAGTCAGTGTTTTTTGATAGGGGTAGTATCAGATCCAGTCACACCCCTTCTAAAAATATTAAAATGCTATACAGATTAGATTAGTCAGTTTGGAGGATGAACGTAATCTAGCTTTCTTTCAGTTCACTCACTGTAAAAGGTAAAATTCAAGTGAAGATGTTCCTTCCCATCTCTCTTCAGTAAAATGAAAAGAATCACTTTCATTCTTATGACATGGCATCAGACAATCCTTGTCTGAGAATTTAAGGTGAGTAGTTTTGTTTTTCAACTATCCTTTTTTTTTGTTGTTGTTGTTTTCTTTCCTTAGAAATGTTTTGTTCTGTCCATTCTCAGGCTTTCTTCAAGCGTAATTCCTTCCAGCACAGGGTGTGTGATTGATCACAAATAGAATTGAGCAATGAACAAACAAACAAAGAACATAACAAAAACAAATTCTCTCTGCTGGACAAAATTTAGCCTGGAGACTGAATTGGTAGAAATATGAAAAAAACAAAAACAACAAAGATGATTGAATTTACACAGCATTCAAATTTTTTCACATTCTTATAAAAAGTAAGAAAAACAATAATCAGATTTGCTATTAGATATCAATTATAAATTATTACAATAACAACCTAAACTGGAGAATCCTAGTTCTATCAAACTGCATAACAATAATCTAATTGTGGGCACCTGCAATAGAGCAATGACGAGCAAATGAGTTTCACTAGCTTAATGATAGTTTAGTAAATTCATTTTGCACAGGATACCCATTAACAAGCATAGCCCTGCGAATACCTTGGGCCTGCTGCCCTTCCAAACCTTTTTTATTCTATAAAAATGAAACCAATTAATAACTGTACAATGGCCCCATATGTGTTCAAGTGAAAGAGAGGTACACACATCTATCACTTTAAATCAAAAGCCAGAAATGATTAAAGTTCAGTAAAAAAGGCATGTCAAACAGTGAGATAAGCTGGAAGCTAGGCCCCTTGCGCCAAACAATTAGCCAAGTTGTGGATGCAAAGGTGAAGTTCTTGGAAAAAAAAATTAAAAGTTTGACACTGGTGAACACATGAATGATTAGTAAAAAAGCCTTATTTCTTATATGGAGAAAGTTTTAATGGTCTGGATAGAAGATTAAACAAGCCACAATATTATCTTTTGCCAGTGGTTCTGAAACTTATTTGAATCATGGCACCCTCAGTGTATAAGAACATTTTTATGGCGTCCCATGTCAGAGTATACCGAAATGAATCATGAAATATGAATTCATGAAAAATTTATACTATTGCTATTATATATATTTGTCAGTTTTATGTACTGAGAATGTTTGACACAGTTCTCCAGCAATTTGGAATGTAAACCTTATCATTCAACACTAGATGGACAGAGGGGATTCATGATGCACTAGTAAGATGCTGTTTCCTATCAATGTGACCATTCACAGGTGCACTGAAACACTGGAATCACTCAAATCTTTTAATATCCCACAGCTAAGGTCTAATCCAGAGAAAGGTCTTAACTCTCTTCAGTTCTATGAAGATTATGAGAGGTAATATAACTGCAGAGGAAAGGTTTGAAGCTAGAAGAGGTTGGTTCATGAGGTTTATAGAAAGAATCAGTCTCCACAATATAAAAGTGCAGGAGGAAGCAGCTAGTGCTAATGTATAAGCTATAGCAAACTATTCAGAAGAGTTAGCTAAGATAATTGATGAAAGTGGCTTCACTACATATTCCCAATGTCATCAAGGACTTTCATAGCTCGAGACGATAAGTGCCTGGCTTGAAAGCTTCAAGGCACCGACTCTGTTATAAGGGGCTAATGTAGCTGGTGATCTCAAGCTAAAGGCATTGCTAATTTACAATAACAAAAATGCTTGTGCCCTCAAGAATTATGCTTAATCTACTCTGTCTAGGCTTTATAAATGGAACAGTAAGGCCAGGATGCCATCACATCTGTTTACAACACGGTTTACTGAATATTTTAAGCTAACCGTTGAGACCTACTGCTCTGAGAAAAGGATGCCTTAATGCTCATTGACAGTGCACCTAGTCACCCTAGAGTTATGGTGGTGATGCACTACAAGTTTTCATGCCTGCTAACACGACATCCATTCTGCAGCCCACGGATCAAGAACTAATTTGGATTTTCAAAGAAAGTCATTTCTTGAGATGGAATTTACTCCTTGTTGAGAAGCTGTGAACATAGTTGAAATGATAACAAAATGATTTAGAATATCATGTAGACAGTTGGTAAAGCAGTGGTAGGGTTTGAGAGGATTGAAGTCTACTATGGGCAAAATACTATCTAACAGCATCAGATGCAACAAGAGAAATCTTTGATGAAAGGAAGAGCCAATTAATGTTACCAAGTTCATGATTGTCTATTTTTTAAAATTACACAGTCACCTCAACCTTCAGCAACCACCAACCAGATCAGTCACAGCATCAACATCTGAACATTGAGTGACTTGTAATCTTCGGCCTGGAGGAGACCAGGATAAAGATTACAAGTTGCTGGAGTCTAAGATGATGATTAGCATTAATTAGCATTAAGTATATTGGGTTTCTTTAGAACTATTGCAATTACACACTTAATAAGCTACAGTATAAACATTACTTTTATATGTACTATGAAGCCAAAACATTAATGTGATCCACTTTATTGCAATATCTGCATCATTGCGTTAGTCTGGAAACAAACCAGCATATCTCTGATATATGCCCTTATTAGCAACATCATGAATGGTTCCTAAGAGTGGAAAAGAAATTTTTATCAAGAATGTTTTACTAACATTCAGCTTATCGTTTTTATCACAACGTGTGTGTATGTGTGTGGGGAGCCAGATTTTATGCCTGCAAGTCCTGCCATGGATTAATGTGAGGAAACTCCATTATTTGACTAGCTCAAGGTTATGAGTTATCAACTTCTAATCTTCTTTCATATAGATATAAACTGAACTTTTGAGAAAAAACATTCAAAACTTACATGAGAATATTTTTTTTTCATCATAAGAAATTTATCCCATTCACAAGAAGAATGGATGGAGAATTTTTTAATCTAAAAGTCATTTGTTTTCCATGTTTAGAACCAAAGATTTTTTTTCTTTGAAAAGTTGTTTACCCAGTGTAAACAATGGGACTTGATAATTAACACATAGAGAATTCGTAGGCAAAAAAAAAGAGAGCGCATTTTGAAATTCTACCTAAAATTAAATATCTATTGTATGTCGACAAAATCTTGGATACTTCATTTTTTGATTCAATCGAATGGATATTTTCTCTTACTTTACATCATGTATTTGTTTTGTATTTATCTTTTCATCCGGTGCATAAAAGTTGTTTGTCTAAATTTCGATACAGGGACAACTAGTTGAATTAATTTTACTTTTTATAATAAGTTCTAATAGCACATAAGAAAATTTTCTTTTTTTTTTTTTTTTACAACTTTTGGTTATTTCATGTATTTGAATCTAAAACTAAAATTTAAAAAGGAGATATTTGTATTATTTTCCACATTCTTTTTGTCACATACCAAATTTTTGAATAATAAATTTCCAAATATTCACCAAAAGATTTGATAAATTGAGATGAGAATAAAGATAAATAAATTTTCTGACAATCTTGGCAAATTTCTGAAGTATTTCTACATCACCTTTTTATACCATTTTTCTGCTTTTTTTCCTGGAGTAAGATTTAGTACTTGAAGACTTTGCAAAGTTCCGAATTGTATCCTTATGCTAATTCATAGGCTATAATTTTCATCACTTTTCCACGTATGATAAAATCCCTTTAACACCATCTCACCCGGACTGGTTTAAGAGTGAGAATGTTGAAATGAAAAAACTATAGGGAGAGAACCAATGGCTGATACATATGAGTGAACTTCTTCAACTTGGTCAATGAAATGAAGCATTTCTCACTTTATGACTGCTTGTAGAATAGAAGATGTTTAATTGCAAAAGCTTAAATGGGAGGGAGTTCAAATGGCCTCTTATTATTTTCAAGATCAATGAAGTTTGGTTTTATAACTCTTTCTCTTTTCAAAATCAATCATCCAAACAATGAAAAAGCAATAAATTACATCATGTGGTTTAACTCACTTCCTCCAAAGAACAGCTACTTACCTGAAAAAGAAGAAAAATCATGTATTACAAATCAGCTATAACAAATACAAGCAGATATGCAAGATAACTTAATCAAGTACTTTTTCAAATAAAAAGCAGATCGTAATAATAACATTAATACTGGCCTTTAATTTTTCATTCAAAACCAGCTTCAAATTCAAATATCTTGCTGCCTGATATGATAAATTATTTCTAGGAAAAAGAGTAGTTTAACATAATGGAAAACTGGATGTTCTAAAACTGTACAAATGATAATTATCAAAAGCCATTTTAAATAATTTTCTAAGCCTAAATCAGAACATCATTGATACAAATTGAACAAGGAGATAATTGGTAAATAGTGTGGTATCATTAGCAAAATTAGAATGTAAAAAATATCACAATTATATTCACAAGTTTCATGATGTGAAATTTATGGAATTAATCTTCAACATTCAAGCACCTTTATCAATTTTTTTATTAGTATTTCGTCCACCTTAGTTTTGGTTGCTTTTCATCGCAACTACTCACACTGTCGGTCTATGGGAGTGAGTAAACAGCCCTAATTGGACACAGAATATATGCAACTGTAATAAAATCTTTCAGCTTTCAATAATGTCCAAAAGTGTTTCAAAAGAGTTCAAAGTAATAGATGCAAGATTTTAGAACTTTGATATTAAGTATATTGAATCCTGGTTTCTGTAGGTAAAACAGAGATAACTCCTGTTAGCCTTAAAATGAACTAAAGATAATCTCCCACCAAGTAATTTGGTGATGAATTCTTTTCAACAATAACAGAAGAAAAACACTTCATTTTGATAGAAACCTTTACCGTTTCACTCATTCGGTGTTAAAAACGTTACACAATTCAATTTATTCATAGCAATAGCAATATAATTTATGTATTTACTTTTTTTTGTTTTACAGGGAGATAATCCTCAGTTGTTTTTTTTTTTTCAAACCTTGCCGGAGTTATCTCCGTTTTATGCATCGAAAAATTCTTTTCGTGATTTTGCCTTCATGTGTTTTGAGAAGGAACATAAGAAGTAATGTTCAACGAATAGACATAAGATAGAGAAAAATAAATCAGAGGGTGCCATAAAAATGATAAAATATTTATATCGATATGATATACCTTAAGGGTTACGAATAGACATTAAATAAAAAGTGCATTGTCCTATCAAATAAATTTTTTCTTATTTATCAAAAACACAAGCTAATCATTTTGAAAAAAAAATGCCAACTCTCACATATACACACAAAGGATATTTATAATTCTAATGATTTTTCTTCGCCTCTATTGACTTTGTACGAGAAAGAAACAAAAATATTATATCAAATGAAAATATCCTACTTGGACTATTCATTCAGTTCGTAAAATAGAATGAAACAAGATTTGCTTCCCTTTATTCAGCAGCTAAGCCAACATCAATTACTCCCCTTGCACCAGAGACCAGGTTTTGTGAGAAGTTATAATTCTACGAACACGAATTTGGTTCTTATTTCCAGATAAGATGTAATAATTTTCACGCATATTCATTTTTTCTCGTAATTTGCATATTCTCAACTGAAACTGAAAATCTTGACCAAACTAATTATTTGATTGTCATACCTAAGCAAGGTGTAAGGTTTCACACAACTTCATTGAAAGAAATCTAAAGGATGTTATAGATGTCCACCATTCATGGAGAAACCTATTTCTGCAAGTTTTTTTAGAACTAAAATACCAAGCAAAAGATACATTTTTTGATGCCAAATTGAAGATATCTTATCTTCTAGGTATGCAGTAACAAGTTTTACTAATGTTGCAACTGAGTGTGACTTCAAGTCTTGAAGAGGAGAATTATTGCAGCTGAATTGATACTAAGTTATAAACAAGGATGAGCTAGACAGGATTGATAGGTTGTTTGGCCAGGTCTCTGACTATTCATAACTTTTTTAATTATTTCTTCAATTACTGGAAACCATATTAACATACATGTAGATATTGAAAAATCCAGTTCAAAATTATTCTATTACCATTTCCTGATCAAAATCTCACATTTAAGATCTTGTATCTTGGTTAAGCTCATTAAAGCATATGCTATTTACTGAATATTAAAGTTATCTCTCAACTCGACATCATTTGCAACATGAAACTTGAAGCAGAATGAATAACATAAATAAAATCTGAATGTTGTCTTCCAGGACACAGTACTTCTAATTTCTGTACATCATTAGATATTGACCCTAAAACAGATTTTGATAACTAAAAATATGAAAGAAAGAATAAGATGAAATTAATGATCAAACTTTCTCAAGTATAATGAAGTATTATGCAGATAATAATCCTATTTTGCCAGAAATCTTTGGATTAATTACTGACAATTGATAATACCTTTCATCCATATTCTCAAAGCACAGTATTCAGATTTAGTACCAAACCAAATTCTAGGTTGAAAATTGCAAAATTTGGTGCTTCATTTTCCTACCCTACTCTCTCTCACTAGAAGCATTTGTTTTGTTTTTTTTTAGTACAAAAATTGACTAAAGCGAAGTAGGAGAGTGATGGAGTAGCAGTCAATTTTGTGAACAGACATAAAAGTTGAAACATTGCCTGTGTATTCAGAGCTCAAAATGCTGTATTAAGAATAAAATTGATTGTTGTGACATTTTCCCCTTCAGAATTTAGTGTGCGGCTATATACGTTATCATTAGAGTTATCCAAAATTTCAACATATCAAATTAATCTCACCAGTGATATGATGGGCAACAGCTAATCTGATATACAAAATTAATCAAGCCTGCTGTAAAACAAAATGTCAACAATTTTTCATTTTTCTATGCAACCAAAGATAACTATATAAGAAGCCAACTAACTGAAACCAATACAATTCATAATCAAATTTTTGGAGTCACGCAGAGAAATGAACTTCCATTAATTGGTTTATTGTAAGACAAATTATGATAAGAACAAAAAAAGTTTCAACTTGCCAACTTCTAATTCCAGATGATAACAAGGTAACTTGATGCTAACAAGAGTTCAAACTTGATCGGTGTACGTGTATATAAATGGGTAAATCAATGAATCCAAAGCCAAATGATGAAAGAAGAATTTTTACACAAATGTTTATTCTTGATATAATCTCCTTCCTTGTCAATGCACTTGATTCAGAGGTGAATAGCAATCACACAGATTAGATATCATACAGTAGAAAGATTCATACCTGCATATTCAAATACATTCATTTGTATAGCCTTGCACATATACACTTTCAGGTACACAATGTAAAAATGATACGAATAGGAAGTCGGTCAAGAAAGTATTCAACCATTTTGAATATTTCGAGAACTGGTTGCGTAACTTAGATGTAACTTGGCAACAAAGCAGGAGATGTTGCTGCACATGTGCAAATAGAATATGCTGTGGGATTACTCAATTGTCAGTGAGATACCATTCGGTAAGCTTGTAGACTGTATGATCATTGCATTTGCAATGACAAATCTATCATTTCTTTTGTAGGGTCTTTCAACAAAACATTGCATCCCATAGATCTTCAGGGTCCCCTTCCTACATGCAAGATTTGGCTCCCTGCATCTTCTGTTTTGTTTTTTTTTCGAAATGATTTCAGACTGTGGTTGAAATTAAGGAGAATATGATGAGGCAGCTGATTGCAATCCCAGGAATGGATTTTGCAGACAGTTTTGAAGAGTAGAAAGGATTGGAATAAGATCCTAAGGGTAGTACTTTCAAGATGACAAAGGCAAGGTAGGTTATTTTTCGGTAATATAGAATGACTGGATAAAAACTAAAGAGTTTGGGTGATTAGAAAAAGAAAAAATTAAAGAGATTTCTAAGAATTTCAGCAATAAATTTCTGAAAACAGTCACTTAGTTTTTCTTTTCATGAACCAGTAATAAGATAGTATTGAATCATTTGAAAAACAAAAGTTTACTTTCTGAAATGATCACTGTTGTATCTTTCATTAAATAGTACGAATACCAAATTGAGAAAATAATTGCAGTATAATTGTCATGTACTTATTGTATCTTTAGCCATCAAGTTAAGGTCTGGAATAGCAGCTACACTATGAGTAATTTTTTATAAGCTTCCTGCAGTCAGTTCATAAAATTTGCACTGGGGGTCAAGTTAGAGTAGAGAAGTACAAAAAATGACCAGAAGAAACGGAAGATAAATTGAGGAATATTTGATCGGACATTTGAAAAAAAAAATAATCATATAAGTGAGTAAACTGTCTGAGTACTTAGACTGGTAGAACACTGACAGAAGACAATTAGACTCAACAGAGAAACCATTCTCTGTTGTACATCAGATGTGAAGCAAGCCAGTGTGAAAAAAACAGTAAATGTTTCCGATGAAGCAGGCACCATTCTGACCAAGAAATCTCATTAGAAATAATCAATAACAGACACACGCACACACTTTTCCTCCTCTACTTTTTAAGATGATGTAAGGAATAATAGCAAACAGATCACTGCTATTTCTGGAGATGTGAGCTGCCAAAGATCTCAAAACACTATCCAAACTTTTACTCAGATTCAATCAGAGCTTCTACACATAACAGATTTTAAAAGTTATACAATGTTCTAAAGCCTATTGATACCTTCATCAGCTTTGACAGATATAGTCCGGGTTTAAGGTAAAGGATAAGTGAAACATAAGATTCTATTCTTGATGTCAATTTGTTGACATTAATACAATACATTCTGGTAAGAGAAATAGACTTCAAACTCAAAACCAAGACAAAACATCCTAATTGACAACTGTACACTTTCGATCTGTGATATCTTCAAAATATCTACTGCATAGCATATTATGACTGCATGAAATTCAATATGATCAGACCATAAAAAACTTTTCAGAACATTTTGACTTTGACCAAAAAGTCTTTAAAAGTACACAGGAATAAGGTCACTTCTGACCCAAGATTGAGATAATTCTCATGGGAATAGTTTCTAAGTAATTAAAAAAATTCTGAACAATCCAAATATCTTATATGATTGTCAAAAGGGAGAGAGGGAGACGAAAGAGAGAAAGAAGCAAAAAGGTCGGTTGAGGAAAAGAGAGGGAGAGGGAAACAGGGAGAGATGAAATGTTTTGAAAGGGAAGGGTAGAGAGACAAATTGGTGAGTCAAAGGAGAGACAAAAGGCGAGAGAGAAAGACTAAAATGGCGAGGGAGTGACAGAGAGAGACTAGAAATGGCGAGCGAGCGAGAGAGAAAGACTAGAAACTGCTAGAGAGAGAGAGACACTACAAACGGCGAGCGACAGAGAGAGAGAGAGAGTCACTACAAATGGCGAGTGACAGAGAGAGAGAGAGACACTAGAAACGGCGAGCGACAGAGAGAGAGAGAGACACTAGAAACGGCGAGCGACAGAGAGAGAGAGAGACACTAGAAACAGCGAGCGACAGAGAGAAAGAGAGATACTAGAAACGGCGAGCGACAGAGAGAGAGAGACACTAGAAACGGCGAGCGACAGAGAGAAAGAGACACTAAAAACGGCGAGCGACAGAGAGAGAGAGAGACACTAGAAACGGCAAGTGACAGAGAGAGAGAGAGAGAGAGACACTAGAAACGGCGAGCGACAGAGAGAGAGAGAGACACTAGAAACAGCGAGCGACAGAGAGAAAGAGAGATACTAGAAACGGCGAGCGACAGAGAGAGAGAGAGAGACACTAGAAACGGCGAGCGACAGAGAGAGAGAGACACTAGAAACGGCGAGCGACAGAGAGAAAGAGACACTAAAAACGGCGAGCGACAGAGAGAGAGAGAGAGACACTAGAAACGGCGAGTGACAGAGAGAGAGAGAGAGAGAGAGAGAGACACTAAAAACGGCGAGCGACAGAAAGAGAGAGACACTAAAAACGGCGAGCGACAGAGAGAGAGAGAGAGAGACTAGAAACGGCGAGTGACAGAGAGAGAGAGAGAGACTAGAAACCGCGAGCGACAGAGATATAGAGAGAGAGACTAGAAACGGCAAGCGAGAGAGAGAGACTAGAAACGGCAAGAGGAAGAGACTAGAAATGGTGTGAAAGAGAGAGAAATCGCAAGAGATGAAATAGAATAATGATTGTATATTTATTGACAAAGAATTAACCAAATGGTAAGTAAGGAGAAAGGATTGAGGAAATGATGAGAAAAGGAGCAAATCCCCCCTACCCTAACACCACCTCAAGATAATGATGTGTCATTTGAGCAACTTCAAGGTACCAAATTTCAAAGCCCCTATCATCTGTCATCACACTGCCATTTCTGATTTCACATGACAAAATAATCACCATAACTGAACAATGATGGAGTTTTCTCAAATAACCATTCCAAAGGCTGAAATTAACAGAAAAAAAAGCAGCAAGCCAAACACAAGCACTCTATTTTCTGTGGATGTCATTTATTTGAAAAGAAAAAAAATCTTTGCAATGTAGTGAAGAAATATGACAAATTTTAAACAGTTGGTTACATAGATTTCTTCTATCTGACTGCAGAACAATTCTACATCTCTTTGCAGGAGAATTGGTATTTTTCAAAGAAAAAAATAACAATATCTTGATTCCTTTTTAAACATTAATGTTTACTCAGGTCACAATAACCTGTATCTTACAGTTAACCAAGATGTATCTTCAAGAAAGAAAAAAAAACTCCCTCAGAACCTTCTGAAGAGAGAACACTTTTTTCATTTTTGTTTTTGATGATAAAAAAATTATCAGACAATTTTTATAAGAATGAAAATAATTTGAGTCCTCTCAGAACTTACATGATATCTTTTTTTAAAAAGATAATTTCAATTTGGACTGCACTATTACGAATGAAGAAAGACAATTCATATCATGTGATAGTAGCAATGTGTCCATAACATTTTCAGCTATAAAGGCTTTTTTTCAGAGCCTTTCACCAAAATAAGAACATCATATCCTTAATTGCATTGTTTTTGTTTTTCCAAATGCTACCCCAACTTTAAAAATTCAAACATAGCATTCACATAATCCCCAACAACTATACAAACTGAACTATTTCAACACGCTATGAGTAATAGGCTTCTTTCAATATAAAAGTATAAAAACCAAAACTTGAACTCTCATTGCTTTTCACTCATGATCATCAACAATATGGTTAATATCAAATATCATCTTGCAATAATACATATTTGAACAATGATATGAAGTTTTATGACAAACACTGTAATCACTCGTTTCGTGGAAATGTTTGCTTTAGAAAACCATATCAAATTTACTATTCTCTCAAACTAAACTTTATCAAGACTTAAGTTAATGCTCTGACTTCTTGTAACTATAAATGAACTATGAAATGCAGTAACTCTTCAACATCACCGAAACAAATTGCTTCTTCCTTCAAATGCAAGACAAATTCTCGCAGTACCAATAACAAGCTTAACAAAGCCATGTATCTTTATAAAAAGATTCTTTGTCTAATCAGATATCTTCATTCAAATCCTCTTTCCTGCATTTGAAAAAAATCATGAAAGAGCTCAGCAGGTAATGTGCACAGGCATAAAGCAAGGATGAGTCACATTAGAAAGAAATTTACACCTTGTGTTAATTCTGACATCAGCACCATTTGTAGAAAGAAAAATGAAAGAAAACAGTGTGATGATGCTGAGCTCTATTACAATTGTAGACAAGGTTGTGATTCAGACAGAAACGTGGAAAGAATGAAAATCTGAAGAACCTATAAAAATACACATGAATACATGTAGATAATCATGTTGAGAAATATCAGCCATCCAATCAGTCTCACAAACATATACCAATTCATTTACAAACACGTAAATGTGTTCATAGTGAATACGGTAACACATAAATTCACAGATACACACCTATTCATTTACATCAGTATATAAACTCTCTCACAAATGCCAAGGTATATCAAAAGTAGCCAGACATTTTACACTATGATGCTTTATCGATATAACTAATCTTATGCAATTTGTTACCACGGGCAAAGACCATACTAAACTTGAGCCAAGAATACCTCCAAGTAGAAACAGTGGTGTAAATGAAATCTCTAATGCTAAATTTATTTTTGTAAAAATCCTGCAGAAGAGCAAAACTGCTAATTTTGAGAGGAGTGGGTAACTTTTGAATATGGAACTCTGAAATAATCTATGCAGCACTATGCAAGAAAACTGAAGCCATACATAATCTTTGGTTCAAATTTGCCAAGACTCAACACAAAATATAAAATAATGGACAATATGTTATACAAATAAGATGAGGGGATAGATATCCATTTAAACAACATAAATCTCTTTCTCTCTACCTCAAACACATGCGCATTTATAGTAAACTTTTATTTCTTGTGTTGACAATTTCTGAATAGCATTTTTCTATCTTCATTTTTTTTTTACTTTTCTATCACACAAGAAGCATCAACTAAAGAGGAAAAAATCTATTTGAATCATATTGAACCATCATCTTCAATTTCCATTCCTTTTCCCATTTACCCTCCTCTGTGTGTGTGTGTGTGTGTGTGTGTGTGTGCAATGCAAATAAATATCTACAGTGAAGTGAAAAAATATTTGGACAGGAGAAAATTGGTCAATATATTTCCACAGCATAAAATTTCATGGAATCATCCCAGGTGATGTATTGCATCATTTGGCGATATGAATGAAAAGAAAAAATGCTTCAATGAATATGGATTTTTTTTCAGGGGGAAAAAAAAAAAAAAAAAAACGCTGGTAGAGAAAATGTATCCAGACACCATCAGAAACTGTATGTAAAATTCACAATAAAAAATAAATCCAGTTCAAGAACTTCAAACGATCAGTAAGTTCAAATGAGTAAGATTCAATCAAGAGGTCATTTGCTGAATCAATATCTTTCAATGCTGAACTCATAGCATGACAAAAGGATGAAATAATATAGCTATGTTTTGGTGGTTTGAACCATAGGGACAATGCTAAGAATCTAAACATCAGTAGCATTTGGTCAAAGGAACAGAAATGGAAGAAGTTTAGAACCATCAGGAACATTCCTCAAAGTGGTGCTCTATATAAAGTATCTGAACATATTGATGGCTTCAGGTAAAGGAAACTTTAGTACTATTGGGTTAACTCTACAGAAGTTTAAGAAATTTGAAAACTCAAGAAATGTCTCTCAAAGAAGTATGCTATGTCAAATACAGTAAACCCTTGCTATAGAAACTAATAAGGGGGAGAGGTTGGTCGTTGAAGCCGAAAGTTAGTTATACTCCATGGTTGCCTCATGTAGGGTAAATAAGAAACAAGTTCAGTGGTTTACCAACTTAAACATCACTTGGTAATACCAACCGCAGTTTGGTTGTACTTATTCTTTTTTTTAACTTTACCTTACATCATTCAGTAAATTATATGAAAGGAGATTCAAAATTATATAAAAGTAGCTAGAATAATGATTACTAAAGGAATAATGCACTGAACTAAATATTTATGTCACAATTTGGAGAATATTCCAAGGCAAAAATAAACTACAATTCAACTTTTTGGCCAAAACTCAGCTTATTATGGATGGAGAAAAAATCTTTACACCAACAATGGAAGAAACACTATACTCAGAAAAAAAAAAGAAGCAGTTTCATTATTTTTTTTTGGAATGATAATGAGAGATGGCTGAATTGCCCAACAAGGCGATGAACAAAAGCATATGGCAAAGAAATTTGAGAATGCTTCTTTTTTTTTTTTTCTTCTTAAAGGAACAATGCAAAGGTGTTTCAGTGATCTGGCCAATCAATTGATTTGAACACCATTGAAACATCAACAGGTAGTAATTAAAAAACAAATGTTAATATTGATTAACCAGACCACTGAAATACCTTCACATTGTTCCTGGAATCATTGTCTTTTTGAACAATCCAGCCATTTTTCATTATAATTGATCTTCCCACAATGGCATTTGGGGGAGAGCACTCCACACCTTCATATTTCTGTACAGAGTTTTCAACAACATACAAGTCATAGCCATACACTAGGTTGAATAGACACAAATGACAAGCATACAGATAGAATACCTTGACAAGAAAGAAAAAAATGATATCGTTTTCGCATCAGAATTTTATGATACATTTTTTCATAGTAAGGATTTTGAGGATGGTGCAACATAAGGTAAAACCAAGTTGGTAGAAATTATGTAATAAAGAACTTTTCTTTTTTTTCTTTTTGAAAAAAATATGAGAAAATTTGAAAAACGGTTATAATTTATTTTCCATAGATAAAAAGAGTATATCTGGATGAAATTAAAAGTTTAAAACTGACTAAATGAAAGATCAACTTCTGTCAATTCAATGATAGAAAAAGAGTAGAAAAAATGAAAGAGGATGAATAAAATAACAGTGAATTAAGATGGGCTTAAAGAAAAAACAAAACAAACAAGTTGCAAAAGCAAGAGAAGGATTGAACAAAAAAACCATAACAATGACAGGTCTGGTTAGTCACTCAATAGAAACCATCACATGAATAACAGCATGTCACATGAGGAGTGATCAATGAAAAAAATTGGAAAAACAGGTGATCAATCATCAAGTTATTTCTCTTGCCTTTTGCCCCAGAATTTTTGAAGAGCAAGCAGACACAAACTAAAAACCTATTCAGCATAAACTTACATTGCAAATTGAACCCTCCATTAAAAACCTATTTTGGGGGAGAATTTTCACAAAACAAAAAAAAGAAGTTTTTTCTAGAAACAATAAAGAGTGGATGTTGAAATTTTCAGCCCTCTAGCTCCACAAGTGCAGCTAGTACAAGTCATGCATACATATACAGTCAGCCAAATCAACTCGGAAACTGAGGAAATCTATTCTGACAGTTTTGAGCAGGGATGAGCAAATAGAGGGAGGCGACTGAAACTAAGCAGAGAGAATAGTATATAAGAGAGCAAGATGTTGAAAACAGCTAGCACTGACTGATTGTCAGGTAGAGATAGAATAAGTCAAGAAAATAATTAAATTTCAAGAAACCTGAATTTCAATCAGTGACAGGTAGCTTGCTCATCAAATTATGTTCATCAAAATCCTAAGAGAAATCTCATTGGGAAAAAAAAAAAAAAAAAAGAAATAAAGATTGACTCAGAATTTTCTCTGATCAATGGATGTCTCTACTCTCAGTTTCCTCTTCAAATCCGGCTCCCCCACCACAATAATTCACATATGTAGGAGTCTGTCAGCCGGCAACAAGTTAATTTGGAACTTCACATATACGTATACAATCTCACATCTTTATCGAGATACAAGCAATCAATGTTCATAATTTTATGTGTAGCCATTTCACTCGGGATTTTCAATTAGCAAACATTGTTCTCCAAGTTAGCACGAGGAGTCGGCTGTGTTGTTTTGAAATACTTTTCAAAACATAACAAGTCATGCAGAGTTGCTAATGATGCCACAAGTTGGGGCTGACAAGAAGCTTAATTCCCTTGACTCAGTCCTTTGCTCTCTTCTTTACATATGTACATCTCTTTTCTTTCTAAGAGCTTGTCTTCCAATCAGCCTTGATCTTTCATCTGATCTCTTTTAACCCCCCTTTCAATTTTTTTCTTTCTTTACTTGTATCTGACTTTCATTTTTCATATATCCTTGAAAAAAAAAAAAAAAAAAAAAAAGAAAAAAAGAAAAAAAAGGAAAAAAAAAGAAAAAAATTAAAAGGAAAGAGTAGAGAAGAGGATAACAGAAAACTATTGAAAGAGAAAAAAAAAAAAAGGTTTGTCAAGAGAATTGAGAAAGCAATTATAGTTTCTTAGTTCCTCTGTTTCCTCCTCCTTTCATTCTCCTCTTCTCTTCATTTGTCCCTTTCTTTCTGATTTTTCATTTCCTTTGCATTTCTTCAAGACGAGAAGGATTTGATGCCTGCAATTCAGTAATTGTTGTCATGCCAGTGAGAACCTGGCTTGATACAACATGTATAACGATGCTGACATCAATGCTCTGTCGTCCCTAGGTGTTTTTCCCATCCTTACTGCAAGCAGGAAAAGATGGAAGAAGCCAAGCAAACTAAATGAGGCAGAAAAGATTAAAATATTCATTGATTTACATTGACAATTATTCTCTGTGATACATATTACAAACCCTCAATTCCAGATGTTTCCTACAGGCAGAAATTTTATAGAAAACTTTCCCATGTGCACTAGGTTCAAATGCAGTGAGCACTAAAATACAACCAAGATATTTTTTTTTCTTCTCCAAACATCAGAATTTGCTGTGTCACTATATTGTATAGACATTTTGAAGAAATTGGTGGTATAACAGGTTATATTAACAACTAGTTATATATAAAGGCTATGTTACATTTATATTAAATAAGATTGCCAAGTTTCATCAGATAATACAAGTTAGATACACAATAACTGTAACCAAAAATGATTTAATTTTGTGTGTGTGTCATTCATGAATAGAGCGTGATTATTTTGCAAGCATTCACTGAAATAAAGAGAGTGGGCAGAGAGGCAAAAGTAGTAAGGGACCTGAATGAATACCCACTATATTCATTATATCAGACATCTGCACTGAGACCATTAGCAATAATTTATGCTGGCTCAACATTGAATCAATGAGTGATCAAAAGTAAAAATGGGATCAGTATAAAACCATTGGTTTCACTTCTATTTTAATAGATGCATTGATATAATGTCTTCAGAAGAGATAATCATTTCATAACAGTGGAGAATACAGAGTCAGTAACAATCATAGCAGTAAATAGATTGCCTTTGCCCTTTTAAGACTCCTGGGATAAATATATTCAAAGGTTTCTATAACTGTTTATATACAATTACAAATGTCTAGTAGATCTCTTTTAGAAGTCTACTGAGACATTATAATTCAGGCATCAAACAGTTTAGTCTTGAAAGGGTTAAACATGATTCAACTGATTTTATCAGCACTTGAAACAATTTTGTCGTTCTGTTTGTTCACTGCGAAAAACTCATTTTTCATTTATTTTCAAAAAAAATTTTCAGGAATGTATAAACTTATTCCCTTTTCAAAGCCTAGGAATTCAATATATTTTCTTATTTGAATTTAGTGAATATTACCAATACCAGAGTTGCTTCTTTCTTTCTCTACTTTTATAAATCAGTAAATTAGTGATCACACCGAAAACTTTAAAAATGTTTATTTTTCATGTCTACTTCGTGATGAATATTATAACAAATAAGCTTTGTTAAAGACCTTGCAGTGTTAAAATTGAAAAGAATATGGAAATGTTTTGCTTCTCATGACAAATGCAGACATGCTGAATATTTTTAGTTCAATACTTTCATTATTCTCAAAAAAACAAGTTAACCAACAATTTTATCCCAAGTTTAACCCTTATACGCACAGAAAAGTTACTATAGTTCAAGTATAAAATAGGACTGGGTGGGGGATCTATTTTTGGTTATTACAAACATGTTCAAGTAACAAACCATCCATGGATCTGCAGACAGAATATCAATGGCTTTAAGCATTTGCTTTAAAAGAAAAGACAAAGCATCTAATCACAAATATATTTATAGAAATAGCCTAACCAGTAACATGCAGTGTTGATAAAGATCAGCTTGGTGAACAGCAGAAAATGAAAGAGAAAAAAAGACAAAGAGTGAGGAAAGGCTGATGGAGGGAGAATGTTAGAGAGACAGATATAAAAATAAAAGAGAGAGAAAAACAAAGATTTTAAGTGAAAAATCAAAGAATGATATTCTTTAAGTGAAAGTATTTGAGACACAGAAATGAACTAAGTTATAAGTGAAGCTGAGAGTGACATGGATCTGGTTTAAATACGAGCAATACCCCCCCCCCCGCTTTTATCTTCATGCACAGTTGTATAAGCAAACACTTTTTTGTCATGGCTGCTTGCTGACTTGATGAGGAAGAGATGGAGAAGCAGGGACCAGTACATCATCATCAGGATAGGTCAGCCAACTCCCCAATGTCGGGCTCTGCAAAGCTTTGATCTTAATAGGCTCATTTTTTATTCAGTTGAACTGGTGCATGGTAGAACCAAGGAGGTAGCTATTCATTGAGCCTGCTCAATGGACTGATGAGAGTCTCCAATGGGCTTAATATGAAAGAACATGGAGTAGGCAGACAGAGGGAAAAAAATTCAAGAAAAAAAAAAAAAAACCCCAGAAAGTACATGAAACCTAGCAAGCTCTATCATCACAACATTGCAATATTTGCCAGTTTGACTCAGATTCTTATTAATTTAATATTCATATAATTTGAGTTTTTTTGTATAAAAAGTGGAATGGATGATAAACCTGATGTACGAATTCTATAGCATATTATATAAGTCTATATATAATGTTTTCTATTAAATGATGATCATCATATTCTGGAAGGGGGGGGGGCTGTACAACTAACACACATTCTGAGGTTTTGTTGCCATCTTGGCCTCGACATACTTGACCAAACTACACCTTTAATCAAAGGTGGCAGGCTCCAATATTAGGCAGAGACAGCATCTGTATGGATATGGTACTCCCATAATGTGACGGAGAACCAACAAAGCCTGGTGGTATTGCAAGGTACAACTATGGCACCATGGGTGAGTGGTAATGATATTTTTGCCCCCAAACCATGCCCCTGGGTCATTATCTCATGAGGGTTTTATTTGAGGCATACTGTTAACTATTTTCGCAGCAGCAATTCGATGCATTTATAATTATATTGCATATATATATATATATAAACACACACACACACACTCACTCAATCATTCATTCACACAAGGTCAGTCCGCAAAATAACCAACCATTTCTAATATCTCGAGAGGCAGTCTTTGACATAAATTACCAACCAATCAGAGGGAACCACAATGTACATGCATGAACACTCTCCTCTTAGGTTACTCAGTTAGCAGTGAGACACCATTGAGTGAGCTTGTGTACAGTGTAACCATCACATTCTCAACGCCAATTCTCAACATCTTGTGCATGATCTTAGGCAAAACATTGCATCACGTAGGTCTGTCAGCCCCCACAGTCCAGATTTGATTAGGTCCCTTGTGAATTTTGGCTTTTCCAAAAGCTGATAGAGAGATTCCAGAAAGAGGACAAAATTAAAGGGAACATGATGAGGCAGTTGATGGCAGTCCCAAAAGAAGACAATTTTGAAAAGTGGAAAGGATACTGGGATGAATGTGTCAGATCCCAAGGAGAGTACTTTGAAGAGAACTAAGGCACCATTGCCCTACTTAAAAGCTACCAGCTACCAAAACCACATTGTCATCTTGCAATGCAATCTATCAAGTAAATCAGTTCATTACTGGTGCATTATTGTAATTTTTAGGTTTCAGCCACAAATCATAATAGAGCTCAGTTTTATTCTCAAAATGCATTTTGCCACATCTTTTATAGAATTGTGAAATCTCATACTTTAGTTCAGCCAATTCTTTCCTCCCTCAGTAGCCAAATAGTTTGCGTTTCCATTTTATATGCATACCCACCAAATGTAAAACAAATACTAAATAGTAAAAAGATATTTAAGTTTTTAGAATCATAAAATGAGAAAATTTTACCAGCTTGTTGTTAATGTTTAAAGGGTTAAATATCTTGCAATGTATGTGTTACTTCAAATAAATTTATCTAAAATCAATAAAAGATAGGATCTATTTAAAAGCCTAGCATGCTGAGAACTTGTGCTATTCTTAGAGCCACAGCAAGAGGAAGAACGAGCTTGTAAGAACCAAACATAGAGAGGGAGATATTTGCAGTTGAATTAATTGCAGCGATACACCTGAGACAAATGCAAGATGGCTGATTTATGCTTATTAGCAGTACAACAACAAATAATGAATATGTACTACTAGTAAGTTCGGTGGTGGCAGAAAGAGAAATTTGGCAACTTAGTATCTGTTACTGTCCATACTGTGAATTTACTCTGGCACCGCTATCATAAGTAAAAAAATAAAGGAACTTCTCTTGCAGAGATCCCAGTAAAACAGTCAAGCTGTAATCTCAAACACATAACAAATCTCAGAATTCTATGGATAGCTTTTGAAATGTATTTTAGGTTTTAATAACAGGATTGTTGATAAGAATGCTTCACCATTCAAAAAAATATTCCGAAAAGTTTTTACTTTAACATTTCATCTCTTTAGATGAAATATATAATATAGGCAATATTTCTCTAAAATAGCCTGCATAGCAAAATGAATCTTATCCAACATGAAACAAATAATGATTTCACCATATTAATGAATGAAAGAAATGTTATACAAAATAGATAATTTAACACAATCAAATGATACTTGGACAATTTTTTCCTGAATAAACTTTGAGAAGTTGATATCAAGAATTAGGAAAGCAATAATAAATAAAATCTTACCTTATCTTATAGGAAAGCAATAATAAATAAAATCTTACCATATCTAATAGAGATTTGGGTTAGGGTATCTGATTTATTTTTTCATTTTTATTGATGCCTCCTCAATCTAACATGCAAGCACATATTTGCTTCTCTTGAACTAATGTATGAGTTCACAAAAATGCCAGGATGATACACTGATTGAATTGCAAAATTGCAATCTCTCTTCCCTTATTTTTGATGAATTTTTGTTTTTTTGACTTGGCAATGCCATAAAACACTTCCTGGCACACATTAATGCTATTTTCATAAACCATTTATGCTGGACAATGGTCCGCGAGGATATTTAAAGACTACCACTCACTGCAACTCATCAAAGCCCAATAAATGTCCGTATCAAGCTTTAGGAGATGCCCCTCTCATTATGATACAAACACAGTGAAATATTTGCATTTTTTTTCTCCCCCAAAATTTCAAGTTGATCTTACATACATAGTATGATTGCACTGTGACATTGTTTCATTTTACCACTTAATATTTCATTTTTTTTACTTGATCAACTGATTTATGCTTACGGATATCATTTCATTAAATGAAAAATAATTGTAATTTGATGTTTCTGTTCCTCTATCATAATTTACTTAGTCTCTGGAACTATCAAGTATTTCACCTTGGCAGACAAACTTTTTAAAAATACATAAAAATTGATCTGCAGTTGAAGCACCAAGTAGAACTACACAAAGCATATCTGGGGGAAGAAGAAACTCAGGAAGAGGGAATGTGCTGATTGCAGATTACTGGGGTATAACTATTTGACAACACACCTCCCTTTCAAACTGTCTGCTCAAGTGTAAAATGAAAGTCAATGTATTGGATATTTGCTAAGTGCACATGAATGGTTAATGGCCAAGCAAAATGAATGGTCAATGGTCACAGATGAGTCAGACTGAGAGAAAGAGAGATGAAGAAGAATAAGTGAATAAACAGAATTTCACTCCAAGTTAAAATGCTGAGGAAAACCAAATTTTCCATCAATAATTCAAGATGTTTGAAGAAATAAGAAAGATTTCTGGAGAGATAGGTTCGGTAATGATTTTATCCAGTTGGAATTTCTTATACAAATGATAAACATGGTATTACCACACTGATCAGCAATGAAAAAAAAAGGCAGAATTTGTTTCATTATTTTCGAGCAACACAAAGAACTTATGTAGCTATGAGCAGAAAAAACAACCATGTGAAGTTACTGAGTGTAATATAATACTCAATATTTAAGAATGGCTTAGTGTGTGGTCTATGTGTGTGCGTGCATTTCTTTTTCAAGAAAAAATAAATTCATCTCAAGCAAACTTAGTAAATTTTCTCTATCTTAAGCCTTAAAATAGTAATGAAGATTTACTTTTTCTGAGAAATACAAGCAACACTTATAAAACATGTAACTCAAGAAGAAATCCAAATCATGGTAATGTAGTTCCCTTTTATCCACTTGGTGATACGTTGCAAGACTCCCCCAAAACACCGAAACCATGCATGGTACCAAGCACATCATGAAAGGAACAAGTAGAAAGTGAAAAAAGTAGAGAAAAAATTAGGAGAAATTAAGGTCAATAGTATCTAACATCTGATAAAAAATATTTGAAAAATTGATGAAAAGAACGAAAATGAATGATAACAATGTAGCAAAAAATAAATCACATATATCCAAAAACTATAGAGAGAATAATAGTCTAGCAAAAATGAATTCAGTCAAAGACTATGCCTCAAAGTCATCCAATCAATAAAAAAATTAAGGTCTTCATTCATACAAAAAAAGATTGTAAAACAAATCTTCAATGGCATCTCAAATTAAACAGAATTATCGAACATGTACACAGAAGTTAAAAAACAATCTTATATTTGCACATGACATTTGTTTCATGTGCTAATATAAGAGTGTTTATTAACTTCTATGTACAGGTGCGATTCTATTTAATTTGAGAAGACAAAAAATTTCTGATCAAATAATAACTTCAGGCAACTGGCATTGATTTTGATGTTTTTATTTCAATGTTGAGAAACCTGAATATCATATGGCTCTTGATTGATGCCAGTCATTTTTCAACATCAAAGACTAGTCTGAGAAAATCAGTTACACAAAAATACTAACATTACACTGCTTCAGTTATATATATATATATATATATATATATATATATATATATATATATATATATATATATGAGGGATACCCAGAGTTGCCAGAGGGGAGTGGAGTTGAAGTATAAACAAACAGGAAAAATATGTTCTTTGAAATATTTTGTCTCACACAACACAACAAATGAGAGAAAAAAAATGATCATTTACGATATGTACCCATGGAAAAGTAGCTGTAACGGAAGAATTATTCTGATGCACGAAAAAAAATAAAAACAAGTGGTTGCTTAGCTTGACAGGACTACTGGATATACTATATAAATGTTTATCCTATAGGATACCCGGATGAAAAGGTTGACCAAGGATCCAACCCATGAACAACCAATAAATAGCTACCCATGGGAAAAGCATAGAGAAGTCAGGTAAAGACCAGCAATCTGCAGAGCTTGTCCTTGTGCCTTTTTTTAAATTATTGAATGAAAATATTTCTCAGTGTTGCACAACTTTTTACAAACAGGAGTGAAAAAATAAATTTTATCAGGCTCTAGACTTTTGCTCACAAAAGCTATTTTGATACAATATTGACCTGTGCCAGGCTGCAATGACTTTGAGGGTCTGCACCACTTATTCTATCATCTTATTCTGGCCAAGTTAACCTGATGTTTCCATTCACTTCCAAGAATAGAATACTTTGGCTGCAATATGGCTAAAAGAAGCAGTATAAATCCAGAATAGACCTTTGTTAATCCTATAAGTTGCAACCATCTATTATGTTGTGGCCTAGGTTGACCATACATACTGATTTACCCCTAAGAATGTACTAGTTTTGGCTGCCAAATAGCCGGAAAAAAGTTATTTTAATACAAAATTGATCTCTTCGATGATTCTGGGTAAAACAATGATTGGAATATACCACCTATACAATTGGATTTGACCATAACCGCTCAATCATTTGTAAGATCAAAAACTTGTACTCTATTGTGAGCTCAATATCATGCTTTAAATTGATTAAGTAGCCTAGAAATGACCTCTAATGACCATTAGCATCAAACACACATTGCCTATAACTTTTTACATAATCATCACAAATGACATATGATGACCTTGAATGATTTACAATATCAAAAGTACATTTCTAAATACTTAAGCCATGAAAGAATCAACTTTTATGCCAAATTTCAGATTCATGGGGTAAAACTGGGAAAAATTGGCCAGAAATATCCTCAAATGACTTCTGAGATTACTCTTGTAATACCTATGACCTTCGCCAAGAAAAGATTCCTCCTAATGACGAATTTCTGTTCAAAAGGTGCTAAATTATTGCCAAAAACTTAGAAGAAATGATCAGAAATGACCTCTGGTGACCTTGAACAACAGCCAACGGCAACCTCACTTGACCTGTTACCTTTAGGTGTGAGAAGATGTACCCATATGCTCAATTTTAGCATCTTTGGTTCAAAAGTGTGACCGACAAATTTGAAAATAAACACATGACCTTTGGTGACCTCAAATGACCTCTGAAGTCAACTTCACATTGCCTATTATGCTTGCTGTGAAAAGATTAACCTCTACATTAAATTTTAGTCTCATAGGTGCAAAATTTGGGCCCAAAACTTGAAAAATTGTTTTAAAATGATCAGAAATCATCTCTGCTGACTTTGAATGAACCCAGAAGTCAAGGACACATAGATTTTGATATTTGCAATGAAAAATATACCCATATGCTAAATTTCAGCATCCTTGGTTAAAATTGTCGCCCACAACTCTAAAATTGGCCAGAAATGACCACTGATGATTTCATATGATCCAAGAGGTCAACTTAGCATTACATAAAAACCTTTGCCCTGGAAAGATTTAACTACATGCCCAATTTCAGTTTGATGGTTGATTTTTGTTTCATCTAACTATGGTACACAGTCCTATAACATTGAATTTTTTCTATTCTTATTCTCCTATAAAACTCTATTGTTTTCAGATGAAATAGAAGTCAATTTATTTGAATCAGATGGCATCCAGTTTCACATTGTCATGGTGAAGGGTATAGTGAAAAGAGTTTGGTATCAACAGATAAGCATAGTGGTGGAAATGTCATGTCTGGGGTTGTATGAGGTCTAGAGGTGTAATCGTTCTAGTGAACAGCATTTCATTGACACTATCACGAATGCTGAAGTTTATATCAATATATTGAAAGAAAACACGTCTTCACTTAGCCACTCCAGAAGAACAGCTGTTTTTCAGCATGACAATGATCTAAAATACTCAGCTAAGCAACAACCGAATTTCTGAAGAAGCAGAAGGTGGAAGTGTTCAATTGGTTCAGCATGTGGCCAGATTCAAATTCGATTCAGCACTTGTGGAATGTATTGATGTAAATCTAGTAAAGCAAATGTGGTCAAGAATATAACCAGTAATAGAAAATAAAGGTTCTCACATCAGATATTGATGTTAATGAACTTTTTTGTATGGGGTATGCTTATTTATGGACTGCTACATATTCATATTTTTGGTTACGGAATTTCAATTCTGTAGAGTTTGGTAATAAATATTACCTAATTATATCCAAATTGATTATATATTGCTCTACTAGAAATAATAAAATCCTGGTATGTTTGGTTTGAAAGAAAAACATTTCATAGAAAAATTGCTAAAAGTGTACTCATTTAAAGGCGATACTATAAATATAGTCATACATCATCTTAACTTTTTGCAGTGAGCCCTGAAAGTTTCATTGGGAAAATTGACTGGAAGGGAATGGGGGTAAACATAGGCAGAGAATACTTGAACCACTTGAGATTCGCTGATGATGTTTCCATGGCATCAGATCATCGTGAGAATTACAAAACATGGAACGTAAAAAAAGGAGGGTTAAAGATGAACAGAATGAAGACAAAGGCACTGATGAAGTTCATTAAAAACCATAATAGAGGGAGAACTTTACAAGAAGTTGATTAATAGGTTTACTTATATCAACTAATAAAGTTAGAGAAAGACCATGAGAGTGAAAAAAAAGAGGCATAACAAATAGAAACATATTGAAGAGCTCCTTGCTTATGTGCTTAGAGCATAAAGTATACTATGAATACATATAACCAACAATGATTTATAGAAGCAAAACATGGAAATCAACAAAACAAACTAAGAATTGCACAGAGAGCCATGGAAAGACCAATGCTAGGAATAGCTCAAAGAGATAGAAAAAGATCAACATGGAAACAAGGGAGGACTATAAAGAAGGATTTTACACAAAAAAATACAGCAACAAAAATAGAGATGGACTGGACACTTAGCAAGAAGAAATGACAACAGTTGGAGCAAAAGGTTAACCAATTGGTGCCCATGGGACAGCAAATGCAGTAGGAAAAGACCAGAGAAAGGATGAGTGAATGTATGGATAAGATAGTAAGGCTCACTACTAAGACATGGCACATAGTGGTAAGATGAGAAAGTAGTGGACTTATAATGGCTGATGTACACACAAACACACATCATTTGATCTTTGTTGAAATGTCAGATTGAAACGAGGTGTTCGTTTATAGCCTTATCATCTCTGAAAACATAGTAGAACATGCAGAAAAAGTTGCAGTAAGCTTACATATATTAAAGAACATGTTTCATTTCTGTATTGTCAAATGTGCAGTTATCACTTTTTGGGGCAACACTAGGATTCCTGCTGCATGCTGACAGCAAAGATTTACATGAAAGTACTAGCAGAAAATCCCAGCATTGACGGAAAAAAAGTAGTATAACAATTTTTATGTATATGGTCTAGAAAGCTATATATATATATATATATATATATATATATATGTATGTATGTATGTATGTATATATAATTCAACAGCATAATTCATTTGATTAAAAATAACAGACAAGGATACTATATAAATTAACTTCATTAATAGAAGCACTTCTAAAAAAATCAAGAAGTCTCACAATTGACAATATACTCTTTAGTGGAAGAACTGATATATTAAATGTATCTGATAATTAGTAAGCAGAATGATTATTATTCATTTAATTGATCGATTATTTGAATACATTTGATGATTGAAAGAACTGTTATTTAATGCTCACATACCACCTAATGACGTCACTGGAACACTAATAGCAACCGACAAAAACAAAATGCAAACGCCAATTTCAACAGTAAAATTAATATCGAACAAGATACTACTCTACCATGAAATTGAACAGTACAACTCCACCCTGATATTGAAAATGGCAGAAAATGCTGCAAAGTATCTATATACATTGAGACCATAGATCTGTTCACTTGTGTGAAAACAAGAAAACGATCAGTAAAAAAATTTTTAAAGATGCTTCTTGATCATCATTCATAATGAAAGATACATAACACTAATAAAAATTTCTATGAGTAAAGACCGATGAATACATTTCCACATTGGGAGGAAAAATGTAAATTATATTATCTATGATTAATTTCAGCAATGACTGTTGTGTAAGGGTTGATTATGAAGTACATAAATTTTCTCTCTTTCTCACTCATACACACACACAATGCAGAATTCGTTTGAGCCAAGAATAAAAATCAAATGGAAAAATTTGCAAGTTAGCCAAGTAGTAGGATCCTACATCAACAGATGCTGATATGGTACAAGTTGCCAGGAGGTTTTCATCTTTCCAAGGAGTGCCCAATGCTATCACTATGGTGACTAGTCTCAAAAGCAGTTCATTTCTTGCCTTGATTGATAGCCTATGTTCATGTTAACCAAGAATAATTGTCCAAGCAGAGAGATCCAGTGCACACTTGATTGTGCTCAAGTTAGATGTGCCAATAATAGAAGAGATCACAATCATAGGGATGAAGACAAGGTACCATTGTGAGTTTGGTTGAGGGGGGGGGCATCCTGCACATGTATGTATTTTCATGAATGGAAAATATAAAAGTCATTGAATTTTCTTCATGTGTATGTGTGCATGCACACTAATCTAGCCACACAAAGATTATTATGTTTTCTTAAACTCTTTGGAGAATACAAGCAACAGGGGAAAAATGAGGAGGCAGCTTGTCTGGCATCTCCATTGAGCTATTACTAATTACAGCAGGAGCTTCCATGGAGCTTTCAAATTATCTCTAATACTATAAATATAATGATGTTATCTGTTCAGATTTCTATGGTGCTTTATTAATAGAAGTTCTTCAAGGAAATTGATATTATCAGAGCATTTGATGCCTTTACAGAAAGCATCTTTAAATTTTGTCAAACTGGGTTTTTAAAACTATGAAGGTTACAAGTGTCATACCACTTAATGGTCATATCATTATCGTTCAAAATCATTATTCCATAATATCCACACACACACAAACATATATATATGTAAATATATATATATATATTTCTATAAAAAATGTGTATGCATGAATACATGCTATACTTTCCAATGAGCATACACATACTACACTCAGATACTCTAATCATAGGCAAACCTTCATATATAAGAGGTATTGGCTATCTATATGACAACCCTTTTCTTCAAAACTTCCTCAGATACCTATAAAGTGTTTGATTTAACTTGAAAAAAAAAATATCAATCTTTCCTCATTGAAAAATTTTGAAAGTTGGTATAACCAATACTATAACTGCTTAATGTCCTTTCTTTTTTTAATTTCTTTTTCATGAAACAATATACTTCAGATAGGAACATCTCCTTCCAATGTCTCAACCAAATTATCTCAAAAAGAATGTTGAAGTATAAACAATCAAATTTATCTATGAATGATTAAGTCCAACATTATTTAGGTTTTATGCATCAATTTTGTAAAGGTAGAACAGAACTTTTTTTTTAATAAGATATACACTTTAATTCATCAGTAGTTGATCCCCCCATAACTTGGTGGTTAGATCACTGTTTTATGTTGATAAAAGAGCAAATTCTAAGAAATTAATGGGGAAATCATTTTTTGGTACTATGCAAGTATTCAAGTAGATATAAAAGTGAAGCATCAATTCTATTAGCTTACAACTAAAGACACTAATGGCAAAGATACTCCATGACCCAACAAAATTCATATTTTATTGTCATTCCAGAATAGATTAAATGAATGTAAATAGCACTTGCCATAAGATTAATTGGGTGTAACTACTTGAGCTCTTCATTGCTGAGTGCTTGTGGGATTAAGGCTATGAAGTGATTATGACATTCTTGGCTTAATCATTACATTTACTAAGAAAGAAAATACTAATATATTCTTTGTCTTATAATGACTTATGTTTATATGCATGTGCAGATATAGAAATAATCAAAATGAATTCAGTTCAATTTAAAAGAACGACTCAATAGAAATCTGATAACTAAAATGTCCGAGATTTCACGCACACTTATCGCCATGTCACTTCCACTTTTCAAAACAGTTGGTAAAATCTTTCGGGATCGCTGTTAGCTGCCTTGTTGCGTTCACAAAGGAAGGACTCATTATGATTGTATTTTGATTGTTCTCTTTGAGAATTTCAATTTAATCTGAAAATTTTTTCCCAATTGACAAAAACAAAAATTATAATGAATTTTATTAATTGCTGTCACTGAAAACCATGCAACACAGCTTCACTACATTGTGGCAAGTACAATAATGTTTAAAATTGAAAACAGGAAGCTAATGCAATGATTTGTTGACATGAGAAGAACAAAAAGCACAATTGGATCTTGAACTAGAGACTACAAAAGGCACATCCAATTAAGACCCAACTGTTTTAATAATGTCAAAGATTTTCTCATATTAAAAATTTGTAGCAGTAATGCCTCAAATGTGTTTCAACTATTTTTGATGTTTTATTGATGATTTTTTTTTTTTTAAAATGCTAGTTGATTTTTAGTTGTGCATATGTATATATATATATATATATATATATATATATGTGTGTGTGTGTGTGTGTGTGTGGTTATGAATAAATCATGAGATAAAACACAGTTGTACAATTTTCAGATGCAGTTAATGTAGTATGAAAAATAAGTTCTATATTTGATGGCAAATATTTATAAGAAAAAAATTCTTTGCTTGCCTTAAATCAAACTGCTGATGAACAGATGTTGTCTTACCATATTCACACAATATAGATATCAAATACGGAAATGAGTGAAAGATCAAGACGTTTGAAAAGAAATGAATCAAAGAAAAATGATTGTATTAAGTTTACAATATTTTTTTTAGTTCAAGCATTGTCACTAATTTTTCACTAGTGTTTCTTTCATGTGACATTTTATCGCAATGCTCAGTTCATTTTTACATTCTTCAACCATTAACTCTCAAATTCACAGGGGGATTTGAAAAGTAATCCAAAGGGAGTAACTTCTAATTCTTCAATTCAATTAACAAAATTTCATTTTTTAAAATCTTATTCATAGCTGAGCTCCACAGCAGTTATAAACAGTCCATGAATCTAAGAGTCAAGTAAGCAGCATGGATCAGAAATAAGACGTAAGAAAAACTAGTCAAAAACTAATAAAATCATAGAGGAAAAAGAAAGTAAATCATTTTGAAACAATAACTGTGAAATATCAAAATCACAAAACGTAAGTTTTCTTATCACTATAATAATTTTTTCTTTGTTATCAGCAAAATATATCTTTCAAATGTACGTACTCAAGATTGTAGTTGCCTAACATTTTTCCACTTCACAGTATACATACATCTTTCAATCATTATTTGCCTTGAAAGTTGATATCCTGAGAGTATTTAAACTTATCTAGGACAAAGTGAAGGATCAGTTTAGAACCACTCTTAAGTGATAAACAGATTTCTCTGAAACCTTAAAAAAGAGAGATGCATTTGACAAACACTGATGGTTGAAACATGAAATATTCCAATTCAAAAACTCATCACTTCAAATTATTGTGACAGTCACTTTTCAAAAGCAAGCAAAATCCATTGTTAGTAATAAGAATAAGCCTCCACTGTATCGGTAGATATCAGTAGTTTCAATCTCGAACACTCATTTATTGTCAAGAGACTTAATCTTTTAATTCAAAATCTTACATTGGTAGTATAAATTGGAGTTTAGTTCTGAAAGCAAATTTAATTACAAATGGATCACTTTTTTTCACAGTAACATACAGTAGTATTGTTAGGTATCCCAATATTGCAAAAGATCTTGTATAGAATAATAATGTAAATAAAATGATTTTGATAAGAAATCAAATCAGATATTTAAGAGCTGCATTTGTCACAGTTGTATTATCAGTAGCAGTCACCATTTCCTCTCTTCTTATCAAATTATATTTTCTCCCCTCTCCCTTCCGACTCAATTATTAAAATATCTTTCTTTTCTCCCCTCTCTCTTCTTGCCATATCTATCATGTTTATTGTATCAGCAGCAGCTTTCAGCTGAGCCTTATGATAACAGTCAGAGAAGTGACAGGTCATGGATTAGTCTATAAAAAAGAAGAGTAGCTGCTATGAAATATGTATCTATACTGTGCATGTATCCGCATTTGAATCTATATTTTGTGTATTCATATACGTAGGTGTATGCACATTCAGGATGCCAATCATTTTAAAATACAAAGCATCATACATTAGTGAGAGAATAATGAAAGATTACAATTAAATTACCCATGAATATAGACAGATGAACATAAAAGCTTGTCCTTCTTGAGTAAATAACAATAGCACATCACATCTCTCACTTTAAAGCAGCCAAGACTGTATAGAACTATTGATTAACTAATTTAGTACCCACTTGCAGTGTGATCAAATTTCCATCAATTCTGACATACATCTACGTGCAAATTCACTGTGTACTACTGTTGCAGTGAAAAACTCCAGGAATACCAGCATATGAATGTTTCTTGGAACACAAACAACCAAGTGACTGCATTTCAGAAAGTCTTCCACAAAAACAAGGCAAAGTTCCTTCCCATATCACATGACACATGAGGCAATGATTTTTTCTCTATTTCTCGAACAAATCATGGAGACGCAATGATTGTTTGTTGCAATTGTGGGATCTATAAGGCCAGGATGTTACCCTGATGCCCAAGATGAACTACCTTACAGGGCTAAAGGGCCTGAACTGCCTAGCTGTTTACCCATTACCCTATTTATAGTGTGGAGGTAAAGCGAATTCATGCTTTTCTCAAGGGCATTACTGCAGAATTCCCCAGGTATATTAATCACCACACAAAGCAGTTCACTGTTGAGTTTCAAGTTTTTGGATCAGCGGTTTTAAACAAATCTAATCAAAATAATTAAGAAAATTACAGATTATAGATCCTTATCTAAAAATATAGATATATTACCAATTTAGATATTCTATATCTAAATTGACTACAAAGAAAGAAGTTAACCAAAATAATTTAAAGCAATAGTTCCGTCTATAAATGAAATATTATCATGGCAGGTTATTCTACATACCATTAAGTCTAGCCTATTCCAAACATGCACCTTTGGAACAATCAATACTCTAGTAATCATAATAGCTATAGTAATCACATTAGAAACCAACAACCAAAACTGTCAACATAGGTTTCCTTAGTTTTTAAGCTTGGTTGGTGAAGAATCACGAGTACAAGAGTCAGACACACCAAGAGGGCTGAAAATATAAACATTCACTCCTCATGTCTTACGCTTTTTTGAATTCCCCCATCTAGATAGGTTTTTAGTGGGTGTGTGTGGAGGGAGTCTATTTGCAATTTTTTTTTTATCCAGCACCATCCATGTTTGTTTTTGGAAAATTTAAACTTTTTCAGTTTTCACTGCTCAACAAAAGGCGAGAGAAGTAACTTACTCATTGATGACCCCTTTCTTCAATTTTAATTGATCACCCTGAACATAGCATACCGTCAAAAGACATTGGTCATTTAATAGTTTCTATTGAGTGACTAACCAAGACTGTCATCAATAACGATTATTATATCTTTGGAGAGAATCAATCTACTGACAATAATGCATACGTCATGATTCTGGAAATCAGCATATCAGGAAAAAGAAAAACAACATTATCTCAATAATTAAAGCTCTAACAGAAGATCATGGAGTATCAGCCATATTTTTTTAAAGCAATATCTTCCTCGTTAGTAAATCATTTTAATAGTTTGAATAAATGATTGAATTATAATAATGTGGGAATAGAAAACAAAAAGCAACCTTTATGGAAAATATTGTATGAGACCAAATTAGGAAAAGACACTGTTTCAATTACCACATTAAATTTCTAAAATGCAGAAATGAAAGTAGTAGGAATGCTTCTTCATATATAATAAAGTGAACAATCATACAAAAAAGCTATCAAAACCCAATCAAAGATACGTGAGAATTTAATTGTTGCTTGACACAAAAATATATATGTAGTCTGAAATTCTGGAGTGAATCATGAGTACATAAAAGTGATGAAAATAGTACCGATGAGACTACTAGTTCAAACTACCTGAATATAAGCCTGGAATTCTTGGTATAAGCTACAGTCAGTTTTCAAATATGCTATCCTTACATCTTAAATTGAATTCAAAAACTAAAACAAAACAAAATCTAGAAAAAAAAAAAAAATCAGAAGAAAACTAGCACCCACTTTTCAACAGACTCCGACTGAGAGATCTAAACTTTTTACCTGACAAATCTCAAAGAAATGTTTGCAACAAAATTTAAAGAAAATTCAAGTACAAACTTTTATTCCTTCCAGGTTAACTATTCTATAAAAAGGTGAATGAAGAAGTTGGATACGTCTATATTTATTTCTAGAAATGCTTTTAAAGTTATCCTACAAAGTTTGTAAGTGATTTATGCATTATTTAAGTTTCTTGAATTATAGAGTTTGAAGATTACTTTCCATCAGAGGAAAAAACTACCGTAAAGATTTGAAATATAAACTGATAAAACACAAAACTTGAGTATTATAAGTGATGAGTAGAAATTTCCCCATCACGTTTTACAAGACGTGCAGATCTTTAAAAAAAATTGATATATATATTTAGAATAGTCTGATGATGATGATTGCAGATTTACCATTACCACAGTGAAACTTTAAAGGGAGAGAATAAAAGAACACAAAAATGGCAGTTGTTCCTAAAAGCACTGAATGCACTTCCAAACCCTTTAACCCTTCCACTGGCATATACAACTTTAGTCAGATTACCAGCAGATTGTTATATGCAACATGTCAAAAAAAAAAAAAAAAATCCAAGTTATTTGAACCAGCTGCTGAGAGCTGTTACTGATTTCTATTTTCAATAGTACACCTGTTATGTCAACTGTGCAGCAGTAATGTATAAAATGGCAGTGCTGGTCTGGACGATGATACTGACATTAAACTCTATACTTACTATCTTCAAGTGTCATGCAGTAGGGGAGCAAAGCTAAGCAGAAATTTTGCTAAAGTTTGAAATTCTAGTGTGATTAGGTTGAATAATAGTTGTTTTAAACATTTTCCAAATATCATGAAGATTTTTTCAAATTCAACAGTTTCAACTGTATTTTATGTCTGAATCAAATGAAAAAATATTTTATAGTAAAATGAGAAGCATTTTGCGATATGTTTTTTCTCAAGATATAGACTTGAAAACAGATAAAGAAACATAAAATAAAGCTGACAATAGAAGGAATTGAGCCTTTTTTTCCAACCATTTAATGTACATTGGCTCTACAATATAACTACTTATTAAAACTTGCCTTATTCCATATTTGAATCTGATGGTGAGTATCAATAATAAGCCAGATTCATTCTCAAATTAATCTATGAAAAGAAAACAATATCATCATGTAAACGATATTTAATTGATCCTATATCAACATTTATATAAAGCCAAGCTATACAAGCGAGATATAGTTTTAATATTGATACACATTTTATGCTATTGTTTCTTAGATCAAGACAAGTAAATAAAAAATTAGAAAAAAAAGGCCCCAGATGTAAGGGGAATAACTCTTATTAGTAAACTCGAAAAGAATGTTAATAGGAACACCCAGATTTTTTTTTGCCACCTGTTTATCCTTAATCATTCAAGTATATATTTCAAGATTCTACCAGTTCCCTAGCTGAAATAATGTCCCATAAGGTGCATTTTTAACCATAAATGATACCGAGTGCAGTCCTGAGACCAGACACTGGAAAGATGAAAAAAAATCGCAAAACTTGTTATGTAAAACAACATATAGAAACAAATGGACACTTCTTTCCTTACAATTCTGAACTAAGAAATTCAGAAAAATAGTTACCATGAAGATACAAGAACAATTTGACTATTTCAGAACAAAAAAAAGCAAAGCAACTGTTGAAAAATCCAATAGTCTGGTTCCAATTCGGGATATACTGTACAGGTCAAGGCATTTTAGACTAGACTTGACATGTAATTGAAATAAGGTATTCCCAACGTGCGAGATGATAATCACCTTTCTTTTTTTTCTTCTTATAATAGGAGAATTAATCCAAAAGACTAATAACTAATCTGAGACAAAATTGCAATTCTTAAGCTAAATTGCACACCTGTGAATCTGAAGGTGACAACATCAGGAACTACACAACATATCCACATGAAATTTTCTGTGGGTACTAATGGGACCCTCAGGCATGTTTTTAGGAATTGAGTTTTTGTGAATTCCTAAAGAACATTTATTACATAAGTCTAGGTTTTACGTTAGCATTCATACCAGTACAGCCCTGTAGGATTTTGATTGGAATTAGAGCAGCCTAGAAAAATGTACATAAATTGACATGATGTATCATTGGAGAGGAAATTTAATCAGCTTTACAACAGTGTATTTTGTCGATTCGTATCTGCTGGGGATGAAAAGTTACAGCTAAAAACATGAAGCAAGGTATTTAGCATTTCACGATGAAATTTTATGTATACGTATACTTTGTGTATTATCTTTCTAAAAGTGTATCTGTCAAGCACGAGAAGTTATAGTCAAAAGCATGAAGGTAGGTATTTAGAATTTTACACAAATTTCAAGAGTTTTCAGGTGTCTAAAGATTCTGGATCCAACTCTTGATGGAGATATATACTTACATATATCATAGGACAGAGAATTCTATTAACTTTCTAATACTCTATCTTGTCAATTTGTATATGCTAAAGTTAAAGCAAAAAATGTGAAGGTAAGTATTCCAGCATTTTACATGGATTATTTACTTCATAATGCACTGTCTATGGATTGTGGATTCAATTCTTGATGAGATACATATATGCATCGTTGGAAAGATGATTCCATTTATTTCTAGCAGTGAATTTTGTCAATTGTATATCTCAAGCAGAAAAAGTCAGTCAAAAATTTGAAGGTAGGTATTCTAGTATTTTACAAGAGAATGTGTACTTCATAGTTCAAAATCTATAGATTGTGAATTTATTTCTTGATGGTTGTATATGTATATATATATTGTCGGAAAGAGAATTATATCAACTTTTTAATAGTGTATCTGTAGAGCATAAAAAGTTACAGCTAGATATTTAGCATCTTGCAAGGAAATGTTATGTATATGCATACTATACAGTCATGTACAGTGAGCTAACTTCAATTACTGCTACAAGAGAGCAAGTCAAACAATATTTTAGAAGCCCAAAACCTATGATCAGTGAATGGAATAGAAGAAGACAGTGAATAAAGAGATGTTGAAATGTGTTCATTTGTTTCTGTGGGTTGTTAACTTCACAAGTTATGCAATTTTCTATCTTTGCACTGTTTGGGTTTAGAACTGCACCGGGGTCATATATGGTTGAAAATGAACTCCTTATTTCAGCTTGGGAACAGGCAAAATCCTAAAATAAATATTTAAAAAATAAAGAAAAAACCGTCGATAAGAACAATCATGGAGGGGATGGGCACAAACATACTTTTTCGACTCTCCTATATCTATGTTAACAAAAACTTGTGAATCAAATAAATGAATACATACAGACAATACATTCAGTAAAATATCTTAATACTTGGACAAAGGGACAATGATCAATTAGTATTAATAGTACTATATATTTCTGCATCAGACAATACTTTTTTCACACCAACAGCAAAGAACAAAGCTTTGTAATGGTTCTTACAATGAAAATGCCAGCATTTCAGGTTTTGAAAGGGAATCTCCATTCAAAAATTAAGTGGAAATTATAGCCATTTCATTGAAGATATGAAAATGAATTGAAAATAGATGAATATTCCTATAGCACAGGTGGTGGAAAATAGTTTTTATTCTATTAGCTCAGTGAATGTATAGATAAAATCAAAGTGACAATGATTTTATTGCAAACGGGACTTGCCTTTTGTTTACTTTTACTAATCTACAAAATAGTATGATGTATACTTTTTAAATTTAATTGATCATATTTGAGAATGAGCCTTAAATGATAGTTAAACAATGTGTATTGTGCCACAACATTATATCTCCATGTAATCTCTTCAGAAGCCTAATTCATATGGTTTCAAGTTAATCTAATCACAGCCCTTCAAGTAAAAAGAGGCAAAACAGCTTGTTAGTCACTCAATAGAAACCGTCACATGACCTATGTCTTTAGGCAGCATACTCAATCAAATGAAGAAATCATTTCTCTCGCCTTTTGTTGAGCAGTAATCACTGAAAAATTTTGAATTTTCAAAAAACAAAGTGTGAACATAGTTGGACACAAGCTAGGGAACCAATTTAGCATTAACTTACATGGTAAATTGACTTCCCCCACACACACACACTTAGAACCTATTTTAGGTGGGTATATCAAAAAAGACTTGTAGATATATAAAGAATTATTTTAATTTTAGGAGTGGCCTGTATATGCATTTTATATATATATATATGTATAGCATTTCCACTTTAACAAAAACTAGGTAATAATTCACAAAAATTAATGACTTTAATGAAATACTTTTTGAAAATTCTGCATTTCAGTAAATAGTTCTGAGATTAAGTTTGAAGTCATAAGCATGACTAGTGTATATAAATTGGTTCCCCGTTTTCATTCTTCAGAATGTACAGCATCCATATATCACACACCTTATAATCGCAGATCTACCGTGGTCAAAAAAAAAATCTCTATTTTTAGAAAATGCGAAATAAAACTAAACAAAACAAGAGTGTGTTTGGATTGGACTTTATTTCCTGCTTACTAAAAGGCAAAAGGGCACCATCATATATCTGGGAGACACTCACACCTCAAGATTTTGCACTAAGATAGAATTGGTGTCCATGGATCAAAAACTCTCTCTCTCTCTCTCTCTGTGAGATGCCATTAACCACTAAATCTGTTAGTTCTTTGTCCTTCATAGCTGCTTTTGGAGCATAATAACTCTGCTTCTAAGTGCTACTATGGGAAAGTTACAACTGAAGAAAAAAACCCACACCTTGGCCCAGCTGCAATTCTTGTGGCACAAGATATTAGAGTGCAAATAGGGCAGTTTATAGCCTGATGAAAGTTGATGTAGCACTCCTAAGCAGAAGATTGGTACTGGGAGGAGGAAGAACTTCTACTACCAACAAACTTCTAAAACATGATGCAATGAACAATCCTATCTCAGCTACGTCATTGAATAAAAAGTTCATCGATCTCCTACAGAATGTTCCTGACAAAACAATATCACTTACAAAAGCTTTCATCAAGTCATAAACCACTTTACTTGAACCCGATATCTTGCACCCTTAGAACCATGGAAAATACTTTCATTATTATGTAGACGGAAACAAATTGCAAAACAATTTTATTGACCATGTCAAACCAGTCAGAACAGTAAAGAAAAATATTTGATTTTTGTTCCAGTACCCACAATTACCAGGGAGAAAAATATTTCCCAAGTCTGTCACAAACAAAATAATGACAACTTGTAAATTAATGCAAATCATTTTAAAGCTCATTATCATGTAGGAATATTGAGTAACATTAACATCAGAATAGAAATGATTGACAGGCTTAGTTGGCCTGCAATTGACTTAAGCCAGATCAAGATAAACCAAAGTGGATTAATCCAATCAATTAGTAAAAGTGCTTATAGAAGATCATGAGGATTTTTTCAATAGAGAATATCTATGTGGATTGTTGCTCGTGCTTTCTTCACCACTCCTTTCTCCATCACAAATGCATCCATCATCAGTTCATATATATATATATATATATATATATATATATATATATATATATATATATATATATATATATATATATATGCGCATGAACATTTATATTTCACCACAATCAGATTGAGCAAAGTCACATTGGATACACTGGTTCTTATAAAATCATCAAATTTGAGCAATGTCAAGCCTTGTCATCACTTGGGTGGGTGACCGACAGGAAATACCAAGTGCCATATATAGCAACAAGCCTTCTCAGCCTATACTCAGCTGCCGATCAACAGAGCATCTTGCCAAACTAGGACCAGACTGTGCAGCCAGTCCCTTTCTCAAGCATCAGCTGCTCCATGGATGACACATGTAAGTGTGCTCTCCTCAGAGTCGCCATACTTGTATTTGAGTAGCAGCAATCATACAGATTAGGCAATAGCTGAGATAAATCAATGAAGTGAATTGGAACTTTTCTAAGTGGATAATCACTCGTTTTTAGCTTAACTGAATTGATATAGTTGCTTCTTATTTCACGAAGCTGTGAAATAAGTTGGTTGATTCATTAATTGTTAAGATGGCTGATCCACTCAGGGTTTACAATTGGAAAAAAAACCCAAAAACATTGATACTGACACTAGCACAGTACTATCAGTATAGATTATTTACACATGGATATACAAATATATTTTAGAGTCAACGTATTTATTGCAGACAAAAAATACATAACTCAAATTGAATTCATTTTTGTCAATTTTCTACAACTCTTAATATTTTGTGTTTTTTGAATAATGGAACAAAAAAGAATAAGAAATGAAACTGAGACATCAGCAGCAGTAATAGTAGTGGTAGTATTACCAGCAGCAGATGATTTTGTGTCTGTGTATTCTCAGTACTACTTTTCTGATTTGTCAAACGTGACCAACAAAATATGAAGAATATTCTCTAAAAGCAATATTAATACCAGAATATAAATGGTAAAATTAGTGACTATTTCTGACAGATTTTCTCAAGTAGTGGTAACTCATTCATTTTGTCCAACTCTGAAATTTTTTTTAATTGTAATGCAACGACATGATTAATGAAGCATAATCAGTGAAGAAAAAATAATTATATGCTGGAAGTATTTTTTTGTTCTTCTCCTGATAAAAGCTTCTCATATAAGTATGGAATGGCAGAGAGGTCAATTTGAAAACTTGGGCTTTTTGGTTTTTTGTTCAATTATTTACCAACTGAAAGTGTCATTTTAGACAAAGTTCAGATAAAGCCCACATCAAATTCTCCAAGCATTTATTACTATTAAGCTTTCTTCAATTGAAATTTAAATTCAATTTCAAGTTTATGTTCAATTACGTTTTCAACTGCCATTCTTTCAAAGCTTCTCAATAAGCAGTCAACACCCATTATTGACGAATTGCTGGTAAAATTAATCTAAAAAAGAACAGAAACACTGAATCAAAACAATCTAATTCTACATCATTATTAATGAAAGTTTGTTTTTCTCTGAACAAATATTTGAACTTTTTCATTTCTAACAAAAACAATGAAAAAAAACTAGTCAAAATATTTTTAAAAAATGTTCTAAAAAATCTTTGAGAATAGTTTCCCTTTACTTATGGAAAAACAAACATGAATAATCAAGTCTTCAGAACTGAAGGGACTACTGTACTGAAAAATGTTCTCAAATAAAAAAAATCCATTATCTAATAAAAACTAGGGGAAATGGAAGTTCATTTATTTTTCCAAACTGGCTTATCAAATTTTTTTATTTTTTATCTTCAATGTTCTAACCAGTATGTTATCTAGTTATTGAGAAACGAGATGTTTGATATCTATATGCACACCGAAGATGAATCCAGCTCTGAGAAAAAAGCATGTTGGAACACATTGACTGAACCGGTTATGGCTCATCTCCTCTATTCTTACTGCTTCAAACAAGAAATTGTAACAATATGCACATAGTTATTTGAGTATTGTAAAATATACAGGTATAAAACTAATGACTAAAGGGGAAAACTGCTCTGATCTAGTTAGATGTCTTTCTCAGAAATCAATCCATTTATATATGAAGAAAATACATACATACTCAAAGCATAGATAGATCTTCACCTTATCTTTTATATCTCTTTGAGAACACAGATTTCAAAAGTACAATACAGAACCAATGGAAAGAAAGGTTTTACACCGGTAATCATAAATGAATTGTGACACAAGGACGAGTGAGTGGACCAGAAATAGTCTTGTTTCCTCAGCACTTCCCTTTGCTTGATCCTACTCCTTTAAATGCAATCAGGTGGCGTAACCTGGGCAGATAGTTCCTAGGAACTAGACATTCAATTATTTTTGCTTGCAGAGATTGGGGGGTTTGAGATCTGTTTTCTCTTATTTATACCAGGTACTGAATTTTGTATTTTCTTACCACCTAATACTCTACCAATAAGACCTGCCAACTAAATAAATCCTTTGTATAAAGACACTCAAGAGATAATGGAATACTAACTATTGATAGTTTCATTATAATGTCATAAATAATGACTTAAAAAAGTCAAGTCAGAACATTTTATTAATGGAATAATTGCCTCTTACAAATGACTAGGAAAAAAGTGTTTTCAATATTTTATATACTTTTAATCTTTTTAAATTTCAACACTGAAGGCAATGAATATTTCACATGACACATTGTATAAATAAGATAATTTAAATGCAATTATCAAAGTAGTCTTTCATAGATACACCTGGTTATATGTCATTATGTCTGCAACTGCCACAATGGAAGCAGCCAACATTTTCCATATATAGATTATTTTTCTTTGCATTTTTAAAAAAGAAAGAACAAGGTGAAAACTAAAAAAAGAAATATGCTTGGTTTCAATAATGCTTTTGAAATGAATTGTTGTATCAAGTCAGTCGCTTTTGTGAGAAGTTAATCCCTGCACTGCATGCATCCATTAAAGTGGATGAAAACAGTCAAATAGCAAGCAGTGCCAATTGTGAACCAAATTTGATCTTGTGAGGCGATGGAACTGACATTTCAGCCGAGTTTAACAGGGTAAGAAAAGAAGCTAACCGTTCATAGTTCAAAAGTTCACAAGGCTTTTTCACTGGTAGATTTTCAAAGAATCTCCATCAAACCATTGTTTGACCTTTAAATTAGTGGTTCTCACAACTGCAATTATTGTATTCCAGACATGCTCCTCTTCCTCCACCTTTTGTTATCACTCTAGTCTTTAATGCTGCTGCTTCTCTGCATACATGTCATAAATGTACATCATCTTCTAGATACTGCTTTTTTCTCTCATCAGCATGAAGAGACATGCATATTACAGAGGTGAAATTTTGCTGTTTTCGGACCCCATCAGATTTGTGATGTTTCAATGAAATATTTGGACCACATGAGTTTGTTCTTTTGAGCTATGATTCTTTTTGGTATTCAATTTCTGATAGAAGAAAACTGAATTCTTCAGTTAAGAATTGTTTTTTTTAATTGGCGGATTAACTGTGCCGAGAGCTAGTAAAATCATTTATATAATCTTACAGCCTTGTAAAACATCAATTGTTTGTATAAATAAGTTTTTTTTTGTTTTTTTTTCACCTGCAACAGAGAGGCACACTTAACAAGTGTTATATTAGCTTACTGATAGCAACCTAGGATGTATTACAGGAAGAAAATAATGATGATAATAATGATGATAAAATGCTGCTCTTTGAAACCAGCAATTGGATCGGAAAAAAAAATTTTCATTACTAAACTTTACAGAAAATAAAGCTATTAGATATTCTTTCTCTGAAGTTTTTTTAATACTGAGAGGCTTACAAAGCTATAGAGAAGTGGAGAAAAACTATAGGAGTTTGGGCAGAAAGAGCCAGCTAAAGAGAATGGTTAGACGCCTTGGATGTACCTTGCAAACAGAGATATGGGTGGCCTAGAGGTTAACGGCATAGAAAATGGAATTGGCGAACCAATTTCAAACTATGTCTGTGATAGTTTGTATTCACTTCACACAAATGCCCAAGGGAAATGAATGAATCCATCTCTTCTACCCCTACTATGGGTAGATAGCATGATAGACTGGGATTCTTTAGCACTGGTAGGCAACCAAGCTAAGAGAAGGAAAACTCTGGATTCAGAACCAGGACTGCACAGAGGAAACCAGAGGTTGATTCAATGGGCACCAAGCCGACAACCAGTAATTAGTTGTGGATCCTGGAGAGCACAGGTGACACTGAGTACTCTGGTCATTCTCTGCATCTCGGTCTGTCCCCAGCCATCCTTATTGTGTATTGCCTCTGGATCCCAGCAGACAGAAACGAAGCTGATGCCATTCACGATTCTCCCTTAACTTTAATCTGAGTCAAGCACATCATGACTTATAGTGCAACTGCTCTACTCATAACATAAGCCATGGTCATCTTTGACAATGAAGCAAAACATCATCACCTAGCAATGGCTCCTATCTGTTCCAAAACTTAGAGACAAAGAAAGAATGATGAGAAAAAAGATTAAGATGACAATTAAAATTCTATCAATGTAAATACAAAATAGTATAATATAGACAAACAAATCATACTTTGGAAAATAAGGATGTACAGTCTGTTCCTGGAACAAAAACAAAAAAAAAGACAACTTTTGCTATTTTGATTACAAAATTTTTTTTCAAAGTATTCACTTTTTCTAAAGCAAATGATTAATTATTGAAAAATATAAAACGCAGCTTACATTTTTACTCCTGGAGGCGGGTCCCAAACACATTCTCCAGTTGTCAAGTTGGCGTACATATGTTCCTTAGTTTTGGGTTCAATGATTTCAACCCATTCCCACCTGAAAAATTACAAGAAAAATAACCTTTTAAGATTAGAGCATACAATCTTACACAAATAATAAATGCACTTGATAACAAAACTCATACAGGATTAATGTTTTTATAGCCATTCTATGCATTTCATTATTACCCATGTATTAGCAGATTGCTTCATATACACACATACATATATATATATATATATATATATATATATATATATATATATATATATGAATGTATGTTTCAGAAAAAAATATCAAACTTAATTTACAACAGCACTATCAACATTTCCTATAGTATAAATGTGCATAAAAAAAATAGACACAAGATTTTTTAGAATCCTTATAAAATGAATGAACTGTATATTAGTTGGATGGAAGCAAAGTGTTGATTTTTGCTCAGCATAGCCGAATATCCATTTCACATGCTCCCCACACTAATTCAATAGAAAGGATATTTCTATTTTAAGAAACTGAAAAAAGAAAACAATGAGAGAAAAAAATTCCATCTCTTATAATCAAAATACTCTTCAATTCTCTAGATACTCCAAGACTGTTGTTGTCATCTAAAATTTATAAAAATATTTTGACGTCACTGAATATGCTAGCAATGACATAAAATCTTTATGAATAGCAACGTATTTCATACAAAAAAAGGAAAGAAAAAAAAAAATTTTTTTTTTCATGTATACCATAACTAAATGTCAATTTTATGTTTGGACTGTCAACAAGTCTTCAGGTGTTATAACTGATTAGAACCAAGGTTCAATACAAGACAAAGTAGAAATCAGATCAATTGGATGAGGAAGGGAAAAAATGTAACCGTAGCATAATTATATTGTCTCCTCTATACAAGTAGAAAATACAAACACATGAAGTCGATAAAAAGATTTGATGGAACAGGATCACAATAAAATTAGAAAACACTCCTACAGGCCTTGTGCCATACTATGCCCAGCCTAGTAGATATTAGACAACACAACACATTCCCAGGAATATCTCTGCTTCTAGATGGATTCATTTCAAGCTGATATTTTCTTGAACTATAAAAATTTTGCTGCAATATTTGGCTTCATGTGAGTACTAAGAATACTAATGCACTTAGTCACATCTCATATAAACATCATAATCTTTTTCACACTAGTTTTCTTTACATTTTATATCTCTCTCATAGTCTCAATTCATTCATGAAAAGTCAACTCTAACAAAATATGTTGGACGAGGCAACTGCTGAAAATGTAATTTTACATTTATCTCAAATGAAAATGACTCAATGAAACGGCAAGTTCATACATAAAACAAAAAGCTTCCTTTTATGAATGAATCAATTCTTTTTGATAACAGATAAAGATCAGTTCCCCCATAAATGACTCCAACAATGTTCACTTAGGAATGTATAAAACTAAGAGATCACCTGAATGGAGAATGAGTTAAGTTATAGCAACAAATAGATAAGTAACACCATACTGATTTTAAATA
>OY735216.1:23924036-24004036 GCA_963457665.1 Thysanoteuthis rhombus | reverse complement strand
TCCTGAAACAGTTACTGATGATCCTGATAAAAGAAAATTTATACATTGTACCATAATAACAAAGTTTATATTAAACAGGAGAAAAAACAAATAAATTTACATAAATTACGATGACAGACATAAAAAAGTGACTAAAATGACACAAATGAATAATGAAAAAGTTTATTAATGTTCAGTGTTTAAAGCTATAAAGCTTTCTAGAACTATATATATATATATATATATATATATATATATATATATATATACACACACACACACACACACAATAAACTGAGATATATATATATATATTTACACACCCATACACAATAAATTGATTATATACATACAATGAAATGCAAAATGTTGTTAATTGGAAATGGATAAGTGATCCGACAGAATGATTATAAATTGCGTTATTATTTGAAATGATCCCCCGTTATTACAGTGAATGTATCATTTGGTGTAGACAACATAAACAGAACAATGAAAGAAAATGGGGCTACTGCAGGAATCAAACTTACAACTGATAGGGTAGCTGCATCGATTTGGAGTTGCTCTTATCAATGAGCTAATCACACGTCAGTAGTGCCAAGGCCAAAATAACTTAAAAGTCACTTTTTTTTTGTTTATTCATTGTCTAAATCTGCTCCATTTGTTTCTTTGAATACGTCAATTGAGTTATTGAGAAATGGATTTAAGGTCTGACAAAATGATTATTGATTGTGTTTTATTATATTGAACCTTGATTTGGAATGAACTCCTATTATTACACAGTGAATGTATCATTTGGCCTGGACAACGTAAATACAATAAAGAAAATCACACACAATATATATATATATATATATATATATATATATAATGTGTACTTTAGAGAGTGAGACAGACTCGGGTGTATTAGAAAATGTACATATGATCTAACAGAATGGTTATTAATCACGTTATATTACATAGAAACTTATTCGGAATGATCTCTCGTCATTACATGGTTGATGTATCACTTGGCCTCTACAACATGAATAGAATAAACAATTGAAGAAAATGATGGATAAGGTAGCTACTTTAATGTAACGTTGCTCTTACCCTTGAGCTAAACAGTTGCCAATAATGTAAATTCCAAAATAACTTTTTTCACATCAAATTTTCCTTTAATCATTTTTTCACAAGTAGGTATTTTATTGTTGCTATGTTTTACTCTATTACATTTCACTTTTTCATCGTATTTAAAGATAGTCTTCATAAAACTGGTCCTTTAAGACATTAATACATTTATTTCTAACATTGTTGATCATCATTTTGTTTGAGGAATTGTATATTAGCCTAGTTTCTATTGTCCAAGATCTTTTAAAGGATTTTGTTTAGGTGGTTAGATCTTGTGTTAATATATGTAATTTCGAAATTTTCTCTTCGTGGTTTGTGGGTGTTATCCTTTAGATTAAAAGTAACATTTGAAAATAGTAGAAAATACACATTGGCTCCAATTTCAACTTTAAAGTTCAATTTCTTTTCATTTCTTCAAAGATGCATTTTTGTGCATTTTTGCACGATGCTATTTTATAGGTCATCATCTCGGTAGAGTCCTATATTTTTAAAATTTAGTTTCCTAACAAGGTTCTAAAAAATAAACAAACCAATCATACAGAATCAAGACTACCTTTAGAAACATCAAATCCACAGGTGTCGTTTTTTTAATCCATTATTCTTGGTTATTGAACAGTACCATCCATCTACGGTGTGTGATTATTTCCATATCATTGTTAATGTTGGTGTATTTCCATGGCTTCCTCAAAGATTTCTTTGGATATTGAAAGGTAGGAGCCCATCATGTCAAACTATACAAATGCAAAGGTGTTTTTTTGCTTGATGTTACAAAACTAAGTGATGGTATCATTCATATTTATCCAATGTTTAGCTGTAGTCATTGTCAATCATGTCTTCTCACATCTTCTTGCTAATTTGGGGTTTAGAGGGGTTAATTAGTTTAGTGCTTGGGTTGTTTATGAAGTGCAGTTTGTGGTCTTTCATGAGCTTATAATCATCTTCTTTCAGTAATTTTCCCACTCGATGAAAGATGTTCAATTTGTCAGTGATGTGTTTGTTCTGATTATTTATAGTTGCTTCATATATGTTCCTCTCAATGTGTAATTTTTTGTGATGTTGTTGGTAGGAAGTTTGTTGTAACCAGAAATAACCCCCCCCAACCCCACAAAAAAAATGCAGGTAGGGATCTAAAAAGAAAAAAAATCGCATCATTCGCCTAGGAAAAAAAAAAAAAAAAAGAAAGAAATCTGTGCAGAAAATAGTCAATTCATTATATTTTAAGTTCTACTCCAACTTGATGTTGAATGTATAGACCGCATTATAAAATGAACTCATCATACATCAGATGTTGCATCATATCATACCGCATTCCCGATTTGTATTTTGTATACTGTATGTGTATATAAATGCACATACATACACACAATAGATCTATATATATATATATATATATGCACAATATATATATATATATATACACAAAACATATATATATGCACAAAATATATACATGCATATACATATATATATGCACAAAATATATATATATATATATATAGACACACAAAACATATGCATGTATATGAATGCACAAAACATAAACCTGTATATGCATTTATAAATGCACAAAATATATACCTGTATATGCATTTATAAATGCACAAAATATATACCTGTATATTACTTTTATATATGCACAAAATATACATCTGTATATACATATATATACACAAAATATATACCTGTATATACATACATATGCACAAAATATATACCTGTATATACATACATATGCACAAAATATATACCTGTATATACATACATATGCACAAAATATACACCCGTATATACATACATATGCACAAAATATATACCTGTAATGCATATATATTTATGCACAAAATATACATCTGTATATACATATATACACACAAAGTACATATATATGTATATACACACACACAAAATGTATACATGTATATATATATATGTATATATATACACACAAAATATATACATATATATATATATACATTCATAAATACATATATCCATACAATAAAACACATGTATATATATGCATAAAAGAAAGACAGAATGATCATAAATTGCATTGATCTCCTGTCATTACACGGTTAATGTAGCATTCACTTCAAACGACATAAGTAGAATCAAAAATTGAAGAAAATAGGGCTCCTGCAGGAATCGAACCCGTCACCGACAGGGCAGCTGCTCCAACGTAGCAATGCTCTGTATGTATGTATATATAAATACATGCACACACACACACACACAGGAAAATGCAATGTATATACATATAACTTTTCTAATGTTCATGTAAGTCTTACACATTTCAATAAGCAAACAAATACTATATCCTGATCTTAGGCAGAAGGCCCAGGGAGAGAAACTTTTACCATAGGTAGAGTACACAGATACTTTGATTAGAGGCAGGCATGCCAATCTATATGTAAATAAACCAGTTATTCTTCACGGGTACTATGCTAGTATACAGATATTTTCAAAAGGCTCATAAGTCTTTATTTACTTTTAATACAATGATTTACTTTTTTCTCCTCCGGTCCAGAACCCCAACATTTATCTTCAGAAATCAAACTGAGTCAATCATAAACCTATAATAGTAAATCATAAATGCATATTCAGGAGCAGATAAAAGGAGGCAATTCAATGGGAACCAACCAATACAAATCTAAAGATAGCTTCTTCTCAGCTATCCTTTGGTACCTTAATCTAAAATTGCATAAAAAGCAACTTTTAATCCTCCACAACCTCTATTTAGGTTAGCTACAGTCAGTGCAAAATACAACAAACAATCAAATAGAAAAAGAGTGTCCAATCACTTCATCTCGAAAGAATGAGCATTGGCAGTATATATTAACACAGTCAACTCAAAGTCAAGCTCGTTTAATGACACCCACTGCTTTCTTTGCTAACTTATACGTGCAATGCAATGCATATTTTCATTTTAGAGATAAAAAAGATTGCCTGAATGGTCAAAAGGCATCAGAATTATAAAGCAATATCCATTAAAGATGACTTGCAGCTTCAGCTTATGCCAGGTTAAATGTTTCCAATGCTCAGAAAGGCACACATAATGGAACTTGCTAAAGACCATTTTCCCCTCTTTTGTTGTTTACCTGAGTGGAATGGTGAGAAACAAAGAAATACATAAAATATATTTATAGATCGCATGGCTCTTCTAGTAAAGCGCTCAATGGAGGCTCTCTTGACAATATGGTCAGTAGGAGCTGGTTCCTCAAACTATTGCAGAGAATATATTTGAAGTTGTGCATAAAACTGAAATGGTCAAAAATCAGGAAGGATTAGATTTCTAATAAATGTCACATAAATGAGAACAGTATTGAATATTATTAAACATACTGGTCATTACATTCCAAGGAAAGATGATTTATTAGAAAAGTATTAAAATAAATCTCACTATAGTATTTTCACTACAGAAATTAATGGTATTAAATGACATGTCCTTAAAGCAGACGTCTTTTTCAAACAGAAAAATAAAAAGATATTTGAACATCAATGAAAAATGATTGATAAAAAATAGATGGATGAGTCTCATGTCTTTCTACTTGTAGTCCCACACACTATTATTACATTTTTATGCCCAATTGTTAGTAAATATAGATTAGAGTTGGGTAATATAGATAAGGTAAGTGAAATCTATATAGATGGTAATGATTTTTAGTAAGGTTGGAAGTTATGTCAGATATTTTTCAAAAAATGATTGTAGTGTAAATCAATTTGTAAGTGGGTTATTTCACAAATAACAAATCAAATGTGCAATGATTGATGCAAGTATTCACATTTCTGGCATACTTATTCATAGATAGTTTTTAAATTTATCTCAGTCCAACATAAGGCCAAAACAGAGTAAGAAAATCGTGTTGTCTCAATAATTCAAGAGAAAGGTCCGTCTGTCTTCAAAATCAGCTTTTGAAATCCTGAGTTATTTGGACTTGAAATATACAACTAAGTCATCCACTATGTATACCATGGTACATGTTCATATTTCGATTTAAAAAATCTAGATAAAATTATTTCTGTGATCATTTGCAATTGTACATGGGCTATTGACTTACTGCTGTACCAAACAATCAAAAGCACATCTATTCTAAACCACATTTACTTATTTTTCAACATGATCTCTTCCCTTGTTAACTCATTTAACCCATTACTTTTCTCCTAATCACATATATTGAACATTGACAAATAAAAATTTCAGGTCAAAATTAGCTAATAACCATGTCAGGCTAAAAACTTGTTGATTTATCTTCATCAACTGGAGGTAGGGGATATCCATTCATATCAATTGAATATATGATTATCTTGCTCTCACAAGCCAGTGAAAGTAAATTCTATTCTTACTAGCTGTTTTCCCCACATGGTCTTGAATGTAATTCAATAGTTAGACAACAAAATTATCAAGAGACCTTAGGTTCTAATCCCCTATCCCAGATATATAGGCTATTATCTTGATGATGAAAACAATTGATTTTAAATCCTATGGACAAAGGGCAAACAAGGATCTAGTTCATTACAAGTAAAATCGGCAGTCTCCAAGAGTCACAAAAAGGAATTAAAGTGCTATTATTTTTCCTTTCAGATATAGTATTAATCTAAAAATGGAATATATTTGATAACTGTTATTAATCAATACTCTTTTATAAATTGAAAATTCAGGTAAAAGCTAAGTAGCTCTTTATAAAGAGTTCAATAAGTTAATTGCTCGAGGTCCATGTGCTTGAGAGCAAAAGTAAACAAATTAGCAAAATGATTCCAGTTGAAAGTTGAAATCAGTGACAATCATGTGAGTGCAGAAGAGTAACAAAGGAAAGGTAGGCATTCAAGAATCCTTTTTGATATTTTTTTCTTTTTTTTTTAAAAAATAAAATTCAACTGCCCAAGTCGACGCAAGGATGAAATTACACACTTTAATGCAGAAAATTGTGAAAGCATCGATGGGTGAGGAGGGGGGGAGAAAAAAAAGCATTCACACCTCCAAGAGAAGAATGGCAAATAGAATTACAAAGACAATTTACTGAACATCACTCATTTTGAACTGATCTAAAATTCTAGCCTTTGAAAATTGATTAGTACTTTGAACATTGACAGGTGCTGGAGAAAAGTCGGTTTTGAAAGAGATGGTTCTACTTCATGCCACAGATGAGGTATTTTGACAACATTAAATATTTCCAATTCCATACACCTACTTAAACATTTGTAAATTTCAAATGATTACAATATTTACTTTAAATGAAAGGAACACCAGAAGACTGTAAACTTATCAAATAAAACATTGTATTATTCTTAGATCATATAGGTCATGTTTTAATTTTCTTAAAATTTCTTACTGATTATCGATCCCTTTCAAATCATTTAGAGGGGTAAGTCTACAGATTTTTAGAAATCAAAAAAAAAAAAAAAGAAAAAAAAGTTACTTTCATCTTATTTTGCAAACATGCATATAGTCCAGTAATGATGTAACTTGACCTCACACAGATTGCAACAAAAACACACTCAACGGACTTTGTGTCCATAACGATTTGAACAAGAGGAAAAAAATATCTACAGGAATTGTCTGAAGGGAAAATCCTGAAATTCAAAATGCCTGTCATCCGCTCTAGTGACAACAGACTATCTTGAGAACAAGCACTGTATTAAGCTGACATTCGGCTGGTGTATTGCTAAGGACCTACGGAAGTGCAATGTTGAGTTTGAAGTGGTTCGGATGAATGTTCCCCCAAAAAGCTGTAATCAATCAGCCAGTTCAGGACAGACACATGTTCAATGGACACTAGGACCCAGTTCCAACCAAGCACATGTTTAACAACTACTAAGAAGATAGTTACACCCAGAGGAATGCATGACTGAAGGATTTCATACAAACTCATGTAACTCTCTAGCTCACTAATAGATAGCTACATAACTAAATAACCACATTGGCATTCAAGTTAGCTAACTAGCTACTTTAATTCTAATGCAACAGAGGACCTATGCTCTTAAGATTCTTTCAAGCACATACAGATCAAATGGTTGTTGTACCATACTATAAGGGAAGGACCACCCTCTCTGCAACTAGCCCATTCTTAACATGATGCAAGCAATAGCTGATACAGCCCTCTATGTCCAACTATTACAGCAGTAAGGATAGAGATAACAGATGTAAGCAGAAAAGCAAACCTGGACAGAGGTTTCAAAATTTATAAGGAGCTGATGAATGGGACTATATCTGCTGAAGAAGTCTGACTGATGTTCTAGCAAGAATCAAAGATTACCTTCAGAAGCACATCAAATCCACCTAGAAGTCCTTCAGACTCTCTAGCTTCAGTACATTGACACATGAGACATACTACAAAAAATATATCAGTGTAGAACAAACTGGAAACTGGGCCTTATATCTGCAGGCTATCTAGGACACGCCACCCTATCTGACTCGATCTCTATACCAATTCTGCCCAGGTATATCTTCAGGTTCTAAGTAGTTTAAAAATCAGTGGTAAACCCACACAGAGGCGTGGGATGACAGAGCGCAATGTCTGTTGTGGCTGCTATAGATGCCTGCCTGCACAGAGGTGAATCAGGCAATGGAGGGACTCGGGATCAACTATAACATTGCCGAGCAGAACAAGGACATGACCAAAGAGAGGCAAGCCCGCTACTGACAGAACATATTGACAGTTCTCAGTTATCTACAGGAGCAAAATCTATCTAGCAATGATGCAAGTCTGCAAAATATTGTCATTGAGAAGCATGCCTTTTCCATCATGAAAGTCAATTGATACCGTCAATACTGAAGTCTATGAATGGATCGACACCTACTGAGCACACCTTCAAGAGGGCGGATCAGGCTGTCATTCTTTGTATGAAATCTCTCAAAAACGAGTTATGTAACTATCCCACAGCCTTATTTGATTTGTCTCACTTGCTTAGAGATGCAAAGATGCCATCTGGGATCCAATCAGGCTCTAAGTTATGGCAAATAATGCAGTTGATGGCAGCCAGTATGTCTTGGATGGTGGAACATTTCTTCAATGCGTCCAACTTATAAAGACATATGCCTCCAGTATACAGAGTATGTGATGAATAAGTATGGCAAAGCTGTAGTGTTGTTTGATGGGTATGAAAGTAACAACATGAAGGACACAATACCCAACAGACAGACAGACAAATAGGAACATTGGTGCCACTGTGACATTTACAGACGACATGATTGTCACAATGCAGAAGGAACGGTTCCTGGCTAACAGGCAGAATAACCAGTGATTTCTTTCCCCGCTAAGTGGAGAGCTGCAGAAGGCAAACTGTGAGACAGACCATGCCTCAGGAAATGCTAATCTGCTGTTTGTGCAGAAAGCTGTGCAGTGTGCTACCACCAACATTACCGTGCTAATGGGAGATGACACAAACCTCTTAATCCCTTACTGCTGCTATGCTAGCCTGGACTCCCAGGGTCTGATCTTTTGTTCCAAGTCAAGGAAGAATACACGCCTGGCATTTGGAACACCAAGTCAACAAAATAACTGCTCTGCCCAGACATATGAAAGCACATCTTGTTCTAACATGTAGTTCTTGGATGCTACATTATATCCTGTCTCCACAAGCTGTTCTATGCACATTCAGCCTTCACAGATGATATGGCAGAAGCAGGAGAGAAAGAGATGGTGATTCTTCATAATGGAAAATCAACGGACATTCTGAAGTCTGTGAGAAGGTGGCATTGAGCTCAACATATTTTCAGCCACTGGTCTTACCACTAATATCAGGAGCAGCAAAGCAATGTGTACTTGCAAGTACAAGAATGGAAGGGATCTACAAATGCATATCATCCTACACGGGATGACAGAAGAGTGACAACGGGTTTGTGCCAATTCAGACAACCCAACCCCCAGGTCCTGAAAAGCTTCAGCAGGTCATCAAGTGCAACTGCCAGACTGACTGCAACACACTGAGAAGCATAGGTAAAAAAGAACATTATCGAAGTGCATACCAGCATGTGGAAACTGACAGGGGTCCAGTTGCATTAACTCAATACAGGAACCCTGTGATTGAAATGACAGTGTTGTGTTTCAGTTTATTTGATCAGCAATTGATGATTCATTTCTCTGAGTTGATAATTGATTAGTTCAATCTAGGATTTTAAATGGCATTTATACATATATTTGTTTAGTTTGATTTTAATTGGTTCATGTGATTAATAGTTGGTCACTTATTTGATCTAATTATGTGATCATAATAAATTCTCTAATCACTGATATACTGAATGTGTTTGTTTTGCTTCAAGGAAAAAATACAGCATTGTCAAATCTGGCTTGCAAAACAATGTAAGCTTCTACGGTCACCAATACATGGCTAAAAAGGCATTTTTGGTAGGATCATATTCAGGTGATTTTTGGAACTTTTTCTTCACACAATTTTTGTAAACTTTTTCCCCCTCATTCAGAACATATTGAGGATATAAAATCCATTGAGTTTTGTTTTTGTTGCAATTTGTTTCAGATTGACCCTCATTTTTTAGCAAAATACCCGCCTAATATTGATACAAATTTATAAATCTATTACTATCATTTTTGCGAGTGATGATTACATGTGTGTGACAGACTTGACTTAAATTCATATAAATAAAATCTGAATTTTAAATCAAGGAAAATAACCACTGATTGAAGTAACTTCCCTTTAACCTTTGATTGAATTTTTAAAAAAAATTCTATTCATAAATGAGTTCCACTGTCATTTAGTAGTCGTACAAAGCAGTTCATGAATTTAAGAGTTGATTTGCTAATACTTGATGCCATATGAAAATTCAACATTATTTTTTTCCATTTTCAAAAGTTTCAAGTAAGTTCATTTGCAATATGAATTATGGTAAAACAAAAGTTTAGAAAATTACATTACATGTAAGGAGACCGATATTAGAGTCAGACTCTCAAACTATAAGTTTAGATTATGAATGTACACAGTAGCAGAAATGTTACAGAACAGAAAAAATATGTTAATAGTACCACTCACTATGGTTATTATCATCAAATCTTTGAAAAATACTTTTACCTACAATGTAGAAACAGAGCTACATTTCTTCTATGATCTATTACCATGGAGAGAAAGTTTATGCTAATCACGGTTTAGATTTTAAAATCTCACAGTTCACTGCTGAATGTATGGAGAGAGGAATTTCTGATGATCTTTGAGAGTTTTTCAATGCTGATAATAGCAACGAAGCAAAACATGAAACCAATGCCTTATGTTTGTGAATAAAATTAAGAGAGAGTGAATAAGGGGAAAAAGTGACCACGCCTTTTTGATAAGAAGCCAATACTAAAGTTTGGCAAGAGGCCAACTCATTTAAAAATGTCTTATGTTAGAAGAATATAGACAATCTGAATGTTAAGATAAAAGCTAGATCTGCTTACCATAGCTTTTCAATTGAGAAGGAAACAATTTTTCTCCTTTCAGAGGAGAGAGGGACAATTTTAATAATCAAGTTTCTACTAAATATGAATACAAGACAAAATTACCCACAGGGACATATCACACTGAGTAGACAAATTCCAAGTTAAGAAATGAAGAGGCTAAAACTATACCTATAGACCATTAAAGACAAACAGATACAGAAGAAGAATAAAAAGAATATTCTGAAATTTTTAGAACTGTGGCAAACAAATTTTAAAATAAATGATCTGGATGAAAGTAATATGTTCTCTCAGCCTAACTCACTAATCTATAGAGATAAAGAGCTTAAACTCAAGCTCACTGCTAAATGAAAACGACAGCAATTTCATTTCCAACACAAATTCACAGTTAGATTGAATTTTTGGATGTGCAAACAAGTCTGATGCTGAGAACTGGATCTGTAAAATTATTAATTTTTCAAAGCATAATTTCTACAACCACTAGTAGACTTCTGACGGATAGTTCTTTATAAATTTGATTACCAGGCTAAATTAACTAATTTTCAAGGAAAAAATAAAATATTGTTTCTCTTCAATCAGCATGCATGTTAGTTTGTTAAACTTACACAAAAATGCTCTTAAATATCTGGATTGTTGGTATCAAACTCAAAATGAAATAAATAGAATAGTATGAAAGAGGTCAAACAAAAATTAGATCTGAACTGAAATGAGATTTAAAAAAAAAAAATGAAAAAAAAAAGGAAAGAAATAATACCCTCTCTGTAAAAAAATCTTTTTTTTTTTAATAGGATAACAAAAGAAGGAAAAATTGGAATTAAACTTATTTTTTGGATAAAAAGATTTCGAGTGACAAGAAAAGAAAGAAAAAAATACTAAGTCAAAATATGTGCATAGATGAAGAGATTTAAAGATAATGATCGATTTTTGCGTCTCAGAAAGAAATAAAGTATCAAGAATAGTAAATTAAGATTGGCACGGATATTCTTTGGTTCCAGACATTTGCTCTATTGGATCCATTTGCAACTAATTAGTTATAATGTCTGCAGATTCTCCAAGGCTGGCTGGCTGGAGCATCAGAGCAAAGAAAAATGGAGGGAGAAGAAAGATATGAGGGAGAACCGACTATCGCAGATGAAAGGCACTGATAAGCAGACATGAAGACATAAAAACCAGTGACACAAACAAAAAGAGAAGGAGAGAATACAAAATGGTGAAGAGAAATAAAGGATCTGAGGGAGTTAGAATGACTAAGTTGAAGGCAGACAAAGAAGCATGAAAGAGAAATCCAAAAGGGCATGATCAGATCAAAATAGTTGGCAGGAGCAAACAGTAATTCACTTATTTCATTATTGCTTTGCCTTTTCATTGATAGGATTAAAGAAGTCCACTAAAGCTGGTCAGCATGAAGCCAGGTCAAGGAAGTTAGTTGAAGAGGAGTTATGACAACTAAGTATTTAGGATAAAAAAACTTTTTTAAAAAAGGAGAAAATATTTTAATCATTTAGATGACAGATCACATAGTTTTGCATTAATCTCGAAAGGCTTTCAAGATAGATTTTTACTTGTTCTAAACATTACATTAGAAATGTTTGCTAAGGCACTTATCCTTTGTAGCATCATCCTTGTAATTTGTAAACAATTCAGGACATCAATTTCTAAACCCAGTCACTAATATCCTCTTGTAATCAAGTAAAAGCCTTCCAAGAAGAGTGTAATGAAACCAGCATTGCATATCAGGAGCTTTTATTTCAATTCACAAGTTTCTCCGAGAAGTACACACACACATCAAGATGTACACACACATACTTAACTGTTTTGAACTACAATACATTCATATCCCCAGAGATCACATGCAAAACAAAGGCTGAAAGAATACAAGATGGAGAGATGAACTAGACAAATTCAGAAAATACTGGCCCTGTGACGCCCATAACAGAGTATTGTGGCAAATCCTGGGAAAGATCTATGTCCTACGGACATTAAAAGACTGATGATGATGATGACTTTCTTATATCTAGATAAATGATGTTTGAATGATTCTTTTCACCCAAAATGTATTTGACTCATGCTGATAAACCAACTCTAAAAATGAAATAAATTAGACAAAAACATTTGAATCGTCAATGAAAACTTATTAAGACTTCATTCCAGCTTTTCCCCCTAGGAGCTCAGGTAAAGGGTTTCAGAGGCACAGAGGCTGAGGGTTCAAGGCATCAAGTCATCGATGGAAATTCAAGTATTTCGTTTATAACACTGAAATTCGGTTAATTTTGTGAAGTTATTTTGGTAGTATTATTTAATGAAAAAACAAGCATTAAAGAATGCCTTTGTTTATTAGTTCCAATGCCACTTTGTTTTTATATGATAGATAATATATGCTGTCTTTCAGCTATTGCCCGCTCTTGAATACTGCCCATCAGTTATCGTAGTTTTGGTTATATCACGGTTGGCATTCTTGAACCCCAACATCAGCATTATATTAGAGGATGCCAGTAGCAATGATGATGATGATAATAACATATTGGCATCAATCATCAATAGCAAAAAAAAAAAAAAAAAGAAGAAAAACAAAGAGCCATCAAAAAATGTGTGTGCGCATGTGTAAAATGCTACTTAGAAACATATCAACTAAGATAAATACAAAAAAACCTGTCAGACAAGACTTTGTTATAAGTTTTTGAGGGTTCGGGAAGAGATATATTAATATAAGTATACAGCACATGTTTTTAACAATATTTCTATAATGAGACAGAAATAGCCCATAGGACATTCATTAACCAAACAAATATTGGCTTCTAATTTCCTCTCCCGATCATTTTACAGTTACCGATAGGAAGTTTTCAAGTAATTTCATTAGTGCAGATAAAGAGTTAATTGGAATAACCAAAAGAAAAAAAAAATACAATCATGAATGAATAAATAAAAATGAAATTATGACAGCCTATTGTTTTCTAGCTCAAGGACAAAAGCAAATTACAAAAATATTCCAATATGATTTTTTTTCTCCAAGTTGGTAGATAAAATGCCCCCCTCCTCTTAGTTGATATTCAAGTAACTCTAAGTCCCCCTTTAATGAACAGAATCAGTTCCAGAAGGACTAATACAAGGTGAAAATAGTTCCACATCACTTTTCACTAGAATAATTAATACAGAATATATAAGAATAAAAATCTCTAACCAGCACTAGTTAATCACTTAGAGATAAAGAAAATGAGATTTTCTATATAATTTCAAAACAATATGAAAAAAAATATTCCAATTCTCACCCATTCTTATGGTTTTCATTCATCTTCCTGAATATATTCTCTGTGAAGTTTTGGTTCAGTAACAGTTGAAAAGTAAAGGATTGAATGTACTCAGAATTTGTTTATTTTTAATAAAAGGTGGGCACCTTTTCATGAGGTAATTATAGTTAGCAAACTCGTCTAGCAGACCATTACTACCAAGTATTAAGTTTAAACCTCACTGGGTGTCTCATGCTTTGCACCCATACTAATTTAAGCTGAGTAAATAACTAAATGTGAGTGTGCTTGGATAACTCACCGATCTAACCAAACAGTTTTCACTTTTTGTTTTCGAGCGAATGCCAGATTCACTAGTATCTTTCTTTCTTTTTTTTTTTTTTTAAATTTATACATACACTAGTAATATCAAGATCATCAGTCTTCTATTATCCGTCATTGGACATAGATCTTCCCCAGGATTTGCCACACCTCTCTATCATGGGCATCGCAGAGCCAATATTTTCTGAACCAGTCTAGTTCGTCTCACCATTTCATATTCTACCAGCCTCAGTTCCACATTTAATCTCTGGGGATCCGCATTTTGAGTCATGATGTCCATCAGTTGTTGCAATTCTTGCAATAAATCTAGCCCATTGCCATTTAAAATTCCTAATAGATTCTATGTTGTCTCAGATTCCTGTTTTTTTTTCCCAAAATATACTGTGCTGTCTTGAGATCTCTCCATATGGTGTTGAACATGATTCTCTTGAATGCACGTTGCATGGTTCATAGTTTATGGGTCATTCCCTTGATTTGGTTTCATCTTTTAGCCCCATAGGTGACTATTGGGAGTAAGCATTGGTTGTATACCCTTTTTAGGACTAATGGGATTTTCTTGTTTTTGCTCTATGGAAGACTTGGCATCCGATTTCTTTTTCTTTTGAGGATTCCTTGGAGATTCGTTATCCTAGGTAGGTCTGAATATCATCTTGAGACAGGCTGTAAAGAGTTTGGGTGAGCTGGTATCACTTTGTCTCAAACTTTTTTGGAATTGAACAAGATAATGCATATTATTTGTATTTTTTTAACCTGAGAAATCTAATTTTAGTCAGAATCCTCTTCCTGCTTGAATTATTGATGATTGTTTGTTCTACTTTGGAGAGGGAAAGAAAAAAAGTTATTTCCAAGTGGAAATTCAAAGATTATTAGCATCAGAAAGAGATTAAGAGGTAAAAAAGCAATCTCAGAGATAACGGACACTGTTATCAACCTGCAGTGAGAAAGAAAAGCACAATGAAATGACAGAACAAATGAAAAAACAGTGCCACCTAAAATCTGCAAGGTAGATTAGAATTATCTCAAAATACTGTAATCTTTAATGCTATAATACCAAATTTTCATTTCACACCTAAATCATTGCCACCTTGACAAAGTCTTTTGTAAATATCTCCAATTCTAAATTGGAAGCAAAATTGTCAGAAATATAAGCCAATAATGACAGTAACTTTATGGATCATTCAATTTAAAATATACACTGAAAATAAATGAGTCTATACAATATAATGCTTTTAATTTTGAAAACATCACAAGATTCCCAGAGAATTCATCACTTCATTGTGAAAATAAACTTATCACTCCCCAATCACTCCTCCTCACTCTCAAGTTCAGAAGACAAAGAGAACATATCTTGCAAAACATAAACAACAGAAATTTCATCATAGAACAAAAATAATTTTGCACTCTGCAGACCTTTGGTCGCTAGCCAAAGAAGATGATCTATTTCTCTTGACTATATTCCAGCTAACAATGCTGACCAGAGGTATTCAGAAAACAAAATAGGAGGACTAATTTGTTGGGTACTATTTTAGAGCAAGACATTTACTACCTAAAATGTTGCGTCAGACTCAGAGGAGACAAATATCGATAAGAGGCAGAATAAAGTCTGGGTGATTATTCCTACATTCCTCATCAATAAGCTTTTGATAATTCTATTAAATGGAAGCATCTCATTACTGAAAGAAGACACAATAGCTCAAATGATCCTAAACAATTCAAGAGCTAATGAAAAACACATGAATGATTGCATAGCGTATGAGAGAGATTATATTTGTGGATTATATCTGTCTTTTTTTACATAACAGAACGAGGCATATGTCATTCTTTTATCCAGTAATGTCTGAAGATAAACCATATTGATTCATGTTTGTGCATGTTGATGTGTAAAGCAAGAAAGATTCAAATACAATGAATTTAAATTATCTACCTTTATTCAACTTATTCTCTGTCAGGGCAAAACTCTATCTTGGGTGATTTTTTGGTTATTTCAGCGAGTAAATGAATGAGAATCACAACGTCAAGTTTCACTTACACTAATGCAATATACATAATATTATGAAAGATTTTTCTGAGATGGATGACTACATTGTTCATGTAACAAAAAGCAAAAATGTTACCAGTTTTCATTTTGTATCTTGATAATGTTACTCATGACAACTTTGCTCTAGCCAGATTTGGTACAGACATTAGACTCTTCAAAGCAGGTGATCCCTATGGAGTTAACGGTTTCCTAAGAGGATTACAAAGAGGAGGCCAGCAAGAGAAAATAATCAAAGTGTTGGGAATTGGTGGAGCAGTGCCCGAAGTGGGGCCCGTTGTGAACCCACTGAAGTTGGTCGTAGGGGCTTTGCAGGCAACTTTCTGCTTGGTATTAATGGGGACTCAAAAAGAAGAGCCATGAAAGCTGCCATGGACACTGCACAGTGGGCTTGCAGATGGTTCTGGATCAGAAGCCATGAGCCAATGCCGCTGGAACATAGATCAAGGCTTGATCAAACCTGGCTGGGTCGCCTGAGCGAGGCTGCATTGAAATACCTCAAACACCCACTGACTTCAAGAACATCACCGATGTTATGTATCAATACATCTTTGCATGTATCTTAAAACAATTAGTGAAAGACAAAATAAAATCGAGGCTAATTTACAAAGTTTGATATTCACATTCTTCATTATTATTAAGCTGTCAAAAAAAAAAAAAAATAACAACCATATTCAAGTTATTAAGCAATTGTACTTATAAAATATTGAAAACATCATGTTCCAAAGCCTTTTTTGGTATATGTTCAATATTTCCAGAATATTCAGCAAATCTAAAGGGTGAATTAGGTGAAAATACAATTTATCAAGTATAACAAATCATAAGATTCTATTTCTACTAAATTGTATCATCAGATGCCACTGACATGAGTGTGACAGACGGTAAACATTGCAAGTTATTACGTAAATGGATATCAACTTCGAACCTCAAATTTTGGTTAGAACAATTTTTCAGAGATTAGCATGCCAAACGGTGAGTGAATAATATATAGTCCATACTTAACATTATGAGCTAAAAAAATTTAATGTTTTATTTAGGTTTTTCTGTTACTTGGGTCACATTATATTAGTATTCACAGTCTAACAAAAAATTATTCACAAATTCCTTTTAGCAAAATCGATGTATAATCCGTTAGATTTTGTGAAAATGGATAGTTCCTTACACATTTCGATAAGGAAAAGAATCTACTGTATATGCTAGACTAAATAGACAAATAATTTACAAGAGTATTCAGAGGAAACCTGCACATTGCAACTCATCCAAGACTCATAGTATCCATATAGAGCTCAAGTAGATAGCCTCCATATTGCCAGTACATTGGTTACAGTATGATATTTGCAAAGGTTATTTTTTTTTTATAATCAAATGTCCATCTTACAAACCGACATATACCATGTACATGAGAATCTTGACGAACATCGAAACACCTTTCTGCATCTTTTTTTCAAAGTTTTGTTCCAAAAATCCTGAGCCCTGTGGACAGCACTCAATTGGGTGCTATTTAGACTTGCTGCAAAGGACATACGCTGTTAAAAGTAATATGCAGAATTGTTTCCAAATAATTCATTTTGCTGCAACTGTTGCCGATACTATATTTTCTAAAGTCATGATGATGATGATAGTGATATACAAATGAATGAGTAATGCATAGACTTATTCAGCAAAGATTTGATTTTAAATCCAGTATAAAATTATACACCAGGGTTAAAAAAAAACACCCTTATGTGACTAACCAAACTTCAACTACTTCAGCACATTTTGCTATTTTTTATATCCACCCTTCAGCAGCTGCTATTTTCATAACCCCGATTTTTAAAAAAAAAATTGTTTCTTTTTAAAAAGCAAAAAACAACCACTATCCAAACAGTATTGAAATTTTAACCACTAAAATAGCAAGAAACACCATACATTTCTTTCAATAAACAACTGATATCTAGAACCAGATTCAAAATTTAGCTTCCCAAAACGTTGTCAATGAATTACAACAAAGTCAAAATAAACACCATCTTCCACTTCTACAGTTCAATTTCTGATCACTATCCTACGAGAGACCCTCAGCCTACTTATGAACAGCATCCTCCATACATTTCGAAATTCATACATGAAAAACATTGACACCCAAAAGACATTTCCTAATGTAATTGTCTGTATTGTCAGAAAAAAAAAAAAAGAGCCAACTAATTTGATTAGTCAGCAGCCAAGAAATTCTCTAAGAAGCCAGCCGTGAACAATCTAGAACCGATGAGTGAGGCCAGAGAGGAGAGAGAATTTGATTGAGGAAATGTGAATGAATCAATTTAGTTTGGACAACAGACAGATACAGGACAAATATCAGCTACATGCAAGGGACACATAAAACTGATGCTTCTCACCCAGGGCGACAACTCTGAACCTGGACATACCTGCAATGAAAAAAATGGGAATTTTTTATGAATGGATTCAAAAGGGGAAAAAATTACTTACACATTCTAAACTTACCAATAATCGCATATTCATACCAAAGAAAGAAATTGGATTCCAATTACTGATCCAAATCTAAAAAAATCTTGTTTAAAACCCATTCCTTACTTAGATACTATTCATTTGTTCAGTATCACATTATTTCTGCCCTGATTTGAGCAAAAATAATGAGAAACGAATTTTCTGAAATTAATGCAGAGTAATATCTAATGAACAGATCAAACTTAGGTATAATGAACTCTAAACCAGTGATTCTCAAATTGGAGGCACCTGGCTCCCAGGGGAAGAATTTCAGTCAGGGGAGAATATATAATGGAAAGTATAATGGTGAAAAATTACTAGATGACAGTCCAAAATGGAGGAGGAATAGAGGGGAATGTGACCCGTGACTCCGAGAACCACTTTCCAAAATGATAACAATAAAATGCTTAAAGAAGCCATAAAAATATTTCAGTGGTCGATAGCAATATTTTCTCATAACAAATGAAAGAGACTGGAATTGATATTGAAATGAATATGCAATGCTAAATAGATTATAAATTGCTGATCAAAATAATCGACAACCAGACATGGCCATTGTCTGAATGGCTAATATTAAAATCTAAATTTCAGCCAACCATACACCTTAATGAAAATTTAAAGAACAATACTTGTCTGAAAAAAAGGTTATTTAAGATAGATATTTATGCTATTTCAATATCATAAGTTTAACAAAAACACAAACTCAACTAAGGAATGATCACACTAGGATTAAAACTCAAACCAGAAAGATAAATAAGCGTCCATCAAAATTTCAGCACTAACTAATTACAAAAAAGACTCTAAAATCAATATTTTGAAAAATGAAAAAAAATACAGAAAACATGAAGTATCTGTTTTCATTTTTTTTTTTCAAAGAGCTTCAATATGAAAAATATGTTTTAATATCAAAATTTGCCAACTTTTAAACACGAGATAAATATATAAACTACAGCATGAATGTTTTTAATGTACTCTGAACTTCCTTGAAATGTAATCGATGTTTTCAAACTTGTAAATTGAAATAGCCCATTTCACAAAATAATTTTATGATAAATATATATATATATATATATATATATATATATATATATATAGACAAAGAGAGAAAAAGTCAGGTGGACACAAAAAGAGAGATAAGTAAGACAAAGGGAGTGTGGAAGAGAGAATGATGGAGGCAGAGAGAGGGAAAATGAAAGAGAAAAGTAGAGAGAGAGAGAGAAAGAGAAAAGTAGAGAGAGAGAGAGAAAGAGAAAAGTAGAGAGAGAGAGAGAAAGAGAAAAGTAGAGAGAGAGAGAGAAAGAGAAAAGTAGAGAGAGAGAGAGAAAGAGAAAAGTAGAGAGAGAGAGAGAAAGAGAAAAGTAGAGAGAGAGAGAGAAAGAGAAAAGTAGAGAGAGAGAGAGAAAGAGAAAAGTAGAGAGAGAGAGAGAAAGAGAAAAGTAGAGAGAGAGGGAGAAAGAGAAAAGTAGAGAGAGAGAGAGAAAAAGAGAAAAGTAGAGAGAGAGAGAGAAAAAGAGAAAAGTAGAGAGAGAGAGAGAAAAAGAGAAAAGTAGAGAGAGAGAGAGAGAGAAAAAGAGAAAAGTAGAGAGAGATAGAAAAAGAGAAAAGTAGAGAGAGATAGAAAAAGAGAAAAGTAGAGAGAGAGAGAAAAAGAGAAAAGTAGAGAGAGATAGAAAAAGAGAAAAGTAGAGAGAGATAGAAAAAGAGAAAAGTAGAGAGAGAAAAGTAGAGAGAGATAGAAAAAGAGAAAAGTAGAGAGAGATAGAAAAAGAGAAAAGTAGAGAGAGATAGAAAAAGAGAAAAGTAGAGAGAGATAGAAAAAGAGAAAAGTAGAGAGAGATAGAAAAAGAGAAAAGTAGAGAGAGATAGAAAAAGAGAAAAGTAGAGAGAGATAGAAAAAGAGAAAAGTAGAGAGAGATAGAAAAAGAGAAAAGTAGAGAGAGATAGAAAAAGAGAAAAGTAGAGAGAGATAGAAAAAGAGAAAAGTAGAGAGAGATAGAAAAAGAGAAAAGTAGAGAGAGATAGAAAAAGAGAAAAGTAGAGAGAGATAGAAAAAGAGAAAAGTAGAGAGAGATAGAAAAAGAGAAAAGTAGAGAGAGATAGAAAAAGAGAAAAGTAGAGAGAGATAGAAAAAGAGAAAAGTAGAGAGAGATAGAAAAAGAGAAAAGTAGAGAGAGATAGAAAAAGAGAAAAGTAGAGAGAGATAGAAAAAGAGAAAAGTAGAGAGAGATAGAAAAAGAGAAAAGTAGAGAGAGAGAGAGAGAGAAAAGTAGAGAGAGAGAGAGAGAGAAAAGTAGAGAGAGAGAGAAAGAGAAAAGTAGAGAGAGAGAGAAAAAGAGAAAAGTAGAGAGAGATAGAAAAAGAGAAAAGTAGAGAGAGATAGAAAAAGAGAAAAGTAGAGAGAGATAGAAAAAGAGAAAAGTAGAGAGAGATAGAAAAAGAGAAAAGTAGAGAGAGAGAGAGAGAGAAAAGTAGAGAGAGAGAGAGAGAAAAGTAGAGAGAGAGAGAGAGAGAAAAGTAGAGAGAGAGAGAAAGAGAAAAGTAGAGAGAGAGAGAAAGAGAAAAGTAGAGAGAGAGAGAGAAAAAGAAAAGTAGAGAGAGAGAGAGAGAAAGAGAAAAGTAGAGAGAGAGAGAAAGAAAGATAAAGGTAGAGAGAGAGAGAAAGAAAGATAAAGGTAGAGAGAGAGAGAAAGAAAGATAAAGGTAGAGAGAGAGAGAAAGAAAGATAAAGGTAGAGAGAGAGAGAAAGAAAGATAAAGGTAGAGAGAGAGAGAAAGAAAGATAAAGGTAGAGAGAGAGAGAAAGAAAGATAAAGGTAGAGAGAGAGAGAAAGAAAGATAAAGGTAGAGAGAGAGAGAAAGAAAGATAAAGGTAGAGAGAGAGAGAAAGAAAGATAAAGGTAGAGAGAGAGAGAAAGAAAGATAAAGGTAGAGAGAGAGAAAAGAAAGATAAAGGTAGAGAGAGAGAAAAGAAAGATAAAGGTAGAGAGAGAGAGAAAAGAAAGATAAAGGTAGAGAGAGTGAGAAAAAGAAAGATAAAGGTAGAGAGAGTGAGAAAAAGAAAGATAAAGGTAGAGAGAGTGAGAAAAAGAAAGATAGATTCAGGTAGAGAGAGTTAGAAAAAGAAAGATAGATTCAGGCAGAGAGAGTGAGAAAGATATTAAATAGATGCTCATATCAATTTTTGAAGTACCTATAAATTCTTTTCTCCAGAACTAGTTTGTTCTGCATATTAAAATCTTGGCTAGTCAAGATATCATATAACAAAGAATTTGAAATATCTTTAAACAATCAATCAATAACATCATGCCAGATGAAAAGAACACACTATATTACCCAGTCACACATGGTGAAAATTAATATCCTCAACGGGGATTAACTTTCTAATATAAGCAATGTCCATCTTAGTAGATTATATGACCATGTGAATTTATACACACATAATATAAGTACCAACATGAACGAAAAAATTCAGACTATGCATGTCTGATCATTAGCTATGGGTAAGTGAGGAATTTGAAACTTTGGGAATCTCAAAGTAGTTCAGTTAAGTATACAATTATGTCCATCACCTAATTATGTACAGATGACAGAAATGATGGCACAAAAAAATAATGTCAATATCCAAGTTTTTGAAAATGATTTTCAAGAGAATGATATTTACAAATAAAGTTTTCCAATTTTTGAATGAAATATATACATGTATATTTTCTTTTAATAAAGATTTTATTATACATATACTTTTTTATTGGAAAAAAACACATTTTTATCTTTAAACAAAAAAAAACAAAACTATATATATATATATATATATATATATATATATATATATATATATATAAAACAATTTGTCAGTATCTGTCTTTCTCAACAGTGATGTTAAAAAGCGGTATCCAAGATGAGATTCAAAGCAAAATGCAATCCATAGTTCAGTATTGAGACATCACTAGCATAATATATCGCATTATATTTTATTTTTTCAGGGCTCAAGTAAATATATATATATTCCAACACAAATATTATTAGTAAAGTCACCTACACAATGTTGCCTGATGACAGAGTCAGAAAATAACAATATGGTAACAATAAGAGATAACATTTTTTTTAATTAAATACTAAAAGAATTTGAAATATTTCTCATTGCAGGTGGCTCATGGAAAGTTACAATTATGGAATGAACCAAGAAACAACTGTACAGAGAAGCAGAGAGAAATGAACTGCTTGATCATTTGAAGTGGCTGTACTTTATGAATGTGACAGAAATCAGATATGGCTCACTAAATTTCAAGTCTGATTTTCCAGACTATTGCACAGCTTAAAGATGCAAGAAGTGCTATGACTGAGTCTCCGTTACACCCTTTGCAAGTGGCCAACAAATCAACTGACATTCACAGTGGGGCAGGCAGGTGGCTGGTTTCATTATCTTTTACATACACAGATCCCTGCACACAGTATGTGGGACTTAGGCTGTACATGCATTTATGAAATAGACATGCAGAGACTAGTGATTCATTAAACGGTTGATATCAGGATCTAGGCAAGAAATCTGGGCAATGATTCTTGTGAGAAAAAATGCCTACACTGCAAGCTCAAAACCAAATATCAAAATGGTTATCAGAAATGGAAGAAATCATTTCATCGAAAAAAGTAATCAAGCATTTTAATCGATACGAGTAAAAAGAATGATGGAGTCTCGCATTCTAACTTCTTATCATCTCTTACAGAAAAAAGATCAATTTTTTTAATGACAATCAAATGAAATTCATTTCATGGTGCCCTAAAAAGGACACAGTGATAAAAAAGGATGTAAGATGTATAAATATGCAGTGAAATATTCTACTTGATTGAAGGAGAAAATTAGTTTTTTCAATTACAGTAAGTCCTCAAGTTATAAATGGGTTCTGTTCCTAGGTCTGTCTTTTAGTTAGATTTGTAGGTAAGTTGGAACAGTTGTATACATGTTACATAGATACCACACTCAAATTACTCCATCAAAATAACTCCAATCAAAGGTGACAATTGGCTAGAATCACTTATCTAAAATACCAAGTCATTCATAAAAGTTGCTGATAGTAGGTATGGTATGATAGTAACAGAGCAAGTGCAAAATCACTGAATCTGAATTTTTAGCTTATAAGCATTTAGCCCAGAGGCCTTGAATTGGTGTGACCTATAGTGTATGCTACTATTAAGAGGAAAACATGTATCTCTTCAGGTACAACACCCATTGGAGAATATAGTTTTTGACTAAGTTCAATTTTCCATTGCAGGTGTCAACCGAGTGATCCTTATTAGCTTAAGTCTGGTTGAGACCAGGACTGCATTCTTGAAAGATTTTTATGACAACCGTCTTGGCAGGATTCATATCCTTAGCAGAGTGTACTCAATTAGTTGCAGAGTCAACAGGGAATTTGTCCTAGTGGAGAGTTTTCCACATATTCTCCTCAAAACAGGAATCGAACCCACAATCTTCTACATGTGAGTTACAAGTGCTAATCATGACATTATCCAAGAAAATTTTAGCTAAATAATTCATTTGTCACTGCCAGTAGTAATAATAATAATAATTGTAATATCAATATTACGTACAAATAGATTTACTCCCATGTGGTTACGATTTATTTGTTGAATGATAAACACCTACACACAAGACCATGCTAACAGATACTGTGATCAAACTTTAAATACTGTTAGTTATCCCTCCAGCCAACCAACTCCTGGAGATGTGCAAGGTTTTCATGAGCATAGCATAGTATAGCACCATGTGTTATTACAAAACGTCCATAACTAGTTTTTTATTTTGTTATCTTTTTTTCAAAGTTTTTTTTTTTTATGGCAGCCCAATCGTAAGGATGAGTTGTCAGTAAGTCAGATGTTCTCAACTCGGGACTTCTTGTATAAAAAATCTGGAATCTTACTTCATTAGAAAAAACTAATATATTGTCAGACAAATATGAAGTTAACATGTGTTTTGGTAAAAGGAAGGAGTCCATAACTGCAAACAAGTTCCTAACATTTCATTCAATCAACTGAGCAAAGTAACCCAGTTTTACAAGGTTATGTTCTATTTTTTATAACTTGAAAGTAAAATTTAATTGGGTTTTTGACAATCATCTTAAAGTTGTAATAAACTGTAAGAGTTATGTATCAGAATCAAATAATTCTAATGAATCCTAATGAAACAATAATCCCTTTCCTGCTTTAAACTATCACCAGTCAAAAATGGCATGGAAAGCCTCCTGGATATTCATGTCTCTGCCTGGTAATCATAGAATCAAAATTCGAGCATTTTGTTGCCACTGCATGGAAGCTGCCATGTTGTTTGTGTTGATCCAATAGTTCATACCCCTATACATCTAATTGGTATTATCAGAATTGTAAACAAATGTATGTGTTTGGCTGGCCAGTTTGTGGGGAATGTGTTAACAGCATTACTAAGGAGATCTATTCTTCTAGCATAAAGAATCACAGATGAAAATCAAAATTAGAAAATAGATCCTCAAGATAATAATCGTTCCTACAGATAAGCTTCCTTAGTACTTAAATCTCATACACTTTCATAACATAAAATTTATACACGTATTCAAAGCATCCAGCAAACCAATGATTATCTGGAAAGCAAGTGCACACATTATATTACAAAGTATCCAATCACCATTTCTGCAAATATTGATTGCTTATGGTTGAGTCTGTACTAAATACCATTAGTTATGAATGCAACTATTCAATCTTTGACTGAATATTACATCCACATTGTCAGCTGTGGTGTTTCGAGATTTGACGTATGTATAGGTGATACAAATGAACTTCTGGTTGCCAAATTATGTTTTGTACATTCAGATATTTTCCAAATATGTTGCATCTGTCTCATACTAAGACTTTTCAGTGGTACACCTAACTGTTATACACAGTACACCGATTTGTAGAGTCTGCCACTCAATACTGATGTTGTGGTTGTCAAAGGCTGATTCGGTGATCACGTAGAAATCATGGAATGCATATGTTGCACTAGTTTTAAAATTTTCATTGACACTCGGACGTATAATAGAAAAGTTGATAGGAGGATTATATTGGCAGAGTTAGGTGGTGTAGGGTAATAACCCAACTATCTGTTATTGGATCACAAGGGATTCTTTATAAAAATTTTAGAACCTAAACTGACAAGAAAAAGAAAAAGCATTTTCACATCGTCTCATTCCTCTGAATGGCAATGAATGTCTGGAACCAAGTTTGATCAATACAATATACTCTCGGACATGCCGTGCAAATTTGAGGTATCAAGTGTGTTTTGGTAGTTTAATTCACACTGACTTCCACTGCTCAGTAATCTTTTTTTGAAACAGCTTTTTCACTTGCTTAGAGTTTGTGTTAAGAATGCACCAAATAGAGCAGCTGATTCCCTCTACAACAAGAAACAAAATGAGTATCCCCCAGAATTGATAAATGAAAAATCTAGGAATAGGACATATAGAATCCAGTAGGGATGGACATATTTCTGTTCTTGTGATATTTTCATAACTAGATAATCCTGTGGCCCATTGGGACACCCTTTTGAGAGAAAGAACTTGGTTTTTACACATTTGCAATAAATGAGGCTACTCTATCATCAGCATTTAATAGTTAAAACCTTTGCCAAATCAGCCATAATAATATAGATGGGGTGATGCAAAACAAGCAGCAAATAACCCAGATTTTTTTTGCTTTCTTCAAGTTAACACATTTTAGGTTTACTTTGATTCATTACCTCTGGCAACAATGCACTGTTTCACAAACAGATAAATAGTTTCAGACTTATATAAATAGAGATAGAAATCAGATCATTATTACTGGAATTAACTTGAATGCATATCCATTATTATTATCATTATTATTATTCAGTTGCAAATAACCCAGCTTTATTTGGGGAAAAATGAAATGTAAGACACTGATTTAAGTAATAACAAATATAAAACAATGGACTTATAACTGAGTATTTGCCAGTTAATTTCACTCCATATTCAAATAGGATAGCAGATACTTCATTTGCCTGTCGATCTACAAGCCAAATATTCGAATCATAGCAAGATTAACTTAATTTTTTATACCTGTTCACTTTAGCATGACCTCTGATGAAAAACAGACAAAAAGATATGACATTCGTGCACAAACCATCTATGATCAACAATTGACATTTGAGTAACTATGTTTTTTTAAAACGAAACAAAAATTAAAAAAAATTAAAATTCAATAGCAAAATCTATTCAATATTTAAAATGAACTTAATATCCATCAAAATCCAAGTAATATTTTTAAGCTCATAAGAAATGCAATCGACATAAAATTCCAAACAAAGATTCATCCCAATAAGAATATTGATAAAAAATAACTTTAGTTTACTTTACTTAGTTGCATAGTTTAGACAGATCTACCAAATCCTTTCTATCAGATTCATTAAAAATGGAAGAGTAGTCTCTGAGCAGGTAAAAGCAAACCAATGCTGTAATTTCTTTGCCCAAAATACTGAAGTTGTAGAAAGCTATGATTGCTAATGTTATTTGATATATATATATATATATATATATATATATATATATATATCATATGAATTAGAAATGGATTCAACTTCTTGCATGTTTTCTTTGGTGCTCAGCTAATAAAACAGTCTTGGCATACATTGCATCTTTCCTCCTCCACATTTTTTCCAGATTTACTTCATTTGAATATTGATCTTCTAACTCATCAACTAAAATGACTAAAAAAAACAAACAATAAAGTGAAAGGAAAAATCAATTTACTGATATCGATTTGAAACTCCAGTTTAGGTAAACAGACTTTCCTTTACAAAAAACAAAAAGCAAATGGATTGGTTTCTTGGTTGCAACCTTCCAGGAGATTTTTGATCTATGACAGCTGAAACATAAAGCCAAGTCAGTTGATTTGAAATTGAGACTGAATTAAAATAGGAAAAATATTGATCTCACTTAAAATAAAATAGGCTATAATTGTTCTGTTTTGAAAAGTTCAATAAAAGAAACAAGTATTTTCTAAAGTCAAACTGCATCAGAGACAATATATTTACTTTTCACTTCAGTACACATGTCTCTCCTAAGGAAAGGAATAGAACTGTACTCTTACTGGTCTGCATACCTATTAGGTCTTTAGTCATTAGACTATCATTATTACTTGTTCAAACAGAAATTTTCTGGAAGCTAAAATCCCATTTCTTCAAGACAGTTGAACATTAACAACACAATGCATGGTAAACAAAGTCTTCAAAGTATTTTTGCACATTCGAGTTGAGTTTTACCAAAATTAGATAATGTTATATTGATTTATATATAATGAAACCCACTTATTGAATTATATATTAAAAGTAAGATCAACTTGTCATATAATCACTAACAGGCATTTGTTACACTCAGTTTGAAAAGAGGATGATTTTTTAAAAATCGAATTAACTCCAAAAAACTTTTCAATAATCTATTACAAACTGTTAAACAGATTTTTTCCTTCATTATCTCTCTACCCTTGCTCCTTTGATGAACAACATATCCTCAAGAATCAAGTTCAACATTCAAGGTTGAATCTAGCCAAATTAGTGACAAACTAACATCATCAGCAATAAATGAATACTAGTCTTTATAGGATAATTGAGGTGAAGCAATGTGGCACATGGTCAATAATAAATGAGTGATTACTTGCCTAACAAAAAAAAAAACAGCAATCTTTATAAAATATGACCAAGGCACATTTCAAGAAGTTGAGCAATATTATGCTCAAGTCATAACTGAATTGATGATACTGTGAAATTACAAGCACTACAACTAAAAAAAGCATCATCCTTTGAGTCTGAAGCAATCTCCTTTTTATAACAAACTAGCACACTACCTGTCCAAAATGACAAGATTATTTGTGTATGGATAATTATACAAAAATATATATTTTAGTGTAAATGTAAATTCAAGCTTCAAATGAAGTTCATTTTTCAGTCAATTTTCTACAACTTTTCAAATTTTCTGTTTTCAATGATTTTAACAATAACGCAACAAAATTGGGTGAAAAACAAAGTTCTTTTTCAATATAAGAAAAACATCAGTTTTATTCATGAAAATCATAGATGCTCATGTTTAGTAGAATTGTTTTCTGTGTTACTACTGAAAAAGTAGCAGCAGTAGTACTTGTGATGTAGATGCAATCACAAGAACACCTTGTTTTATTCCTATTCACTTTCTGTTTGCTTCAGTTGAAGAAGAAAAAATGAACAGACATAAAAGTGACAACAGCTTTTGATTAAGATAACATTTTTCTGATTACTATGTCATCTAGCTTGATATTACCATACAGCCCCTCTATAATAAATCTCTCCAAATATCAATGGTTTGTTAATAAAATTTTTAAAAATTATAATTCAAACATTAAGCAAAAACCCTTCAGAAACTACCAGGAAATGATAACTACAAATAACCAAAAGGTTTGAAACATAAATAAACCATTAAACTCTACAAAAATAATACGTATATATTGATGAACAAGAAAATTTCCATTTAATCCTTGATAGAAGCATAACTTCTAAATAACTTTACAATGCATAAATTACCAACATAAATATTAAATATGAAAAATATATAGCAAGGGACACAATTATACATAGATGAGATGTACAAAGTTCACAATTGAACTGAGCTATACAAAAGCCAAAATGCTTACCATACAATACAACCAGTCATTCAAAGATTGTCTACTCAATTTTGGAAGTGGAAGTTAATTTTTCATCTTATTTTTTTCTGCAAGCTATTAACTTCTAACAAACTAAAATTGTAAAATTGAGCTGAAAAAGTATCATTACAATTAGGTGTCTGAAGTTTTCATATGATTAACTCACTCTGCTAAGGGTTTGGGCAAAAAGTTTACAAAAAGTATTTTGCCTAAAGTGAAATAAAGTTTAGCCATGAAGATCAGCCTTCGATGAATATCATGAAATCCAATGAAAGTTCTCTTATAGCTTGTGCACACTCAAATAGATAAAGAGCCAAAAAATGTTTTTAAAAAAGCAATTCTATTCATGATAAGGCTAACAATTTAGCTTAACAGTTTCAATAAATGGGAAATGTAAGTGGATTTTTCTTGAAATTGATATCAGTGAAATAGATATCTAACTATTGAACACTGCAGTATTTTAATACTAGATTTAAGAAGGATCTTTTATTTGGGCTTCATATCACTTATTCTTTAAAGTGATTTTGCAGTAAAACTCCTGAGCTAAACCTAGAAGGAACCTCATATTTTGTGTACTATGGTCTGCACAGCAAATAAAAAGAAAAAAGAAAAAGGAAAGAAAGAAAGCGGTATGCAAATAAACAAAAAAAATGGAGCTAGGTTTTCTCAGCAGAATACAGATTTGCTATTCTGGACTCTTGGTAAGTGACTGTTACCCTGTTGTCTTGAAGATGATGATCTCAGCAACTACAGACTAGCCTAATATTCAGTCTGTTTCAGGAAAACAACTTTATATAGAAGTATTGGGTCAGTTGTCAATCAATAAGTCCAAGTCAAATGAACTGAGAGTTTACTTTCTCTTCTTAGGTAACTGTCAGCAGGAATAAAACTACTAATATTTCATCAATGTTTATGTTGCGGACGCAATATCCATATCAAAATAACTGTATGCCTGTTAGAACTAGCACTAAGCTATAAACATTTGTTCATTTTAAATAGATCATTTTGTTTTCCATTTCATATGATTTTAATAGTTATATAAGTTCTAAGAAAGCTGACTATTGATTCTGGTGAATTAGACCAACTCCTGATACTCCTCAACAAATATTGAATCTTAAAAAATTATGAGAATATTAGATAAAATCAAATCAGTTTGATGATCTTATAATTAATTTTTGACACTGAAGATGATAGTAGATAAAAGACTTATGGAAGATGCAAATGAATTTCTAATAACAAATAAGAAACTAAATCATTTATAACAGATATTACCAAATTTGACTTAATCGGCCTTAGGGCCATTCCAGTGGGATACCCAATGAGGACTGGATAATGATCAACTAAACTTTTTACAGTAGTGCCTAAATCTAAAAAATAGCTTTGTAAAATGTGGAAAGGAACAAACCGGACGTAAGGGCAGATATATATGAAAAATAAGGATAGCCACATCTATGACATTTTTTCTTTGGTCCTAACTTGATGTATACAATATATAAAGAATTTGCACTTCCTGACAAGGAACGTATATCCACAGGCATGATTAACTACAAACACTGATGTGATGGAATGTCATGATGGTGAATTAGTTTGATAATTCTCAAGTAAACAATCAGGGAACAAAAGCCTTCAATCCACATTACTGCTAGCAAAAATCTTATCTCAACCTTCCACTTGGTAGTATGAAATGACTGGTTTATGGTTTGTTTTTTTTTTCCCTTCTATCATTATTTCTGATTTTGACTACTTACTTAAAAAAAAAATGTATTGAAAATGATATAAACAATTTGATGAACTTTTAACATCATCTGCCCAATGCATGTTATCAGTTTTACATCTTGACATCATTTGCAGCTGACCTAAAAAGGTATTAAAAAATTAATTCAGACTTCTACCAGAATTTAATACATGGAGAAATTGCCTGAGAAAGCATTTTTAGACATTATTGTTATCATTATTGAAGAAGAAGAATAATTATCTTCTGATTTTATAGGCTCAGAGGTTTATGATTTGCCATAATTTACAGATGGAGGTTTGCAACTCAGTGGCTGTGGGGGAGGATTTCTTAATATTAGTTTTGTTGTTTTTTTATGATCTATTATTATCAGTGCTTGCCATAAGTTACTGAAGTTATAGTATAGCCTTTATTGAGATACTTCAGAGACTTGAATAGTTACCTATTTATTATTGATCTTGACTAACATTACTAGCAGCACTTTCAAATAAAAAATACAAAAATCAATAAAAGAGAAAATATGATTTTAAGTCGTTCCCAAGTCCTTGCATGTCACCCATCAAATCCAATAGTCAAGGCGATTCTTCGTTCACATTCAATAAACATAAGAGTCCGGAAACTTTGGTATAGACATAATGATTCTATGAATGTTGGTCTACATCTTGGCTTTAAATAGGCTTTAGATATTCAAAACTCTACAAGAAACTAGCTAATACTCAAAGATAATTAAAAGTGGAAATTTCTTTAAAAAATTTCCCCTCCAGATACACACACACATCATACATATATATATGAGAGAAAGAGAGGGACAAACAAGGATGCACTATGGAGATGTTTTCTTCCTAAAATTTTCTCAAGGTATAGAATATCAGATGTGTCTCCCATTTTTGTATGGGTGAGTGTGAGTGTATATACATATATATCCTGTATATTTTAGTGGATAAGATCACACTTCATCCAGAGAACACCCACCAAAAAATGGGGTCATCCTATAGGCAATATACAGAAACAGTGACTAAACTGAGCCAAAATATTGAAATTGAGGTCTTCTTCTCTCCTGAAAGTCACCTCATCGACATTATATATATATATATATATATATTTATACACACACACACAAACCATATTTTGCCACCAGAATATCAATGCTAACAGATTATACATTCTAAGTATGTCATGTTGTCCCCCCCCCCACATCAGTGCATACATACTCAACGGATCTACAGAAAGGTTTTCAAGTTATAAGTTTCAAAAAAGTTTTTTTGAAAGGGTTGGGGGGGTTCTATTTAAAATGTTATCATAATGCTAAACTTTCCATTCAATGAACATGTACATACTATCAGTAAAACGCCCAATATATATATATATATATATATATATATATATATATATATATATATATGTGTGTGTATATATATATATATATATATATATATATATATATATATATATAAATAAATAAAACAAACTACAGAGCAATCTTTATTAAAACATATTTATCAAATATTTCATTTGTGACAAAACAGAGAGCAGCTGAAAACTCCAGTGAGAAATGGTAAACCAGATTTTTATATAGATCACTCATAATGATTCTGTTCGATCATTTATTTTTCTGTCTAGACTTCTTTTTGGAGTCATCCCCCTTTTAAGAGCAATTAAGAAAACACGACTAAATTGCAGGTGGATTTGGATAATCAAGCACTCATGCAAGAAAAGGGTGGTATTTCGCCTTGAAATGTCATGAAACCAACAGCAGGCAAATAACTAGGAGATGACACAATATAATTAATACCAAGCTTAACGGCTGAAACTTACTGCAAGAACTCATACTAATGACACTGTTCTGACTACAAACAGCTGAGGTATAAACAAAAGAATTTTGGATTTTGTTGTCAACACATTGAAATCAAACTGAATTAAAAGTTGTGGCCTCGATAGTGATTGTAATAAATATAATGAATTGGAACAAATTGAATTAGGACACTGGACTAAGGGCAATTAAGAACCCTCCCAAACACACACAATCAATGGATGGCGGCAAAGTATTGGAAAATAAAAGTAGTACCGATGATTAATAGTTGAGAAGTACAGATTGAAGATGAACACTTTCAAAGATAATTCCAAGAGAAAAAAAAAGACATTGTTGACAAGCTGAAATTTCTAAAGATCTGATGTTTCTATATAGAAAGACAAACACAGTGCATTAGAATTTTTGATATAGGTGCTAACTTGGTCTTGTACTTAGTTTGTCTGTACGGTATCATCAATGTTGTCTAACTTTAATAAGATTAGCAGAAGTCCTAGTGCTTCCATGTTCATGTGATAAGAGTTTAAATAATTATGAGCATATGTGTGTATACATACATTTTATGTATGTTTGTACAGGTATACTTATAATGATGTTACTTGTGCAAAATAAAGCATTAAGTGCTCTTGTCTTGATATAATCTTGTATGAGAGGACCAAGTCTCATAATATAAGTGGGAATAAAACCCTCACCTAGTAGTCCCCGGTACTGTAACAGAGTCCCAGGGGAACTTTTGAATCAACAAATCTAAAACCTTTTTCTGTTTCATGTTTAATTATGCATCCACTTAATACAGTAAAGTAGAAAAGAAAAAAAAAAACTTTCAAATATAGGCATATTATATGTCATTATAAAGGAAATTTTACCCTGAGTAAAGTTCATAGATTAATTGATCAAATTTCAGAGTGGATTCATCGGCAATTACCTCCCTTATGTTATAGCTCTCAGTCCACACAAGTATTTCATTTTCAAACAAAGGTTCACAACATTTGATTGTAAATAACCTGGAGGGAGTTGCTCTCAGGCATTTGGTTCCTCTGTGAACTTTACTCATCATAAAAATTTCCTTCTCAACCATATACAATATGCCCATATTTGTCAATTTTTTTTTTTTTTTTTTTTAACTAGGGCACCATACCGAAAATCTGCCATTATGAGAAATGGCATTATTTCTTTTTTCTGACTTATTTGGAATTTCCACCCAAGATATTCTAACTCACTGCAGATCCCCCTAACATGTCCTATTGGTTTATAAGTCAACTCAAAGATTCCACTCAGATTCTATTACAGCACCAGAACTATTGTTGAAATAAAGATTATACAGTAACTCTTGAGCACTGCCATTTTTATAGGAAGCACAGGAAGAAAAGATGCAAAAAAGTATTAGATTTTATTGCAGATCAATTTCAATGCATTGTACTGATACAGTAGATTTATGCATGAAGTTGTCCATAAGCAAAGACAGGTTTCACTTCATGAATTTGCTGTTTCAGGATGACTCTATACTCAACGATTGCTTTTGCTGAAATAAGGACTATTAATAAAAAGTGAAAAGTAATGTGCTTTCTATTACGAGAGAAGATAAATATTTTTTCAAAAAAACAAAGAAAGAGAAAAGAGTATGAACACTATTTGATGTCAGCCCAGAATAAACATTGTACACATCTTCCTACCTATTGGCAAGACAGAGAGTTTTCTAAAGAAAGAAGATGAATCAAAATTTTGAAATCTATTTCACTAATCAATAACTCGTTTTCAACACATTGATATATTTAATATAATTCTGTTTCAGTACATTTCTCAGTTGGCACATCTAGGATCTGTAGACAGTCTAACTTTTCACTGGATCTGAGCCTAAAAATACAGACAGCCGTACTCTCCAGATTCTCCTTCAAAGGGATGGTAGAACTCAACTCTCTCATAGATCAAAATCCAACAAATAACTGTCAGGCTAAAGACTCATTGATGCACCCTAATGTGTTTTAATTCATGCATCTTCTTTTTCTCCTTTTTAATATATATATATATATATATATATATTAGTTCAACTTCTCTCTAAAAGCCAACAAGATTGCTTAGTTTTTTATGTATATTTTTCTGTGACAAAATATCAGAGATAAACAAATCCTACAAATACAAATGAAAGTGGTCTCTTATACTTGGTACATCTATTTCATAACATTATAATTATCTGGACAAAAACAGTTTAGTAATTCATCATCATGAATTAATACATAAAGAAACAAACAGAAATTAATAGCATACTGAGTTACCATAATTATGCTACCTAGTTATTTCTTTCACTGTCCGAATCTTAAAACTATAGCATATCCTGAAAAATATCAAGTGAATACTAGGTAATGAAGACAACGATCCTCACTATCCTATGAATTACTTGGACTAGTATCCATATTTTTGATGCTTTCATCACAAACATTTCAGCTAATATATTCTTTGAATATCCGCAGGTGTATGCTGCATCTAGTAGTCCTCAAGTTTGGCAAAGTACTTTTGACTTCTGTCAACGCTCTTCAAGATCTCATCTCTCCTGTAGAAGGCTAGATAAAATATCAGTTGAAACCTTGTAATAAAAACAACTGAGGATAGTATACAGAATAATCCATAGAATAAACTACTTTAGTCAGAATTTTCAAAATGAGATCATTATACATAGATTTATTCAAATTACTATCCTCTATTTGGTTGTTTCAATCTACAGAGGTAAAGTGTTCTCATTCAGTTGTCGGTACCTAGGGGCATCTTTTCAATACCACTTTCTTATAGACCCTATCATACATATAATAATCCACTGGTGTGATTTTGGGGCTTTGAACCTCATGACCATTCTTTCTTGATCAGAGGTTTGCATATGGTATTAAACTCAACACTGGGCCTGAACAGATAAAGTATGAGTGATTTTGCACAAGTTATCTTTATAATAATCCAATGCTATTTGCAGGTATTAATGCATATGACTGACAATTGTCAACTGAAAACAACTGAAAAGTCTATTGAATGTCCATAGAAATGTGCACATATATTAAAAAACACATTGTCATATTTTCCTTGCCTTTTGTACATTTAAACCTACATTTTTATTCAAGCATACATATGCTTTGACATGATAGCTTCCTCTCATAAACATATCCCTCTAATATGTTTGTATAGGTGCATATTTGTTGTTGGTTTGAATATCTAATAAATTTTCTGAATCGTCTCTCAGTGAATTTAATACTGATCTACATTGGTCACCCCTCTCCATAATATGCAAATAAAGTTTCCTTTCATTTAGTTCTCTCCCACACAAACACTAGAAGGCTAAGACACGGGGTTGTTTTTTTTTTCAAAATGTTATCGCAGACTTACTTGCCAGCCTGCTTGTCTGCCTGAGGGTCTTATATTTTCTCATACATGATGAATGGCAAACATTTCTCTTCAATTCTCTCTTTCCACTGCTTGTTGCTCTCTTTTACACACTTGATGTTTCGAGCCTAACCCCTCATCAGTGGCATTCAGGAACCACAAGTAAAAGGAAGCAGTGGATCTGTCAATTTTATGCCTCCAAGAAATGTAATCCAACAGAACAGATGTAAACAAAAAATGCAATTGGCACAGAATTAAGAATCCTTTTTTTTTCTTTTTTTCTCTGCTTCTCTCCATAGCACCACTTCCTCCTCTTCCTCCTCCCTATCACTGCTACCAAGATGAATGAAAGAATGACTGGACACAAGAATTGCTGCTGTTGGCTTACAAATCACAGACAATTATTGGGTACTGCAAAGAGTTTGTCACTTGTCATTCTCTTCAGTGGGGTGGACAAGGGGGAGAAGAAAGGGGGAGAAGAAAGGAGGAGAAGAAGAAGAAAAAGGGCAAGGGCAGGCAGAAAGAAATTGATCAGGTTCAGTCATTCCAAGATCAAATGAGGTTTGCTTGCTTGTTGACACAGTTTGTGTGTAACCCAATTCCCTCTGGTATCATGACAAACATTTCATGAAGGGTTACACCGACTTCAATCAATAGATGAGGGTTTGCTGACTGGCTAGCTACAACCTGTGGCAATGGTAGAAAGGAAGATGGATTACACAAGATGATGTCTTCATGTTATTTGTCATCAGCATCACTACCACATATGCAGCTTTGTCTCAGCCAACTATTGATCCCTTGGATTACATCTTTTTTAAGAAGCAGATAAAAAGCAGAAAACACTTCTCCTTTCTGTTCTTTTCAGCCTCTTTTTATATCTTACTGCAGTGCAATTGGATGACATCATAACCTTCACTTCACTCAGACAGAACATCGAAGTAACAGTCTCACTTTGGCAACTGATATTGCCAATCAGGTCAATTGTTTGCTTTTCCAAAAACATCCGGCCAAACGTGCATCACATCCACCTACACCCAAATAATTTACAAAGAGAGAGGAAAAAACTTGAACACAAAACACATTTATATGCTCATATATTAAACATACATACCCACACTTTCCCCCTTGTTCATTATTAGTATTATTACTAACTTTTTCCTATCAATTTCTGTTGACTCATTGCTTGAACTCAAGACGGTATTTTCCATGTTTTAACAATGAAAAAACAGGATCTAGTGCTTTGGAAGGAAGGGTTAAGAGTAATTTCTTGAAAAAACAAGAGAAAAAAAATAAGTGTCATGCCCTGTAAAAGAATTGATGAGAAAGGTGAAGAATGACCCGAATATCGTCACTGACTTAGGCAACTACAAGAAAGACCCACTTTTCTCTAACTTTTGAAACTGCAGTCAATTTCCAATTTTAATTTGTTGCTTCAAAAAAGAAGCAGTGCCTGCCATTCTTACATGTCCTCATTTGTTATTAGGTAAATATTTGTAATAATACTAAGTTGCTTTCTTGTAATATCTACTGATGTTATTTCTCATCCTTCTACTCTTAAACTGAGACTCAATGAAGTAGGCTAAAGGGGAGAGGATCACTATTGGTTTTATAGAAGTTTGTTGGGGAGAGGTAATCTGGACTTTATCTAAATTAAAACTTGGTAAGTAGACAGAAGATTTCTTATTCAAGGATCTCAGGCTGCTAAACTGTCAGGACACATGTTCCTGTTGTGTTTAGGATCTGTGCTCAAGGTTGGAGATAGCTGCACTGTCCTAAGAATCTGTGCTCAGTCTCAAAGACAACCATACTGTTCTGATTCTCCTTGAAAGGGACGGTAGAATGCTATAGCAAGCTCAGGCATCTACAAACTACAGGATGTTCTCGTCTAGTGGTTTATTCATAGGTCAGCCTTGCAGTCAGAACACTCCCATAAAGGAGCAGCAGATCCTGTTAAAGCTTGGAGTCCTGCTCCTTTCTGTGCTACCTTGGTAGACCACAGGATGCAAACTCTTGGTTTAGAGGGTGAGGCTGGCCCAGGGCAAGCAGGCTCCACCTTAAAAATCCATTGCTGAGGCTGGAAGGTAATTCCAGATAAAGGCCCTGCCGTCTATGGTTCTACTGCTGGGGAAAACCATCATGAAAATCTTTGTTCACAAAACCAAGTTATATATATATATATATATATATATATATATATATATCATATACACACTCACAAGCATGTGCGCATATGATGTCCATATATACTTTTATAAATCTCTGCCAGTGTTTACCCAAGTGGGTTCCACAAAAAAAATCTTTGGTTCCACAAGATAAGGGTCTTTTGATTAAATCTAATAAAAATTCATTTCATAGAAATGTTGACTGAAAAGAAGAAAAAAAAAAAAGGCAATGTTGCCTCCAGTTGTATGCATGTGCCTCAGTGGCCATGATATTCTTTAAAGGATACTGCAGTCCAAGAAACAGCAACATTTTTCGCATTAGTCAGCTTTTAAATAATCTTTTTCAAAAATTACAAATTTATAATGATTAAGAACAGAGTTGTCTTTAATTTTAATGTATCATTTATTATAAGTTTTTTATATGAATAAATTCTTCCTGTAAAACAATTTTTGTCTCATTTAATGTCCTATCAAAATTGGGATCATGGAGGATGTCCATAAAATATAGATATGGGTTCCATGATTTTTGGAAAAATGTTTAAGGGTTCTACAATAAAATAGATTTGAGAACCACTGAGCTAAGCTAGCTAAAATTCATAAACAAGAAAAATTTGCTATGCTTCTCATTAATGAAATATCTAAAAAGTTGGAAAAAAGAAATTATCGAAATAGGGAAACAGTATGAAGAAAAAATTTCAACACAATAATTGAAGTGAACTCTGTTCACATGTGTATATTAAATGATATTTTCTAAATTTTCTTGAAAAAGTAGGGAGAATTATCTTAATTTGTAATTCAATTTTATTTCATCTTTATGGATTCATTTAGAAATGACAATTAAAATTTTGTTGTTTTATCGGAATGATTTATTTTTCTAATCCATAGTTAATTAACTACTATAAATATCTAACAAGATGTTAAGAATTTTTAGGGATCTTAATCTAGAAATAATTCCTTTAAAAAGAAAAACAAAGAAAAAAAAAACCCCAAAAAACATTAGTTGAGTTTAACTTTCTTATTATCACATTGTGTAAGAAAAGGAAAGTACATACATTTAGTCAGTTAGAGACATGCAAATAGATAGTTTTACAAACAATACAAATGAGTCCAGTTTCTAAATTACAGCAGGAGACAATTACATGTTAAAAACACTATCAGATTATACCGAGAGAAAGAGAAAATAAAACAGTATTCTTAGCAGAAAGTATTTTAAAATTACTCTTCAGCAATGGTGTTGGATCATTACTAGGTAAATTGAAGTCGGCTGAAAGTTTATTCACAATGAAAACGTTTTTCTTTCCCAACTAAATCATGTCACACTTCAGAAAGCAAGTAATTTAGAGTTAAGGTAAAAAAAACAAATAGTAATAGCAGAAAAATCAGTTGCACTGGTTGAGAACTAAGTCAAAATCTCCACTAAGTGTAACAGAATACTCTCAATCAAACCAACTCACTGAGAAAAAAAAAGACCGAATTCAAAATTGTCAGACTGACTTGCATAAAATAGTATCTAATGAATAGGTCTTACATGTAGAGCTCATGGCTACAAGCTCTCAAGTTTATATATTCAGTGCCAAATTAACAAGACAAATAACTAGAAAAAAATTACCTCTAATTTCAAGACAATTCAAAGTTAAGAATATATAAATGAAAAATTTTCAACCTTTTTCTAATATCCAAGTTAGTTGGGCAACTTCTATTGCTTTTTTTTTCTCCCGTCACTCTTTCATATAAAACCAAAGAATCAAAAATAAGTTTATGGCCATAAAAATTAATTGAAATATTTTTTTTACTACATTAGAAAAAGGATGAATATATGACAATTTTTCAATAGCTTTCAACTGGTTAAACAAGAGAAACAATAGACTGATCCAAAGCTGAAACATTGTTTACACATTTTTCTGACAGCATTTGGCAACATTTGTTTCTGTAATAAAACTATTTGTTTCCAATTGATTTTTTTTTTTTTAAAGATTAATGCAAGGCAGTTTTTTTTGTTTTGACTTTTATTTACATTGTAGTAAATCATAAATCAATTCCAACATTCATTCAAAAACTTTTTTTTACCAAATGTTCAATTTGGTAATAATAAGCCCTATTAGTCATACTAAATGCAACACATTTTTTGGTAGCAAGCCACATGTAGCTATTGAAGATAGGATTGCCTACTTTTAGTTCAAATAATCTTTAATTTTTTTTTTTTTTTTTTTTTGCAATGACAACAGAAGAAAGGCTGTTACTGATGAGAAATGAAAACATCTTTCCCTACAAGATGTTTTTATACATATTCAAGTGGTATAAAGAGTTATGTATCCTTTTACAATTTCCTTTATTTCTGCAATAGTGAAAATACCACCCCAAGTGAATGAAATATTTATGTACTCTATGACCACTGTTACTCAAATTGTCTGTGGCTCTTTGGATTGTATACTCAATGACTTTATACCAATAGCATATGATTTTCAAACCAGTCTCAAAAATGACAAGGGAAAGAAATGAATCCAAGAACAAATTTATCATTCATACAATACTACGCTGTGTGTTTTCATAGAACTTTCAGCATTGCCATAAAGTGGTTCAATTTTTGCTTCTAAAGTGTTTTTGATTTTTGTGTACCTGAGAAGTCTTTTATACAGTGAGAACTATTATCAGAACCAATTTTTAAAAAATTTAATTTTGTAGAAAATGGAAACTGGTCTACATTTATTTGTCAAAAATTTTATTAATAGTTAAAATGTCTGAACATTTGTGTCTATAGCTGTTGATCAAATGTCGATTGGATAAAACCAGTAGTTAAGCATATCTAGTGATCAGCCTGGCAATCAAAAGTTAGATTACAGGTAACAAAAAAACAAGTCAAAATCTGGTTCAGTGGAAGGTGCAGACAAGTGATGTCCTAAGAATGAATTGACAATAGAGAATTAACTAATATGATACATCCTGACATAGAAAGCAGAATGAGAACAATCTAACCTCTAGAGTGAATAAAAGGTTAGGTTAAAAATACTCATATGGTAAACGACTACCACAGATACCTGAAGAAGGTCGGAGGATATAACAGCAAAAGCTTTGTGACTATAACAACTGAGACGATGACATTTTCGAGTAAATTAGTAATAATACCAAATAGTTTTGTTGAATTTCTCTCATAAAATAGATTTGTACTTAGAGTGTGATTGTCATCAAGTCGCTGTATTCAAAGATGCAATGCTTAAAAGGGAAAAGTCAATATATTATTCAAAATTAAAATAAGCATATATATATATATATATAAAGGTGATATATTTCTCAATATTAACTATTCACATGTAGCCCCAATGAACAAAATTTGAAAACGTAATGGTTACTTAACCAAGAATTTATAGTGAATGAGTTTATCCATTATGACTCTCACAAAGCTCTAGAGAACTAATGATGACAAATTTATTAGTATCTTTTTAGAAGATGCAAGTGAAGAAAAGCAACAGTGAAATGAAAAGAAGTTGAAGAAAAGCAATGTTGTTTCCCCGTTTTGCATGACACATAAAGCAATGATTTTGTCTCCTTTTTTCAAACAATCCATGCGAATTCTTGAAGGGCTGGAGTGCTAGCCCAATGACCACGATGGACTAACAGGGACAAAGGGCTCCAACTACCCTGCTATTCACTCATAGCTTGGGCAAGAAGTGGATTCATGCCTTCATCTAAAGATTAAGTGCAAAGGAAATACAAACTGTCCCATTCTCCATGGCATTTACTGTTAAGTCACCCACACCCTAAGAAGTCAATAACTTTAATATTTCTATCAACAGCAGAATTTCATATCAATCCAATTCACAAAGAAAAAAAACTAATTCTGGCTAATAACATCAACTAAAACATAATAATGCACCATAAATTTATACAGTGCTTTAAAAAATATGATTTCACATAACATAAACACATTCACAAGCACTTGGGTAAAAAAAGAAATAAAAAAAACCTAGAAAATCTTGTAACTCAGTCAAAACAACACAAGTGAAGATACAGCTGACACAGACATTCAGAAATGTCAAATTTCACCCCTCCCTATTGTTCCTCCGCAACACAGAACCTCTTCTATGTTTCTCATTTTGCTTTTGAAAAAACCCTTCCCTTAGTCCAATCCCTGACAACATCCTTCCTTCCTTAATTGAGCCAGAGTTTCTGCATAAACACTTGCTACTATTAGGGTAAACTAGAGTTACAAATTCATTTGCCGCCTATGGAGGAAGCAAGTCAGTATCACAAGTTGTCCATTTTTTTTCTGTAAGCTCCAATAAGAGATACTGTAGCTATTAGACAAGTGATCAAGAAGTAGTATTTTCTATTATATTTTACAACACTAAAGCAAGTAAACAAGCATCTTTTTTTACCTTTTAAGCACATGAAAAGAAATAATTCCTAATGTACATGTGAATAATTAGAAATATAGTTTGCTTAATCTCTTCTTTCATTTCATTATTTTCAATTATTTTGATGCTGTAATGGTAAATTTGAATACACTGTAAATCATCCTAGATTAATTCAGACAGTCGTGTGGGAAAACTGCAAAAGCTATGATGACGGTGTATTATTATTGGCATAAATTCCACTTACTCACTAATATATCCTACAAATTTCTATAATCTTTTAGTTTCGAACATTGCTTCAAATGTGTCATCTAAATTGTTTTTTAATAAAAAGGATATGGGGTAGAGAGGGGGGGGTTAGAAAGGAAAACAAAAAATAAATACAAAATTTTCCTAATGCTTAGTATAATTTTGACAAAAGAGGACAAATTGTAAATATTTACCTCAATGTCAGGCTAACCGAATCATGTGGATAACTGCAAAAGCTAACTTGTATTTACTATTGTTGATGACATTATTCCCATTTAACCACTAATATTTTCAACTTTTTTTTCTTCTCAAAGTTTCAAACATAACATCTAGTCCCAGTCATACTATCATGAGACGATTCTTTAAAAGCATGATAAATATGTTCAAATGCAAAATTTTGGAACATGAAATCCTATATTGCTTTAAGAAATCAAGACACAAATATGAACAAATGGGAATTATTTTCCATAAATGCGACTGAGACTTCAAATAAAAATCTGAAAAAAGCGATTGTAAAAAAAATGGAAAATTCCTGCCTGAAAGAAAAATTATGAACCAATTTAACAATTACCATCATGGTATTTCAAGAGTTATCAATAATTCTTTTAAAAATAAACAAGATAATAATTGTCTGAAATCTGAAATACCACTTGATTTCATTATCAGTTGGAATTATCTCATTGCAAAAAATTGGTCACAACACACATGAATTAATGATGGTCATACAAAAATCAACATGTTGCACAAGCGAAAGTAAACATTTTTCAAAATTCACGTTTGGATTTTTTTTTTCCCCTTCGTATAATTTTATGATTTCAAAATACTCTTTACAAGAAAAAAATTGAAAAATACCTTATAATATCAAACCAGCAGCACCATGTATAATCCATTTCATTTATTAACCAAAGGTAGAATAATGCAAAACTTCAAGATCCTTAAAATTTTACTATACAAAGCAGTAACAGTAATGAGGTGAGATGGAATAAATAACCATATTATAATCATTGGTGAGACAATATAGTTGGCATCTGTACAAAAAAATCCGATCATAAAAACTATACTAACTAAAGAGACAAAGGTTTCATGGAACGTCTCAGAATAACCTAATTCAAAACCATAGGTGATTTAGGAAGGTTTGAATGTTTTTTCCTTCTTTCTATAAGACACAGATCAGAGAAGAGTAAGCTAAAAAAAAAATATTTTTCTAACATTTTATACTCACTTTGATGGTTATCAATACAAAAGTTCAAAGCTTTATAGTTTCAAAAGAACACTCTTTTGAATGGTATTCGTGATAAATTTCAAGAAGTAATTAGTAAGAACATTTACTACCTAACTTTGATTGTGATACATCAGCTTAAATTCTAGAACATACTTTTATGTTCAGAAGGAAATTGAAAATTTCCAATGATATATACTTTGCTGATAAAAATCTTCAATCTAATATATTTTGACATAGGATGATTTATCTATTCATGCATTTTGTTCAAAAAGTTCTGTTGATTTATCCTTACCTATCTTATATGCCATGGAAAAAGGTGATATTTTAAAATTTCAAATTGATAAATGTTAGAAGAATGTGCAGAATAAATCTTTTTATATGTTTAAAAGTGATCTAGAGGAGCATATTAAGGAGCCCTATGATTGATATACTGTATATGATGGACTATAATACTAATGGTTTACAAGGGTATTTTTAGGATTACTGCTCATTACAATTTGTAACTGTCTATACGAAGCTTCAGTAGACAGACCCCTATTCATATTTCCAGTGCATTAGATGGAGAGTAACATCTGTATTTTTTTTTTTCAAATTAAATGTCCATCTTATATACCAGCATACACAGTAGGATTGCACTTTTTTATTTTTAGCCATTTTGTTATATTTTCAACTTTCATCTAAAATTATCTGTTATTGAAATATAAGCAGAATTCCTTATTGACGAATATAAATTATGACATTTATTTATTAAGGAGTTTTACAATTCTAGACGCTACTTCACGATTAAAGACCATTTCTGTGTTCCACATAAGCCTTGGGTAAGTTTTCTTCCCACAAATTGCTTTCATGTCTAAAATTTCAAGAGGAAAACTTTTTCATGTGTTGTCTTCCATGACAACTTCAAGTAGTAGAGTGGGTGGTCGTTGGTCCTTACATCAGCAAAGCATTTGTTCATAAATGCCAATCCAACCAACTGAGAGGCTTAGGGAAATGGAAAACTCACCTGACTTTTGAAGTGCCAATATTCTGAATAGGGCCACAGTAGTCCTGACTTTTTTCAACATGTTGAAGCAGACTGGACAAAAAAAAGAAAAATTCATTCACATTAAAAAAAAAATCAAATGGATATTATGATCTGTTTTTGCTTATCTTGAGTAGAGAGAATTCCAAGGAGTAAGTGATTACTCACTCAAGTTGAAAATATTTCATATTTAAAGCCTCCATGGACTTTGCTTCATTAATTATTGTTTTTATAAGATATCAATCTTGATGTTATTAGAACTATTCAGTATTTTCTCTTTAAACACTTTTCATTAGAGTTTGAATCTTTTACTATGTATATGTATAATACCTATGCAAAAGTATTTGAAATAGTACATATTTTTTGTTGGAAGTTGTAAAAACAAAAGTTAAAATTCTACTGCTCTTATTGAAATCACAGTCAATGTCACTTCTTAAGAAGGGCTATGTAACACATATTTAATTTAAGATCCTATTTGGTTGGGAAAAGTGATGATAGTTTGTATTGAAATTCAACATCCCTGAACTGAATTCATCCCTGAATGAGGGGGAAAAATCTTATGGTCGTGAAGATTCAAAATTCTTTCCTTGGGCTAGCACTGCACCTTTTCCTGTCCATTTAAGAATAAACTGACTACCAGTGACAATATTTCTCTAATAATTTATACCAAGAGCATCTATCCTTGAACTACTTCCTCTAACTCTGACACAGTTTTGGCTGCAAAGATAAATAATGGAAAGGATCCAATGTGTCTTTCTTTGGTTTGTATAGGTCATTCTGAACAAAAATTAAAATCATTTCATTTTCACACGTGATCTTTTTTCTTTCAAATCCCCCCCAAAGTGGTATCAATATAAAAACAATAAAGTGATTGTGAATTCAACATTTATATATCTTGAATCAATTAGAGCTGATAATCTCTTCAGCCCACTTTTTAAGAAATCTCTCTTATTTAATTTGGAAAATTTCTCATCTTGCTCAAGTTTCCTCCACATAATGCAATTACATATCTCTATCTAAATTTGATTCTAGTAAGGAAAGTAAATCTATGATGTTAGTTATCTTGGAATCAGAAAAAAAAATCTAATTATCCTTAATGCTGAGGATACAACATTGTATGAAACAAAACACGATCAATAATAGGACTTTGGAAGGCAGGACTTTAAATCGCAATAAATTATTCACACTTCGGTTGCAGAAGTATTCCAAATCTTGAAGCAATAGCATCATGTCACCAAAAATCACACAAGCAGCATGTTTACTGAACACAATTCCTGATTTACATGACTTATTCTATGCATCTATGATGATATATAATTTTATTTATTTATTTATTTCCTACTACTTAGGACTGGGAAGCCACTGTTGATTTAGAAGGCTATTTTTCTTCAATTTTAAACTAAAGAGACAGAATCATGGGAAAAGACTAAATGGTGCTTTGATATTTAAGCCTGGCCTTTAAAATACCCCAAAACAGTATACAGCTAAATATTTCATGGTGATCGGTTACATTTCTAGTTATATACCAAATAACGATGATAATTCTACCTTCTTGGGGACTCAGAAAAATTTTGCTCACATAAAAAAAAACCATAAAAATTACATACCTCTCCAACTTGGTTGGCAGAGGTAAATACATAGCAAACATGAGCCTTTATCCGATCAACTCATCAATTCAAGGATACTTTATGTTAATTATAGGAAGTCGCTATTAGTAGACTTGAGAGATTTTAGACTTTCAAAACAGCAAATTTATCAGATCTGCTGTCTTCTTTTGTTCAAAGCCCAACCAGGGCATATAAAAAATATGAAGAAATTATTTTCTAGAAGGTTTTCTGGACATTTCCCTTACGTCGTGGCTCTGACGCATTCAATAGAATTCATGTCAGGAGACTGGCTTAGCCATGAGAGTCACTTAATAGTTTATCTGAAATACTATTTCTCAAATTTTCCTGTTATATCGCAGGGCTCCATTTGCCACAAAAGCAGAGCTGTTTTTGTTCACATAAACATCAAAGACTAATAGTGAATTGTACAATTCCATAGTTCACCACCAAAAGTGGAATTCTCAATTTTAATGCAATTGTTGCTAACTCATTTCATCAATGGATTGTTCAACAATATGCCTTCTTTTGAAGTCTGATAATATCCTGGAGCACAGGGCACAATGAAATGATTGTGCAGTTAATTCTCTTACATTTTTATAGTGAATTGAGAGAACATACAATGAGTATATCTTGAATAAATAGCAAATCTGAGTAAAAAATAATGTCGTCTCTCAACTTATGTCACATCTGAATACTTTTGGAACACAGTATTACTTCTCATTGATCTTTACAGTTCCCTCATTGTTTTGTCTTCTGCTTTACCTTTTCAATTCCTATATCCTTAATCAGATCCTCTCTCAGAAGCAGATAATCACCATAAAAAACACTGCTGTAAAAGTAAATGTAAGGAAGAAAACTAGAAAACTTGATGGAATTTTGCAAAGTGAAGATACAGAGTTCAAGTTTGTGGGCTGTCAATTATGACACAGAAAATCTGGTAAAAGATGAATCTTCCAACCCACTCTCACGAGAGAGAGAGATTAACTAAGAACTTCTACTGCAAACAAAATCATTTCAATTCAGATAACACATCTGCAGATAAAATCTTTTAGCCAGCATCTTAAGCACCTACCCCCATTTCCCAAGATGAAGAATTAACTCGAAATACAAGCACTATGTGAGATTTAAATATAAACACAGAAATAGACAGCAAGGAAGTGGTTTAATGTTAGTTCTTGTCAAGCACAGCAGGAAGGCGAAGTTAAATTGATAGAAATTGTTCACATTACACTGTCCAGCTTCTGTCAAAATAATAATCTTGTGGTCGTGTTTTCAAATAGGTAACTAAATTGTGAAATGTGCTAGCATACTATTTACACTCATAAGCCAATGGTCCATTAAAAAAAATTCTATATTGAGATAAATAGGATTTCCAGACATTATAACTTTAAATTAAAAAAAGAAGCAACTTTTTTGCTGTTTTGATAAGCAAATATACATGAAATGATATTGTCTTTTTGCAACTGCTTACCTTTGGACACAATCATTCAGAGTAAAGAGAGGCTAATCAGAAAAGAGTTTGTCTAATCCTTTGCAGTATCAGTTTCACATGATCAGTTTATCTGATTATTTATGGCCTTTAAACAGCAACTATAGAATATTAGATATTTAGCTAATTTTTTTTGTCACCTCTTTCAAGTCTACTTCTTAAACATGGAAAATTGATTAATGTCACTTACAAGAAAAAATTCCATTTATAATCCAGAAATGATTTACTTTTCTTTTAGGAACTGCTCATTAGAATTCCATATAAAAACATAAGTAACAGACACCTCTTCCGTAGCAATAATAACAGCAGTTATCTGGCAACCTAACTGTACAGCAAGAACAATTTATCATTATTCATCTAATCAGTAATTGTAACCTGTTTAGTATGCAGAGTTCTGATCACTAAAATAATATAAATTGAGTGAAGAGAAGCATTTCTGGGTCATAAAATTTAAACAGCGAGATGAAGATTAATAAAACGGCAAAAAAAATTATTTTTCCAGCTCTAAAACCATTAGTGGAAAGTAAGTTTTATTGGTTCCATGGTCAAATTTAGAATAATACATTTATTAGGTATGTGAAAAAGTTGCCAGCATTTTTTATTCATTGAAGTTAATTAATCAGCAAGTAACTAACTAATACATATATTTAGAAATCATCAAAATGTTTTCCTCGACTTTTCACAACCATATGCCCACGTTTCGGAGGTTTTTGAATTCCATCCTGATAAAACGATTCTGGCTTTGATACAATGAAGTGGTCAATGAAATTTTGAACAGCGAAGATATCTTTTAAATTTTAACCAGATAAAGAATGCTGCCTTGATTGAAATAAACGGTGCCAAGTTTAGTGAATAAGTCATATGAGGAAGGATTTCCCATCAAAACTCTATTATGGCTTTTGTGTGGACAAGCATTGTCATAAAACAAAATTTCCTGGCTCTCCTATTCTGTAAATAGTCTTTTTTCACCAATTACAGAGCTTAAACTTCAAAAGTGACCCATTTAACACTGTGCAGTAACAGTTTCATCAGGCTTCAGCAATTTGTGATAAGATACCCCTTTCATATTCCACCAAATACAAAAAAAGCTTATGTTTTCCAATAGATATTGCAGACTGTTCTGGATTCACCCATGATTTATAACACTTCAAACTATCATAGTAAGGCCAATTTTCATTTCCCGTAACAACTTTCCACAAAAGATATTTTTTCATATCTGACAAGAAGTGAAATGCAGGGGGTGAAACGCTATCCAATGCTTTGCTCTGACAATTGATGCAGAATCCATTTTCCTGCCTTTTGGATTCAGTCAATTTCAACATTGATTGAGTGAAGTCATCATCAAAAAGAGCTTGCAAGTCATCACTCCCAAAATCTTGCGGTTTACCACTGCGGTGGTTTGTCCTCCAAGTCAAATTCACTTTTCTTGAGCTTAACAAACCATTCACATGTATAGCTTCCAACCAAACCATCTACAAAGGCTTCATCAATCATCTTCGCCTCTGCTGGTTTCTTTTTCAACTTGAAAAGGAACAACATGCAGTGTCGCACATGTATCTTGTCTACTGACATTCTCTGCTCCCCCCCTTTCAATACAGAATAAAAATGATCAATGAATATAGAATATTCAAAACAGATTTTCAACTGTGCATTCAGTCTTTAGTATTCTAAAAAGAATACACAGGGAACTTTTGCACACATATGTTAAAGCAAGTAAAATTATCAACTGTACCTTGGTTGAAATTTGAATCCAAACACTACCTTTCTTAATTGATTTTCAACTTATTGAATAATATATGAACATTTATTAAAAACAAAATTATTCGAAACAGATTCATATTTTCATGTCGGATAATCTATTCAATGAAATAACCACAAATATTAGATACAATTTTCCAAATATCATTCATTAATCCATGTTAATGAAAAAATAAGCAAATTGAAGAAACCATAATAATGACTGGAGTGTTTTATGGGAAATGATAATATTTTTTGGTAGGTTATCAAATCAACTTGGAAGAGATTGAGAAAATTATGAAATAAAGATTTTAAATCATGGCTAGAACAGTTCAGGATAAAACCAACTATGAAAATCAAAGCATTAGCAAGATAAATTAAACCAAAAAGGTAAATATGACCTGAAATGGATAATTTATTGTAATGCATGTTTAATGTCAAATAACAAACCAATAATTTACACTGCAATATTTTACTTATAAGAATTTAGCCACGAATGGCAATAATATAGCTTACTGTTATCGCCCCGGAGAAAAATCAATATGAGAGATTTCCTAAACAATATAATTTATAAAGCAATTGTTTGAAACTGAGCTTAATGGTAAATTCCTGTGAACATCTAAACAGCTACTTTATAATAAGGAGATTAAATAAAAAAAATTCATATTCTCAATCTGACCAAAAGTCCAAGTTCCAAAAGGTAGTCATAAAGCTAAATGACATTGACTGTGATGTTCAAAAGTTATAAAAACATATAGCAAAGAAAAAGCATAAAACAAACAGTGCAAATTGTTCATGTACAATTATTTCATGATTATTTTGATGGCAAATACCAAATAGAGTAACTTCAACCAGAATTTGGTCATTGAAACTGGACATAAACATACTGGATGATTGTTATATAAATTAGGCTTATCTTAATTTCTAGTAGTATAAATTTGTTAAAATCCTGATGATACTTCATCTGTAACTTGTATAAAGATCTACTGGATAAATGATAATTTTTTTTTTAATTAATCAATAATTTTTTCAATAGTGTGAAGCTAATCATTTTAATTATAAACTCATTCTAGATTTTAATTTGACAACATTTTGTTCCATAAAATATGATCTTCATAGGGAAATTGTACAATGCTTAAAAGTGTGAATCAGTTCAAGATGGATAAATAGTTAACAATTTACAATATTCGCATATCATGAATTTAAAAGTACAAATTTGAAAACAAATGAGAAGAATTTTTTTCCTATTGTGTATTCAATGTTTTCCTAAGATGAACCTTCTTTTATATTACCACTGAGCCAAAGTATGCATACAGATTCCAAATGATTAACTTCATACAAAATTATTGTATGCTTGCAGTTTGCAACAAAAATCAGATAATTGTACATGTGTTCATTGCATCAAAACTGGAAATCATAAAATAAAAACAAGATTTGGGTTTCAGAAATAAAATGAATAAAAGCAATATAATAAAAAAAACGTTTTTTTTTTTCAAATGTCAAACAATAGAATAACCAAGGAATGAATAGATGACGATAATGAATCAGTGCATCACAAAATATACAGATACAACATGCTTTTACCCTTTAGTGAGGAAATTGTCAAAAACTTGTTTTTGTAGGAATTGGCATTTTGGCTGTTTAATGAAGTAACCATATAAAACAATTTTGAAATTGTTTTGAGTTGTAAAGTGGCCATTTTTATGATTTCCTACACTATGATAATCTTGATGCACCAAAAAATGATAGCACCATTTCATCAATAGTACTGAGTTTTTAGAGGTAAGGAATACATAAAAGTCTCTAATTTGATAATGAGTATTTCAGCCACATGTTACTGCCAACCTAAATGATTTCTTTTATCATAAATTACTTGCATCAAATTGATTTTAGTTGATATGGTAATTTCATATTTTTTCCTGCGATTCATGAACAAAAACAACTAAATAAAACCCAGTACCACAAGAAGATTAGAATGTATTTGACAAAAACACAAAGGGTTAATAAAACATACAAAAAGAAGACATTTTGACAATATCTACTGAAATGAAAACCCAAAACAGATTTTTTTAAATGAATCCATCATGCACAAAAGATTAAATATAATCTTACAATTTGCTAAACTATAATCTAGAAGAGTGTTATTGTTAGGTTATGCAAGGATTTTTTAAACAATTCTTCGTAAATGCATGCCAAGCAAATCTTATATGTAAGAAACCTTGGACAAGGCCAGTGTTATCTTTTTGCTGGGAGAAAGAAGGATATAAGGTAATTAAAGATTAGATATTTCAATTTAAAAAACAATGTAACTACTATATTATGTACTAATACACATCTGCATGTAAATTCCATCAACTAATTATAAAATACAGTAATCCCAATGTTTATTTTCCTAACTATGGTATTTATCAAGCGAGGATTGAAGTCGCTGCAGTATTAATTTTCTGCTAAATGAGCTTACTATTACTCCATGGTGAGATATCCCAAAATGTCCTATTACCAATGAGGTTAGGAAAATTGTGTTGCAACAATCATTCAAGTGAGTAGGGACTACCTCCCTTGGAAATCTGCATTCTAATTTCTGGCTTTTACCAAGGCTTGAATACCAACTACTGGCACCAGTGGAAAATATGAAACTAACCCACCAAATAGGCTAATGATTTATTTTCCTTAATCATAATTATTCATAATGTAGCAATAATGACAAGAGTATTGGATAGGAATTCATGAGATCTAGTGTTTAATCGTCAATGGAGAGAAGAGAAAACTTGCTCATCATAACACAAGGAAACTACGGTAGGCAAAACTACCAAGTCCAGCTTTAAATCCCAAAGCAATAATGAGATTTTAGAGAATAGAGGAGTTAAGAAAAAAGAGGAAATGACTTAATATTGAAGTATACAGTTTTTCTTTAAAATCATTGATCTTTAGGGAAACATTAAGAAGAACACCTTCTCTCGATTAAAACAGCATTTATAGCAATGTTCCTTTAATTAAATAGATGATCATTAACAAAAGTATAATAGAAATATAGTGTGGTTTTTAGGGAGAAAAAAAAGAAAAAAAAACACTTATAGAATTAGTTCAGTTCTAAGCTAAGGAACCACTCCCTAGACTTTCAACTTTATACCCTAAAAAAGCTTTGTCAAAATTAGCATTATCACTATTATATAAATCTTTGCAATAGTAAAGAGAATGGTTTTTTAAAAAAAAACAGCACTAAAATATTTTCTAGTTTGAGGTAAAAAAAATTTTCATATATAGATAAACATACAGGGGGAGATATATATATATATATATATATATATATATATATATATAAATAACCAAACATGAAGATATGTTTTTTTTTATATATTTCTTCTTACATAACAGAGCAAATGAAAAAAAGGATTATTACAATGTGTATATATAAAAAAGGTGGCTGAAATATTCTAACATACAAAAAAAAAAAAGTTGTCGCTTAGTTTGACAGGGCTTCTGGATACAGTACATGAGTGTTTCTCCCATTTGGTGCCACTATGAAAAGGTTGATTGGGGATCCAACCCAAGAATAACCAATATAGAACTGTCCATGGGACAGGCATGGAGAAGTCAGGTAAAGGTCCTCCAGCATGAACCTAACATTGCCTTTAACATGTACAAATGTACCCCTATGAAAAATTTCTGCATCCTTGGTACAATATTGGAGCCAACAACTTAGAAAATTTACTAGAAATGACATATGGTGACCTTGAATATTCCCTATGTTGAAATCACATTTTTAACTACTTGGGCCATGAAAGAATCCATATATTAACCAAATTTCAATTTCAAAGGTGCAAAATATGGATAACTACTTTGAAAATCAGGTAGATTAACAAAAAAATGACCTCAGGTGACCTCCAATGACTTCTGAGCTGAATATCTCATAGCTCATGAAATGACCTCTGGAGACCCTGAATGACCTCTAAGGTCAACCTTACTAACTCTGTTACCTTCAATGTGAGATGATATACTCAATGCTCAATTCCAGCATTCTTCGATCAAAATTGTGACCAACAACTCTGATAATTGACTAGAAATGACTTCTGCTGACTTTAAATGCCCTGGTCAACTGCGCATTATGTATAAATTTTCGCCATATGCCAAATCCCAGCATCCTTGGTACAAAACTGTGGCCGACAGCTCTGAAAATTTGTTGGAAATGACATTGAATGAACTAAGTCAAAAAAAAAAAATTCAATACTTTATTAATACTAACAAGAATCAAAATTATGTAAATGAATTTAACATCCAATACAGGCACAGATGAGAGCCTATTCTATATCACCACCACTCAATAATAACCAGTCATAATATGAGCAGAGGGAAAAATCCAGACTCATGAAGCAAATGCCTTATTCTTCAGCCAATCAACAGGTTAGACACAGATAAGAAACAGTCATCAGATGGAACTGAAAACTTAAGCAAAGTAACCAGTGATCAATTTGACTTTAAATAAAATCAATTACATGAGAGAAGAAGAAAAGGAAATCATAGGCAAGAAACTCCTTTTATGTCTACATACCATTGAGAAAGAGGATGAAAGGCAGCTGGTAACTTCAGATCACACAGATAAGTACCTTGTGGACCCTTTTTAAGTAGCAACCACAAGCAGCAGGGATTTTAGGACTGACCAGAAGTCGGTTATCAAGAAACGATTTATCATTTTTTCTTCAAGGCAATGACTTTCACACTTTGCCAATCACCACATCTGCACACAAATAGTGATATACATACATATACACACAAAAGCATTCAATCATTTTCTTACACACAGGGCAATTTTCTACTTTTTGAAAAATTATATAGTCATACATTGGCTTGCAGTTCTTTGGCTCAACTGCAAACGACAAAAATTTCTGTCATGTTATTGTTAGCTTGCTAAAGAGAACAGAGTGTATGCCATGTTTGTTTCAAGATATCCAGACAAGGAAAGCAAGAACAAGATAAAAGAGCAGACACCATGCTAGATTGAGCAAATGACTGAGTGAAAGAAATGTGATGGACGACATTTGTTCCTTTCTCTTCAGAAAGTTTAGGAAGACACATATACAATATAGGGTTTTACTTGTGCCATCTTAGGTTGTGCAATGCACCTAGTTCATTTCATCCAATAATGATCAACTAATGCCTAGATCAAGTTGTGTCCATACTACTAGAACATAACCCAAACGCAATTAGACACAAAGCTGTACTCTGCTTGGGGAGGAACGGTACAAAATGACAAACAACTATATAGGAGTCTTTCAGTATTTGATGATAGCAACTACCTGTTATACGGAGGTGGAGATGTTTTTCATTTGGTAAATGAATTTGGTTACACTTGACAATTATAAGATAACTAGCCAAGTAAACTGAAACAGACTGATTCCTGTAAACTGGTAGTTTTTATTCATAACACCTAATGAGTGTACATTGTAAGGATGATCTAGTCAGATGTTTAACCCAACTAACTTGAGATGACAAGACATCAGCAAACAGTTTAGTAATAGTCAAATTTAAATTGAAATTAAGAGGGTACATCAAGAAATCCACAGCCTGAAACAGTTATGAGCTGAATTTTTATCTAAAAGTTTCAATGTATGATGTTTGATCTATATGATAAATATTCACCACTGAACTAAGTGCATCAACGAGGAAGGAGAAAATGCTGAAAAATAAATATTTGCTGTGTAAAATAAGCACTTTTTTTAGCATTAAGTTGCTGACGTATTAATGCACCAATGTACATAGCAGGTGAGGTTCAGAAGAAAAAATATTGGGACATTTCAATTATTTTATTATTATGATTTACAATGAATCTTACTTTGCGCTTTAAAACCTGATGGTTCGACTATAATGAACAACTGTGTACTATTGTCACCTATGTGTCATGCACCTAAACTGAATCAAAAAATTGGTTTGACACATACTTCTAAATTTGGTTCAATAGTCTGAAAAACAGTCTAGTAATTAAAAGGTTTGAAGTTCCATACGTAGCACAAGGTTGAGGATATCCAATGTCGCAATTTTATCATGCGAAATGAATCTCAATCTTAAGACAAGGACAGAAGTCTCTTTCTGCAAATGATCTGTTCAATATTCGAAACTTATGGTTTCTGTCTGGTTGAATAAACCCATAGCAAATACGAATAAGAATGTTTAATTTACAAAATAGTACTAAGAATTGGATTCCGATGAATGTTAGCATTCTTAGGATTCTTTCGTAATCAGTTAAACAAATACTGCATAATTATAGTCCTCAACTTTGTAGACACAACTACTAGTAGCCTTGACTAATAACAGTTTGTTCACAAAATTTCATTGTTCTTTCTGGGTTTTTCAAATCATAAGATTAAAGAAGCAAGAAAACTAATTAGAAATGATCAAAGAGGGTCTGTATGAATTCTAAATAGTAACACACACAAAGATAAAAAGATGCAAAATATTTTTAGATAGCTGAAAAATTCCAGCCTTTGGAAATGGCAAACAAGCAAATCTGAAAAGGAGAGGGAGAGTGCAAAAAAAAAAAAAAAGTGAAATATTGTAAAATCTCTGAACCAAGGACCATTGCATTTCTTTCTCTCAATGGAAAAACATTACTATTTCTCCCACAAATTGTTATTTGTTCATTCCTGTAGACTCCTTGGGGAGCACAGGGCCGCAACCATTCTACTGCGGTCTCAATAGCAATTAGGTCTTATAGGGTGGAGTAGCCCTACAATATCTGCCATAGATGGTTTTAAAATTTTTGCCACATGTAAGAAAATGAAAATGAATGAGGCAATTATGTTGTTATTATTTTGCTATGTTAATTGCTTTCTTTCTCCAATTCAGATATGAAGAAAAACAAAAAAGAAAAAAACAGCCTTTTCAATATGATTTTTCTTTTTCACTAATTGTAAGCTGACACACTATTTCTCTTGCTACATTGTTCATATTCATATTCATGTAAAGAGTATGACTAGGAGTTCTGGCATCTTGACACCTATTTGTTATATTGTAACATCTTCTGCCAACAAACATATGCTAAACAAGAACCTTGTTTTGGTTTGTTTGGGTTTTTTTTTTCAACACTCTTGGAAATTTTCAAATACAAGAGATAGATTCTGAAGTATGAACACGCAGGAACTCTTTGGTTAAAGGGGCAAAGAGCATTGAATTGCCTGAAAATTTAGAGCAGGATTATAAATACTATTTTATACCTTTCAATTTTAGACGATCATTTCTCTTAGAAAGAAAAAATAATGAATAACATTCTACTTTAATTTCATATATCAAACCAAGATCTGGATTTTCAAATGATTATATTCTATACACTGAGTCAATCAAACTGGTGTCCTCATCTTAGTAGTTATAGTCACTATGTCTTGGCCATTGAACCCTCCAGCTTTCTTCAAATGCTTGCTGTATTCAGTAACATTCTTGGAATCTTCAGCCAAACCTTATATTAAATCCACTGGGACAGATTGTTCTCATTCTACTGTCCATGCTAGAGGATACCTCAGATTAATTAATTCTTAGTTAATTGGTCCTTGTCATGCCACAAAGCTCTGATAACCTCCTCAGTGGGCCTAGCATAAAATTGAACACCATATCAAAGACTTAATATCAAGTTTAAGGTTTTAAAATACCACCACCAGATTGTTATAAAGCATAGTGGATACAAGTGTCAGTTAAGTGTATAAAGTTTACTTAATGATCATGATTTCAATCCCTAGGTCAGGCAGAGGAATGAATTAACTACTACGACATATCCTCCAAGAACAATCTCAGACTGAATAAAATGTTTAGTTTGAAAGTCAATGAAAGGTACAATGGCCAAAATGTAACTATAACAAACAAGATGAGAACACCAGTTCAAATAGATTAGTGTATAATAGCAATAATTCAGATTGAGATCATTATATTCAAATCACATCTTCTGCAACTTAAATCTATAGATAATCCAACCAATTCCATTATTTTAACACATACAATAAAAAAAAACTAGAATTGATCTTTTCTATCAAAATACATACTGATGTGAAGAAAATAGAATACAAAATAGATGAATATATATCTCAAGTCAAGTATAGTCATGATTGAGGACATAAAGCTTGACTTTTTTAAAAAAATTTCTAATAGGGAATTTAGAATTTAGAAAAAAGATACTCTGTAATGAAAGGCAAAAATAAAGAATTTGTTCTTATCTTTTACATTCATGACCTTTGAGGTCTATGGTCCAACTGCCAACAGAATCAATCAGGAATAAAAGAATTTTCATTAAAGCAGATGGCTGTGGTCTAATCCTTGCATTGAGAAGCTAGTGTCAATATCAACACAGAATTACAGGTGTTACACAATAACCACTGATTGATTGGGAGCTTCTATCAATTTCACAGCAAACCACTTGAAGAATGTCTCCAAAATTCCGATTGCTACACAATGTTTTCACAACAGGTCAAATGAATAAAAAATCAAGCTAAAAGGAACTGAATTAATAAGGAATGATTTTTTCTGGGAGGGATAAAAAAATTTTAAAAAAGATAAAATTGCAATTGGTTAAAAATGTCAAAGAAGTCTTTTACATACTACTTTTATGTTTTATATATATATGTGTGTGTGTGTGTGATTATAAATTGCATAACATTGAAACTCTTATTAGAAATAATCTCCCATTATTATTCAAAATTTCAATATAACACAATTTACGACCAATCTTTCAAATTATATATCAATTTCTTGATAACACATACAAACAACATATATGTATATATATATATATATATATATATATATATATATATATATATATATATATATATATATATATATATATATATATATAATTCGATTTGATGCCAGACTTGTAAACTGCAGACACTTGCAACAGACCACAAAGTTACATTTAAACAATTTTGGCTCTCTAATTATAAAGTTTAATTTCTATGATTATTTCTGCAAAAGAAGGGCAGAGAAGATTTTAGGTTTTGCTTTTAGCTTCTAAGCTAGTCAATAAACAATTTTGTAGGCAGGATCTGCTAAACAAATTATTGTCCTAAGTTTAGAATGGTGTTTCCAACATAGCACTCTAGCATTCCAAGGCAATTGAAATAGATTTGCTTGTTCAAGAAACTTCAGCTCTAAGTATAAAATATCACGAAAATGTTTGTCTAATACAATCATGGAAGATAAAAAGAAATAACACCAACTCAAATCAGAAATGACATATAACAATGTTTTGTTGGCTAATGTATGGGTAATTAACTTGTTCAGTAAATTATTTTGATGTTGTCTCAATCATGATAACCTGTAAGTTGACACAAAAATTTTTGAAATTTGATAACCATAATTTCCAAGGTAAAAATCAAAACAGGATTGTCATAAGAACTTCTAAAAATATGACACATTGAAAAATATAATCAATATGTAGAGAGTTACCCTCTTTCTCTCGCTTCCCTACACCCCAGTCTCCTGTACATCTTCCCAACCCCCAAACAATTCAACCAAACATCCAAACACCATTTTTTTAGTCTGGGAACACTCAAAATCTTTTTCCATATAAATTAATGGTAATTACTTCTTCAGTTTACAAAAGGTTTTTATAAGAATACTGTACTTTGGCATAGCAAGAGAAACCTGAAACAATTTCTGCTTTTGTAAAGTCAGCACAAAAAGAGAATGTTCAATCAACCATCTTTCTCACCTGAGTTTAGCAAACATTTCAAAGTTTCATTAGAAACTGACTATCAAAACTGTCAATATAGGTTTCTTCAGTTTTCAAGTTGGTTTGTGTGGTTATGAATGTATGCATGTGTGTATCACACATACATGCTGCACCAATGGAACCACAACGATGAAAATTTAAACTTTTATGCCTTATTATGTCTACCAAACTTTTTTTTGTTTCATTTAAAATTCACTGCCTTCCCATAGTTTGTGTCCAGTAGCATTCATGCTCATTTTTTGAGAATCTAGATTTTTTTAGTGAGCACAGCCCAACAAAAAGCAAGTTCATTGATCGCCCTCTCTTCCAATTGGTAAGCCCAAACATGGTTTGTTGCCAAAAGATGTTGGTCACATCATAGTCTCTATTCAACGACTAAGCAGACCTGTTTTTATTTGCTTCTCTTTGAAACATCAAGAAAAGCTTTTTCATTTCGGGCATCTGCAAAAGTGATAAGAGAAACATGGTGGAGAAATCTTATTCTATTATCCTGATGCTAAAGTTATCCATGATGCAAATCATAGAATTATTTTACATGTTTCCTTTTAAGTGTGAAGGACAGAGGAATGTTTAAAATAGAAAGAGAAAAAGAATTTCAAAAAGAAATGGTTAACAAAATAAAGTGACAAAAGAAATTTGAAAGAAAAAGAAATGGAAGAAAAATTCTAGCAAGCATGTCAGTTGGGCTTGACTTTTACATCTCAAATGTTTCTATCCATTTTGTATTATAGTACATTTCTTCTTCTTCTTGCAGATGGAACCTGGATATTCTAACACAGCTCAAGTAATTTCACAGAATGAGAAAAAAAACACAAAGCTGCAGGAATAGCAGGAAAAATAATACAGGTAATATCAATTTCGGATGTTCAAATCAATCCCATATTTTAAAGATCAATTTACTTGGGTCAGGTCTCTAAGAGCACCTCAGATGTTCAATAATTTTACAACCTGGAAAAGCTATTTCTCCACTGTTAATAGTATGTGTATTACTCTTGAGTATAATATAGTAGCAATTTGCTAGGTAGATGGTATCCTGAAGTTCCAGCTGTACTGATTTTGGAATCATGGCTGTTCTCCAGTTTTTCCTCCTCCTCCTTCTTTGAGATGACTTATGGTTACAGATGTGGTACAAAGAGTTAATTCATAAACTTGAAGGTTTCTATTACAAGTATCCAGTTATATCTTGTTCTTATTTTTAGATTTTAAACCTACTCTCCTTTTGATGTTATTTTGAAACTTTCCAGCCCATATGAAGGTGGTTGTAAACAAGTTTCATTTACTAGCATCAAAAACTGCACGCCATACTCTTGAAGCTTTTAGCGTGATGCAGCGACCATTCCCTCATTACTGGCTATGCAATTTTGGTGCAGATGATAATTGATGGGTAAAGTACAGTTATCAATTCGGATAATTTTTTTTTTCAATTTTGTTTGCATAAGTGCCTTGAATTTTAGGCTTCAAGTCAAAATAAAGTTGCTTCTTTATCTAAATAAAAGCAATTTTCAACATAAGTTTACTCAGTGTAAAAAAAGAATTTGCTTAGAAATAGACCTTATAAAATAGGAAGAAGTCAATACATTTCTACACGTAACAGATGAATTAGTGAAACAAAAAAATAGCAAAGAAAAATTGATAATCAATAATCTTATTCTAGAAGCTCAGTTTGGTAACACAATACATCCATACAGCATGGTCTTTTTCTTGAAACCAGAGGTTTGAAGCTCTTACAACTTTTTTAGCCATTTCACAAATATGAAGTCAATTTTCTACCATTTTCATTATTAAGAAAGTAATCATCTAACATCAAAATATTTTTTTACAGATTATTCCACTTATGAAACAATGTTCCTAAGGGACCAACTCAAAATTCATACTGTAAACTAGTACATACAAAGTAATTGTGGAAAAATGCCAATATCATGGTTGACTACTAAATATATTCATATGTTAGATAATGCTCCTAATTGATAGTTGAACTCTGCAGAGGCAGATACAAAGTTTCTCAAAATTATTCAGATAGAATTTAAAAAAATTTTTTTAAATTACCTAAAGGTGGAAGAAGTAATTGATTAGTAGTTATTCCTTTGATATTAAAATCAAAATTTTCCTATATGAAATTAAGAGTTAATTAGAGAGTAAGCAAATCAGAGAGATCATATGGAAAGAAGAAAATAATAAATTTCATGATAGCCTTCAACTGCAATGATAAGAAGCAGTCTATTCATTTCGACTTGTTAAGATTATGGAATTTTTTTTTTTACACATGCACTTGAATGCTACAAGCCAAACAAGGAGCAGCCTCAGAGTGCAATTATTTAGTTGAAAGAACAAAAATTCTTTCATTCTCTATTAGTAGAACAATAAAAAAAACAAAACGGTTTTATTACGATTTACTAATGCAGCTGGTATGTTGGACAAAAGCCAAGATATATAACCATGTCGGCCACTAAAATTTATTTTTAAATGAGATCTAAAAATGACAATAGTAAACATTATTATCCAAAGTTTCAAGAAATGAAAAAAGATGGAAATCTAGTACCACACTATTAAAAGAAAAGGCATTTGGTCAATAGGTCATGAGGTAAATCCATCATCAACTCCAAGAAACATTTAAAATCAAAAAGTTCAAAGCGTTTGATATCAAAATATTCAATTTTGAGATTATGAGCAACTATTTTTAAGAAATTAGCTTCATCATCAGATTCATATTTTCTATCATATTTATATGCTGCATATAGTTTTCCTTTTTCTAATACATTACCGATAGATTAGTATCATGTTCATATATATATATATATATATATATATAAAGTATAACAAGGCAGCAATCCTTCATTTAGACATACTTTTTTGAAAATACCAGAAAAACTGCCCATTTAATTTTTTGGCTACCTATTCTCATTTGCATATAAAACTTTTATTAATGTCATCAAAGTTTTTTTTAAAAACATTCCAAAGTTGGTAGTTCTAGATCTTCCAACCATCATTGTCATTATCAAGACAATGTGATAGTGGTATTTACAGGGTAATTATATAATTTTTCTCTCTTTAACTTTGTAAGTGATAATGTTGACGAGTGGGATTCTTGAATACATTTGGGCACTAAGTTCAAATATACTAAATTGGTATAAGACCATTTGTCCAATTAGTATTGTTCAAACCAACACATGTAAACAAATTATAGCAGACACCGGAGATGAACTGTCCTATCAACTAATTTAATTCACAACAAATTGACTGGCAACTAATTTATCTGCAATGATTTTATTGGCGACAAATTGTCCTAGCACCTAAAGAAAACAACTTCTCTTGGACAAGAACTTTGACAACAAGAGACAGAGACATTTCTAATTGGACAAATTTAGTGAATTATTCTAGTAGACTACAAATATAGGCATCTAGGATTTTTCAAGTTGAATAATAATTAGTTCAAATCAAGACTGATCAACATTTGTAGATATGGCTAAAAGATGAAATGAAGAACTGAAGGGTACCTGCCAGAGTTTCCATCTTGCTCGTCAAATTAGTCAAGGTCATTACTTATACATTTGCATAAACGAAAAACTAATCTCACCCACCATACTCAAAAGGGCCTCAAAAGTTATTTTGGCTCAATTTTTTGATTATTGTTATTTCTCTGTGAAGCATGAGCAGTTTCTGAATGTATATTGCTCAATAGAGTTCCTATCGAAGGAGTCTAACTTTTGAACCCAAGTACACTAAAACAAAAAACAAAAATGCTATTTTTCAGTCAAGCATGGAGAATTAAATTCAAAAATTAAACTTTTTTCAAGTGGTGGTAAGTTATACTTAAACATATAATGAATACCAATGGTGTTGTACTTGAATGAGTCCACATTCAAGAAATCCATACGTTATAAGCAAAAAACTACTGCTTCACCTGTTATGAAGAATAAGAAACAGTAGCTTTGGAGTGGGAAGTGGAGAGGGATAGAATGTTCATTGTGTTTTACCATATGAAAAGATTATTATTGCAATATCTAATGCTTAAACTAGTGGTGAGAACAGGAGACTGAAAGGGAAAAAAATTTAATATTTTTGTGCTTTATAAAAATTTACTCAATCTATATAGGTCAAAAACAGTTTTATATTTTACTAGCAGTAACCCATGGAAACTGAGTAGTTCAAATATAAACAACCACCAAGGATTAAAAATCAATTTGACATTTTTAATGGTTTATTCAAAAGTTACATATATGGACACTTCTTAGTTACATTTACACAATACAACAAAATAAATCAAGTAAATCAAATCAATAAACGAAACTACTGAAAAGATTATTTTACTCCTTCATAATTTCCTATCACTTTTCTTTCTCTCTCTCTCTCTCTATCTATCTACTCTCTTACTGACTATTGCTCGTATTCAGCAGTCATTCTCTCTCTCTCCTCCAACTTACTCTCAGCTTTCTTGTCTATCTCACTCTCTTTATGGCATGATCCAACAGCATGACAGAAGAAACGGAGATGGTAGTGGTTACATGTATTAATGATATAGAAAGATAGAAATGATGAATGGATAGAAGGTTGAAGGAATGTCAGTACTAGTAATAATGAAGAATGCAATAGAAACTATATATGATAATATGACAATTTTCTTTTTCTCTTAATATCAAGAAGTCCAGAATGTAACTTGATGGTACGAAATACGTACATTTTGAGTAACAGCACATCTTCACTATTCCTCATGAAGAGAACAGTAAATTTAAATCTGGAACATACTATAAAAGAACTGTTACATTCACTAATTTGATTATGATTAAAATTTCATATTCTGAAATATAAATGCTATAGAATAAATGTAATGATCCTACAAAATTAACTGAAATGAGATGCAGTGAACTCAATACATGATATACAACTAAAAACGCAAAATCACCTGACCTATTATACACTAATCCTTCTCGTGAAGCTTTCTTCTTACTTCAACTTTTATATTCTAACCCGAGATGATCACTTTCTAAGGAAGTGACAATCACACTGATTTAATGATAAGTGTTTCACATTGAATGTTCCTCAAATTTTCCATGAACACAACAAATGAAATGCTTAGATTCTGATATCTTCAATTCATTTGATAAACCCATGTAGACGCAAGAAGATTAGCTCTATTCAATGTTATACCAGAATAAGAATTATGTTCAAGTAAATCCTATAAACTGCAGCCATTATAGAATAATCTTGAGCAATAAAAACAGTATGGCTTCCTCACTTTTTTTAGAAGCCCTGAATAACAGGCTTATCTACAAAATATTTTCAGAATGGTCCATAAGCAAAGATCATCAATAAATATATAGAGTTAATTGTTTTGGCAGCAACTGAAAGCTGTTTTTTTTTATTAATTCAAAATTTGCCCTTCACAAGAAAAATCCACAAAACTATATCTGATAGGAGGAAAAAAAAAAGGAAATTACAACTCTAATTTATTACCCCTGCACCAAATAATATTGAAAATGAAATTTGTAACTAAAAGAAAGGTTCAGATTGAAATGTAAAAGCATTTATGTGGCAAAAAAATTAGATTTAGTGCTGTCCTGACTTTTTTTTGCAAAAGGCCTGTATATGCATCCAGAAGATACATTTGAGAATATATATTAATATATATGCACAACACACACACATTTGCAAAACTAAATTATTGCGCGCGCGTGTGTGTGTGTATGTGGATATACCCATGCTATAGTAAATTCCTCAAGTGTCAAAAGATAAATATGTGAAACTAATCATTTTTCAGAAACTGATATTTGAGATTATAATACCAGCAAGACATTTTGTAGATTTTTTCATCATTTCCATGGGTATGTAAATATCTTTTTCAAAAGAAATATTTAGGGAAAAGAATTCATGGTAAGAATACCAGAAAAAAACAGTGATACATGTAAACATTGCTGACAACACAATAGCAAAGGCACAAGCAGCATTTACATCAAGACGGTTACAGATTTGGTTCATTCTTATCAGGGCCCCAGATACGATACAGAAATAATTGTGTATAAATGTGTCGATATAGAGTATACACAGTGTGTATCTATAGGTTTGAGTTAATGACATGATGGGTATATTCATTAATGTGAACGTGCTTATGTATGAATATGATTGTATGATAAATAGTTTTATAAAATACACATTTGCTTGTGCAGAGGTATGTGCATATAAAATACATAAAAACAGCAAGAGACAGACGACAGAAACCTACTAAAAGTACACGGAATGAAGAATGCAAAAAAATGAAAATGAGTGGGAAATTATGTTGGATGAAAGTGTTTTGAATTCTTGACATGCTTTAAATAAATGTGACTTTCTTCAATAACAAAAGCCAATATAAATACAAACATATCTGATATGGGGCTGCATGAACAGAAATGAAAAATAATAAGTGATGAAAAAAAATTAATCAATGCACACAACTCTATGATACCAAGACAAGGAGGAAGAGAAGAAACGTTGTGATAACATCTCAACCAGACTAAAGGCACATCCTCGCATGATAGTTATGCTTTTGAGATTATCTGCCAATGATCCTAGTGGTTATTTCAATCAATGAGAATCAACCCAGTTACAATCTGCAACTGAAATCATTATGAATTCAATCAAGTTTGGTAGTCCTATGTAAGTAATCATGTAGTTTTAAATATTCCCTTGACTGAGATGCATCGAGTGGTATATACTGACTAAGTTTCCAATTTAAGTAAAAGTGCTTTAAAAATATAATTTTATCAGTATGTGTTATAATGTTTAATCATTTACTATCTTTAACTTGAGCTTGAAACAGCAGTTGTTATTGAGTTCAAAGCAACATGGCAATGAGAAAAGGTCTCATTCCAAATGGTTTTCAATCTATCCAAAGAGCAATATCATGGATACAACAAAATCTCAAAGGATAGACAATTTCAATCCATCTGCTCTTTCATGAAGAATTTTAAGAAATTTTTTTTAAAAAGGCCAGTGTGATTGTATCATCTGTTTTGACAAAATATTTCAAGTATATAGAATTAATTCCTCAATTAATGTTTCAATTGAGATTACATGATTTTATAGACAATTCTCTCTAATATCTCAACAAAACCTAAATTAATAGGTTATTCACATGTAACATGCCTTATAGCGATTTCAGTACATGATAAGGAGATATGGAATTTTCACATCAATAATTACAATCTATTCTCATTTCTGTTATCCTTCTCAAATTTTTTAAGATAATACAATATAGTTATTCACATTGTTAGCAATATCTTGTGAATCATTAACCCCTTTTACAAATGGAGATTAGAACAGACTATTTTTGATCATGATGCTAATTTTTTATGATAAAAAGACTAGAATAAAAGTCGAAATTAAATAATACAAAAGAAAATGTAAACTTTGGTTTACCTGTCAAAATCTCTGAAGAAAATGATAAGCTTATCATTAATAACTATACATATTTAAGTGTTCCAAATTATCCAAATAACCAAATGCATTCAACTTTATAAACCCATTCTAAATCAATTGCAAGATTTTACAATTGTACCACATTATAAAATGAAGCTTTTGTGAGAATCATTATCAACCATAAGTCAGACTTTGACTAGTTATTTTAATATCAATGATATTCTAGTTCCTAAAATTAATAATGTTGATGACTGATAATGATTATTCAATACAATATTTATGAAATTTTTCATAACAATTAGTGAAAACAATGATGATAATAATTGTTGATATTAAAGTGTTTATGAATAATTCAGTAAAACACATGTATAACTTTTATCGTTGACTGATAGAGTAAATGAGCATAGAGTCTGGTGGCAGTTGTGGTGGTGATTAGTGATGGAGTTAGTGAAGCTGGGTGTGTAAGGGTTACGAAACGACCACGAGGATGTGGTAGGGATGATTGACACTTGTACAAAAATACAGAAAGAATAATAAAGAACCTGGATGATGTCGAAGAGTCAGATAACTGTGAGGATTCAGCCGATGATGAATAAAAGCTAAAAGAGAGGAAAAGTAAACAAAATTAAAAACAAAATAGCAAAAAAAGGTTGGATTAACAGCAAAATGCAAGCATGAATTAGTAATAATGTGGTGTGATTTTAAATAACAATAGTTATGATGACAATGATGGTGGTATTATTAATGATGATGATGATGATGGTTATGACAATGATTGTGACAGGAGGAATAAATGGTCAGCGTGAAAAGTGAAAAAACAATGAAATTATCTACTTTTTGGAAAAATATTTCATACCAGCCAAGTGTTTTACTTTCAAACATGCATACATATCTTTTAATTTCCTACAATGCCCATCAGCAACTTTCCTTCAACTCTTTCCAGATATATATATATCCCAAGGTTTCAATGACTGTTGGGATACATATTTCCTGTAGATTTCTTTTAGAAATCCACTGGGACATTTCAATTCAAGCATTAAACACCTTAATAGGTTAATCTTGAAAGGGTTAAAGTAATTCAACAGCTGTGACATCTTTGAAATAAAAATTGTTGTTTTGCCTCAAGTTAAAAATTTGTTATATCAAGAAACCTTTTTCCTTACTTTGAACAATCCAGTTTTGAGTCAAATAGATAGTTTTTAAATTACCATCCAAGACGTTGTGCATAAATCCATTTCCCTTTAAATCACTATTTCAATCCTTACCTTTCATTTTTTATTTCATTCACCATTACTTTGTCTTTCATAAACAGAAAACACTATCCAAGATATAAACGACTGTAAAATCAAACAAGTGAAAGTATATATGATAGTTACCTCATTTTGGGAAATTCAAAAACGCAGTAGCTCACCAATTTTTTCTACATATAGAAAGGGATATTATTGATGCTCTTGGCCTTTTTCAACCTGTCGAAAAACACCAGACAGAGGAATTCAGATAGCTATATCAGAGAAGAACTAAAGTTAAAATCTTATCCGCAGGGGGAAAAAAATGAAACATTTTCTGCAACTGAAAAAAAATCCTCTTGAAATGTATAACACTTTCAATTTAATATACAATAATTGCAGCTCAGAGAAAAGCTATTTATAATAACTTAATACCATCCACATATTTTCAAATGTCATAAAAGATAAGTAATGATAAAAAGACCAAAATTCAAGCTAATAAACATTTTATAATATTCAGTATCATGCAAACTTTTACCATTTCAAAAATCAAAACTTTTATCCTCAGCTTATTCAAGATATTTCAATTAAAATCTTTTTTTAATTCTTTATCCATGATCTTTAACAACCTTGCATAAATAACCTGATCAAAACAAAAAAAAATATTCAAATGCAAAAACCAGAAAACATACTGAATAAAATCTAATGAGAAAAAGATGTGGCTAACCTTACGAAATAGTTAATTAAGTGCTTTAAAATGGAACAATTTATCTTCAAGATTAATAGATGGTGAATCAGAGTAATATCTATTGCTATAAGAATATGAATAAGGTTCTCAGCACATTTATAACTATGGGTTATGTAGCATCAAATATTTCATATTGAATTTAGGTGATACTGTGAAGGTAATAATTTATTCCATCTGTCACCATTGTATTTCTTCAATATACAATCAGAACATATATCAAGTCATTCTATATGTAAAACCCAAAATCTGATAGATATAGATTGAATGATACTTTAGCTATTCTGAAATGCCTATATGATAAAAGTACATGCTAGTTCAGTTTCAAATGAGTGAGTTACTATGTCATAATACAATTAAACTAACTTAGTTAATAATGATCCTCCTAAAGACAGCCGTGTCTACAAAGACATGTAATGCTCTATAAGTCTAGAAAAGGAAATAATGCTAAAGAAGTCACCAAAATATTTATGGTGTTTATTGAATAGATTCTTTAAATGAAACAAATTGATAAAAAGGGCTTGAAAAGTTTAGCAAAGGGGACTTCAGCTCAAGAGATGTGCTATGAACAGGTTGTTATGCTGAGTTTAACGACCTATTCAAACTTGATAGGAATAGTGTGGTTATGGTTAAAAACTGAATTCATGCCATTCAATAATTGACTGCAACAACTCAGAAAGGTGCCTACACTTAGAAAATAGATTCTCCATGATTTAACACAACCAAACTGAAAGGAAAAAAGTAGACATTTGCACTTCAACGTTCTTGAGAGTCTATCTTGCCATTTTTTGTCAGATTAGTGAGTGATGAGGAATAAAATGGATATTTCACAAGAATATAGAGTGACGTAAACAATGACCAAATGGAGGCAAACAGGCTAAAGCAAGAGGCAAAATAGACCACCAGCCAAGGAATGATGAGATTGTATTGGTGAGATCCACTTGGCTTGAGTTGATACCAGTTAAGGTTTCAATCAGATACACAGATATTATCAACAGCTATAGTATGTACTGCTTAGGAGAAAATAAGACCCAGTTTGATCAATTGCAAAGGTATAGTGTTCCATGATGATAATGCACAGCACCATACAGCATAGACCAGATCTGAAAAAATTAAAGACATTCTCCATACCTTGCTCCATCTGATTATAATCTAATCCAGAGTTTACAGAACCATCTTGATAGAATAGATCATGGGAGGGGGTGAGGGTATTGGTAATGATGGAATCTATGTCAATGAACAAATTCCAATGGAATAATAGTAACAAATCCTCACTGAAAATGAGGATACAATATTATTTTACTTACACAATCAAGGTTTTTGATAATCTAGCATTTAGTCAAAACAAATATTGAAAATCTTTATAAGTTCCTGAGATACACTAAAAATGAGGTAACCATATTTATACAGATGCAAATTAACAATGTTTAGTTACCATATTTTACATTGATATAAGCCAGGATTACTAAAAAATCACTTGCTTCAGAAAAAACACCACAATTCCAAAACTACTAAGAAGCATCAAGCTTGCCACATATGTAACGATTCTTAAAATAATGGATTACTGATCGCTGAAAATCTCAGGTTCTTCATCTTCATTAATTTCTAAGTAACTAATCTTCAAAATGCAGGCCGAGCTGGGCTAGGTTGGGTCATTTTTTTTTTTAAATCTAAATGAATCAACAAAACACGTAATCGAATGATGAAAACCACATACTTCTAACTTTAATAGTTTCCAAAATACGGGGCAGTTCTGTAATCGATACATTTGATAAGAGCAATCTCACCTACAGTTCTGGCAAAATGAATCTGATCGGTTTTCTGACCCCTAATTCAGACATTACTTGTTGCATAATCTGATATTTCGTTGTCAGTTAAAAGTCAACTCCAATTTTAACCATCAACCTTGATTTTGAGTCAGTTGATTCATTTGATTAAAGTTTTATGTATTATTAAAAAGTTTTAATCTTTTCTTTCTACAACAAAGTGTATGTTATTGTATGACAGTCTCTGACTGATTCACTTCTGATAAGTTACAATCCAAAGTAAATATTGTTATTGTAAGCAAAAGAAACCATAACAGTATTAATGACAAAATCAACTTACAAGGAGAATGTATTTGTGATTAAAACATTGAAGCTTGTAGACATTCTACTGGGACAAACACTAACATTAGGCAGACTAATAAAAAAAAATCTAACATCTTTTTTTCTTTCCTTTTCCTCAAGAATCAATCAAGAAAGGAAAGGTGCCTGTGAGATCAATAATTCAGATTTTATAGATTTTTTTTGTTCTGATGCTAAATATATCTCAGTTAATTGCAGGAAATGGTATTCATTGCATTTGCAGGTTGAATCTGGTTTTGAAAATATAGAAAACAAAGAGCAATACAGTGCATATTAGAATGTACACAGAAGGTTAAAACCCACAGCTTGGCAATCGCCATATCTGGTTTTATATACACTCAAACCAGTCAAAAATTGATTATTTTAAGAATACTTCATCTAATAACAGAAAAAAATCAAGGTCATATTACTACAGGTACCCACCCACACATTATTACACAGATGTTGGGGTCACAGAAAGCCAAGTGCCTTATAACTGGGCCACAATATCTGTAGGGTGGGTCAAAGTTATTCAAGAGTGGGCAATAGGTGAAAGAAAATATTGCAAATATTGTCTACTGTATAAAATCCAAGTAGGATTTAAACAAAGGCATTCTTTAAAGTTTCTCTTTTTATCAAATTATAGCACTAAAATAACTACAATATATTACGAATTTCAGATACCCTCTACCCTAGCTCCTGCATGGAAAAGCTGATATCAATTTTTTTCAAAGTTTAGTTTATTGACTACTGAAATGATTTTGTCTAATTCATTTCATTTTTACAGTTGATTAGCTGGCATAAGTCAAATATATTTCCTCTAAGAAAATGGGGGATAGAGGTCACCTCTATCTCCAAATGGGCTTGCAGTGTAGTAAAATAGTGCTGAGCCCGGATTATCAGGCTTACAAGTCCAAAATAAAATTCTGTTTTTATTTGCAGTTTTTTAGACAGGTGGACAATAACATAAATTGAAATACTTGGGTTCACCACAAATCATGTTATATCAGGGGACACCTACACTACAGACACAACTAACTAGAGTACATAAAAACAATAACAAACATAGCTTTAAGTGATTGGGGGAAAATGAAGGACAAGTTCAACGGCTAGATCTGATCTTCGAATATTAATCATTGTAGAATCATGTAAGATTGAGATCAAAAGGTATGCAATTAGAATAGATGGAGGATGGGTTCATGATTCATAGTAACAAACAGATTTCATGGTAAATACTTCTTGTTTCATAGGTAAAAACAATGGATGTAAATTATAGGATCTCAAGGGATGTGACTTATAGATAAGCATATTTGTGTTCATTTCTAGTAGGGGTTATCATGGTTTAGATTTAGATGTCTCTTTACCTCCTAACAGCCATCTAAGCAGTGTTCCTAACCAAAGTGAGCCTCTAAAATGCTTATTTAATTTAATCATTTGGTCCCATATCAGTTATAAGAACAGAACAGTTATGCTGAAAATCTGATATGATGGCATTAATCTACACATACTCGCAAGTAGGGTACTTAGACAGTTATAAGACATTTGCAATTATTGCTTATACAATTTAGTATTGTTAATAGTTTCTTTTCAAAGTATTGTTAAATACTGAAAACAGTAACAATACATTGAAATATAAAGTATTGACTTGATTCTTTGATTACTTGCAATAAGAAAGATTTCCTTTATATATATATATATATATATATATATATATATGAATTTACATTTGGCTAATTTCTAATTTTGAAGTACTATTGAAAAATCAAGAATGCAGCCTTTGGGAACTTTTTCTTGTGGTGTCTTATTTCACTTCTTCCACCAAGCATAATGAAAGCAGGTACATTATCTAAGGATTGAACTATACTGAAACTTAATCCAATGCTATCATCTAAATTTTCTCATCAGAAGTGGGTCAGGTACAATTTGATATTCCACTGTAAGAAAGAAAACCTGATAAACATCAAAAGGGCTGTTTATTTGAGACCTTGCATATTGCATTTGTACAATAGGGATAAAGAAATTGTACCTCTGGATATTGACTGAATCACAAAGGAACACTAAACTCAAAATAGATACGATAAGAACATTTTTAGACAGTAACTCCATGCAAAATATGATTAATTATAGCCAATAAGCACCCTGTCTACCTACATTCAGTTACTTCTGACAAGTGATTAGAATGTTTAAAGAAACTTGAATTATGTTCTTTATAGATGCCTACTTTTATCTAAAGATCAATAAATAAATGAATAAAAATCAAATGAAAGAAATTGTATAAATATATGTACTATGAATCCTCTGAGGTATATTATAGAAAAATATTAAGTTGATGCCACAGCATTTGTACACATGATTTGAAAGTGATGTTTGTATTGGTAAACATTAGATAATGTATGAAGATGTTACTTATCCTTCTGCTCACTAGCAGGCTATCTGTAGAATATAATACCAATAATAACATAATGACGAGACAGGAACTATTACCTTGATTATCCAGTATATCTATAACCTCTACATCTTAGCAATATTGACAAAGGAGACACTACTTCTCATAGAACACAATTAAAAGGCAAAGTAAAAATTTTAAAAATAAAGGCGGGGGGGGGGGGCAGTTGTCACAGTCCAAAATTTATGACCCAGCACAGAAGATCAACTTCAGTTCATTTTCATTTTAGTCATCATTTCAAATGATTGCAGGAGAAATACAATAATTGCAACTATTATTCTTTCGTTCTTCCGGTAAAATCTCCAATAGCAGACATTTGTTTCATTCAAGTTGATATCATTTCAGGTGACTCAATCTAAGTTTGATAAATAAATTTTTATAGAGAATTTTATACGTGTATATCAAAAACGTATGTTTGCGTATGAGCTTAGAATATATATTTGTGTACAATATGATCTTGTGTATGATGCAGTCCCTATTTTTGTACATAAAGAGCATGAATACATTTTATTTTCATGTATATTGTGATCACCATTTTAATATGCATGAAGTTGTGAAACAATCAGTTTTAGTCTTATCATTGAGATGATTTTAGAAGCCTGAGTATGTCTTGGACATCTTTGATTGCCTAACAGAGGGTAAAGATTGAGGCTTCCGCCATGAAAAACCCACTAGGAGTATATACAGGGTGGCCATCTATGAGAAGTAAATTATCACTGCAAGTCATTCTAACACAACAAAATGTCATACACTGGTTACAACTTATGAGAGGAGACATTTTTGAGTGGGATCATTTTATGTAGGAGTTACTTTGTAGATATAAGAAAACAAAATTGTCAAAATATTATGCTTGCCAATATTACATTTCCCATTTTGGTTTTTGATACCAATACATTTCTTGCTTTATACAAGAACAGATACAGCGTGTAGTAAGTTTGCTTCCATCATCACCAGCCAATATTCAAACCTAGATGAAAGGCCAAACTTCAAATACTGTTTTCTATAGGATTTAACCACACCTATTTCTAACATAAGAATGTGGAATAATCATTGTATTTAATAGTAATGCATCAATAAATCTATAAGAAGAAGATATTAGTTGAGTTGGGCAGATATTTACAGTATCTGATTGAAATCTGTAAGAAGTTTCCATTAGAAGGGAACCATAGGACTATGTCTAAATTAATATCATTTTGGAGTGGGGTCTAAAAAAGACAGTTTTAATGAGTGACCAGCCAAATGAAAATTTTGTCATGTTTTCCAAATCTCTCAAATACTAACTTTACTACACGTAAAGATAAACCGCAAAAGCTGTGTTACAGTGTTTATTTCATCTTTTTGGTTTAGATTCAAGCAGAAATAATTGACAACTTGAACTTTGGCTAACCAAGTAGAAAAGCTTACTTCGAGCAACTGCAAGCAGAAAAAAAACTCTCTCCAAGAAAAGAGGAAATGATGAGCTTTCAGAATTGACTTTTTAGAAGTTTCTCATTCAGACATATTCCCTTGAAGCCTGTTTTACTTTCAAATAGATGAAAAGGTACAGAAAGAAAATGCCAAATGATGATAAGACCAAAAATTGACAAAAGAGAAACTTGGCTAATGTTGGGGAGGAGTGAGGTTTGGCATATGGAAGCAATTAAGAAAGTTCACAGCCAGGAAATTTATTTTTACTTTCAAGGATACATATCTATTTTTTTCTTTTTCTAAATTCAATACTCATACTCTTCCATTACTTATTCGCACTCTTTTTCAGTATTATTGTTGCAACATTTGAAAAGTGTTGTACAGCAGTTGAGCGGAGGTCTGATGGCTAAAAGTTCTCAAATTTCATCTCAGAAACTAAGATGGACAGATTTATTACACTACAACCACTCAAAATGTTTGTCTCCCAAGTGATCAATTTGATAAAATTTACAACACCTATACACTAAAAATATCTATACACACCATTTAAAACTAGCGATAAAATATCATTATGAAGACCACACTGTAAGAGATTCCTTTTCTAATGAATGGTTGATAAGACTCCTCGCCATATAAACTTCCTAGCATTTTCTTAAAGAGAAAGAAAAAAACTATAAGAAATTTATTTGTTTAAATCTTTTTCAAAAATTTAACAAGACTATTTTGTGATGGTCAACAGGATGACGAAGCGGATGAATGTTGTGGAAACCCATCTACATCAAGGACTGTTACATTCTTTGCTGCAGCTGTACAGGAGACTGTACATACAGTTTTGAGTCATATTTTCTTCAAATAAAGGCCCACATCTTGGTAATTAGCTATGTAGAGTGGTGTTGCTTCAAAACACTTTACTGATATCATGCAGTTCACAGATAATCTAAATCATTTAATATGAAGTAGAGGGATTTTCTTTTTGTTGTCTATCCATGAAGTGTGTTCATCTGTAGTAGATTCTGATATCATGTAAGTTATATTTATTCTTTAGAATGTCTTATATAGATCAGCTGTGCCTCCCTGAAGGAGTAGACATTAGGTGTACTACATCTAGAAGCCGTGGTAGAAATGTATGCAAAAAATACACGGTGAGCACAGAACAAAAAGCATATTGATCAGAATGAGCATCACACATACTAGAATTCCTTGACACAGATCAAAGTTCATTATAGCGAGTGTTCACCGTATTTATATTGGACTGATGTTAAGAATCCAATTAGTCCAATGAATACTGTCTCATGTGGTACAGATATCTTGAACCCTGAATACTCTTTGCAAGTTACTACAACATCCATGATGGCAAGTTTGTTTTTTTTTCATCTTTCTTAATGGCGAGCTATAAGGAGATTATAATAAAGTTCATACATTTCAGCAGCATTTATGCATGTTCCTGGTGTAGACAGAATATGCTGGTTTCATCTATATATCCAAACCAGGTAGTGGATTTTAAGTGTTATCGTCAGGGCCATTTCTTCAACAACGTTGATTCCATAGCTGCACACTCCTTCCTGTCGATGCATAGAGGATATCCAATAGCAAAGATTTTCATTCAAGCATATAAGTTTATTCAAATACTCCAACTCATCAATTATGATCACAGCATTGGTTTTGTCTACTAACCAAAGGAGTAAGCCATGAATGTATCCCAATTGTAGAGTTTTCAGCGATTCATCACATTTTGCGTTAACAATCTTCATATCACTTAACAAGTCATAGCTGATATTGAACAGCTACATAATGAAAGTATTTTTCTTAAAGAATTTCATTTTAGAATTGATCCATGCTGCTCAATCAAGAAAAGTTATTTTTTCACATGTATTCGACATTATCTCTCTTCTAATGATATTGATCGTAAATTAGAATTAATAATTGATAACATTTTAGTCATGAAATATTTTTGGCTTAGTCTGATAAGACTCTGCACACTTGATGAAAATGATTCTACATGGTTTTTTTTTCTGATAAAACCATTCATCATTTAATGTCCCGAGCAAGTTTTACAACAGAAGTCTGTCTTTGTATCAGGCTGAGTGACAAATTTCCCATAATGTCAAATAAATCCTTTCCCCCAAAGTTGTTTGCTACAGAAAAATAATAAATGGACACTCAACGTGCAAATTAACTATGGGCTGCATTCAGCCCACACCATAGGCTCAAACACACAAAGCCAGAGTCGTATAGCCTCACTAGTTTTAACGATTAAACTTCCAATTACATGACCTGACTGTTACATTACCTTCTGGTTAATTAACTGACTATTCAAAGCTTGCCAGAGATGTACACAAACTAGTCTAACACATCAAACAAGCTGACTAGGGTAATTCATAACATTCTAATCAAAAGTAATTGATCATCTAGGTTAGGTTGGCAGAATGACCCTGAAATGTAAGGTGCCCAAGAATTGTCATGCAGCCTTTGTGAAAAGAGTAGTTATGAAGGTGGCAGTAACTAGACTATTTTACTACCAGTAAAATTCTTATCCTGTAACCCAATTCTTGGATATTTTTTTTTTTATTTCAGTTACTAGCTTATCACATTAATAGGAGTTATCATCCAGTTATTTTTGCATACTCAACACTAGTTATATTTTCAATATTTCCTTACTATCTCTTTTCTGGTTCAATTCTTATAAAGGAATAAGCATAAACTTGGTTTTACTTGAATAAGTTTTAGAATATGCAGCCTTATATGCTCAAGAATTAGTCTTGGAAAGTGAGTAAAAGATAAAAAGGAACACGAAAATCAGGAGAGAGAGAGAGCAATGATCATACAAAAGAGGATGAAAGACTTGCCATGTTTAAAGACACAAAAGAAAGTATACGAAAGATGAAAAGGAACATGTATATGAAAAAAAGTTTGTGCAAGAGAAAGAGAGAGGAATAGGGAGTAATGGTCATACAAAAGAAGAGAGACAAGTCATGTATGAACACACACAAGAAAATGTGCATGTGATATTTTACTCTTGGCACAAGGACACTCATGTGCTGAGAGTGAAAGTGTATGCTCAAAAGATAGCTCATACAGACTATATGTGTGTGTGTGTGTGTGTGTGTGTGTGTGTGTATATATATATATATATATATATATATATATATATATATATATGGGCGCATAACAGGAGGGATGGAAAGAGTCTATGTTCACATAGGAAGTGCTGTGGAGAGAGCATAAGCAAGGCAGAATATTGAGGGGTGGGGGGATTATACGTCCACAGTCTCAAGAGAGAGAAGAAATAAATGATGAAAGAGAGGGGAGAATTGAGTTATATGTGAAGGCAGAAGAGAGAATGAATGATCAGAGACAGCAGAGGGGGAATAACTCAAGCAACAGAGATCAGGAGACAGAAACTAAGAAAGGCAGGTATAGACCAAGATAAGAACAGAGATAGAAATACACAAATAGAAAAGTGTCAGTGTGTGTGAGGGCAAAAATAGTGAGAGATAAAAAGGCACTATTCTCCATTTTGTCATAGTAGACTTTTGAATGTCTGGATTATTGATTACCTGTGTGCGTAAAGTAAGAGTCTGTGGACTTCTTGAAATACTTTGCTCTCATTATAACACGAATGAACTGTTTGACTGCCAGCCACAATTCATCAACCTACATTATGCTTACATTTTTTTCCAAACCTCATAGAGAGAAGTATGTGCCATTATCAATACTACAAATGTTCTCACGAATAATGGTCCAGAGCGGTGAAATTTTACACAAAAATAAGAGAGACTAAACTAGGCATTTTAGCTAATGTGGATAGAAGGAGAAATATAGGGGTAATCTGAGAACAACAAGTTGCTTTTCCTCAAAATATAATAACTAGCATTATTTTTAAATACAACAATGTCATACACAACTCGATACTACCTGAACTGGATTGGATATTTTATCAAATGGAATAGTCGTCTTTGAAATCAAAATTGTTCCATGTGTATACAAGGCAAAGTTGGAATATTTAGGCAAAATCCAAAATAGATATCTCATTTGTTATTATTTTCAGTACAAGTTTTTTGCTATCACTAATAGTCTTGTATAAAGCAAGCAGAAAAATTCACACATGGTAAAGGTTGTCAATTTCATATATATATATATATATATATATATATATATATATATATATATACACATACATACATACATATATATATATATATATATATATATAGTGTGGGGGTGCATGCATATGTATATGCATTGTTTGTCTTTTTCTAATTTTGTTTTATACACTCATAAATAATCACACTCAAAAAGCTGAAAATTTGTGAATAAGGGTAATTTGAGAAAATGATGAACATAAGATAAGTGGTGCAGTTCACTAGTGCCTCCTGAAAGCCAATTGAAGGTTAGGCTTTTTTAAAATCTAACTGCATCCAAAAGGTTACAATTTTGTGCACAATGGTAACTTAATTCCAAGATGAACATAGGATAGGTAGCAGTGACTGATAGTTGAATCAAGGTCTAATCAATTTTGGCAACCAATTAAAGGAAGATGAATACACCCTATAGGCTACAAATTTGCATATAGGGGTAACCCTCCTGATGGTAAACATAGGATAGGTGATGCTGAACTCTGGGGCCAGTTCAATTTTGACATTTTCAAATCTAACAGAGACCACTGCTCCCTATGGACTCCAAATTTGTGAACAAGGGTCACTTGACCACAATATGGAAATATGAAAAGTGGAACTGACCTCTGAGGGTCAATTTGAGCATTTTCAAACATAAGGTAAATGGCTTCACTCTCTGGGCTGCAAAGGTCATTGCAAGATCAGGTTAATTTTGGCAATTTTGACCCACCTGAAGGATTGCAATCCCTACTTTCTGCATTAGAATATACATGAACTTTTAGTATTGATTATTTTTTCCACCTAATGAGGTGTATATACACACACAGAGGTAAAGCTCCTACTTTGAACGATTCTATTCACCTGTTTATGTT
>OY735216.1:23821536-23919036 GCA_963457665.1 Thysanoteuthis rhombus | reverse complement strand
CAGTGTTATAGAGGAAAATGGATCCTTTTTTATTTTTATTTTTTTGGTATAATCCATGCACCCAGAATAAAGAGAATTGTTGACTTCTCAGCTTAATTGGTTAGAATACAAAATTAAAAAAAAAAAAAAAATCATTAAAGAACAATGAAGTTGCTCCATGGTGATATTGCTGTAAGAGGAAAAGACAATGGCAGATGGCAATTACCAAACTGCAATATTTCAGAATGCAAATATAAAAACTGCAAAAAGAGTGAGATATCTGGAAGAGGAATAATTAGTAAAATAATTTTTGAATCACTTCAACATCCTCCTAGACTGTGTCTTGGGGGGAGAGAGAGTTCAAACACCAGAACAATAGAAGGAAAACCAATGGCTGACAACATTCTCAGTTACTGGGAATTGAAGCCAATAGGTAAATTTATGTATTCATGAGAGAACAATATCTTTTTGTCAATAGAATAAAATGTTTCTCCCCCTTAGACTGCTTCAGCAGGGAGAATGATCATGTACCAAAATTTAGGGGGAATTTTGATCAAAAGGACACCCAAAAAGGGAGGATGTTAAGGTGATAGAAACTTTTTTTGTTTTTACTTACCATGATATTTGAAATTTCATAAGGTTAAAAAGTTACAGAATTATCTTTCCATTCTTTCTCAACCTGAATTCTCAAGATTATACAACAGAAAGACTTTTCAAATTCTTATCTAGAAAAATATTTTATTTTCAAACGTCATTTTTGCTCCACCATTTTACAATCACTTTAGAGCTTTTATGAATATTATTTACATTAATTTAAATATCATGCCAGAACAAATGATAAATTACCATGGGCAAATTTAGTGTGTCAATGCCAAGTTTAAATATTTCTCTAGAAATATTTTTGTACATTACTTTGGTATAACAATTTATATGGAACAAAACTTTAGAATCATTTTCTGCCTTTCTAATTTATTTTATAAGATGCTGATGATAAGTCATAAGTTTTACATCAGTTTGTGATGTGAAGAAGAAGCCAAGCAGAAGAAAAATATGTCGAATAATGTGTCCAATGCTTGTACATGAATAAGTTAAATGATTCACTTATAAATCAATAACTCTTTAATGGAATGCACCCTTGAACAATGAGATTCAAATTTAAATGCATTCTGTAGAATGCTAAACTATTCCATAGATCATGAAAGTTTTACTTTTCTGTTGAAGTTCTCATAAGCGCAAGTAGAATCTGGTAATCTTTCTAAAGCATCGAATAAGATAAGATAAATGAACATCATAACAAATACGAAAACACGCACAATATTTAAATAAAAATAAATATTCAAAGGCAGGTTTACTTTTCAACTGGTAGATGCAGTCATTTCAAGACATTAATCATAAATCAATACATCAAAAGGCTTTTAAATCCCCTAAGTGGCAAATTTCTTGAGCATTTCTATCAAGGATTTAAACTTGTACATTTGTTGAAAATCAACAATTATCGTTTATAAGGGGTTCTAGATTGTGAAAAGATTTACAACTATATCACATCAAAATATGATGAATAAATGATTCAACTCACAAATTCATAAACTGCTTGCAGTAGAGTGCCAAAGTGCAGATGTAATCTGTGTATTTCTGGCTCCACTGTCTTGTGAAATTACATAGGAAAAAATAGTTTGTTTTTTTCTTTCTTTGTGAATTTTTTCATACAAATTTTGACAACAATTTTGCACAGTTTGTAATTATAAGACTGTCATCAAGCGGACTCCAACAGAATTTTGACAATTGACAACAAACCATCTAGTACCCATGTTAATTTTATGGTAATAGTCCGTGTTGATAATGAGAAAGATCGAAAAACCTTCTCATGTATCAATAATTTTCCTAAACATTATAAACTTGGATAAATATGTTTGAATATTATTTGCACATCAAAAACGACAGGATGGAAAAAAAATATACGTGATAGTTGAGCTAGCATATTTAGCCCCCTAAATGAGCTGATTTCATTCAAATTTTCAGTATTCATTTTTGAATGACCTGTATTTAGTCAGCATATTTTTGTTTCTCTGACTCACGTTTTCCATAAAAAACAAAATGAAACAATATAAAAAATACAGCTCTTAATTCCTGAGCACGTCAAATGCATATAACATCACTGTTTTACTGGAGTCAATTTTTTTTTTTTTTTTTTTTTAATTATGAAAGTGATAACATTCAAATTCATTTTTTTTAAAAGCTAGCAATGATTAAAGGTGCGAGGTGGTTATTTGTTTATTTAGCACAAATGCCGAATTCATAAGCAAAAGTAATACCAGAGCAATGAATACCAAGGATAAATTTGTTAAAAACCAAATTTTACTTCTTTCCTTCATTCATTCATTTGTCAGAGTTTAATCATGGTGGAGATAGGGTTTTTTTTTTTCTTTTTGTTTTTGTTTTTTTATCCGCTCTTTTTTTTACCCAGTATTTTTCTCAGTTCTATGATCTGGACAAAAAAAAAAAAAGGAAAGAAAGAAAGAAAATAATCTGAGTGCGAACATTGATATATTTTCCTTGTCAATCCAAGAAAACAGGGTCTGTATCAAATTACATGACCCAGTGAACTAAGAAGTTGATTGGTTAGAAAATAGGCAGGGAGAAAAAATCAGTAAATACTCACACATGATATGCAGGGCTGGTACAAAGTTGTCCTGAAGATGTGTCCTCATATCTATAACAAAAATAGAAAGAAGAATATGTCAGAGAAAACAATTCAAAAATGAATTATTAAAAAGGGTTTCACAAGATTTCAACCCAATTGATAGCAGATTATTCTGAATTTTTAAAAAAAATGTAGTTACATAGTAATTGCAAGTATTGTTCTTCAGTAGAATATGACATTGTTACCACCTGTTCCTAGGTTTTAAATAGCAAGTTGAGGGACACTTTTCGTCACAGTTTACATAAAAGAGTGCTAAGGCTAAAATATCTTCCAATAACCAACTGTATACTTGTACAAAGGGTATAAACTCAACATCAGAACCCAGCTATTTTTAATTAAATAATCACCAAATTTTATGAAAGTTTTTATCTATCAATAAGTAAAATACTATTCTTCCTGAATAACAATGTTTCAGAAGCATGTGCGTAGCATGAACACTATTAATTAAAGGACAATTTCCTTTTTAAAAACCATTAAAAAACTTTCCAGCAGATATTCTTTTTGTAAAACCAAAAATTGTCGGTAGTAACAAGATTTCATTGAATTATGTGTGTATTTTAATATTAGGGTACTCTTAAATTGGGGGCTATTCTTAAAAATTTGTGGTATTAATGACCTGATCCTGTAGTACCTGGAAGTAAGCCTAGCCTATGCTACACCAAAAACCCAGGAATTTCAGAAACTCGGGACAATCTCGGTCAATGAGTTTGTGATACTCAATTATACTCTATGATATTCAAAAGGACCAGAACATATATTGATAACAAAGTGAATGTGCAAAGCTAAAAAAAGTATGTTAAATTATTACCAAATGAAAGGAATCAATCAATTTAAGATGACCTTCCATGGCAAAGAAGTAAAATCCAAGAGCAAATGGCAAAAGATCAATGACTGTTTTAAGACAAGCAAAATGGAAAGAGTCTAAAAGAGCGATCTCAAAGCTGAGAGATGCAAGAAAAGAAATAACGATAATAAAAATTGCTTGTAGTTTTATGTTTATCATGAAATAAAAACAAAATTGACGATTGTCTATAACATTGAGAAGAATCATTAACATTCCAAGATTGGTTTGAACAAATTGAACTCCTCTTCTATATTTCTGACGTTATTACCACATCCTTCAAGACAATCAATTCAAAGTATATAAGAGTAGAGGAACAGAATTTTTTTTTTTTACAGACCAAGATTGCAACGGAGAAATGGTAACTAATATACTGACTGGATCATTTCATTCCAGCAATGCGAGACACACTGATGATACTATTCACAGCCACTCTTGTAACCAAGGTGATTCTAATTTGGATAGCTGGAATGAACAGATCTGGCTGATACATCAACAACCGATTTTCTGTTGTCATCTCTGTCTGTGAAAAGATTTCCCTTTTCTTCTATGGATTATAGATCTGAAAGAGCCTGTAGAACAGCTCATCAGAAATGTTGTGATGACAAAATCAGCAATACAGAGCTTGGGAGGAAAATTGACTTGTCTTTGGGTGAGACAGCACATACAAAGCAAGCCAGGTTCTTTGAGATTTATCTACCAGACAGCACCTAGCCATTGCACTAGATGGGTAGGGTCAGAGGTACTCACTGACACCTGCAACTATATGCTAATGGAATTAGGTCTTTTTTTACATCCACCCACACATGCGTATAGGTTTCCATGTTTAAAAAAAAGGCCACATACCACATTCCATTCCCAATGAGGGAATGAATAAACACTTATCAAGCAGGTGAACTTGCTTATCATTCCCCATCCTATTATCTACTGAGACTTGATAACGCGATGGCCTAGAAATACACAGGCATTCATGCATTAAAAAAAAGAGGAAAAAATCATTTTGAATCTTAGAAACTCTGATCAAAATTCAGTTCATGTCCAACATAAAACAGTCATATATCAATCGAACAACCACTCTACGATAGAATGAATGACAAATCATCAAAAGGAACAAGACCATTACAGTTGAAATTATCATTAAAAGATTGGATTTAAGTTAGTTAAAGAATAAATAATATGAGAACAAAAGAGAAAATGGACATAATCCTTGAAATTTATCAACTGATGCTTGCTAGCTACATCTCCGTTCTCAAAGACTGTTCTCTGTAAGAAATTAAGATGATACAAAATAAAGTCATTTTAGATGAGAGATAGTTTTGCACAAGTACATGATCATACTAACATTTAAAAATCCTTCTCTTGATCCATAAATAAACCATTGCAGATTTGTAAAGAATGGGTAACTGATAATTTCCTATGCTGACACTTGAAATATTTTACTGTCTCCAGATATGAACATACGATCAGAGATAGTTAAGATTGTTTAAAATCTAATTTCATCAAAAAGGGAATATTACTTTCCAAAAATACTACTGCTCATATAACATGAATTAATACTTTCTATCAAAATACTTTATATAGCTTCTTTCGATTAAATTCAAGCTTAGATGGATTGATAAATGACACACTATACATTAACATTTAACAAAGACAACAGTGTACATACAAGAATTAAAATTATTCATATGTATACGAGTATTACACGTACATAATGCAGCAAATAAAAAAAGAATTGCATTGTACAATAGCATTTCCAGTAAAAGCATCCAAAAGGGTAGTCAACCCTAAAATTACATAGTTCTCTTTTTATATAGAAAACACACAATGTAACAGATCTTCTAAGTCACACGCATTGAGCATTTTGATACACTCACGCACTTGTAAGGAAAATTCTCATGCCTCTTATAAAAAGTTAATATCAGTCGCTGATATGCCCTGATACGAAATTTAAGCCAATCTAAGAACCTTAGCTGGAAATAGATGCTATACCAGAAGTCAACAAATTCATACCCTATATTAACAGACCATTGCTTTTGACTTATATTGCCAAAGAGTTCCTCCACTTTCTTTCCACTCTTGATGTTTTACCAGCTATTTCTATATGATATTTCAATTGTAATGAGCTCATTTGTACTGACTTTGTCAGTCATTGGTCAACCAAAAAAAAAATGACACAATCAGTAGAACACCTTTCACTTCAAATTATGCACGTGCATACATGCCTACTGAAGTAAGTGTTCAGCTTGATGCACTTCCCTAACTTATCTCTCTATCATAATCTATGAAATTACTTTTTAGTCGCAGAACATACCAGCAGTAGAAAAGCTTTATTTCATTTGGAAATGCACACTCCATGCCAGTCTTTCTCTCAGCTGTAATTGATATTCAATTATAATATATGAACTTGAATGCCCTCCATTCAAAGTGTATTGTCACAAGTCTTCTTTCAAGAAAGATGACACCATCAGCAAAAAGCTTTTTTTAATTAAGATTCTGCCTAGTTTAATCAACTTCTACATTTTGTTTGTTCGAGGAAATGGGTGATCCAGACTTGTCTATTCAAAGCATGGGTACACCGAGCAAAAATTCTGACAACACCTAAATACACATTTGATGAATCATTTAATATTCAATATCATAAATCAATGCTTTGCCCTTAGTATTTTTGCAGGTTTCCCAACAATGTGTGCCGAAACGACAAAGGAGGGAAAAAATGTCAGAAAAAATAAAAGGTAACAGATCTTTTTCCCGTTAGACAATCTGTTGCCATGAGTAATAAAGTTGGATAACATGTCCCTGGAGAATAGCTCAAGGACTCATTTTCAGCAAAGAACATTTTCTAATATACACATTGATACATGCAAACAAATTATGTCTATTTATTCATTTATAATAGTACTTAACTCATGTGTTGCCTACGTGATGAGAATATTGAACTGAGATCAACAGTTTGAACATTAATCCAAAATTAAAATGTTTGAGTATTCTCTGATGTAAACTTTTTTTTATAAATGATACCAATAATGTTAAGTATAACTGTTAAAAATCTAACTCTCTTAAAAAGTTGTTTGATGTACAAGGTTTTCAGGTACAGTAAAAAAAAAAAAAAAAAAAAACTCATATACTTGGCATCTTATTTTTTTCAATTCAATACTGGTACAATTAACTACAAGAGTCAATAACATAATATATCTTATTATTATTATTATTCAATAAGCTATTCCCTATGTCGAATTATGACAAGCAGTAAAATGTAACCCCCAAGCATGAGCATATCGGTAAAAACACAACAGTCATACTTGAGATTTGTTTGATTTCTTTTTTGATATTAATTTTATAGAGTTGATTCTTCAAATGGATGTCACACAAACATAAATTGTCTAATTTTGAGACACATTTCTATGAAAGCCAGTACAATAAATCATATCAAGATGATCATCATGTAGCAATCATTCGCAAGCTCATCTTACTGGCTGTTGAAAGAGTGTTCAGTCTTTATTGGATTTCTCACTATTAATGGTCTGATGCCAAACTATGCTAAGTGAATAAATCTTCTTTTTTTTTTTAAAGATCTGGATGTAAGTTGAATAGCAATGATCAGAAAACTATTTTTCCTAGCCATAATTACTGGGTTCAATCCTCATAAGATCTTCCATTATTGATGATCCGATACCACACTGCTATGTTAATAGATATATTTTTTTGAATGAATATATAGATAAAAACGGATCAGGGCACATACTGTATAGCAATGATCAGCAAGCTAACCTTACTGGACGTTGTTGGTGGGTTTGATCCTCAGTGAATGTCTGATCTAAAACTACTATGTCAATAAATAATGTGGAGGGATGAAATTAAAAATAAACAGATCAAAATACACATTGTTTAGCATTGATATATTTATACAATGAACAGTGTGACCTTTTCTGTTCTTCTGTCCATGACACTCTACTCTTCAATTCAGGTGAAAAATTTCAATGATAAAAATACCACCGATATGGCTTCACGATTCTTATGAAATTTTTTTTTTTTTCACTTGTTTTTAAGAACTTTTTTGAGCAGCAGGCCACATGAGATATTGTTCATCATAAATCAGGTCACACTACTAAAAGGAAAATTCAACGAACATCATACTTAATCATTGTATGCGGTGTCAACAACCTATTTTATGATATGACCCTGGAAAAAATGATCACATGATAACAAGGAACTTCAAACCATGAAATTTAAAAATGAAATGAATGTGGTGTAACCGGTTGGGGAAAGCAAAACAGCCGAAAAATTGTGAAAAAAATAGGAAACATGGAAGAGGAAAACAGTCTGATTCAAACACGTACAATGATTGAAACACCAAGTATGATAAGATTCGGACAGCAAAAATTGCATTTGTTATCTATTTGTTTATTCATTTACTTGACGAGAAATAGAGAGAAAGTTTCAATGAGAAACTTGGCGTTGTACATTTTTTACAAGTTTTCCAATATTTGGAGATATCCAAAATGCTGCAACTCGAGATCTTCACCTTGTTTTTGACCTCATGATTTTCTTCCAAGAAAAAAGTGGTTCACATTCAGAATGACAACCAAACAGGGTGGCATATCTTATCACAAAGCACACTGATCTGGGGTAGTGGTCTTCAGGAAAAGTTGCAAAAGAATGTCATCACACTGAAGTCCAATTATTTCCATTCGCAGTTCCTTTTGTGCTATTCTTTCAACGGGAGCATTAAATGGATTTGCAAAAAGGTTAAAATTGGCTTCTTTTCTCCAGCTCTCAAGTAAGCAGCATGGATTGGGTAAAGGAGATTTAACATCAGGAGGAGTCAAAAATTAATATTTTGACTTGAATATTCTCAGGCTCAGGTGATCAACTGAAAACATGACTGGTAGATGCATGTAAACAAATACCTCATCAACAATGTACTGGTGAGCTAGATTGAAATTCAGTCAAGTTTAACCAAATGTCCTTCATTACATAATTAACTATATTCCTACTCAGAATGAATGTTTGGAAAATGTTTTCTCAGACATCAATTTTAGACTTGAATGCTGATAACAAGGGTACCTAGCAATATTGGAAGGAAAATAATTCTTATGATCAGCAACCCATGTTAATCCACAAATGAAAAAAATATGGATTGAAATATTTTGAGAGTGATATTTAGACTAACATTATGGCTCGTTAGTTTTTTCTTTAAAAAGCTTTCACAGGGGTTTTTAGAAAGCATACCATTGTCTATTAGGTATTTTTTCTATGCATCAATTGCCCAGGATTTATTTCAATCTTTTTGCAACATTAAAAGAAAATTTACTGACCCATTGCAGCACAAAGAATAAAAGAAAGACCCATGGCTGCAATGGCAAAGAAAACTGAAATGGCGATAAATCTTGCCAATTTTTATATTTATCAATTAGATTTGTCCAGCAAATAAAACATGACTTAATCATACAAGTATGCTGAAAATAATTTTTCAAGTTTTTTTGTTTTTTTTCTCACTAAATTAAAATGAATGACTGTTACTTAAGGATGACTTATACTCTTCTTATACAATGCAACGTAAAGAAATATTTTTTTTTAGAGGGAAACAGCACAAGAAAAAGTAGGTATAAGAGATAAAGGAAGAGATTGGTATGTACAAAAGATGAAAAAAATATTATGAAACACCACTTTGGAAAGGTGTGTACGAAGATAAGATAATACATCCAAAAAACAACTTTCGAACTCTCTTTTCTGCCTTCATAACTGTACCTTCACAGATGTTGGGCGTTACAGCTCCACCTCTTACCAAACTGCCTTAGATACAAGACGAGGGGTAGGAGTACAGGAGGACTGAGGAAGGAATTGAGAGAGGAAGTGATCTAATCTCCTTCATAGTCATTGCTATTTTACCCTAACCCTTCTATGTATGCCACTTGAGCAACTGGTGGGTTGATTCTGCATTTTAACAACAACAACAACAAAAAATGATTTATGTAGTTGATTTTATTTCGAAGAGAAACAGGAAGTAATGGACAGGGAGAGAGAGAGAGAGTAAAGGGCAGAAACAGGGAAAAACAGAAGAGAGAATGGGAGGGAAAACAGAAGAGAGAATGGGAGGGAAAACAGAAGAGAGAATGGGAGGGAAAACAGAAGAGAGAATGGGAGGGAAAACAGAAGAGAGAATGGGAGGGAAAACAGAAGAGAGAATGGGAGGGAAAACAGAAGAGAGAATCGGAGGGAGAACAGAAGATAGAGAGGGAGAAAGATTCATGAAGGTATTAGAACTCCCCGTCCCCAATCTAGTTCACTCCACAGGCAGTGGAAACACTGTTACTACTAACCTATTGACAGATAACATGTCAACCAACTATTTGGAAAATAAACATTCAGATAATCATCCACACTGAAGTTTTTTTTTCAACTCTCCTAAATTTAAAACGGATGTTTTTGCTTCTTCAGAGAGCTCTTTTTCTCTCTTTGAATCTTCGTTCCTCTCTGTTTTAAACTTGACATTACAAAGTCACAAAAACAAACAGCATGTATATTAATCTCACGTCCCCCACTACCACATTACTTGTAAATTGAAATGCGAACTTATGGCACCTGAACCTTGGAATAACATTTTGAGAATCATTTCTTCTGACAAGTCCTGCATTTTTCTTAGACCTTTTAACAGAAGTATGATACAAGTTTAAAAAGTGAATATCAAATTGTTAAACGTGGGTTATTGAGGCTTCTGGCTAACTGCATTGTGACAAGAAAGGCTTTCATCCCAAATGACAATTTATTTTCTCAATTAACTGTGCATTGATTAACAAAAGTTTGAACAGTGAAAATGTAATATAACCAAATAACCACACATAACTGAGCTTTTCTTTTTCAATTACCATTTGTTTATGAAGACAAAAGACGGAATAGACTACAATGATTTTCTTCTAACTGATCAGTTAAATTAGAGAAAGAGGAACAAGTGACAGAAATACTCAGTTTTCCTAAGAAGAAAAAAAAATAGAGGACCTTGTTAATGTTATCTACAGCTCCAACCTAATGCAATATCTGTTAGCTATTTGTTACCTGATTAATACAGACTCATCTGAAAGAAAGTAAACACTTATTCAGCCAAAAAAACTGATTAGAAACTAGATACTAAAAAACATTTTCTCCTTCTCAATTGACATGGGGTGTCTTTCTTCTGTCACATATGAACACACCAATCCTTTTTTTAGAACTACATACTATTACAACCAGATTTCAGGTGTGACTAATGAAAGATTCTCTCTATATAACAACTGTCCAATAATTACTTTTTAAAAATAAATTAAGCAGACGTGCAGTTGAAGAATCAAATGCATACCCCAAACTCAGCTAGTTTGCAAAATATCTAGAAATGGATGACTTTTTTTAATGTCGAGATTCAAATTGAAATAATATCCATTTATCTAGTAAAAGATAATCGGCGTGATAAAATCTCATGATGTGGAAATAGCATGTAAGAAGAACATTAAACCTGGCTCTTGTTCACATCTTGTATCCAAAATTCTCTTACTCGTTCTGTCATATTTTTGACTTCTAACATATAGTATGTATTTTATGATTTGGCCAGTTAACAAGTTGAAATAATAGGGTTCAAATCAACCCTATATTACACTGAGTCCAAACCAGAACTCAGGCACAAAAAAATAGAAAATCGCATATCATTATTATTAAGATTCAAACATATCTTAACTATTTCAGGACATCGACAGTCAAAACAGCAAAGAGATGTTGAAAAAAATCAGATTGTATGTTCTCATATATAAACTAGATCATGACTGTGTGTGTTCTTTCTTAATCCTTGAAGTGCATATTTTATGATTCTGCCTGTTAACAGATTCAAATAATTTCTGATAGGGTTCAAATCAACCCTATTTGCATTACAAGCAAACCCAAACCCAAACCCAGACACCAAGAAATAGAAAATTACATAACTTTAGAAGTAAACAATTTATAGATACAAATGCACTCATTTTTCCATACTAAATGGTAAATAGTAATATCTAAAAAACACCTTGACACTATTTCAGGACAAAAGCAGCAAATTCAGTGAATAAGGTAATACATACAGATCTGACATTTCTAGTGTTAGCTATAGTAATATAGCACGGGTAGTTTGTTGCCTTGATATTAGCTCTGACTCCTCTGACAAGTTCAGCAAATCAAGTTATGCCTTCTTGATCTATTACAAACTATATGGACAAATGAAAATGTTTCGCTCAAGCAAGTCGCATTTAAACCAGTTCTGCCATACCTAACAACTACATATGATATATGAATCATATGTATCTGGTTTCTCAGTTGGTTCGGAAAGCATGCCAATCTACTTAAATGAAAAGGTATATGCAATGGCAAATAAAATTCAGTTTGTGCTTCCAGATTAACTCAAAGGTTGATTCCTATGTTTAGGTTCCTCCCACGTGATGGAAAACTTGCTGAAATGTGATGAAAAATCTTTGGATAGGAGTGGAGCCTAAATTGTCTTGAATAACACAGAGAATCATAGGTTATGAGTAATAAAGAACTCGGTACAAAATGGTGGGCACTATAATTGTGCTATGGAAGCCTATACAGAATTATATCAATCAATGCATCATTACAGTAAAAAGAATTATTTTTTTTTAAAAAGAAAAAAAGGTATATCATCACATTCCACTGACCTGGAAGTACTACAAACTTCATGAGAATACACAGATCAAGATGATATGTCAAAATGTAAGCAAATAATGAATAATTCAGCAAAATCCTGTACAAAGTTGTATTATGACAATGGCAGAATGAAGAATGTGAAAACTTAAAATGCCGGGATCACTTCTTATGGAATTGTTCTAGATCTTCCCTAAGCAGCTTGGGAAGAAAACTGTAAGCTTCATCTACATGCTTTGAAATGCTCCCTATATGAATTCACAGCATGAGAGTCAACTACTTCAAATGGATATCAGTATACTTAAAAGTAAATCTTGGTTAAATCTAGCTGAATCCTATCTTCAATGTTACAACAACTTCATGAAAGAGTCGTTCTCCATGAAGGGCACAAATGGTTACTATGTTGCTGTAGGAGGTGACCAGAATTGGAACAGAAGGATCAACTTATCTGACAGTATTAAAGGACATGCCAAACAAAAACAATTTATTACAGAATGGCATAATTCATATAGAGAATATGCTAATGTTCTTGCAGCCTACTCAGAAGCATATCAGCATCAAGTCATCAAAGACATTCAATTAAAAACAAGACTTGAAATACAAGCATTGGTGAAATTCATAGGAGAAAAGGATTCTCCAATATCCCAACCTCAAACACGCAACTTCATCATTTCAATATAAAAGACATTATAACAGATAAAATAAAGGATGATAACAGCTTCTAAACAAAAGCACAAGAATTAGCGAAACCATAGAGAAGTAACATGAAAACTATGCAACACCTAAGATGTGTCCTCCTAAAGAAACCATCTGTTATGATTAAAGAGTATAACATAACTGATAAATCAATAGACACAGCCAGGGAGCAAGGTTTTTGTAATGCTGAACTATTAGCCTATGATATAGTACTGTCTAGCATATTGTTCAACAGCAGTGGTTTCATGTCTAAGCCAAGTATGAGTCAACTGGTAATAGAACTAGAGATGCAACTTACTGAAAATGATTACATATTCAGTTCCATTACAAAATCTACCAACAATTCATGGGCTGTAGCCTTAAATCAAATGTGCATTTTATAATACATATCTCATCTGTCATTCACTGGACAATTATCTCAACAGGATGGTGTTTTAGCATCCTATGCCAGAAGATTTTGGATAGGAACTCCAAGATAACTACTTTACCTCGAAATACTGGAAACCTTTAGATGAGCATTGGGGTGTTATGTCTCTATACTAAGTGTACATGTCTGTATAGAGACAAAGAAGTGAAGTGTACCAAATTTTGTGATGGGTTTGGTCAACAGTGTACAAATCAGTCAACTTTGGATGCTAGATACAAGTGTATATACCTTGGCATGTAGTTTACAGGTAGTGTTTCAGTGACTCATATTGAAGGTGCTGTTACTGATCTTTACACTGATTTTCGTCTATAAAAATGTTTCATTTCCGCTGCAGCATTAAAAAGATTAGCTCAATTCAACTAGACTAAATACCAGCCCTATCAAGAGGAATAAGTTGCCATATCGAATGATCAGGTAACACCTACTAAATTGATTTAAGTGAAATACATTGAGAATTTTTGGTGATATCATGAGGACCGTCATGAAATATTGGCAATATTATGTGATGTGGACATATACCAATGATATAAACTAGATAATTGTGTATGGATCCATCCAAAAATTTACTCACTTCTCTTGTAGCCTATTACAGGACAAACAGTTGATTTTGACTTGATATATGAAAACATATCTGATTTCTCAACATCTTTTCACTTTTTTGGCTGTCTTTGTCTTGAAGAAGAATCAATGTGTACCTGAATCTTAATGATAACCATTTTTCTGAATTTCTCTGGTCAGAATTGCATTGAAAAATGAGTTCATTTATCTCTGTTTATCGTTTGCCTCATAAGTTATGCAATTTACTTATACTTAAATTTCATTTTTTAGTGTCAAAGTTTGGTTTTGCATTAGGTTTAACATAGGGTTGATTTGAACCCTATTAGGCATTATTTTAGCCTATTAACAGGCAGAGTAATTTTTTTAAAAAAATGATTTTTCAAGGATCAAGAAAAAAACAGATTACAGAGGAAAAAAGTCACTTCTTAACATCTTTTCACATTTTTTGTCATTTTAGTCTGAAAATGTATCTTAAAACATTCCTGAATTCCTCAGGTCAAGGTTGTATGGGGAAATGTGTTTATTTGTCTCTCTATGTTGTTTACTCAGAATGTTATACAATTTTCTATCTTCTTGATGTCCACGTTCAAGTTTATACTCTGGGTGACTGAGCCTGCTGTACAGAGAAAAGTCTCCATATTTCATGACCAATACATTGATATTCCCAAATCTACATATATGTAGGAGTCAAAAATATGAACGGCCGAGTAACAGAATTTTAGACACAAGATACGAGCAAGAGCTCGGACTACACAAAACATTTGCGTAATTCATTAAATGAAAAATACAGAACCTGGAACGTCTACTTTTTTCTAAAAGCTAGAAAGTATTCAGTGAGTGCATACTTCAAACAACCCTATAATTGTCACTAAAGATTGAATGAAGATCAGTTCAAATATACTTACAATACAAGTGAGGTAATTAACAATTCTTGAATTTGTCCCAAAAATCAATGAACTTTTCGTTAACCTATGCCCTACCTTTCCAGAAAATGTCATTGAAATTCATTGATAACTTCAGGAGATACAGTATCAACAAACCTGAGAATATATAGATGTATTGAGGGGTGGGGAGAGAAAAAATATCCCCCAGTTGAAGAACGCTCCCTAGATCTGCCATCTCCCAAAGTATCTCAATACAAATGCAATACCTGGATCTGTTCGAAAATGTGATCACTTCTTTTGTAGCGCATTACCCGCCCTTCCACCGAAGTTTATGAAATTCATTAGCAACTTTTGGAGATATTGTGTTCTATATTGTGGACATATAGCTATGATGTAGAGGGAATAACTGTACATGGATCAGCCCCAAACTCCTGTAGATATTGTGAGGATATTGCTATGATGTAGGAAAGGTAACTGTAAGAATTTCAAGAATTCATCCTAAAATTCAATCAATTTTTTGATTGCCCACTCTTCCACAAAATTTTTGCATACATTTTCAACTCAGAAATATTGCATGGTGTGGACACAGCGCCTAGTGTGGATTGGCTTCCAAATTTACGTTTGGTATCCGCTCATGATACTTGGTATCCATGCTAATTTTGGTATGGATACTAAGATTGGCCAAGTAGTTTCTGAGTTATGAATTTTTAGGACAAATAGCTATTATATAGGGGAGGTAACAATACATTGATTGGCCCCAAAATCTATACATGAGAGACCTGAATGTTACTTTGTATGCATGTAGTACATTTTTTATACCCTCATCGAGAGGGTCACACTTCTGGCTGCCTGTCGAAGGATCATTCTGCTTACACCACCTGGTGTTCCCCGATGGGAACCCATCCATGTAACGTCAGGGAACTTATGAGAATCATTGTCTCCAATGTGATTCGCCCATAACCTCAGCCTCAAGGAGAGGTTACTCAATATCAGTCCTTGTGCTAGGTACCACTTTCAAAGCCTTTGGTATGACTCAGAGTGGATTGAACCCCAGCCTACTGAACTGAAGATGAGCACTCTACTACTGGGCTGCAATGATCGCCATGTTAATTAGTATCTTAGTCAATTTTGGTTCAGAGCAGTCGAGTTGTTTCCAAGTTATGGATTTGGGGGACAAACACCTACAATGCAGAGGAGAACAAAATTACCAAACTTTATACCCAATCCACTATGAATCATGTGACCCCTATAAGTCATTTCAAGGTTATCAATAATACATTTTACAACTTCATACCTGATAAAAGTAAGATTTTGTGTACTCTACATTACGTTTGAAGAAGCGATTTTCATTTTAAATGCTACCACTGATTACAAACATCACAAAGAAATAGCTATATATTAGAAAAAGTTTCTGGAACAAAGTAAGAATCATCCAGCAACCACTGAAGCTGAATTTGGCAACCCATTTGAAGACAAATGTCTAGAATTAGTGTTCAGTACATGTTCTTGCACTGATGAGTGTCATCAAAACTATTCAGAATGTAAAAAACATTGGATAGAAGCAATATGAGTTTTTCAAAGAAAAGGTTCTTGTCAAACAAGAAGGAACTGTACAAGCAACAATTGGACAAAATTCTCTGCCATTATTCAAAACACCAAAACCCATGGAAGACATCAATGGGAAACTAATTGTATGAAACTCTCAGAGTCAATTTGACAAAATATTTGATAGCTTAATTGAAGATAGTGAATTACTACTGCACTCAATTCACCTGGTAGGAAACACTTTTCAAAGATATGCAAATGAGTTTGTGCAACGCTCCAAACAACAACTGAAGATTGTCAAAAGCATGGGCATTGTCCAAGATCACTACTTCCAGTACCGTATTAAAAAACTAACCCGTGACAAAAGAAGAGCAAGATGTAGAATCAAAATATCAGGTTCTACAAAACTCCAACCGAAAACCCACACTTGAAAATTTTTCATGAAAATAATCAGCCATGCAGAGTGCAAACATCGGACTCAGATGTCCCAGACACTTCTGTAACTTCAATGAGACATTTCCTGAGAAGGATGAAGTGGTTGATTTTGGAACTGGAAAGGATAGGAAGATGTATGATATAAGAGCAATCTGCACAAACATAGCAGAAACAAGTCCACAGCGCTTCCTGTTTTCCATAGCTTCACTGGAACTGACACATCAGCAGCATTCAGAGGCAAAGGAAAGAAGACAGCATGGTCAACTTGAGAACATTTTGGTGAAGTAACCAGCTTTTTCTATTCATGGAAGAAAATCCTTTTATTCTGTTACTGCTGAAATTGTCCATGTCAAAATTCCCCAGCACTACACAGTTTTGCTGTAGAACAGAGAAGTAGATTCGGACAGTGTCAATGATATACAACAATCTCTGTTCAGAAAGAAGAGCCAACCATTTGAACATCTACCACCAAAACAAGTGCATTACCCTTGAAATTTCATTTTGAAATCAAAGATAATCCTTACCTTGCAATTATGTTTTGGTAATTGTTCATACATGTTAAGAGAACCGCCAATACTTGTGGCAAGTGGACATCTTGTATATAGCCAAATTGACCATTCCATCTGCTAATGACTGCAGTTGGAGGAATGACAAAGGAGACTGGGTGCCTGTGTGGATAACAATAGCAGAGGCTGGAATGACTAACCAAGTGTTCCTGTTGCAGCTCCTGCTCTAAAGCTGGACTTCAAGCACACAGAATTAGGCAAAGGCAGATGTGAACAGAAACTTTATCAGACCAGAACTTCATTCGTTCAGTTCTATAAAACCATGTCCAAGGTGCTCTCGATACCCACATGTACAATGACCTTAGAGAGAGTGACTTTTGGAAATAAATATATGTAACTAATACCCAGTATGCTATTCTTAAGCAGAAGAGGTTGGTTTAAAGGTATAATTGCATTATTTTGGAAACAAAGGTTTGATCTTGTTTTAAACACAGCTTCATTATATATTTAACAATAATGACATCAACAGTTTTATAGCCTAAGTAGGGCATATAAAACACTTGGTAAAATATTTCATTAAATTCATAATGCCTATAAAACATTATCAACTATCATTTTTGCGCATTGTGAATTTGAATTCTTAATCTACTAAATAGAAAAATAATCTTAATTCTATCTCAATAAGAGAAAAGTTACAGGCAATTGAAGGGAGACAAGTGACTGTTGCGACTCATGGGTGTCAGTAGTGAAAGGGTTATGATCTTTGCACCTTGTTCATGTTGGGTTAAAAATGAGATCTTTTCTCAAATTCTTAGGGATGAATTTGGGAATAGGTATCAGATTAATCAGAAATCATTTCACATTCCCATATGTTACAGGATTCTTATGGTGGCCATCTTGGAAAATGGCCACTACTATGACAATGTCATTAATTTTGATTAAATTCACAGAAATCATTCAATATAATCATCTTGAGTACTATCCCTGAAAATTTGTTACTTTGGTCCAGCATGTAACACTATAGTCACTAAGGGAGCCAAGTAATTTCCCACCCTTCTACAAAATTTCATTGAAATTTATAGAGAACTTTGAGTGATATTAGATGGCCATGTTATAAGTTTACAAGATAGGGGTGGGTGGATCCTGGTTTTTCTGTAACCTATAATATTCCTAGGTTCATGCTACATATGCCTGCAGAGATCCGTCTTATTCAGTTCTGTGGGCATAAACTTTTAACAGACATTAAAATCATGTACAAAAGTATAGGCTTCAATCAATACCCAACCTTTGCTTTAAGATTATGACAAAATTTGTTTCAAGTAAAATTCCAGTGATTAACATGAAAACTATAACAAAATTAAAAAAATGAACACTAACACATTTTTGGAAATATGATAACACTATTGTAGTACCTAAAGTTAAAACTCTGCTATTTTCATTATCTAATAGTGCGTTTACAAGACAAGAACTGAGGCAGGCAGAATATTAGATGGCAAGACAAACTGGACAGATTCAGAAAATATTGGCTCCACAACGCCCACGACAGGGAGGGGCAGTGAATCCTGGGGAAGGTCCATGTCCAACGTCTGATGATGAAAAAACTCATGATGATGATGTGTTTGTGTGTTCCTGAAGTCCTGACCATACCATTTTGTCTACAGACTCAAAATTGGCATTAGAACTTCACAAGGCTCCTTCTAAAAATGTTTTTTGGGGTTTGTGGAAAAAAAGCTCTTTGAGGCCTCATTTTGACAGATATACTTTATAACTACCATCTAGATTTTCTAGAATCTAAATGTTTCTAGATGTTTTTTTTTACTCTACTTGAGATGTTTTCAAGTGGAAAACATCAGTAATGTCGTAAATAGAATTTAATCTGACCATATTTTTACTCTTTGATGGAATTTTTCATTACTTTACAGTTGTTCAATCATTGACTGTGATGGCAAGTAACATTATACATATACTAAAGCATACTTAATACTCTCATCCTTTGGGATTTATTTATTCAGTAAGTGCATAACATCCATCAAGAATGACAGAATTATTTACGTATGGATCTGAACTTTTACCAAGAATCAGTGTAGCTGCCAACAATCAAAGTGTCACCCCTCAGCACTTATGCCTAGGGATCAGATTGTAGTATCTGTGTACTCATTGAAAAGTCTAACACAGAAAAGAAAAAAAAAAAATACATGTGTGTGTGCACGTGTGTGTGTGTATATATATATATGGATAAACATTGCATTTTAAATAGGTGGATAATTTTAATCAATAGGATATGTAACATCATTAACAAGAAGTAAATATCACCATCATCTTGAAATGTCATAGCATCAATTTGGGACAATGAATACACATGCCGAACATCTATGCCATGTCACTTAACATTGTAAACTTGAAGTACAGAAGGGAAACATCAGGTTTAACAAAATAGACTTTCTTCATATAATATTTTAGACACCAGTTAGTAGCTTAATCGATACTTACTAAGGGAAGCTCATTCATTACACAGATTATTTGAAAACAATACTAAAAATTACAGAGTAAGGCCATTTACTCAATATAATTTGTATCATACTAAAGAGAAATTTTCATCTATAGAGAAATAAATTTAACAAATTCGTCAAATGTTGATACTCTATAATAAAGTAAAATGAAATTAAATAAGCTTCTATGCATCTGGCTTTTTTTTTTTTTTCAAATCCCAACACTTGAATAGCTAAATTAATATTGATAATATACAGGGTGAGCCTAAAATATTTCCTTAATTTCAAATATATTTTGCATAAAACCTCTGTTAAGTAAAAACTTATGGTTTAACATTTGTTGCAGAGAGAACAGTTAGGCAATACTTGATTTGATGCCTTCTATTTTTCAACATCTCTTCAGTCACTTGAACTAAAGCATCTGTCACGTTTTTTGATATCAGGAACTGGTAAACTGAACACTTTGTTTTCGGGATACCTCCATAAAAAATGGAGCTAATGCTTTTAAGATGTGATAATAATGATCAGGTAAGAACTCAATGATCACTATGTCTAACATTTCATCTCACATGAGAAAATATGCTTCTGCCTTACTAAGAATGACATTTTTTTTTTCAAATTGGAGAACTATTTTGGAAAATGACAAGAAAGAGTAATCAGTCCCAGAAGCAAGAACATGAATTCGAATGAGAAAAATCGCAAAGTGGAAATATGAGAGTTTTGATTAAAGAGACCTCTCCCATCCCTAAATTCTATAATCTTAAAATCTAGAAGGCTTTTTCAGTTAGGTTATGAGGTCAGATGCAGTTCAGAAAATCTAAGACAAAGGCCAGACCTGCTCAGACACAGTATCAATCCTCAAGTTAGTGAAGTGTCAGGAAAAAAAAAAAAGGGAAGAAACAAGAGGTTTCCTCCTGGCACTCAGCAACAAGTTCCTTCTCATGCTTTGGACTTGGAGCTGCTTTAGTGGACTTCTTAAAGGTTGCCAACATTACTTAACATTTATGAAACAGAGGAACTCGTTTCTTGGAAAAGAATGAAAGATGTTTGTCACAAAGGGAAAGTAGTAAAACGAAATTCGTTCTGTTCTTGTTTTTCTCCATTTAAAATAAAAAAAAGGGAGCTTTGATGGACACAGAGATAAAAGCAAAAAAGGTGGGTGAATAGATTTGTCTGGAATAGCTAATAAAAGAATGCTTCACAAATTAGGATCTTTCTTTCGCATCAGATCAAGGAATGCAGAGATTTAATTTCTTTTGCCATTTCATTCAGTTTTTTATGTTAATTACTATTTCGGTGTTGGTATCTTTCACAGTAGCGAGAGCTGTTTGTAACGTCAAAGACAATCTTTCTGAGAAATCCTTCCAGGTGAAGCTAATTAGAAGCAAGTATCAAATGTTTGGCAGTGAAGCAATAGATTTGGGGAGAGGAAAACCAAAGCTTTATCAGCTTTCTTTCATTGTTTTTCCGATGAACTTGAACAGATATGCAAACCAAAAACAGAAGCCAAAGTTTACTTTGACGAACCATGTTCGCACAACCTTCATTCAACAGCTTTTATATTAAACAGTAACAAATATCAAAAACTCTTTATTCAAAATGCCAGGAACCAGAACTGTTTGGGATTTCTGATTTTGAAATGCACTCACACCTCTGTCCAATTTCTGATATCTATAGTACAGAGAATCAAGTTAACTCTGAAAGCTTTCTCTTATCAGTTACTCATAGGGGTATATGTACCCTTCTTAGACTTTTTCGACAAAGTCTTCGTACAGATGAGAGAATAAGCAAAAAATTCAATGAATAACACATGTAGGTTTAGTGATGACAATTTTTTTTTGTGTGGGACTTGTTTTGTTCTTTACTGTGATATAAACATTGTTTACCTCTTTAGAAACGAAAAACCAAGATACCCAAGCATTTACATTAGTCAGAATGAGTCGAATGCCTTGGATATCTGCCTTGGCTCTGGCCTTTGAATAAACTAAGGTCAGGTGAGAAATTTTTTACATCATGTTGGCTTTTATAAAGTTTTGAATTTTGGAATATTTCGGTTTCCAGAGATTTTTGGAGAAGGGTACTCAAACTGTTCTATCTTCAGCATATATCTTTTATTTAATCTTTAAGTAATTCATCTGCAAATATTTATGAAAAAAACTAATGTTACTTGCTGCAGCAACCTTTCATATGTTTAAAGGTATAATTTATGTTTCATTTTCTTGTTAGAGGGAAAAACTAAATATCTCCTGATAATATCTTCAAAACATTTCTCTTTGAATGCTTCTTCAAGGGACTCAAGGACAGACATGAAATTTCAAGCCATACTAATTTCAATATACAAATATGACACAAAGCAAGTCAAAACAAACTATTTTGATCAGTGCATCATATCTCAATTTCCAAATGGTTTAGTCATCTATTTTCCATTAAAAGCACAACACTAATATGAGTCAGGGTGAATACAATTGCGGTGTAAATGAATGTGAGGAAAACACAGGTGAAAACAGACTTGAAAGCCATATATGTATTTATTGTAAGAATAAAGAGGCTTTAAATTCTGTTAAGATTTAATCATAAATAACAAGAGAATGTATTTGTCTGGGTCAAACAAGTCACAACAAACAATTATGAAAGCAGTTAGATGGAAGTTCATGTTTCTGTTCAATCATTGAACATAAATGCAAATTTAGGTAGTGTGAAAAGTTTTCGAAAAGGCTTAGAAAAATAGAAATATATACATTAAGAAATTCAAAAGAAGGAACTTAATTTAAAACCTACAAATAAAAACATGAAAAGAATCCCATACAAGACATTACTTTTTATGTGTGTATATATATATATATATATATATATATATATATATATATATATATATATATATATATAATCTTGAACATGGTTGTGTCTTGATCAATAGAAAAAAAACATGCTTATAATGTGCTTGTTTTTCCTTTTGTTTTTTGATGAAAATACCAAATGGTAAATAAACAAATTGTTGTAAAAGCATGGCATGCAAGTATAATACCTTGTGAGTGTATGCAACAATTGGAAGAGAATCTAATGTAGGCAATATGTTGATATAAAAGAAAAAGACAACAATCAACTATCACAATGCTTCAGTTTAGAATTATTAGCAGAAATAGATATTTTCTAATGTCTGGTAAGATACACTGCTTTAGTAATGTAACGAAGATAGAACATTTCCGTGCAGTATTTTGTATTTATTTACTCTGGAGATGACTTTTAATTTCACTCAAAGTAAGCTGTAAGAAAAGTAAAGTTTTCATCTTAAATTTTGAACAAAATATGATACTTATTTAAAAATTTAATTCTGGCTAATCTATATTTGAAGGCAATGAACAAAAAAGATTTTGAAAAGAATTATCAAATAGTTCAACTTCACAAGTAGAATAAAAATTTTAAAAAATAACAAGCAATGAATATGCCATGGTGAAATAATGTAGTTTAAATTAAACTATGCATCACTCTATTGAAATTGAGATAGTACCTTTTTTTTCTATACATCATGATAAACTGTTCAGGTTAGCAACAAACTGAGGTAACTGCTCTACTAAAATGGAAAATTCTATAATATTTATACAATTAGGTTTTTCTTTTTTCTCCGTCAAAGAAAATATAAATTGTGAGAGAAAGAATTGCTAAAACATAAAAAAGAATCAAAACATGTTCTTTGATATTTCAATTAACATCCAAGTAATTTGTCAAATTGACCAAAACAATTCTAAAAAGGCCCATTTTCTAATCATAAAAAAATACAATGAAACGCTGTGAATTGGATTAAGTAAAATAAAACCTACTCTAAAGCTGGTTCCTCCACAATCTCTTCAAAGATGAGGTAAAAAGATGGTACTGTTCTCATTAAGAAAAACTGAAAGGAACTTTTCCTTCTCTCTTTGGTTAAAAGGTAAAAATAATCCTCAAGACCAAACCGGCAAACGCTGGTGTCTTTGACAATATCTCAACTTGATATGTTGAGCAGTTATATTCCGATGACATCCAGTTCTTTCCATTTCCCCTCCCTCCGTCAACCCAACATCTCCTTTTTAATCTCAATGATAAATAAGGCAGAATCAAGAGATTGGGAAGCTTACTCAGATCAGGCTTTGAATGAAGCATATAGCCAATGACAAAGCAAGATATCAAGAGATGGAAGTGAGTGATGTCATCAAGAGAAGAGCAGCAAAGGATGTGATAATAGGTGTTGGAATGGGTATAAGGGTGCAGTTAGGAAACCAACTATTCATACACAGATTCACGGTGGAAAATACACAAGTGAGGGTTAGAATCATGGCATTGATATGAGAAGCAAGAGTAGCATGCATAGCCTTCATCAGGCTGTTGAATCAAAACAGTGCTTACATAGATCAGAAAACTATTAGACAATAAAAGATAAAAAGAGTAAATGAAATGAAGTGGATTGTGTGTGTGTGTGGAGGATAATGAAGGGATACTTTGTCCCTTTGCTTAATGTATAAAAACACACACACACACACATCTATGCAGTCAGCTAGCAGACAGCTGATTGTTAGAATTCTAATAAAAAAAAAACAGTGCAGGAATGTGATGCCAACACTGAATTGAGAAATAAAAAGTAATTCACAAAAAAGTAAAGAGACAGAAAATTGTGCATAAAGAGAATGGGGCAAAGAGATGAAAGATGGCAGGGTTGGGGGATTTTTTTTTTCTTGAAAAAAATATAAAAAATTTATAAAAAAATAAGATAAATTGAATAAATTGAAAAAACTTAATAAAAATGGTGAGGAGGGATAAAAACATTGGAAGGGAGCCCCCTAACACAGGCTTGAAAAAAATCTCATTAGATAAAAAATACTGAAACAAGTCTGAAAGAAAAGAACAAACCCTCAACCTCCTTACACCGGCTCAAAGATAGAAGTTTTGTGTGGTTGGGGAGGAGAGCATTATTTTGATGACACTCAGGGCAGTATTTGTATTGTTTGTTATAAGCTGTCAGAATGGCACAGCAAAGTTTGTTTATCCTCTATGAGTCATATAATATTTGGTTTCAAATAAGAGGGGAAAATCATTTAAATGACGAAGTCTAGCAACCTCTTTTTGAAAATTATATTGTTTCCTGCTGCTTTTATGGTTTTTAACAACAATAAAACCAGATTTCAGTTTGTTTCTCCGGCAAATTACAAACTACAACGCTTTAAAAAGCTGTAATCACTTGTCATAGTTAATGAATGATGAGCATGTTGTTGAAAAGAAAGAGGAACCCCTAAAAAGAAAAGGCAAGGAAGGAACACTTGTCATCATTCATCCCCACTGAAATTTAGGTGCACTGAATATAAAGTTGCAGTCTTAATTGGAACAGTGACAATACAAACCCACTTAAAATTATTCACATTTTGCAAATTCAAATAAGAAATCCTGAAAGAATTAATCAAGACAATGAAACCACAAGTATTAAGGATGTACTTTACTTAACCTCAATTAACCTTTACTTCACAATAAGTTACTTCTCATTTATAAAATTTATATCATAATTATTTACAAATTATCAAAAAGAAAAAAGGGAAACTACTCTATAATCAGCATTTAGAATACCTGGAATTATCTCCCTTAAGAAATAGGATCATTATAATATAGATTATCAAAGAGTGTGCAAACTCAGACCCCACACTATAATTATCAAGTTTCTAATTGGACTGAAAATTGATTTATTCTCTCCAAGTTGGAGCATTTTAACAGTATTGCACTAACAAAAATCTTGGCATGTTATACGGTTTTTGCTGTGGAATGGTAACAAAATGCAAATGAGCAAACATACAGAAATGAGATTACTATTATTATATAGACAGATTGGTTGATTATACAATATCCTTTATAGATAAAATGTCAGAAGCTGATGTTTTACATCCATGGTAAAGGATATACTTTAGAGGCTGTGTATGACACAGTTCAAAAGTTACTTCCACAACAAATTCTCATTAGAAGCTATGACATTTTTCACAGCTGAAAAAGACAACTTCAAATAGACTAAGATAAATCATGGCAAAGATAAACCCTGCATTTGCCATGAAAACTATCCATATCAATTATTTTTAAATGATGTACTATTGATTTTAACTTTATTCAATTATTTCATAAAAATTTCAGACATACAAGTATTTATTCAACTATGCAAAATAGTCAATATAATTAAGAAATGATTTTTGCTAGGACATGGCTTTTGAGATCTTGACAGCTGAAAATTTCTGAAATATACAATGGAGTTATTTTAAAGTGTTCAAATACATATATAAAGTAGACCTATTGTTTTGATGATTTCATTTAATATTTCCAAGGTGTTAAATTTTTAAGCTTGAATGAATCACTGCCCTAAACAAATCTTTTATGGAGAATTGTCAGCTGAGGCTTACTTGACACCCTTCTTCATTTTCATTTCATCTGCCCTGGTACAACTCAAATATTATACAAAAAGAACATCAGTCTTCATTTTTCTTTTTCTTTTTTTTTTTTTTTTTAAATTGGATGAAGCATTGTCAATCATTATTAATTTTTGAGTAGTCTTTCTTTCATCTTAATTTTAGTTGCAATCTCAACTACTAAGACTATCAGTCTACAGTAGTGAATAAACTGTGCAGATCGAGAATAAAGAATACGCTTTTTATTTTTGATAAATTTATTCACAGCTGTAGTTTGGAAATGAAAATCTATTCTTCATTTCCGATCTGCACTCTTTTCTCAAAGCAGTAGACTGATAGTCTGAGTACTTGCAATAAAAAGCAGATGAAATGAAAGTGAAGATATAAGAAATACTAGTCAAAAATTAATAATGGGTCAATCTCCATTTTATTTTTGATCTTCTGATGTTACTGTAGCAATCTAGAAAAAAATTTCACCCACACCAAAAATAAAGAAACACTGCCAATGAAACCAAAAGCGATGGTGCCAAAGTCATCCCTTGCTTCAACTTAATACTTTCAAGGTTCGACTTGTAATGAAAGAATAGAACAACAAATGCCAATTTTGTCATTCTTTCAGTATGTGATTGTTGTCAAGGTTATATTATCTAAGAGACCACATTGTAACCTTTTACTAAAGTTATTTTGCATGATCATATTTTTATGAGGTTGACCTCAAGTTCTTTGAAAGCATTAAGGAAAACAATCCACATATATAAAACGATGTTTAACTATCGTGCATTAAAACTTTTCAATGAGCGCACAGATACAACACTGATCCTAGGTAGGAGTGCTGGTGATCAACACTTTGATCCTAGTCAGAGAGCACAGATACTTTGAGCCAAGGTGAACATGCCCATACATTAGTAAAAAATCATGTAATTTTTTCCAGGTACTATAGAAATATTAATTTATAAAATTCAGATTTTATAAGATACCAAATTGAATTGCTGTGGTGACTTGGGATAGTGTCATTACTGGTAGAAGCTAGACTCATTTACATCAAAAAACATTTCAGTAACATAAATGTTCTATAGTGTGATGCTAGTAAAAGAAAAGCTCTAAAGATGAAAGTAGTATAACCCATTCTGGTTTCCTTTGTTTCTACAACTAAAATGTCAAACCATGTAACTGAGAACCCTTTAAGGAATGATATCTTGACATAATATACCATTAATAAACGGTCCCCAGATACATACAGAACAGAAATAACAGGCATAGATAAGGTCAAGCAATTCTTTAACATCATTTTCTTATTTTTCTTTCCTAGTTGTTCACTGTAAAATTGGCTACCAAAAAATAAAAGAACTCTGATTGCTTTTCCAGGTTTCCTCTTCATAGATTGCTTTGCTTTCAGATATACAGTAATTCAACACAAATTATGTTCCACAGCCACTAAAAGCTCACTCCCCCACTAAATAATAATACAGCATAAACATTGCCCTCATTCAATTTACATGAAAGAGATTGTTATCACAAATAACCTTACTAACAGTCCCTAAAATCAGTTTCTAACTAACAAAATTCTTTTTTTAATTCACCGCCAGAACTTTATTCAATAACTCTATGGACTACCTTAATCATGTAAATCAAAAAATTCTATACCTAAGTGAAGAGAAATATAGAAATCCATGTAATCAGATATATTCTGGTTATATGATGTGACTTCAAGGAACAATACAAGCAAGATATTAATAAGAAGCTGGACATGTAGGAGAGATTAATTAGCAATCAAGAATTATGTCAACAACCTTTTTCGGTTTCATTCAGCTCAGTAATCTTTGAAAAGGGGACAGAATTGACATTTCGACAGAATACTAGATGGAGAGATGAACTAAGCAAATTCAGAAAATACTGGCTCTGTGACGCCCATGATAGAAAAGTGTGGTGGATCTTGTTGAAGGTGTATGTCCAACAACGGACAATGAAAGACTGATGATGATGACCATAATTTCACAAGTACTTCTCAGTATATTTCCTTTAAGATAATAGATTATTTAATTGCATATTATATGAACTGTCCCATTGAAGAAAGTATTTTCTTTTCTTCACCTCAAATCACACATTTCTAGCTTTGTTTATTTTATAAGTTCTCAAGGGCTGCTCCAAAGTAAAATGATCCAAATATAACAAAGTATTTGAACAGATGAGAAAAAAAACCAACAGGCCACAAGGTAAGGAAGAAAACAGCCTTATTTCTTTAGCAAACTAAGAAGCACTCAGAGAGCACATACTTCTGCTAAAGCCATCACAAGGGGAAGTAATTGTGTATGGATCCAGACCAGAACTGAGTCAGTTCTTCCACAGCCTACTGTCTACCCAACCACAAAATGTCATTGAAATTCGAGAACTTTTGGAGATATTATGTGGACAAACATGAAACTTTGGCAATATTATGTAGTTTAAACATAAAACTATGGAGATGGGGAGGTAATTGTGCAAGGATCCACTCCTAAATTCAATTAGTTATTCTGTAACTTATATTCCACCATTCCATGAAGTGTCAGAAATTCATGTGAGTAGGGAGGGGGGTATTTGTACATGGATCAGCCACAAAATCTATCCAAACTCTCACTAGCTCATTGTCCACCCCTCAGCGGAAATTCATTGAGAAATTTGGGAAATATCAGACATGAGCATATACATGAATGTACATTTTTTTTTAAATTCCTGGATCCGCCCCCCCAAATTTTACAACCCCTTCTTCATCTGTTGCCCACTCTTCCACAAAATTGCACTTAAATCCATTTAGTTCTTCCGGAGGTATTGAGTGGACAGACTAACAGACGTGATTAAATACATATACTTCTTTTCAAATTCGTTGACATGAAGTGAAAAAAAAATACACCATATTCAATATATAAGATTGGAATAAGAAATCCTAAAATACTTAGTTCATTCACTCTTATTAACTAGTTGCACACCTCGAAAATATTTCAGAGTCATACATGCTATATGTAAATGATATTTTCAAATACAGGCATGTTAATTATATTTTGCATTAGCATAGAACCCATCATTTTTTACGGATTCTATACCAATGCAAAAACAGTGACACTTTATTATGCTAACAGAGCTATTGATATACAGAATTTTGATCTTTCGGAAATTCTGAGAAATAAAGAAAGAACCATGTTAGTCTTAATTTTTGTATTTTTAAATTTGCAACAATAAGATAAAATGTACTTCTGATATTCTGCTACAAAATATAGTATTGTCTTATATTCAAGATCTCATCTTACTCAAGTAAATACATCAACAAATATTAAATCAATGAAATTAAATATTAAATTGATAAATATCTTGAAATTGTAGCCCATTGTATGGTTTTTTTCTATTCATCTATAATCTCCTTTTCAAAGTGATTTTTGATTTCTAGTGATATGTTTTTGTTGTTTTAATTTAATCATGCTATCCATCTAGTAACTTTCACAGCTTTGTTATCCGATTCTCGCAATCCAATCTTACAGATTGACAATAGTTCAGGCTTGAAATCCTGATTCATTTAATCTATGTCAGGCGATCAAGGCGTAGTAGTGTTTCTCAATTTTATGTATCGGTTTGGAATAGCTTGACAGGCAAACAGACATCTGAATAAAAAAGGAACAATAGTATTTATATGTATAGTTTATATCTACATAGGGAGGGATAGAGAGATATAGAGGCACACATTATCAGAAACATCAGATTAGTAACAAAACATGCTAAGTGATCTAAGTAAAAAAGCCTCTAAGTAGAATTAAAGATAAACAGAACTAAGACAAAAGTAATTTTCAATAATAACATCCTGAAAGTATCCATAAGAATAGAAGACAAAAATTTTGGTTCCAAAATATGTTGGGTATTTGAGCCTTGGATAGCATTCCCAATATCTGTCATGGGCAAGCCTGCTAAAACAGAAATGAAGCGTGCTCTGCCAAGTCATGAAACATCAGTCAAATGATAAACTGCCACCCTCATTGAACACTATTAATTGTGTGCTAATACCAAGTGCATAGAGTTTAGGAACATGATTTTATATGATGACTGCAGAAGAAATATATCTGATATTTTTGTATCACTTGATCTTCATTTCATCAATTTTGAAGTTCAATCATTCCAATAAAAAACCAGCTTTTAATATATTCTAACTTGTTTTAGAAAATCCACTGCCTGAATATTCTGCAGTATTTTTCTACAACTGAGATTACTTATTACTTAGGTTATGATGGATATCACCTATCTTTTATCATCTTTAACAAGGCAAATAAAAAGGGAACAAATCAAGACAATAGAAAATAGCAATAAATAAAAATCAATCTCTTATTTTCAAATTAATGAAATCCTCTAATCCAGATTAAGATCAAACATGTGGTGAACAGTAAGATCAATAGTAAAAAAAAATTTCACCGGAGCTTTAAAAATATAAGCACATATCTTTTTAAAAATTGCAAACATATTATAAGATATTATAATTTTTTGAGAGCAACTTCTTGAAAATAATGATTCTAATTACTCTTATAGACAAATACAAAAAAAATTTGATCACTAGAGGAGAGAGAATAAATTAAAAATAAAATAGAAATCATTCAAAATTGAAGTAGTGAAATATGTAGAACTCATTAAATATTATTCAAGTTAACACACATCTGGGAATGCTTTCTCACTTGAGAGAACTCACATGGAAACCATTCTGGCAACATATTCTTACAAGCTATTAACATAACAGTTAGCACTTAGTCATTAAGACATTTACAGTCACCGTTATTACTCACGAATATGTACATTAAAAAATTAATTTACTTCAAGTAATCTAATTTATTAAATAAACATTAGTGAAATTTTATGGACATTAATTGATGAAAGTAAATAAATGTAGCTGAATATGTTTCTTCAGCCTTGAAGACTAAAACAATACTACAAAATGGTTAACATGAATCACAAAAACATGCTAGAAGATAACCAACATTGGATCAACAATATCAATGATTGTTGGTCTTGTTAATATAGCAGTATTTAGGAGAGCATAAACATTAACAAAATCAACTTCTTGTATGTTAATCAAATATTGATTACCAAAAAACCTATTTCTACCTTTTTTCCCTTCATTTATTGTTTCAGAGATAAGGTTAACATTACAAAATGTATACTGTTGAAGTCTCCTCCTATATAATTCTGTAAAGAACTATACAAAAAAATCCAACATTAGAAACAATTTCCTATATATATATATATATATATATATATATATATATATATATATATATATAGAGAGAGAGAGAGAGAGAGAGAGAGAGAGAAATCCAAACTTCATTCAATTCTATAATCTGCATCTTTAAAAAAAAAAAAAAAAAAAAAACATTTGCAAATTTTAATGACTATCTCAACCAGGTCCACATTGCTTCCAATCTTATGATTGCCCTGGAAGCCCTGAAATACTGTGATAAAGCTGTACTAAGCTCCTTTCTCCCTCCTAGAGAGCTCCTTGGAAAATTCATTGCACCCCAGGATCTGTGGTCTGAAGAAGATAGCGGCTTTTAACTTTTGCCTGAGAAAGTACTCTGCTAAAACTTCAAAATGGTAGCATTCCTGATGTATTTCCAAATTCCTAACTATCTTTGCCTTTTGGAGAGCAGGGACAGTTTGGTGCACTACCAAAGCCATAGCCACTTGAATTCTATGAGGGGATGAACAACATCATGTTGGAGCCACTGCACGTAAAGCCTTATGAATCAATTTGTCACAGCTCTAGATAAGGGGTTTGCAGCTTTCAAGTAACTTCCCTCAGCTGTCTGAGGCAAAGTAAGTAAATAACAAAATATCAACACTGCGTTCATGATAGCAATTTGAAGGGAATAATAGCCATTTTCTGTGTTTTTTTTAGACATAATCAATCAGGAAATAACGCTTATTACCCAGAAAGAGAAAAAAGTTAAAAAAAAAGTCGCAGAGTGTTAAAGAAATAGAAATAGCAAATCAATTTATACTGGACAGCAAGTGAAGGTTGGGGGAAACTGGCTGGTCAGCCATAACTGTTAGTTACTAAGGCAACAGCTTCAAAACCTCAAGAAACAGTGATCAGCTGACCATCTATCAGATCACATTACATTAAGCACTACTTCATCGTATAAGAGCCATATTAATCATTGTACTTATTTCTTCTTGTTCAGTTTTGCTTCATTAGACACAGGCTTATATATCTCTTGCTTTAATCTGACAACTTTTTATATCTCGATTTTTCTGCTCAAGTCACATGTGCTTGAGATTTTATACACCAACAAATAATAAAACTCTTATAACAGAATTGCTTATGAAATTTATATATTCGATGACTTAATACTAATGATAGATGAAAATCTTGTAGAAAAGAGAAAAAAAAAATCAAAACTACAATGAAGCCATATCTAAGTAATAGATTCACTAATTCTCCTCTTATGAAAAGAAGATTATATCACCACAGCTGTTATCCATTTAATTCCGCCAAGTGAACATTTTTTTCACTTTATTCGACACAGATTTCAAGTGACTACGCAATCTCCAGATCTAAAGTCTGTTCAATATCTTAAGCTCAAAGTATTAAAAAGATTACTTGCATGCTAAATATTCTGCTCAATTTGCTAAAGCTGCAAGACAAATCCACATCATCAGCTTTACAGTCAAGTTATTACAAACAGGATTTAAGGGACCTAAACCCATGGGGAGTTTAACACTTACCCCGACCACCACCACTACAAAGCTTCTTTGTGCAAGATTACAAATTAATGAATAAACAAATTGAAGCAGGCACTAAATAGGAAAGTGACAATTAGAATGCATTCCTGTTCATACAAGTTCTGTCCAGAAAGTATCCAGCCATTTGGGATATCTCAAGAACCAGTAATGCAGCTTCGGTTTAACTTGGCAACAAATCAGAGGAGGAGCTAACTGCGCATGTGTGAACAGACACTCTCCCATGAGAATATTTAGTTTGATACCATTAATTGAGATTGAGTATTGTGTGACCATCCCATTCACAATGACTGAGCTTTTGGCAAAACATCACATCACTCAGGTCTGTCAGCCCAACAAGTGTCCTTATTTGGCTCCCTGCAACTTGTGGCTTTGAAAGGAAGGAAATTTCAAACTGTAGATGAGATTAAGTAAGATGCAACAAGGCAGCTGATGGCAATCCCTTCAGAGGGGTTTGCAGATTTTTTTAAAGTAGAAGGGATGCTGGGATGTATATGAGATCCAATAGGATGTACTTCAAAGTGAACCAAGGTGTCATTGGCTTAGATAAGGTATTTTTCTGTTAATATTAAATGGGTGGATACTCTCAGAAGAGCCCAACTGCTTATCAACAGAAACAACTCTAAAACATCAAAAAAATCATTTTTAATCAGTTCCACAGAATTCAATAACTTTGTTATTTTTTATTTTCATTGATGAAGTACTTTCATTATCACTTATTCTCCTCCATCTCAATGTTGTTCTTCATTACATCACTCTACATTGCTTTAGCAGTTAACGAATACATCAAACAGCTTAAAATTGGAAATAGAGTAGTAACACATTGGGAGCCCACCTTTCATGGACATGGTTTCATCAACTTTGGTTAGGAAAACCTGTTGATTAAATGGGGCACAAGGCTTTAGACATTTGGCCACACCTTCCTTTCCAATTTTTGATGCCACTTTTTGTTTTATCAAGTGTTAGTAAGTACTCTTTTTTTTTTTTCGTTATAGATGGAATGCAAGTTGAAGTCTCATTGGAAGTAACTTCATTATTATTGATTTTGTACAGTAAATTTTAATGGTCAACCAAGAATGATGTGATTAAGACCAAGAATGAGATTAAGAAAAACTAACAATATAAATAATAGTAATATCATAGAATAATTCATAATGAATCATTGTAATATTTACAGTATCATTTCATTAATTGTGTACGTATTTATTGAGCAAAACAACGATTAACATTCTTTTGCTTCATAGGAGCATACACATATAGGTACCGAAGTATGAGTATACACATATAGGTAACAAAGATAATTCAATTTTTTTTTCATATCTATATCTTCCTTAGATTTAAACATTCCTCAAATCCTTCTTAGGAACCTTTAAAGGTTTCCCGGTTCCCTTTTACAGAATCAATGGATAATACAGCAATAAGAACATGTTGGCAATGAAAAGGTTTAAACAATGACAAAAAGTACAGGAAAATGGATTGTACATAAATGTACAATATATAGTGAAACATATATACTATAGTAAAGATCTATTCTGCAGCTAAAATCTATACGTTCAATATATCTATTGCAAAAAGTCATTTGCAGTTTTCACATAAGTTTATTCAAAGGTATCATGTGAGAAAAGAATAAGTAATTTGAAGAAAAGTAAATGAATGCCTGCCATGGAGCAATGTTTTAAAAAAAGTTAGTTTGGCATGCCACTTCTCAGTGAGTGCTCTGTGAATTATATCAATACTAGCCAAGTCCAGTATTGTTGAAGCAAAGCACAAAATATCTATTATATCATGCTAATTTGACAAATATATGAAGGGTTAAAATAGCCAGCAAAAATCAAAACTGCTAGGCTATTGCTAATTATTTCTTGATCATGCTGTCATCTGTGAGAAGAAATAAGTTGATTAAAACTGAATTACTCATTGAAATCAATTCAACATATTCATGCACACAGAGGTTGATATCATTAGTACAACCTGAAGTCATTGCATAGCATTTATTAATGTTCAACATCTTTTACAATGGTTCATGTCAATAACATACACTTGGCAGTATCTGGTATCTGGTATTACTAAACATCTTGAACAGCCAATTGGATATGTGGTCTATCATGAGGTGTGCTGGTTGAAAAATGACAGACTCAACAGAATTTGAAACAATACAAGATCATTCACAACACTTCATTCTTTTCATTACATCAGCCAGCATGAGTGCGTTCTCTCACCCCATGGAACAATATGGCAGCTTTACTAGATAGAAAAATTTTTTAAAAACTGTGTAAGGGAGATAATTCAATACAAAAAAATTGAATACTTGATAGAATACTTAACTTCTCCCAATTTTCTTTAGAGGTGAGCATGATCTTTATAATAATAATAATAATAATAATAATAATAATGATAATAATACTAATAGTAAAACAAAAATGTTTTCAGTGTCCTACAGAAGAAAAAAAAAATTAAGATTTCTCTACTGATTCAGTCCTTCAATAATATGACTCCAACTTTCAGGCAAATGTAATCAAAACCTTGTGGAACTCGAAACTGATCATCTTCCATGCTTTCATGTGAGGAAATAATTAGGAATTAGTCACAAACACAATGTCTTTCCATTTGTTGACAGCTTTCTCAGTTATACTCAACTGTTGATTTGTTCAATGACTTCTGGATGACATTCAAGTTCATTAATTCAATACAAGTAAAATTTAGAAGAAATGAACAAGTGTTCTTTTTTAGCATCAGTTATTTCCACTGAGTGATGTATAACTTTGGTAATCTCGACCATGCCATCCAACTGTGATACAAGTTATCTCTGTTCTCTATATAGCAGTTCAGTTTGCCTCCAGAAAATCAACTTTTCAAGTTGGTACTCTCAACATAGATCCACTTTCTCTTGTCAAGCTCTTTCAGATCTATCAGCACAACATTTAAGGCAGTGTTTTCATCTTCTGACATTTACTGTGAATTTTTCCGCTCCAATCAGTAAATATATATCAAGAGACCTTTATCCGTTTCCTGGTCTCTCAACAGGCACCTATAATTTGGCAACCTCAGATCCATCATCTAGCGTCCCAGTATAGTGCCTGGCTACTTCCACATTATTGACCTCCATGGTCACTATTGGGTAAGAGATCCAAGAGGATATGAGCGATTGATCCCTAGTATTCATGGGTGTCCACTTCCACTGCATATCTGAGGAACTCTGAAATCATACCTGCTCTAACGCACAATACTGCTCTAATCTCCTTTGTGTCAGCCTCCCAACTCAATGAGGATTCTTCCAGGAGCCTTCTGCCCGTCATATTCTACTTTTAATTTTTGTGGTGTGTGTGACACACCTAACATACTGAATAAATAAGACATCACCAAAGTTTAAGACTGGTTCTGGATCTTTTCCGAGCATAGTTGGGCCACTAACAATGGTATACCTTCCAGTGTATCAATGTAATCTTTTCTGTAACCTGACCTGATTTCCCCGTACCCTTTTGTAACTTGGCTGGATTTCCCATACCGATGACTAGTCCTGGTTTCCCTGAAAAGGCTATCTAGCCAGATATGCCGAAATCTGTTCCTCATTTCCCTGTCATACTGAAGAGCAATATCGCCAAACTAGCTGCATAAGTAGGAGTGTTTCATCTCAGCATAACAGTAACGTGCCATGTGGCCTAACTTTCTGCACCTGTGGCAGCGAACCTACCAAGAGCGGCAATTGCGAGCTGAATGGCCTACACGATAGCAATTGTGACAGTGACTTGAGTGAGTAGTCTATCAATTTTCAAGATTCTAGCCTCCCAATTTTTGCACTCATAGATCATACGATTCAAGTTGATATATCAGCGACTATGAAATTTAGGATCATTAGATCCTGCTGGTTCTGAAAAATTCATCATACTTCTCTTGAGTTCCTGCTTATTTCCAAGTGGATGGGGTTTTTTTTTAGGAAATTCTAACATTCTTTCCACTTTCAAATTAGACCTTACTTGGTGTTGAGAATTTCTCCATTTCCTGACAAGTTTGATGTAGTTTTTGTTTTCAGTTTTGTCTTCATTCAAACTACTGAATTCTTGTTTCAGTATTGGTACCTTATTTCTGTTGTCAGCTTCATTTCCAGCCAAGAATCTGATTTCTTGTTTCAGGACTGGTACCTGTACCAGTTCTTTAATAATAATCAACTTTTAAAATAACTAGGGGTATTTTTTTTTTTTGTTTTTGAAGAATAATCTTGACCATTGTTTCGTCTTCTTCAATAAGTTTTCAGAAATTTCAAATTTTCAAGACAAATTCTTAGCACTGTCTCCTACTTCATGAAGAAATTCCTCATCGTTAACCATGCATTCAGTCTGACTTCTATTACAACTGTATCCATTTAATGAATTTTAGAATCTATAGTTTCAACTTTTTGTTTTGAAGAAAAACTTTTGGATGTTTTTCTAATGTTGTGCTTTGTACATAAAATGCTCCAATTTTTCTCTGGTAATTATGTCTTCCTAACTTTTTCTTCAATTTTAGTATCCTCCATGATCTTGTTTTGTCACATTATTTCCTTTTCTTCGGCTTTTGACTTAATTTTAGCATCTTTGTAGTTTCAAGTATTCTTTCTGAAGTTACTCTATCATGGCATTTCGCGTCATTCATCACTCTTGCTTCTTCAGAGTTTGTTTGGGTTTTTTTTCAATTATTTTTGTTAATGTTTCCAACAAAATTTATATAAAACATTTCGTCCAATTTCTTAGTTGGATAAATCATTTTCTGCAGTCCACTGGTTTCATTTCTATAACTGTCTCCTTGGCTTTACCAGTCAAGCTGAAAAATGCAGCAGGAGTCATCAAATATACAGCTTTTTCCTCATTAATGATAATTCTCCAGGGAAAAAGACTTGCATATCATCAAATACATCTTAGGTTTTGTTTTTTTTTTCTCAACTATGAGTCTGCTACCAGTGTAAGTTAAAAAATGACAGACTAAACAGAATTTAAAAACAACTGAAGATTACAACACTTTATTCGTTTTATTTTATTAGCCAGCACAAGAGTGTTCTTTCCTCCATTTAAACAATATGGCGGCGCCCTTATCAGAAATAAATAAAAACAAACTCATATGTGCAGGAGATAACTCAACACTAAAAATTGGAATATGTACTTAACAAGGAGTATCAAGGTTATTTTTGTATTTTGATAACATCTTCAAATCTATTCAATGTGTGCTTTATCCTTGCATATATATCCTGGTTCAACTGATACCTACTCTTTGGTTGACATTATTCAACTTGATCACCAAATTAGCTTTGAAATCTGTTTCAATCTCCACAGCCTAAATAGTTTGTAGATAATCAACCTCATCTTTTCAAGACTCAAAATTGAACCATACATATCCCAAAGACTCTTTTCACACACTCCATACAAAGAGATTTTTTACTCGAAAAAAATGAAGTAAACCTCAAGTGAGAAGTTAGCATGATTATTTTAACCTAACTTATCACACTCTTTAATATGAGAAATCTGGTAAGCAACAGATAAGATATAAAGAAATGAAAACTACAGATGATCACAATTATTATTGATTCATTAAAGCCATGAAATAGAATGCCTATAATTCTGTAGCAAGAGAAAAAGAAAGTAAAAGTAAAATAAGAAAAGATACAGAAAAAGAGAGGAGAGTAATCTCAAGAAATATGAAAGAAATATCAGGTAAAGGAAACAAATCACAACTACCAAGCATTGATTTATATTTCAATGCAAATGCATCGATGCACGTCTCAATGCACAATGCCCCAAAAAACTATTTTTAAAAATGGAGCTAGCAGCACTAAGTTTATGACTAGTCAAAAGCAAATTATTTGAAATTTTTCATTTTTTTTTTCTTCAAAAACCATCATTCACTATAACTACATCATTATCCTCAAAGCCTTCAAGTTACTGAAATATCTATTCCCACTGATTCTTTGGCATTTAATTTTCAGCGAAGTAATGAAAATTTCCTAATAAATACATGAAGTCAATGGAAAAAAATGAATCACTATGTAAAACTCCTGGATGACAAAATTGAAAAAAATTCTTTTGAATATAAAATATACTTAAATTTTTTTTTCTTAAATATTCACTGATAAAAAATATTTAGTGAATCTTCATAGAATTTGGACAAATTATTCAACTAGAAAGCATTCAATATTGTATCATTCAAAATTACTACTTTGACAAAGCTGAAAGATGTTATCATACTGAATTACATTTTAAATATCACTATTCCTTATACTCCACTTGATATATATATATATATATATATATGCAATGCTCTTCCAACATGGAAGTGGAGCACACTGGTGGATGGGGAATATATATGCGTAAATAAATATATCGCTTAAATTCAAACTCACTGACCATTCAGTTCCATGGAGTACAGGGAGGATACCAGCCTCCAGGTCTGAAGCTAAGGTTTCGATCCAGCCTCATGGTACTGGATGGGATAATGGATAGTGTATAGCCACACTGAAGAGTTGTAATACAACAAAAAACGAAACAGCTGTCTGTGGATGACACAATAATTATATATATATATATATATATATATATATATATACACACACACACACATAGATATTGCCACTAACTTCACAAAAGACTCAAGATGTTCCACCTTGACAGCAGCTGATGACTGATCAGCACAATATAAGACAAGTATGTCCTGCCACAACAACAGCATGAGAAGGTTGAAGAAGTAAAATCAGTATCAATTTGAAATTCCAGTTTTACTGTCTCTTGTCAATATTACTTCTGCAGTTTTTCTTAGAAAGGTAGATAATAAGATGTTTGTTGCCATGTTTCTCTGTCAGTAGTTTGTACTACCCACTGGCAGTAGCCAATGCCAGATAAAGTGAAGGTCTTCTTTGAGGAGTTCTTGTACCTCTACCATGGCACTCCTCAGTCTCACTGACAAGTGGACAGTTCACCAAGCAGGAAAACCTTTGGTACATGACGTTCTTCCATCCTTGGCATATGACCTACCCAGAGTAGGTGTCTCTTGCGGAGCATGGCCTTCAGGCCACCAACATCTACTTGAAGATTTCCATGAATACTCACTTACCACCATTCTCACTGTGTACAGGAGTGACTTCATTACTAACACTGAAGTCCTCAAGATTGCTACAGATGCACATATAAGAATATTTTCAAACTGTGAAAGAGTACGTTATAATTTTAAATATTGGCACAGGGATCCTGACATACTGCAACTGCATTTTCTTTTTCTCCAATTTTTGCATGCTCACACTAGATGTCCGGTGGTTATTGCTGGAGATTCGAAGAGCACCAATTATTACAGGCACAATCCTAACCTTCATGTTCTATACATCTTGTTCAAATGTTCAGCCTTCTTTCTGTTGCTTCCTACAGTTTGCTATTACAGCTATAGTATGGCGGGTTATCATTTCCTGGTTCACAACTATCAAATCAGGCCGCCTCGCCTGGATGGGGCAATGGGGGTGGTGTGGATCTCAGTTCCAGAGTATCTTATTGTTTTCTACAACAGCCTCTGGCTTGTGCCGATACCGTTTGTCTGCACATTTGAAAACAATTCATTTGTACAGTTCTCAGTGTCCTACTCAGTTGTGTCTGCTTTCATATTCCTTTTGAGTCAACTTGTGGCATTCACTTATAAGCAGAAAAATAATTATGACCTTGATCAATTTATAAGCATGAACGAGATTTAGATTTGTGAATATATATCCTAATTTAGAACAAATAAATTTTTTTAAATTTCTTTATCTAATAATCAAGAAGAATATAAGACTTTGATACTAACCTAAAAAAGAAAAAGACTTGGTAAGATTTTTCTTTATTCTTTGATTATCACTGATACAAAAGTCAACATTTTTACTCTCCCAAATGCTATTTGGCGAAACATTGCACCACCCAGATTTGTCAGCCTCCCACAGTCTACCTAGCTTTTTGCTACTTTTCCCCGAAAATATTTAAGACAGTAGATGAAATTGAGAAGAACACAACAAAGCAGCTGATGACAATCCCAAAAGGATATTTTAAGCAAATACATACATCCATAAGCATACTGACCCAGATTTATTGGAAAAAAAAAAAAAAAAAAAAAAAAAAGAGAGAAAGAGTAAAAAGTAATAAATGCACTTCCTAATTTTTTTAAAATATTATTTCCAGGTTAAAGACAAAAACTGGTTAAGGTCCTATGTATTATGTGTACAACTGGAATATGTAAAATCATTTCATACAATCTTCCACACGTAGAAAAAGAAATAGCTTCATTCATGTGCCAACTTGTAACTTTGTAACCAATGCCCCAGAGAGCAGTCTTCAAATAAAGTAAAAATCTTACAAAATCATATACATATATACATATCTTATATGTAAGTGAGAGGTGTCTGATTGTTTGTCAGGCTATAAAGAACATCCTAACAAGGGCACAGCCAAACCAAATTTAGCATGTTTATTCAATAGACATAGGGGAAGGAAAAGTTCTGAGAAAAAATTTTTCCAAAAGTTTTAGAGGGAGGGTTTTATTTAAAATGTAACTATAATGCCAAAATAGGATCTTACATTCGATCTATATAAACATCTTATTTTATATGTTTACTAGCTGTGGTACCTGGCATTGCCCAAAGAAAAAAAAAAAACAACAAAATCTCACAATGCTGGGAATCAAATCATATTTTATTGAGATTTCATGGAAACTTAGGGCTTGTATGAACCTTAAAGCTTTATATATATATATATATATATATATATATATATATATATATATATATATATATATATATATATATAATTTCATTTTATGGTTCTGAATCCAATAGTTTTTGAGAAAATCCTACATGAAAAAAAAACACCAAGATAAAATATTTTTGATAGACTTGTTTTTTTTTTTGACAGCTCATACATTTTTTGCAAAATTTGGCCAAAAGACATTGTTTCTATTCTGAGATGCATAGTTCTCAACATCTTAGAGTACAAACATAAATAATCACATATGTACTATAGTACTTTATGATATAGGCTAGATGACGTATCCAGCGTTGCTCAGGGAAGAAAAGAAAAATTCTAAATTTGACAACACTAGGATGCAAATGATATTTTATAGAGATTTCATAAAGACTCCAGGCAGGCATCTGTACCCCTTCTTAAAGCTTTAGAGATTAATTCAGCTGAAAACTGAGAATTAATTCAATCACTTTTGGCACTAGTTGTTCGCACGTCAAAGTGGAATATCAGATTTAAATTTCACCCGTGTTTTCTTGTTGCGTTTAGGTTTGAATTAGATTCAGAGGTTGAGTTAGTGCTTTTGCTCTGGGAAAAAACATATTTTATTGCCAGTTTGGGGGTAGATTTCCTTGAAAATACTACCAAAAATATGAGTTGTAGGTAAATTGTGTTTGGATATGCCTTTTTTCCTCTATGATCCATCACTGGTTAGGCAAGCACACATTTGAAGATAAACCTGCGCAGTCCAATGTGCAACTTTAGACAAACTGGCATAAGCACAGAGAAAGAGAAATTCACATCTAATTCAAATCCTTCCAATATTTCTTTTCTCAAACCCGATGAATTTCCAGAAGGTTAGAACGTTCATTAAATTGGAAGTGTGTAAAATTAAAAATAGAATACCAATGATGAATGGTATTGATAGTCCAATTTAGAATTTTAACTACATTATGAATGGAACACCCTCCAAAACTTGAAAAAAAATATTTTATGAAAACTGACAAATTTCTGTGAGGACAAGTAGTTTGTAAGCATCTGAAAAGTATGATCATGGTTCGTCAATTATATTTTCCGAGGCTTCAACTACTCACCTCATGGACAGCCATGAACTACGAACTAAGAATTACTACTCAAAAAGTAATTTTTAAGGAGCACTGAATCCTCTTCAAGTGAGTAGGTTCAAATAAATGATGAAAAATCCATCTCTGGATAATGCTGAGTCAAAATATACACACACTATGATATTCTGTATCTACCTAGAATAGTTTTTGAGAAAATCCTCGATGGAAAGAAAAAAAAAACACAAGGAAAAAATATTTTTTGAAGGACATGTTCTCTGAGAGCAAAAGCAGACCCAATAGAAATCAATGTATTTGTTTTTGTAAGGGAAAAAACTTTTGTATTAGAGTTTGAACTAGGTCCACCACAGTCATTTTCACAGGCTCTAACCACTCACCTACTGAACCTACATGACTTTTGAAATAAGGATTACAGCTCAAAAAGAATTTTTTTTTAAAAACATTGAACATTCCCCCCTCACATATATGAGTTGGTTCAAATAAATGATGAGGAAAGCATCCCCAGATGATGCTGATCACAAATATACATATAGTTCGATTTTGTGTATCCAACGTAAATAGCTTTTGAAAGAATCCTAGGTGGAAAGAAAAAAAAAAAAATTTTCGACACGTTTTCTGACAGTTCAAACACAGACCCCATACAAATTAACAATTTTCTTATTTTGCCAAATTTGATGTATATTGAGTGATATAGGTGATTTGAGGTCCATTAGGCACACGTCTCTAATCTGTGATGAGTAGTTCTTGACTTCTTAGAGTACACACACACACACACACACATATGCGTTAGTATTTTATAATATCGATATATAATTTTAAAAGTGGTCTAAAATGGAGGAAAACTCATCCCATCCCAATCTTTTTAGGGGTAAAAAGAGAATGGGATACTTTTTTCCTCCTGTACACAGTAAAAATGATGGGAGACTTTTGGCTCTTTTAAGGTGTCGAAAATGAAATGGTCAATCACAAGGAGAGTGTTTCTCATCTGTAAGGGGTCAAAATTGAACTACCAACTTTTTTCCCCTCTTTTACAGGCTCAAAAGTGAAGGGAGACTATTTCAAGTATTAAGTAGTCAAAAGTGTACAGAAGGTTTTCCCTCTTCTGAGGTGTTAAAAGTGAGGGAAGACTTTTTTCCTCATTAAAGTAATCAATAGTAATAGGAGATTTCCCCCACCCTAAGGGGTTAAGAATGAGGGGAGACTTTTCTCCCCCCTTTGAGGAATCAAAAATGAAGGTGAACTCTTATGAAGGATTGAAAATGATGGCAGAGGTATATCTGAAGGGGGAGAGCTATTTTAAAAATTCGCCCAGGCTCCCCAAGCAGGGGGAGGGAAAGTGCTTTATAAATATTTCATCTACTGCATTTCTCAAGATATTAGACAATAACAACTCTCATTACGCCCTGGAGTGAAGAGATACGCTTTTTTCCAATTTTTGAAAGCTTTAGTACAAATTTTCATCTTTTAATATTTTACTTAGTGTAAACAGGTATTCAGCTGGTATATATATTTTAATGGAATGGCCCATTGAAGTATTACTACCAGCTAGAAAGTGGTTTTGTTTCAACCATGCATATAAGGATACTTTATTTGATAATTTAGAGGAAAAAACAAATTGATGGAAGCTTGATGGTATATGACGTGGGAAAATTAACTTAAAGGTTAGTGAAAAAAATTGTCAAATTCTTTGGTTGAATATGTTGGTAAAAAATCAACTCAAAGAAGTTTATCTTGAATGTATAGTATGAAATGACATCCATATACAATACATTATGACAATACCCTATATAAAATAACAAACAACAAGTATAACATAGGCTCTAACTTAAAACCATGTTGGAAAGGAGGTAGTGTTTGATCAACACGGCTTGGATGTCATGTTAATATAACTGTTTTGTTTTTAATATTCCTGAAACAGTTACATGGTAAACAACTGATTATCCATACAAGAGAAAATTTATGCATTGTACCATAATAACAAAGTATATGTAGAACATTAAAAAACACTGAAGAAAATTACATAAATTGCATTGGCAGATATAGGAAAACAAGTGACTAAAGTGACACAAGAATGCTCTTTTAATGTAATTAGTGTTTAAAGCTGTGAAGCTTCTAAACAATATACATATTACACACACGCAATTTGGGCATTACTGAAAAGAAAACAAGTCAAAGTTCTAGTGTGACCTTTGTTGAATAAAAAAGAATTCATTGACTTCATGACGATAGAAATTATATATCAAAAAGATCTCAGGCTAACATTCAAGTTAGATGCAAAAATCAAGTTTAAATATTTTGAAAGGATATTACTCGGACTAAAATCATTGAATTTACAATAGTGTATCAATATAATGCACCATGATGGTGAGTCACTGAAAAACTTCTCTTTTGTGCTTCTAAATTGAATAAAATAAATGATGCTCTTTACCTTACCTATGATTTGTGCAGTTATTTTCATCATGGAAAAACTTGAGTATACAATAAAAAGGTTATAACAGTCTTCTGTTCTATATTTCTCATGAAAAGAATAAATATCATGAAACAATCATATGGATATACATTCTATACAGTCACAAGCCAAAAAAGTTTTATCTATTATATCTTTATTATTACAGATTTTCGTACAATATGATGTTCAGAATCACTAATTTTAGAAATGTTTCTAACAGATTGATAAAAGTATAGATATATATATTTGTAAAATATGCATATATATAAGTAAAAATTAACAAGGATTGAGATGTGTTTATCTCAAATTCATCAAGCTAAAAGCTTATAAACTATATAAACTTGAAACTCATAGGCATTAAGGAAACTAAATGTTTACTCAAGTTTGATAGCAGTAAGTAAACAGTAAATCTTATCTTTGATTTACTTACCATAAAATACAAATTCTGAACACTATATAACCACAAATAGCTTTAAATTCCAGTTTTTATTCCAGGTGGGGGGGTTGAGGGGATCATTCTTTTCCTAATCTGATATCTTGATGATTATAGTTGGCTTGAAAACTAATATCACAACAGTAATAGATAAGCTGAGGAAGCCATTCTCAAAGGGGACCATATTGCCCTCTTGGGGGTCTTGGTACATTTGAAGGTGGCCATAAATTGAAATGATAATAAATGAATTTCAGTCTATCTATTCATGCTGTATTCCTACTTGACAGAAGGCCAAGTAATGTTTAAAAAATAACTTGAATTTTGCTCGTGAATTTGAGGTCTTTCAATGAAAAAAAAAAATTCAACAAAATATTCAAGATGTTTCCAATTCTTATAAATCTAAAGCTCTCATGATGAAAAAGAATTAATGGTTATAAGCTCTAAAACTCCTTCGGAAGCAGACCATTTGTCACCAGTAAAGAAATGAAAACCACATTACCCTGTGGATCAAATGAAGAATTTTGTTTGATATTCCTGGAAGATTCCCAAACATGACAGACACCCAAAGAAGACCTAGAGGACACAGTACCAAAATATGATAAAAACAAATATGAATTAACTGGTCTGGAAGTGTCAATGTATAATAATGCTCTCAACTCTGTTCTTATTGCCATAGATAAAATAATTCAATCTGTGCTACCTCATATGGTAACTACATGAATTACACCAATGTTATGGTATATCAACTCATCAGAAATATCATCAAAACACTATAATTGTCTGGCTTATGAAAAGAGTCTTGAATGAGTTGCATCTTACCAAAAGAGGTACCTTGAACTGTGCATAATAGAAGTCAACTCCTAAAGATATTCATATCTAACCTCCTTTTTATTAGCTTCCAAGTAGGGAAAACTGGCAGCTACATCTTTACATGTAGTATACTTTACTATAAAACCTCTATTTTTTATCAATAAAACTTCTTTAACAGAAAGCTTATTCTCATTTTTACTCTTTAAAAAACTATCATTGTTAAGAACCCTAGATATTTTCATTTATCGCAGTGAAACTTTTTTTTCATCTGGCAATTAATTTTCAAGGAACATATCAAAGATGTTGAAATACTACAGTATAATTCGATTGAAATCTCTGCATCAGATCTCTCTGACCTCAGGGACAGATCCTGATTTTGACCTAGAACATTTTGAAAAAAAAAAAAAAAAAAAAACTAGAATAGGCCAATGAAAAAAGTAACCATTGGCTTGTAGGATGCAGGGTAAATTTACAAGATATTGGGGGTGGGGACTTAGTTTTCTCCAAGGAAATACAGTATTTTCCAAGCATATAATTAGAACTGTTGTAGGTAATGCATTGCACATGTCTTACTTGTGGCAGCCTTGCTTGAAAAGTTGAATGATTACCCCAAAAACCCATTATCACATATAACACGAATTATCCTCTCTGAATGATCAGATATTTAGAAGAGGTAAACGTATTCCATGAGCAGTAAAATCATTCCCAAATTTCATATAGATTTGACATGAGAAAGATAATGAGGGTGTAAATTAATATACCATTAGAAACCTGTGTGAAAACATGACAGACAACCTCCTCCACACATATACCTTAGTGAACAGAAAGAAATGCCAGCAAGAATTACAATGACAGAGATGGAGTTTGTGCCAATCATTAGAAACATGGACAAATTAACAACAGTACACAGAAATCTATGCATGTTGGGAAAGTAGAAAGATTATAATGCTACAGAACATTCAGAAAGGAATGGCCAGAACAAGCATAAAATGAATCGACAGAGTTGTTTAAAAGGACAAATGAAGATAAGGTCAGTTGCTTAAGCCAACATTTACCAAATTGGCATTTCTAGGTAGTGCATTTGTTGGAAAAGTTTCAACATTTTTCTCAAGTTGACCTTAAAGAGACCCGATGGGAATTTGTGATGGAATGAAACTTTAGCTGATAATTTATTCCAACATTTCAGTTAGTATTCTTTTTCCCCTCCTCTTCTTAGAACCAAATTTTCAACTCACTTTGTCCACCCTGTTCATGATGAACACAATAAGGTAATTTCACACACATACATACGTACATATGGTGGGTTGTAGCATAATGAAATGTCATTTTTCAACTAGTAAAATGAAGGATAATATAAACAACAGAAAGCAGTAAATATTTTGTCAAAATATGACCCAATTCAAGCAGTGACATTTTTTCCAATGATCCTACACTGGTAATATATCATCTCTACAGGATTCTTCAGGTTAAGTGATCAATAATTCAGTTAAAGCATGAATTATGGATTCTCTATCATTGAACCTTTTATTACGGATATGAAGCTCAAAATGCTTGAAAAGATGATAACCTGTATCAGAAATGTCAGGTAAATACACTCAGCTTAGTAGTGTAAGGTGGGGAGCTGTCATGGAACATTTCATTCAGTCCATTTTTCTAACATTTGAATCTTTCCTGTTCAATGAGGAGATGTTGTTCAAGTCCAGAAGTCTCCAAAAAGTGCCTGAACAGTTATTTGTATATTGTTGGTCACTGTTATTGATAATACTTCATCTTTAAAAACAGGTTTGGGCATCCCTCAAGGTTTATTATAACTATCCATAATTCAAAACCTAAACCTATTGAACCAATGCTAAACAGTTTGCAGTTATAGTATTCACTCCAAATGCTTGAGCAGCATTATATCCTAATTTGAAATAAAACTTGAAAATTAGTCCAACTTCATGGGTAGACACCATTGCTGTTAAGAGAATAAAAACCTCTAATAATAGCAATTTATATCTATCTATCTATCTCAATATATATTACATATATATATATATTGAATCTGCATAAAAATAAAATTAGATTAGTAAATCTTTCATTTTTAGCATTGTCTACACAGCCGAAAAATAAAAGAAAAAAAAGATTCCATATCATATGAAACAGATCATGTGAAAAATTCTTGAATGGATAACTCATGTGATATTTATCGTGACTATTTCCTTGATCTCTAAATAGACAAATTGAAATGACACTGCATCTTGTACCTTTCCTTTTCTTTTGCAAAGGATCTGCATGGACTCTTACAATCTGTATTCCCAAGCTCAGCAAACTTTTCAAGAATACTACTTAAAATGTCTCACTTCTGGTATTTATATTCCTCATATGCAAAGGGCTCTTGCCAAGTTATAATATTCTTGGATATCCTCCAAAACTAAATTTTAAAAAAGAATTCAATAACTTTTGAAACAGAAATTTTGAGAAAATCATGCCAAAATAAAAGGTTTAAAATACTTTAAATGGATTAATTCAATGTTACAGTATTCCAATTTTTTTCAAATGACCTCATAGAAAACAAAAAACCCAAATAGAATGTGTTATATATTTACAGTGGTCAGGCATTAGTAGTTATCTCCCAGTGGCCAGGCATCATCCATTGTCCAGACATCAAAAGTCAGCATCTTTCATTGACTGGGCATCAAAAATCATCTAGTGCTCAGGCATCAAAATTTAAGCCAATTTTAGCACCTTCCAATGCCCAGGCATGTGAGTGGTTAGAATGAACCTTTGATAGCATTCCTAAAGATATGTCAGCAATTGTTCCACATTTTTTGGTTATTGTGACATCTCCACTCTCAGTGACTACTGGTAGCTGACTATTGTCCTGATGAAGTAAAACCATCACAAACTGGCCTGAAACTCTCATGATGGTAGAAATGTCCCATAATAGTTGTTACATTTGCTTATAGCAATCTATATATAACTAGAACAACTATTTGAGAACAGAATACATTAGAAAAAAAAAAGGAACTTGCATCAGATATTACCCCCAGAAAAAGCTAGAACCCAGGTTTTCTTTGTTCATGTACTATTCTGGGAGGCATCGGGACTTCCTCATCAAAATTAGTAAAGATTGTTCTCAAACTATCAAATTTTAGCACTTATTATCATTAACATTTTATACATACATATATATATATATATATATATTATATATATATATTACTATATATATATATATATATTACTCACTTTTGACAATGTAAATAGGATGAACGATTAAAGAAAATGGGACTGCAACAGGAATCGAACCAGCCACCAATAGGGTTACCACTTCAATGTAGTGATGCTCTTACCATTGAGCTAAACAGTTGCCATTAGTGCAAAGGCCCTAAAAATTGTTTTCATCCAAAATTCTCATCTAGTTTGTTCTCACAAGTAGACCAAGAATAAAACAAGATGAGAATTGGTGTGAAAATTGTTATTTAGGCTTTTGCATTACTAGCAGCCTATAGTCTGCAAAACTATACAACAACAAACAGTAATCACATTCAAAAAACTTTTTGTGTCACTTCCGGAATTTTAAAAACAAAACAGTTATATTAACATGGCACCCAAGCAGTGTTGACCGAATACCACCTCCTTTCCAGCTATGATTTAACTTATAGCTTATGTTATAGATGTAGTTTGTATTTTACACAGGGTATTATCATAATGTATTGTATATGGATGTTATTTTATACTATAGATTTAATTTTTTTAACCACATATTTGATGAAGAGGGATCAGTAAGTATAACAATAGACGTACCTTGTTGTTCGTGTTACATCTATTGAGTGTTCACTTTTATGAATATTAAATCCATTGTACCAGTTTTGATTGCTGACTGCATGCAAACTTATATCATCTTTAAGAATAACAATTACACTGAACAACTTCTTCAAGTTGATTTTCTACTAACACATTCCACTGAATAATTTGACTATTTCCACCCCCTAAATTCAAAGTTAATTTTTCCACATTGTTCAACAACTCACTTTCATCAATTTGTTTTTTTTTCCTTTAAATCATCAAATAAAGTATCCTTATATAAATGGTTGAAACAAAAAATTTCCCCTTTCCCTATTTCCAATCAATACAATGATCTTTCACACTGACAAAGATGAGACCCATCTCTTTTGGTTACCTAATTCTCCAAACATTAATACAAATTTTTATTATTTAAGAACCATTTTTAATATATATACATATATATATATATATATATATGTATATATATATCGAATTCAAATATGTGTATGAAATAGAATTTATCAATGATAATAATTTTTTATTTGTATATCAAAATATTATTATCTGAATTTTTTTTTTAATTCTAAAATTGTTTAAAAATTTGAAAGTGAACATAATAAGAATTCAAATTTTTATATATAAAAAAAAAAAAGCCCTCATTTTGGTTTGCTACCAGCTCTTCTCTGATAGTTCTGTCCAGAAACAGCAATGGTATAAGCCCAGTGGCTGAGCAAAGGTCATCACTACAACCTGACATTAAAGGACATGGCTATACATAAACAAAGATAGCACTCCAGCTGCCAAAGATGGTTCAATGCGGCATGAATTACTTCAAGTTAAACTAGACACGCTTTTAATAAATGTCAGCTTTAGCAAGATATGTACAATATTTGGATAGAGAACGAAAAACAAAACAAGCATGCACGGAACCCAAGCAAAAGCAGCAGCCAGAATCAGAAAAATCAGTATTTGGGTAACGGTCAACCCCACTTGTTTCTTGTTAAACATAACATGGTAGAGTTCAGATGATCTGTGACAGATATTGAGCAACATAAACATTAAAAAGGTCATGGGGAAAGAAAACCCCAAAAGGTCTCGAAAACTGCAAAGTAAGAAATTACATTCAGGTTTTTTTATGAATTTAATAACTCCATTTGTAGGTGTGTGTATGTGTGTGTGTAATGTACTCAAGGGCCACTAAATAATTTGGAAGTACAATTTTTCATCTTAATGTTTTATCAAAACCATATTTCATCTGAACAACTTTTCTAATTTGAATAAAATGGAGATTGAAGATAAGTTTGATAATTTAAATATAAAATTTCCAATTTTTAAAAACAGTAAAATACAGTTATGCCAAAATTTTCACTAGACGTCAACACCCAAGGATAAAAAAGGCTGCAAATCATATAAAAGATAATTTTATCACCAGCATCTTTGTCTCGTTAGTCAGAAGAAAGATATGAAAAAAAATCTGATATAAACCTTCTCAAGGTGAACTCAATAAAACTGAAGATTTTTCAAAAAAATTGGCAGTGTAAAAAGTGTATACAAAAAAGTTCATGCCAGTAAATTCAAGAAAAAGTGGAAACAAGCCAGAAAAGTGAAGTAAATATTAATTTTATAACAATCCAATTCTACATTATAATTAATGGAAATTTGTTTTTCGTTTTTCCAGACAGAAATACAGACTATTTTCTTTCAAGTAGAAGTGAAAGAAACCGTAAAATTTCAATTAAATAGAGTCATTTCAATGAAACAACTTGTGCCACAACTTTAGATAGTAAAACATAAATTAGAATTTGTATGGTAAGTTCACATGGAGATATACAGGTAGACTCGGGGCATTGATTCCTTAGATATCCATGTTATTTTGTGTGAATACCATTGAAGAAAGCATAATGAATCTGAACATTTTCATCCATCTATAGAGATTAACCACTCAAGTATCTTCAGGTAGTAAAACAATCAAGGCAAGTCAAATCTAATTCCATGCTATTTTCATTGTTAAACACTTATTTAGATTAGCTCAGCTTGCAAGCAGGATAAACATGATTTTTTTTTTTTTTTAGCTCCATTCTCAATCTATTGAGCTTATCCTTTTTTGAAAAATCAAAAAAAAAAAAATCAGAAAGACAAAAATAGTAAAATGATGTTAGAGAGAACACAATTAAAAAGCCAGATCTGGTTAATCATTAGATAGAAACTGTCACAAGACCAACATCTTTTGGCAGCATGGCTTGTTTGGGGTGATCTATTGGAAAATTGGGAAAAGGAGTGATCAATAGATCAATAGATCAAAGTCTGAATTTTTGGAGAGCAAGTGTCAAAAGACAAAAAAAAATGAGTTTTTTCTAGCCATTAGGAATAAATGTTTAAATTTTCAGCCCTCTGGTTAAATTGGAGTGGCCAGTCCACTTGACACATACATATACAGCCAGCCAGAATCACTTGAGAATTAAAGAAACTTATTTTGACAGTTTTGGTCGATGGTTTCAAACTGCAATTAGAAACTTTTTTTTCTAATGAAGATAAAAAAAAATATCCTACACAGAAATGCGTTTTTAATAATTAAAATTACCAGAATGGCAATCTAGCCATAATGCTACCAGCTTTATTTCAACCATTTCACACACACCAAAAACAAAAATAAGGTTGATAATTAATTATGATAAACAATAGTGGACAAAAAGTATTTGACACAAGTAATAGATAAACTAAAAGAAAAAAAAACAGTTACAATATTTTATTGAAGATTTTATTAACTGTCTAAAAAGCCAAAGTTCAGTTTTACATGAGATCAGGTATTACAGTTATCCAGTTCCATAACCTCTTTCTAGCCAATCAATGTGCATTAGATTAAAGAGGCAGAATAGAGACAGAAAATAGAAGTTAGGAGTTTTGTTGATTATTACTTGCAAGTGGGTGGATGACCAAATATGGTAATTAATTTTTTTCAAATGGTCTAAATTTGGAAACTAATTTGTACACATTACACACATTTTGTCAAATTCTGATGAAACTGATATGATTTCACTTGAATTTTTCTTTCTTATAAAAGTCTATAAAAGCTTTTTACCAGTGATTGAGGTCATTACTAATGGGATCGAAATTGATGAAAAGGGAATCTTCCAATCATTTCTACGGAAAGTTTAATTCTTTTGAAATAACTTAAGCCACCAGTTATCATTATATAGTAAATTACTGCAAGCTGCATAATAAGACATTGGTGGGTGCCACAAAGTGTTACCTTGCAAGTTATTATCCATGGGTTTGGTCCCCTTCAAGCAGCCTTGGGCCAGGCAATATTCACATGAAATATTCAGAGATATTTTCCAGAATTATTTTCTTACATATTTGTTCAAACAAGATGTAAAATCTTGTTTAACACACTGGGATCCCTCCCCAGGATAATGTGCAACTAGTCCTACTTACATCATCCTTTTCAATTGCCTGGCTCTTTAGCAAGTCAAGTTAATAAAATGTGAGAACCATCAATAAAATTAGTGAATTTCTATTCTACTTATAACTATGCCTTCATTTTGTCTCCTGAACTTTTCAAACTTTTAGACATCCTGATGATTTGAAAAAAAATTCAACTTGATTGAGTGAAGATATTCAATTCAACCTTTATAGAAACAAAAATAGAGGTAGACAACTTGCTACAATGGCTTTTCTGACAAATACTTTATTTGTATCCTTATTGTGTCAGAGAAGGCTCTTGAAGTTTATGCGAGATCTTTCATCCAACTGGTATGGAAATTAGAGATTTCTTATCCAGAAGATGCCTAAAGTAAACAAGATAGCCGAGTACCAACTGAATACAAGATCAAAAGTACAAAACAATGCACAAGTCAATTATTAGATTTCAAAACATAAACAGCAAGCCAAACTCATAGATGTCAATGTTTTATTTGAATTCAAAGTTTCTTTTTCTATCCAAATTCAAAAGTAGCATCAGATGAATCAGTAAAAATAGTGGACTATTCAAGTATCGACAGATGGAAGCTCAAGAGACTAATTATCCAAAAATCCTGATCGTTTATAACAGTCTACATGAAGAGCATTTGTAACTTTTTCTATTGTATTTTTTAAATGCAATTTGTTTATTCTCTGGTCAGCAATTGGCAACATTCATTTGTCACATCAATGAACTATAAACACATCAATTAAAATGCTGTAAATTGTAAAATAAAGTATGTAAAGGAATGAAATGATTTGTATTTCACAAATATCAAAACAAGATTATACGAGAGGCAGGTTTGCTCCTCGAGTCAATTTATCAGAGAAAAAAGCTATTCTATTTACAAGGTTGGATCAATAAGTCCATATCCCCCACTGAATTAAGTGCATTGACAAAAAAGTAGGTTACATTGAAAAATAGATATTTGTTGATTAAATGATTTTTTTTTTCATCACGAAGGGTATATAATTATGGATGTACCTGTGTATATGCTGGGTAGGCAGCAATAGAAATGACCTATATACCTTTGGATCTACAATCTAATGCAATGTCAAATAATGCATGGTTTATCAAAATTTTAGTACAAACACATTTTAAATTATATGCCATTCTAGCTTATTTAAATATCCTGATAATGCCAAGCTTTTCAAAGGCCAACTATAGCATTCAACTACTAATGAGTTTTGAGAAATTACTCTCATATTGAAGTAAAGACTTGACTAATCTAATTGTTGGCAAGACATTTTGTATAAAGTTTAAAACAATATATATATATATATATATATATATATATATATATATATATATATATATATATATATAAAATCAACAGTAAACATTCTACACCTAACTTATACGTCATAGGCTACCAGGATTTAGTAACAGAGGTAGAATTATTAGCCAGTACAAATAAAATTTTGCAAGTTGCTGCATTATTTGCCAATGAAAAAAGTCAATATGCTCAAGAAACTTGAACGTCTAGAACAAATGTAATTTTTTCTTTTTTTTCAATTGGATATCTTGCTTAAATTTTAGCTAAAAATTTATAAAACTGCCAGTAAAAAATGAAGCAATAATTTACATATGGATTAGCACTTTTGCCTAGGATCAAAGCGAGACTCCTTCGGGCCTCTGCCCAGGAACAGAGTGCAGTATCTGAGCATTCTGCCTAGGATCAAAGTGTCCCTCCCGGCACTTCTACCTATGATCAGTTCAATATCTCACTGAAAAATGTCACACACAAGGGATATCACTTTATGTGGAAAGATATAGTGTTTCTTATAGGTTGATTTCTATTGAAAATATATTACAAAGATTATTTGAAAAAACAAATTTACAGGTAAGTGAATAAGAGTATAATTTAATCCATTAATGGCTAATCTTCCAGAACCAGCTTTCCAGATTTTCATCTCTCTTTTAAGTTATTGGGTAATAAGCTTAATTGGATTATCATTGTATATCTTTACTTCATGTTATGCATTTATAAAACAAAACTATTTACCTAGATTACTGATATTAATATATCGTTGATATAAATATTATTTTCGCAAAGAAATCCAACTCATGAAAGACCCAAAGAAATCACTTTCATCAAGTGGAAATCTTTTTAAAGATTAGTATATTCACATTATAATGTCATTGTTGATGTTATTTATAATTCAATGATGAAAATCAAATTATTAACACCGTAATATTTTTAAGAAGGAGAGGTATAAATATGAGGTATTTTTTCTACACATCACTATGAAGTAAGTATTACCACAAAATTTTCATAGTTCATCAACTGACCTTATAAATGAAATACATTCTAAAAACATAATTTATGAACTTACCTCTGATAATCCTCCATGACAGATAAAGCTAAATTGTTGCACTAACTCTTCACCTTCAAATGGTCATCGTTATCACACGCAGAAGTACGAAGTTCTGACTTACCTAAAAATATAAAGAAAAATAACTGATAGAAATTAAGTTTGTTTTTTTTTCATACACAAAACCAATTTAAATCAATTTTTATAATCCTTTTTTCTCTCAATCTATTAAACTTGTCACACATTACATATAATCAAACATAAAATGATTCTTAGAAATTTTGATTAGAGATGAAAATGTATATCATCTAACATACAAACATACACACATTTTGTGGAATGCAAGGACACTATTTTCCACAATTTTTTTCTATCTATTGCCCTATGTACCCAAATATAACATCTGCGTGGGAAAAGAATGAGAAAGATCTGAACAAAACTGAGATGCAAAGAAATGAGCTTAAACTCTCAACAACTCATATAAAGAATTAGTATTGAAGTCCTCAACCTAATACTCTTTCTTAATGTTTTATGCAAGTGCATCTCAGAAATGTGAATGGCTTTCATTTACACACCTATGCTTTTTAGATTTTTCAATTCGACACATGGCAATGACTTTGATATTTAAGTCACTTTCCAAAGCAATCTCATTTTACATTACACAAATATTTCTATTAATATAAAACAGTTGTAGGCTACTTTTGATCTGATGGAAAAAAACAACAAAAAAAACAACAGATTATTTACTTAACTGATACTGAAGAAAGATCAGGCCATACATTAGCTTTCAGTATTTGAAGGAACATGCACCTGAGGTTGATCAACTGAGTTAGAATGTTTATCTTAATCTGAAGAGGATATATATACATATAATGTAAAGCAGCATGAATGATACATTGAACACTTTTTTTACAAGACACACACGCACACATATCAATTTATGCTGACAGTAGAAAATAGATAAGGATAAGAACAAACAAGAAAGTAATTTGAAATTAATTCATGATCAAAAAATGTTATAAGACAATAAATAAAAACTGACACTATTATGAAGAACTGAGTGGTTAATGACCACTGAAATCTGTTTACAGTAAGGAAAAAACATTCAAATCTAGAACAATCGTTTACATTATATAACTGTTTTAGTTTTCTTTTCAAGATAATTTTCATTTGAAATGGTCTCATATAACTTCATCATATTCTATCTAGTATAGCCAGGTTTCAATTGAAACTTTTTTCTATCCTAGTATGTGTTAATTCTTGTATGGACCATAATTCTTCATGACTTTTTTATGGTTTGTTTTTGTTTTTTTAATTGCCTGCGAATTAGATGGTGAGAGATACAACTTGATATTAGTAATGCAACAACTGTTCTCTGAGGAGCATTGAGACAAGGAGGAACATTTTATATTGTCGAATGTTGGACAATTAGCCAAAAAATATATTTTAGTAAAAGAGCTGCTGAAAATTGAAAATCTTATTCTTTGGTCTTACTCAAAAAACTGCATTATTGGAAACAATAAATAAAACCAACAAGGATGAGAATATCATTCCAAACAACTTCCAAAATAATGATAATGATACATCTTTCATTCAATTCCACCTGCATAGATTTCTATCCAAATGTTGTTATAAAAACGATACAGCCTAGATTCAAAAACAATTGCTAATACAAAAATTATCATGTTGCTCTAAGGATAGGACTCATACTTTCAGATATCAAAACATATAGGGTAACAACGCAAGGTCTAAATCCTTGTCTGCAGTGAAAAAAAACTACAAGAATAGATAGTTAAATGATTGGGAGCAGGAACATCCGAAAAGTATTATTTTACAGTTAGTAGAAAGTTAATTTGAGTAGTTCTGTTTAGTATTTGTTACAGAACAATGATCTCCAACCATCCCCAGATAGTGTAAAGATCTGTGAGCAAATTATACTTGTGAACTTGATTTTTTTTCAGTATATGTTCATTAGTAAATCAAGCAATAATCAATGAAATTCAGTCTGAATCAGATAGTGGGCAGGGATCCAAATCTGATTGTCTTTTAGTCCAAATTCTAAGAGTTGTTCACAATCAAGTATACAGGAGTCTTTCCAAGTGTTTGTGAACAAATGAGAATATTTTCTGCAATTCAGTTCTGTAATCAACTTTGATAAATTGATGCTACTATACAGAGGAAAATCAATTCCTTTTTAACACTTTGATATTACCACTGTGTATATAATCTAGTTAAAAATTCAGTTCTTTTCATCAGTTACATTACCAACATTTGTTTTCAGGCTTAATGGACATTCACATGTATATATATTAAATGAATCAATTAGTTTCAAAATATTAGTTTATTCAGCATAAAATTGCAGGTTTGGTTCCAAGCTTAACATTTTTAATGGTTTTTTCAATATTTTATTGATATATTATTTGTTAATTATTCAGTAAAAATTCAATTCAATTCCATTAACTTCTGCTACATATTTCTCAAGCAAGTATGGAAGGGCTTTCAAAATTGTGATTTTCAGGTTTTATATTTGTATGGAACTCAAGCTGGGCCATAATGGAGCTGGAGCTGTGAGGAATATAGATGATGTTAGTAAATGAACAGTATGATTGTAGTTCAGAAAATTCACAAGAGGAGATTCCAAAGAAAAAATTAGGAGAAAAGTCAGCCTAGACCATCAATTAAAGATGAAGATTTAAATGCCATGAAAGAATTAGAATCCTAAAACCTGTCAGAGAACTCACAGCAAATTTCAGTGTTATCAACTGGAACCTTTTACAAGAAAAAAACACTTAATAAATGTGATCTATTTGAATTGAATGAACAGCAACAAAAAATAAGAATCGTTAATCAAGTTCAACGATATGAAACTGATTCATTTTGCATTGTATTGTCACTTGTGATGAAAAAAGGTTTCATATATTAACTAGATCTGCACAAAATGTAGAGCCAAAACATTAACTAAAACCATACAATCATCCCCGATAAGATCTCTGGTGGTCATCTGATGGAACAGGAAAAAGCTTTCTTTAAAATGGTCTAACAATTATTGCACATAGATATGGAGACTAGCTTGAAACATTACACTCAAAACTACAAACATTATTGATGCCTATTGATTGACTAGAAAGAGGTTATGGAACTGTATTACCCCATTTTGTGTAAAACTGAACTTAGCCTTTTTAGATAGATGATAAAATCTTCAATTTGATATTTTCTTTTAATCCATTTATTGCTAGAGACAAATGACAAGAGGTTATAGAACTTGATATCCAATTCAGACTATTTCATGGAAAAGCCTAGATTTACTTTTCATATGATTTAGATTTTTTTCCATGAAAATGATTCATCTAACAGAAGATAAACTTTAGGGGACACATCCTTAAAATAAAAATTGATACTGATTTACTTCTGAAACATTATCAGATATTCAAAGACTAAAAATAAAATGTATATTCACTAGAATAATAACTTAAAATTCCAAAGATGACATAAATTCCACAAATGGTTAGAGGATAAAATATGTGAAGGGTGGGAGAAACGTCAGCTGATACAATCAGGTAAACCTTTCAACAGCTTACCACAAGAATGTGTTGCGCTAAAAATAGCTGGATAACTAGAAAACAAATTTAACAATGTTTGATAAAGAAGCATTATAAGGCTATCATAAAAATCAATTCAAATAATGAAGTAGACGCACAATTGGACAGTCACAAACCAAAACACTAAGTAACCTTTTTTTTTCTTTGTAAAAGGGTGATCAATGAAAAAGTTACTTCTCCTACCTTTTGTTAGGTGGCAATCACTAAAAAAGTATGAATTTTCTAGAAACGAGTGTGAACACTATCAGACACAAACTAAGGAACCAGATTAGCATGAACTTATATTGTAAATTGAATCTCCAACTTGAGGCGGGGCGGAGGGGGTACTTCAAGATATATCAGAAATATGCACCCTGTCTGAACTTGGTGAAGATCAGTCAAAAATTACACCCTGGGGGTATATGGACACACACTTGCACTAAATTGCTCCCTGCTATAAGGACAAATGAGAAGAAAAAATGAAAACGGAAGTGGATTCAAACCTGATTTTTGATACCACGTACTTTGAACTAGATTATCTTTCATTTTTGTGAAAAAAATTTTCTTCCAAAAACCCAAATCTTCTGTTCAGTCATGCATCTACTTGATAGATAAACAATACATAATCATTCAAATCTTAATTTGCTTTGTATTATATATATTTGTGTGGTAATTGTATCCAATGTAATTCTTTTCTTGTGTTTCTAATGCTCTTACCTATTCAGGCATTTGAGTTTTTTTAAATGCTCATTTTAATTTAATTTTGAAATTCAGGGCCAAGATTTACTTTATATTACAGTTACATTGTAAATAGAACTCCTTCAGTAAAACCTGAGAAAAAAATTTTCAGTTGGGGATAAAATGAAGAAATTATGTTGTCCACATGAGTAAAATCAAGCTTTATTTTATTTCTTTTATTCGTCTTATTCATTTGATTTCCCAATTCTATTCATCAATGTCATCAATTTGGAAAAGTATCCCATCAACAGTTATAGAAAGATTGTTTCAACTAGCATGCAGAAAGTAGGTCAGGAGTTAGTGTGTCCAAGTAGGGGGAGGGTCTGAACCCCCCCCCCCCGCTCCATCAGGTAGGTTTCAATTCCCTCCCCACCTTCGGGGAGGGGGTGGCTTCCACAGGAACTAGCTAGAAACGCCCAACAAGGTGGGTTTTCAGCAAGCATTATCACTTCAGGGAGACATGCTATACACTACTCTACAGTGACTCCAAGTAGAGTTTTCTTTTTTTCCAGTAATACGCAAATCCATGCCAGTTCAAATTGTATTTCAAATAATTCTGAATAAAATTCAATTTTCGTAGCTAATATTATGAACATTAACTGACGATACATGATTTCTTCGGAGCATATACGTTCTTCAGAATTATTTCAACTTGAAGAGAATTGAACAATTAAAATGTTAAAAAGATAGAAACTAAAAATTCATCATTTATTTTGTACAACAGAAATGATCAAGAGTACAATGCCAAATCTCCATTTAGAAGCTATTCAATTTCCAATTCAAGTACACATTGGACAAACAACAGGCTTACTTTTTTGGATCATGTTGAACATCCTCCCTGATTTGGTTGGGAGGATCTTAAAGTGGTTCATTTCAGGGGAAAGGATCTTCAAGTGATCCCTTTCATCATGACGAAAGGGAATGGAACAAGCAAAAGTTCAGAATTAAGGATATGGGTGGCTGTAAGTGCAAAGATTTGGTGACATCATCTTTAATGTAATCATTTAAATAGATTAATCTCAAAGTCTTTCCTAGATTCCTAAAATATGACAGCTTCCAATTAAACATGCTCACCCCCTCAGACTACTTTAGGGGAAGTTTGTCCAACTGATCCACTTCTTTTTCCAACAAAGTCAAGATTTTGAAACAAAATGTCATAGAAATTATTATTGCATTGTAATACAATGATTAAAGAACTGTAAAGGAGATCAGGAAACAAATACTCCGCAGAAAGCAAATCACACGAATGAATCGGGTACTCCTTAACTAATGCAGTAATCATCAGATAGTAAGCAAACGAAAACACATTCCAGAATAGTACATATGATTTTAGATTCCGACAGACTTGAAGTGCAATAAGAGGTCATAAAAATACCATCGATATAAAATAGAAACAATTTCGTTGGAGTACTCAATAGTTTAATTTTAGAAAGCATCATGAAAATTAATATTTGATTTATGCATAAGAATGCATACTACAAAAACTAAAATTCTTTCTCAAATTTTCAGAGATGTCACAAATGGATTATATATATCAAGGAGCAAAATTGATTGTACTTTTCCTATTTCAACAACAATAATAGCAACAAGGTAATCAGAGCAAAAGATTCATTGGGGCTCCAAATTATAAAATGCCTATAATATAAAACAGTTATTAAAGACCATATCATTTAGCAAATACTTACATACTGTACATAAAGATAAGCCTACATAATGTATACATGTATACAAAAAGGCTAGATGAATACAAACATGCATACATAGAAAAATGAAATAGTTAACAATTGATACAAACATACAACTGCTGTGTATGTATGCACCACATATGAAACAGAAGTAATAATACACACACAAATATATATATTTACTATAATTCACCAATTATCTGTCCATCCATGAGCGGCAAAGTCAAGAATAGCTACACCTATGGCCACCAAATTACTAATGGGATCTTCAAGCAGGTTTTTAGCAACTTGGTTTTCAAAAATCCCCACACATTACTTTTAGTAAGAGAATTCAATTTACAGTCTAAGTCTATGCTAAATTGGTACCTTAGTTTGTGCCCGGTTGTATTCTAGCTTACCAAAAATTTTCTGTTACTTCAATTTACCAAACATCTATGCAAACATCTATCTGTCATCCCAAAACTAAGCAATCACACAATGTATGCCAGCTGAATTTTCTGTGTGTACAAATGGGACACTGTGGCATGTTTTTCTTATGTCAGTTTTTGAAAATTCAAACACTCTTCAAATTTTTAATAGGAGGTTCAATTTACAATGTAACAGAATGAAGTGAAAGGCATAAAAAAAAAGTGTAGCACTTGAAATCTGACAAATACATCAAAACCAAGATAAAAATTAATTTTGAGTGGTTCCACTTAATTTTGACTTATTAGTCGGGGTTTAAGCAATACATTTTTTTGAAATATAAGAAAAATCCTATTTTAACACCAGCCTAAGAATTGGTTCCTCATTTTGAGCCCAGATGCATCCATGTTCACCAAAAAATTCACTATTACATTCATTCCCCAAATATCTGACCATTTGTCAATGCTAGCGTAACTTGAGCTAGAGCTATGGCCACCACGATTTCTTTAATTACTGATTGGACTCCAAAGCATTTTTTCACATTCTAGTCTTTGAACATTCAAAGGAAAAAAATAATAATATGAGCTTTCTCCGATAATAATGGTCTGATTTTCATGTATCTATCTATTTAAAAGTCTGATTCTGTTTATCAGTAGTTGAAATGGCACATTGTAGCCAGGGGTATGAGAAAAAAAGTTTCTCCTTGAAAAAAAAAGTTTTGATTTCTTATTAGCACTTAAAAAATCCCACACATCCAACAAGTTTTCAGCTAGTATATATTATACCCATAATAGAAACCTACAACCATAGTGCAAATGTTAGTGAGCTATACTTACATAACATACTAGTTTAGCAATTTCAATCTTCAGATTTCCAAAATTTAGACCTCATGCCAGATTCATACTTCATGAATAAAATGTGAGTGTGTACACACCATTTCTCAATATATAATGCACTTTTTTCCAAATATTTTCTGCGAAAAGACCCAGTTACGTATTATCTACAGAAACATATTTGCGGGACATTTTTCCAGCACAGTTCATTTAGTGTAGAAAGTCATTTGACTGCCACTATTGTCATGATGGTTAATAATATTATAGAAAACTGAAAACATATTTGCCAGATAGCAGATGTAGCAGTAATTTACAATGAAAATACTCTTTCAGTCACATCTTTTTCAGGTGATTAAAATGATGAAATTATAAAAATGTAGGTTTGGCTAAAACTACCTTTATTATTTTTTTTTTAAGGAAAATACTCAAGCAATCAAGACAATGATGACGAAGCATGACAAATTGGTTTTTTGGGGTTTTTTTTTTCAAAATATACAATTTACATACAACATAGCATACAAACTTGAAGCAATAGAAGTATGTTACTTCTTTTTATGTTAGAACAAATTTCAATTCATTCACTCAACTCAGTAGTTTTAAAACTGGGGTCCATGGATCCCTGGGGGTCCAGCAAATAATTCACAGGTGTCTGCAGCAGTGTTCTCTCTAAACCTGACATTGCATATCTTATGATAGAAATAATATCATCCATCTCACAGCTATCAAAAAATAATTATTGCACACAGATCTTCACCACATATTGGAATTCAATTAGATATAATTGACTTTGAATAAATGATTTTTAAAGATCAAAATCATTATAACAGTTCATTTATTACGATCTAAAAACTAAATGCCAAAAAATAAGGGTTTGCCAGAAAAGGGTTTTTTGAGTTTTCAAAGTTTCAAAGAAACCACTGAACTGACTTGTTGTCTTGTATCTTCCCTAGTCTTCGGTAATAGTCATTACACCGCTGACAATGATCATTCATGTTGTTTCCATAGTAACAGTACTTTGCTACACACAATATTCCATAACTAACATACATTTGAGGACAAATAATGTTTAGCGAGTTAGCGAGGCTTAGGTTAAAATTCACTTTTTCTGACGAACAGCAAACATCTCAGAGATGCTGATCATATCGAAGAAATGGGGTGGAGTATACATGGATTGTGCATTTTTCATTCAAAATTGAATTTTAATGGGGGGGGGGCGTATTTTCTATGGTAGCAGATTACTCAAAGGGAATTTTGGTATATTATATATATATATATATATATATATATATATATATATATTATATACACATCTCACACAATCCAATACTAAACATTCAACCCTGACTCTCAAAGACTCACTACTGCTGCTACTATCACACACAGAATGACCCTAAAAGATTGGATACCAATTTTTGCCTCCAAAGCAAAGCATCTGGTGGTAAACCTATTTTCTATGGAATACTTTTAACTACTGAACGGTACACACTCACACAGCACATGCGACAGAAGATGGGAATACATCCCAAAACATGTTTACCACACCAATCAATTCATTTATAGATTAACTAATTGATAAACAAAGTTTCCATATACTTTTACTCTTGATTCAATCTCACTTCCTATTGTTCACATTATATATATATATATATATATATATATATATATATATATACACACACACACACATAGATCCAATTAGTCATTCAAAAGAAACTGTCACATGACCAACATCTTTTGGAACACATTGGGCTGGGTGAAGGCTAGATACCTATAAATGAATATCATGAATAATTTAAACCAAGCAAAAGTGTTTAAACCAGTCTGCTGGGGGTAGCGGTGATTAATATTTATTCATTAATACATGAAATTGAGCTCAACCCCCAGCAAAATTTCATCTCACAACATATGTTGGTTAATGCAACACAAGTGGCAGCAGTCATAGTTTATTTCAATGTACATGAATGACTCACACCACACAGATGGTAATAGGAGATCCTATCCATCCAAGCACAGTATCTACTTTTCTTCACATATACACGTGTATGGTATATATATATACATATACACACACACATTATATATGTGTGTATGTATATATATATATATATATATATATATATATATATATATATATATATATATACACACTACTAAATACCAACATGAAGTGTATACTCTAACACATCACAACAGACAAAGCCTGATATGAAATATTTTCCATTAAAAAAACAGCAATAAAAGAACATTGCTTTCATTTTGAATGTGTTTTGGATTGGTGGGGGCGGTTAATGTGAATTTTTCTTTTTTTGTTTATTTTCCATTTCATAGTATTTCATTAGCATTTATAGCTAAGATGAACTACTAGCAATTCCAGCACATCAATTATGTGTCGCCTTTCTCTGCTTTACTTATTCTGATTTGAGAGACCTAACCTAATTCTTCAATTTTAAATCAAGCACCTATTCTGTATATCTTTTGATCATCTATAATTTCATTGTCTCTTCCAACATCTTTATTTCCTGTAACTCAAGATCTTCATTTATTCTGTGCTTATAACTTTAAAGTTTGCAATAAGATAGTCTTAACTTTCTCAGGAGCTCAAATAGATCTACCAGAAATAGTAGAGGAATTCTGAAGATGCTAAGACACATATGTTACTAAATATAAATTCATTAATTTAGAAAAAAGAAAAAAAAATGTTTTCTAACCAAAGGATTGTTGGTATGAATTGAAGATAATTGAAATCACAAAAAGTTAAGAAGTTCCTGTTTGACGCATGAAACTTGTCCACACTAAATAGTCCTGGCAGTGCAAGAAGGCTCTGTTGGAATTTTAAGTTTACTAATGAAACCAATCATGTGGACAGATAACTTTTGGAATTATTATGTGGTGTGGACAGTTAGCTAGCAAATCAAGAAGTAATTGTGCATGGATCCTCTTTAAAATCCCACGGCTTCTTCTGTCACCCATTACTCGTTATTCTACGAAATTTTATTGAAATTCATTGACAATCTTAGGAGATGGAATGTTTTGAGACATTTTGACATTGCCAACACTTCGCTAGGATATAGGAAATAATTGTGCAAGGATCCACTCCAAAAATTCCTGACTTCAATTGTAGCCTATTGCCTGCCTTTCCACAAAATTTCATTGAAATCGAGAACTTTGGGAGATATGTGGATAGACAGACAGAAAAAATAGTATTGAAATTTCAGATCAGAGTGCTTTACCTTATCCTGGCTGTTCTTTCCTTCTGTCTGCCCACACAATTTCCCTAGAAGTTTTTAATTAATTCCAATTAAATCATATGGAAGGGTGGACAATAAGCTCTGAGAGAAGTCAGGAATTTTTTTAGTGGATCCATGCACAATTATCTCCCCTATGTCCTCGCTAAGTGTCAACAAGCACAAAATATCTCTAAGAGTTCCTTGTCTATGCACACAATATTGCCAAAAGTTCTCAAATTTTATGGAAGAGTGATCAATAGATTAGGAAAGGAGTTCTTAAATTTTTGAATGGATCCATGCATGATTGCCTCCCTTACATTGTAAGTACCTGTCATCACTACACAAAATCTCCAAAAGTTCTCTAAGAATTTCAATGAAATTTTGCACAAGGGTAGGCAATAGTCTACAGAAGTGCTTGTAATTTGAAGCAATTCTATCAATAATCATCTCCCCTATGTCATAGCTATCAGTCCATACAAGAGGTTTTTTTGTTGTTTTTTTTTTTAAGGTTTATATTTGATTGTAAATACCTCAAAATGACTTGCTCTGTGGCACATGGTTCTGAGAAACTAAACTCAGAATGATATTTCCTTTGTGGACATATTTGAGGAAAAAATTTTTTTTTTTTTGGACTCAAGCACAACAGCAGAAATCCATCATTACAAAAATATGGCACAAAACATTTTTGCAACTGAACTGAAATGTCTACCAGAGTTATTTTTACTTACTGAAGGTCCTTCTAGCATGTCCAATAAGCTTCAATAGTCAAGTCAAAATTTCTTATAGAGCCCTATTACAGCTCCACAACTTCTCATATGAATTTGTTAGACAGCCTGTTATAATAATTGAATGCGGTTTGTCAATCTAACTTCCTTGTCCATATTTTTTTTTCTCCACTTTTCGGCCATGTACCCCTCCCCACAACTGTCTTCGTATGACAGAGGTGTTTTTGAATGTTGTTTGGGAGGCATGTACATCCCCTAGTATACACATCACATACATTTTTCGCGTCTCTGCATAGTCCCCTTCTGACCTCTATGCTGACCTCGTGACTTCTTGCTGAGCTGTGAATGCACTCTCATCTCTCAGACCATACTTATAGAATCATAGAATTATGGTTTATCCCACATTCTTTCCTGATTGATGTTTCTCACAAGCTACTAATGTTTGATTACATCTATATGATCATTTTATTACATACAATCAAGACTATTGCTAGCAATTTTTCATTCTTATTTTCATCTGGAAACCAAGAATCATAATAACTGGTCTTACTAATCACCTACACCAAAAGCATTAAACTGGCCTCAAATGTTCTAATCTGATCTTAACTCAACACTAGAAACTTGGTAGATGTAACACACAGCAAACAAAAGATTCAACTCAGAACTCAGTATTAAATGAACTGCGATGTATTTGTCTTGCCTAAAATACAAAATCTATCATTATGAAACAAAAATAAGTGCATGCATATTTCATCTGAAAAGCATCTGATTTAGTATGGATAAAATTTACAAACATTTCAATTCATCAACCCTTCTGTGGGCAATAATTTATAGTTTTGAAAACCACTAATCAATATCTTGAAACTGAGAAACTACACTTCAGAGACAAAAAATAAAGCATGCGCATTTAAGACAGAAATATTCATGCCAGAACAATTATATAATAATAGCCTGATTCTGTCTGACCATTCCTTCCTGATTTTCAATGCACAGCAAAGATTAGGTGGTAATACTTACTCAAATTTATAAAAAAATCAGTACAGAAAATTACCTAAGCTGAGCAGGGGAATGATGGAGTAGCAGTAAAGTCAGTGGGCAGTTGTAAGAAATGCCAAAATTTTGCTTACATATACAGGTTACACTGCAGTCTACATAAAAAAAAATTTTTTTCATCTCCCACACCCAAATACCAAAATACACTTTGTCATTATAGTATATGTAATGATTAAAGTGAAAAAAAGGTTTCCATATCCATATATATAATTAGCGATGTACATTTGTCATCTGTCATGGTGACATAACTTCTGATGTTTCAATATTATCTTACATTAAACTTGATAAAAGTTATCTTAATACTTAATTTATTCAATTTTACCTCTAGTTTAATTTAATATTCAGGATATGTTGAAAATGAACAAGGAAATACTGCAACATGATTTCAATGATTTATAAGATCAATGAAACTGTAAGATTATCTAATTATTGCTGTCATCTTTTGATGGCATAGGTGAAGTAAATCCTACCAATGATATCACAGGTTGGATAAATAGCTGGTTACTAATGAGTAATTAATATCATAATCGGAACCTGATCCATTCAAGTGTAATGTATTTTCCAGAATATAAGATGGACATTCATTTTTTTTTTTTTTTTTCAAACTACTATTCACAAATTGCAATACATCCAGAGTGCTACTATGATGACAGGGGGGGGGGGGGCATCTACTTGATACAGATAATTATGTGACTTGGATAAGTTGCAATAAGTTGGGAGTCTTCCAAATACCCTTGTAAACCATTTGGTCCACCACATACATTACTTTTTTTTTTTAACAATTCAACTTATTTTTAGTCAATAAGGCTATCTGATATCTATTTTCTACAATATCAACAAGCCTGTCAATAAAATAACGTGAACAAAACACATTGTGAAATTTCATATGCTTTATATTTGAAATTTTAATTCAAATTTTTCATGAAGCTCATCACCAACTGAATACACACATGAAAATAAAACAAAACTAATAAATGGAAGTTACCCTAACAAAATTATATAACAAAATCCTGCTATAATAAACTTTGTCCACCATGGCAAACTGTCTCTGGGACTGATTGCAAATAGAACACACACCAATAAGCATAATGGAATGCCTATACACATGAGCAGTCACTTTGAAAGCATGACACATAGGCATCGGTATTTTCAGACTTCCATAAAAGAACTTCAGTGATGCAAGGGTAGGACAGCTAAATCAAGCAAAGTGACTCTTGAGTTGATGCTAAAATTTATTCAGATAATCCACAGCCACATCTTTTAACTCTTCACTGCACCCTCCGCCAAACACCTTTTTCAAAAACTTGTTATCATCAACTCTTTAAAAATAAAAGAATGAAAAAGAAAGGAATAAAGTTAGCCCCTAACTGATAACCATTGGATCAAAGGAATATTGATTTGTAATAATGCCTATGGATCAATAGAGTTTCTACAAAGGGATACCCACTTCTTTCTACTCCTCACCCCCACCATTTAATGCTCCATGCCTGCTCATAGCATGGCAGCCAGATTCGGGGCCATTACAGTAGCCGTTAACAAATAGTTTAGGGACCATTCTGATCTTTGATGTCTCATAGCATTTGCTGTCATCTCAAGAAATCAGCAAATGTCCACAAACAGTTTGGGACACAAGCACCAAGCCAGATCTCAGCAGTTGGATAAGATTATATTAACAATGACCAAGGCATAACAATCAATCATCTGAAAGGAGGGGTGATCATAACAGAAGTATGATTTTTAAGCTTTCAATAGAGAAGAGTCTGGCAAAGTCGTTACATCTCAGAGAAGACATAATGTAATGAATAGGATATTAATAGAAGTTGGAAAATGGGTTACACAAAATATGTTTATAAGTCATTTTTCCTTGAAACATTTTGGCCAACATAGCCAATAAGATTTGCCAGGATCAGATGTGCAATTAGATGATGACATCAAATTTTTCTAAAAATTTTGATATTTTTCAAACAGGAAAAGTAGTTGGATATTCATCACCAAAGAAAAACGGAAAATTTTACATCGTTCTTTGTTAAGTAGTGAACTTCGGTGTTTCCTTATAGAATTTTCTTTATTAAATTCCAGCTGCTCAAGTTATAATAGATGGTTCAAATTTTCAAATTTTTGAAGCCCGAGTATTAAATGCTTTATAGTTTTTTAAAGGATACAGAAGCAGCCATAATTATTTATTGCCTTTAAGGCTGATTTCTTAAATGGAGACTAGTTTTTGCTTTGTATCTTTCCTCATAGTAGACTTGATAAAGTATAACTAGAGGCACTAAACTAACTACAACATGATGAAGATGCTAACTAAAAATTAGAAAATATCAAAACTAACCTACAAACAACAATTCAATTTTGACTAAAATCCAAAATAATGTAAAACTTCAAGTATGTCATATTTATTTTTTTCAATGCCGAAAATGTAAATTTGTTTATCCTAGTAATACATTTTGTCAGAACATCTATGATTCAATATGAAACTTTGTATGATTTTTTTAAAAACCCTGGAACATCAGCTTTCGACGAATATATGCAAAACAGATATAACTTAGGTTAAGGACTCATAACATACTATTGTCAACACTGTTATCCTTTAGTTGAGCTCTAATAGCTTCTACAAATTCTTCGTTTTTGTGCAGATCAGGGGTTACATTTGGGACATTGATTGAATCATTGTAAATCTTCTGACAAAATGTATTCTTATAATAAAGAAATCATTTACAGTTAGTGGAAAAATCAATATGATAGAGATAGAGAGGGTGTGTGTTTATGTGGTATAAATGAGAACTGCTTCCTGGCACATAAATATAACATCTTGTTTTACTAAACTTCTTTTCTATAGATAAAGATTGCTAGATAAGATATGAATATCTAAATATTCAAGAGAAACAATGTGGGAAAAAAAAAAAATCAAAGAATTTAACTGCAATTGCTTTTCTCCAATAAAAACTATTTTTCTCATAGCAGAATTCAACAGTCTGTTCTCATTTTACAAATTCAATGATAAGATGAATGTCAATGAGAGTGTTCAAGAAATGTTGCGAAGTTCTTTACATTTTACAAATGAGGTTTTTGGCAAACTAACATTCTTCAGTTGCAATAGCGGAGCTTAAAGTCTTGAGTCCTGGATCAAAGACAGCAAGGTTTTGAGATCAGACTTTGGTTTCAGATATCAAAAACTTGTTAAAAAAAACTACACCAGAAGAAAGCATCAAAGTTTTTCTCCAAAATAAGTCTTGAAAATTTTCTGTCATAAAAGTCAAAAGTTATTTCTTTTTTTTCTTTTCAACTTTTAGGAGTCAAAACTGGGATGCATCTTTGAGGTCAGAACACCCTAAAAGGCAAAAAAATACAAAATTTCTGATTCCCAATCTGTGACTCAGCATAAAGTTATTTCAACAACTCATATTTTAAATCCATCAAAATATTTTTTACCACATGCTTACAATCAGTTCCTTAATCGTATTATAGAAAGTTGTTGAAAATGTACCCAATGATTTTTAAACATTTTAAATAAAATTCCTAGTTATTTCAATCACAAAGTAAATTTTAATGTTTGCAAACTTGAAGGCCAACATTTCACTAAATTTCATGTTGGATTCATGTCATCATAATATTCATGAATAAATTGATATTCAAAATTGAAAAAAATGAGGCAGGCACTCAATAACAAAATGTGTTAAAAAGATATATACAAAAATAAGAAGGAACTGGACTATCAAAATGGAATTTTTCACTTCAATATTCTCCTAAAACACTCCACCAGTGCTTTTCTTTGCATGTTCTTTGACAGTCAAGTAGAGGATATTGAATTTTCCACTAGGTTTTAGGAATCAGTATGAGCAGAAAAAATTAAATTATCTAATGAGGAGCTTGAAAATTTTAAAAAGAGAAAAATGTTTTTTCAGTTGACCACATTTTCATAAAAGGGATTAGATCAGATTTCTTCATTTCATCTCAGTTTGCTGAGAAAGTAATAATGGTGGTGGTAGCGATGAGGGACCACAATGATAGTGCAGATAAAGATGATGGTGCAAGGAGGTCGGGAGAGATGAGATAGGTAATATAAATAGCAAAAAATGATGCCGATTATGATGATAATAGCATTGAGATGTGGTAGTGCTGAAAAAAGTAGTGGTGGTGGTGGTGCAATGGGAGGAAGCTTAAACAGAAGACTAGAGCTTGCATGACAATACCACATTTACATGCCAATTCACAAGTGGGGGAAGGTGTTAAGTTAATTAATTCCCTACTCAATAGCAGAGCAAGGTATTGATTGAGAATAAACAGGCCCACATTCACTTTCCAGCCATCTCATACCACACAATCAAGCTTCAACAACCACATCTACTTCTTTTCCTTTCTCTATCCCAACCCCATCACTCCCCGTCTTCAGGTCTTGTCACATTTCTTCACCCTACTTCCATACATAGCGAGAAGGAGGGGGAGGAGTCCACTCCATATCCTCTTCACTCAACCAACCCAAGAATTAATGTGGAAATACCAGTACAGAGTCAGAGAGCAAGACAAGCTCAGAATCAAGAAAATAGATTAAGATGAAAAAAAAAAAAATTCAATAAAATGCTCTTTCCAAAGAATGAAAAAAAAAAAATTGAGCTTTAAAGAAACCAAATTAGAATGGCGATTCTGTTCTGTGATCTGTTTGTTAATCTGGTAAAATCTAAAAGAGCTTTCTCATAAATACAAAATGTTACAAAATGCACACTTACAGATTTTTCTTCCACAAATAAGCAAAAAAAAAAATTAATGAATGCATTTGTGACAAGGAATATAATGTATATAATTTATGTTTTTAAGTTATATTTTCTTGGATACATAAAGAGTAGCACCCCACTTCCACTCACACATACATACACATAAATAAGCAAAGACTCCCACCCACCCACACCGACAGACTTTCGGACATAAATATACGCACAGACAGGAGCACACGTAAATATATCTTCCAAAACCGATACAGCACGCAAACTGCACACAAACAATTACTCATGGATGCACACAAAGGCACATAGAAAAACCACAATATTCATATCTCTACACACATGAACACAGATATAAACCTCTAATCACACTTGCAATGATTCATGCATCCATTTCGCGTTATCAGTCGGACTGTCCTTGTCCAATCTCCGCTGCTTCTTTCCACTACTTGCCCTTTTGCTCATGCATACTGCCATCTGTATCCATGGTAACACTGTTAATGATTCATCCATATTACCAGTTGAATATTCCCCACTGGCATATATATGTGTGTATATATACATAAATATACATATATATATATATATATGTATGTATGCATGTATGTATGTGTGTGCCCACCATTGAGCATGTAAATAATCAGCCACCTATTCTGCTAACTAAGTAATAAAAAATATACCTTTGTGCAGTTATTCCCAAAGTGTGTGCCACGGCTTGGGGGGCACTGCAAAATATTTTTTTTAAATTCAACTCCTGGCAATCGTAATTCAATGCACTGATGCATGGTCACAATGATGGGGAGCAACATATGACTGGCATATCACAAATTACTCTATCCGTCTAATGTTCAATTATGTAGTCATTATTAAAAGAGGAAACAACATTTTCAGGAATTTGAATTATGTGATTCATCATTTTTTGACCGGCGTTACCATATGCACGTATATATAATTGTTAAGAAATTTCAGCTTTCATGGTAAAAAAAAAAATTTTTTTTTAAATTAAAAGGGATATTTGTTCACTATGGCCACCATGATTCAAAAAAGTTTTGGAGCCACTGTCTTAGTAGATACATACTTGCACACACACACACATATATATATATATATATATATATATATATATATACACATACACACACACACACATATATGAATGGTCTGTAAATACTGCCTCAGTGTATATGTCTGAAAAAAATATGTACGTATGAATTTACCATATCCATTTAACAAGAAATCACTTTGAAAATATCTCTAGGTTCCATGCACACAAGAAAAAGTGTACAGGTTGGTATTCTTTGTAATAAGCTATGTTGATATTGCTCATTGGAAACATTTAATCACATTATTAGTTTCATCAGAGAGTAAATATTTGAAAAATGATGTTTGATATTGAAGCTAAAAAAAAATTTTGAATAAATTTTCTAGACTATTATCTGCATCGTATACTCATATACATAAGCAAGAAAATATAACAGCATATAATTACCTAAATATTATATATTTTGTGATTCTATTCTATTAAATGACACTGTATAATAATATCAAGTGCTTCACTAAAATAGAAAACACAGAATTAAACAAAGGAATACATCATCTCATTGTGAACCAAACAATTTGGATATTGTGTTTTTGTACACAAGCTAGAGAAACACCATATTCAAACAATTTTTAAAGGTATTTTCTGCACCATTCTATCTTCATAAAACCTCAATAAGTTGATATCTAAAAAGACCTGCAAAGAGTTTAAAACCAGATAAACTATATTACGTATTCATACACATATAGAAAGTAAAGAAATGTCTGAAGACTAAGAGTTGCCTGTTGAAATCAAGATGTCATAGCAATGATCAGAAAATTCTTCCAAGTATATCTGAGCTAGGTCAGAAAGTGTAGGATTCTGGCGAACAAGATTCAAACCAAAATCCCACAATAGTGGTTCTCAACCATGGGGAATTTCCCGATTGGGAAGAATCAGGACTACAGATTTGCACTTTCTAACTGTTGGAATATTGATCTTTCCAAATTCTCAAAATCTTAAAAGGAAAGAATGACATTCTGAAATCTGGGAAAAAGATTACATGGGCAAAAAAGGTTGAGAACTACTGTCCAAGATAGATAGAAATAGAAGAATAAGCTTTTCCATAAGAAAATAGCATCCATCAGTTTTGAATTTCATATCATGTGTGTGTATGCTCAAGATGACAAACAAATAGAGACAGACATTGGTATGTACCACTCGTCTTTGAAAATCACACCGAAGAAAACACACACAAAAGTGGCATGATATACTCAGAGCAAACATCAAGTAATATGGATCAAAAAATACAAGTGGTGCATGAATGCACACATGGTTAGGAGACAATCCTAGAAATGGCATTATATGATAGGCTGGTCTATATCCATAAAAGTCAATGTTCTTAAACACACATAACATTATAACGTATCTAAAGATAGAAGTATACACACAAAATATTTATACATACATGCAATATATTATCAAAGGGCATCAGTATACCAATGGCACACTGGAAAAATTATATCACACACACACACACACACACAAGGCAAAGCAATTACATGGTATGCTTAGAAATTTATATGCATTCACCTTTGAAATTGATACGTCTCTTCATACATAGCAAACAAATACTCATACACTTTAAGAGATTGTGTCATCCATAAACTGCATTCCTCTGCCAACACTGCACACCAACTTGACCCAAATGATTTCAGAATCTGCCCCAAAATATGATCATTCCTTCCTTACCCCATTGCCTTACCTTCATCAAAATTCATTGAGACCTTTTGGAGATGTAGTGTAGACATATGAACAGATACATAAACGTATGGGAAAAAAAATCTCTCTAGATTAAAATGTATTCCTGGAATCATCCCAAAATTTAACCACTTCTTCCTTGCTGCATGGCCCACCCTTCCACAAGTTTTCATTGAGAACAGACCGACACGGCTGAATACATCTACCTCTCCAACTTGATTGTACAAGTACCTCTAAGAAAGTTTTGACTAATTATGTGCACAATTAAAAAGAGAAACTAGTAAACTATATGTGTGTATATATATATATATATATATATATATATATATATATATATATATATATATATATATACATACATACAAATAATTAAATACACACATACAAACACACACACAAATAAATGAAGTCATGAAAGTTCCTCTTTCCCTATACTCATTTAATAAAATGCTGCACAACTAAGCTAACAACTACAGATAGAAATTCACACAAAAACCATGGTCTCGTAAGTATATACACGTATACAATTATTATTACACATAGAAACACATACACAACCATTACATAGCAATGAGTACATACATACACATGGAAACATAATCCTACACACATATAAGAGCACCCATACAATTTGCTGAATGGCTTTTCCTCTGATTATGCAGCTATACAGAAAGGCATAAAAATTAAAGTTACACACACACAAAAGCAAATGCATGACAAGTTTATATGCATGGGCACACACAATCTGAAACCTAGATACTCCTTCAAATGACTGACTGGTTTAGGCTCTGATGCTTCTAATTTGTACAGCCCAGATAATCAAAGGCCATATTATAAACATAATTCATTCTTGTAAGATCAAACAAAAAATAGCAAACAAGAAAAAATGCAAGGAACAGGGAGAAAGAACAAGCAAAGCATATGACAGGATTGGACATAAACATCAAGACAGATACCTAGATTGGCTTCGCTCATAGCAGCAAAACATTGCATCGAAAGCAAAAATTGTTTAAAAAAAAAAAAATAGCAATGCAAAATTAATAGAGTAATGTGCTATCATTCTTCTTGTAGATCCCCCCCCCCTATTTAATTTGTAATACCCGCAAAAACTTTGAACCTAAACTAAGCAGTTTTTTGTCTATCCACATTTTTTTCAAAGAGATGTTCATAAGAATGTATTTTATTATCCCAGCCCATGGGAGCTGCCAAGCATTGTAACATACATCATTTGAAATTCGTATTTATCAATTAATTATTATTAGATTGTAATATTTACTAGTCTGATTACTTTAGTCTGACACAAGGCCACAAGAACAAAGTACTATTCAGAAGTAGTAATTTGAGACCAGCTTGCTAACCAGTACCTCATGGAAAAGCACCCTATTTGTACTAGAAGATAATTATTGATATTGATATGAGGGTAACTAAAGCAGTATCAATAATACTTTTCAAAAAAATCAAGAAATAGCGTACAAATTTGATGAACAAACATTTAAAAAATGTTGGGTTTTTTTATCTTGTACTCAAGATATCATGGGGAGACTGTGTCAGTCCATGTTTTCATTCTCCTTTATATTACTCAAGCAATTTATCATAATCCACTTCCAGCTAGCATGGCCTGTAGAAGCTTCAGAGCCCCATTAACTGTACATTTCGGGAACGTATTCCCTACTCTATTCATTGCAAGCTTCTTGCAGAGGGGTAGGGGGAAATTCCTGATTTGAATTCAGAGTTGCCTGTCTCCTCGACTGGTTGCCAACAAAGGCCAGAGAGCCGACTCCACTACTTTATTCATAGCTGGAGAAGACTAAGGCTAAAAAGCCCAGTTTGCCCTCCTATTTACCCAAAGCTGGGAAGAGGAATGGATTCATGCCTTTCTTTCCCTTGGGTATTTGTATGAAGTGAACAATTGTCTCAACCTAAACCTGAATAGACTGTTTGGTGTACAGGGAGGTGCGGATATACCTGATACAAAAAAAAAAAAACAAAAGAAACTGACAGTACATTTACTCGAGTAAAAAGACCAAAATTGAAAGCTTTTATATGAACATTCATAGACTAATTTCAGCTCAGTGCTGAATATAATGTTACAGAATGCTTTTATCACAACATACCACCTTGCTTCTAAAGTATAAATAATACACAACACAGATGTAAAATTTCAAACAATGAAAAGTGAAGATTTTTCAGAAAATATACAACATATAGGTACATACATAGTTCCCTTTCCATTTCCTGCAAGCTGAATAAACTAAAAATGATTCATTTACAAATAATAAAATGTCTTCTTTGCTCCATGAAAACAGCACAAGATAGAAATACAGCACCATAAAAGTAAAAAGAAAAAAATAATACAGGATTCAGGAATACCCTCTAATTTGAAATTAAAATTTGAAAGAATATATATTTCTACTTGATAGGCTTGAGATATTCTGAGCTGCCCAGCTGAAGCAACACAATATACAAAAATAATTTTCCAATTTATGTAAATGGGTCATAGAGAACCAGCTATCATTTAAATCTAACTGATGACGGTATACTAAGGTACACATTATCATAGTAAATTACATTAACAGGATTAGTTAATAGAGTTGTTAGAATTCTTATGCAGTATTCATGATAGTTTTTCAAATACAAAATGTATCAATACTGAATCTTCAACTTGTCTCTTGTTTATTGCTATTCAACGATGAAGTCATGACAGCATATCATCATCAGCTATTTCAAGTCAGATTGGTAGGAAACGAGGATATGTGTAAACCAGTACCAACATTGGATAAAATCTCAAGAAAGAAGCAAACTAATCTTACTGGAATGTAAGCCCATCAAAACAATGAAGAGATTACTCAGTGGAGCATACTTACTTTTCAAAGGGATTTTCTTTTAGTTTTAAACAGTCCAGTGTTGGAGTATTAGAACAGCAGCCACAAAGTCTTTCTATGTTCTCATTGCTACTTAAACAATGCTCATTATTCTGTATTAATGTAGAACAATTCAACCAGCATTTGTGAAATACAATAGCCACTAAGAACTCTTAGTTTCCACACTATCAAACAATCTGACCAGTTTCAAACTATGTACAAGTATCAATAAGGTATAGGACCACTGTGAACTATCACGCCAAGTTTATCAAAATTCAAATTAGAAGCAAAACAAAATATAACATACAGTTTTGTATGTATATCTTGTCTGTAGTTCAACATACATTTTCAAGAGGCACAAGAAGAAAATAGAGTGTGGCTACCTTTTTTCATAATGAAATACACATCTTCAATGTCCATTCATTATTCCAACACTTAAAATCAGCTTACCACCTGAAGATTCACTCATATTTCTACATTGGTCTGTACTCCTAGCTAGGCTTTTTTGTATTGGAAGAGTCATGGTATCTTTCAAAATGATATTAACAAGTGTGAGTGCCAGATCAAGCTATTACGCTACCAACACTTGTGATAACTTCATATACCAACACTATCATACTCAGGCTATGTATTTCCAAAGTAACCTTTTGAAAATTTCTGTACCATGTCAATTAGGAAGTAAACCATTTCTTCAAGCAAATATTTCAATGGCATGAATTCTATGCTAATCTCTTCGTAAAATCATGTCATCTGGCAGAGAAAAAAAAAACAAATAAAAAATATATATTTTTCATACCAAAATCCATGTGGTTCATGTAATATGAAATTAACAATGATATTACAAAGAAACTAAATTGTTTTTCAGTGGTATACAAGATTGTTATATTCCAACATCTCCACAGGCCCCCAGAAAATGAGATACTTGTTAACTAAACAGACTTCAAAAACATTGTCAGTAACTGGTTGGGAACCGAAGTGTCACTAGTAACTGAAGCTGACAGCAGATAGATAAATCATGAACATATGGCTTGTGTATGACCTATGTCTGATTTTGTTTACAGTCAGTTTTTTTTTTCAAGTGCTCTGCATAGTTTGCCATCTATTCAAATTGTGTCAAGAAATGAAACATTTGGCGCCGGATGACCATAACATGTAAGTATGTTACAACCGTGACACGTAAGTACATTACAACCGTGACAAGTATGTTACAACCATTACAAGTAAGTTCGTTGCAACCGTGACATGTAAGTTCGTTGCAACCGTGACATGTAAGTACGTTGCAACCGTGACATGTAAGTACGTTGCAACCGTGACATGTAAGTACATTGCAACCGTGACATGTAAGTACGTTGCAACCGTGACATGTAAGTACGTTGCAACCGTGACAAGTAAGTACGTTGCAACCGTGACAAGTAAGTACGTTGCAACCATTACAAGTAAGTACGTTACAACCATTACAAGTAAGTACGTTACAACCATTACAAGTAAGTACGTTACAACCATTACAAGTAAGTACGTTACAACCATTACAAGTAAGTACGTTATAACCATTACAAGTAAGTACGTTACAACCATTACAAGTAAGAACGTTACAACCATTACAAGTAAGAACGTTACAACCATTACAAGTAATTATAGGGGTAATTGTGTAAGTCTATTATTTAGGTAGGTAAAATGAAACTGTACATGAAATTTGGTCAACTCTACTTTAATCAAGTTTTCAGTTTCATAGCCAAGTTTACATTCTGCATAATTAATTCACATGTAAATGAAATGTTAGTTCCAATAAACCACGTGTGGATTCACATTATCATGTCAGTCTCTGAAAGATAAGAAATAGTCATTTCAAAATGACTAAAATATAATAGCTTCTTTCAACTATCATTTCGTTTGAAATTCTATTTACTTTTTTATTCATTATTTTGTCTACAATTTGAATTATGATTTTTTTCATACACAAAATTATTCCTTCGAATTGAGGACTCTAAAAGTCTTGCTGTGGTAAGCAATATTTCAACAGTTAACTTGTCAATGGCTATTTTTTGATTTTGTAAATTTTTGATGTGACAGGGACATATACATGTGTACAGAATATAGAATTGTACCAATTCATACAACATGGTCAAGCATAGTTTTGTGTGCATATGAAAATAACTAAAACCTTTGTTCTTTGCCTGGAAAAAAAAAAAAAATTGTTTTCATCTAATAAAAACTTACAAGCGTAAATGAGATACAAGAATACTATTATAACGTAATGTTACATAAGGAATCAGGTTTAAATTTACTAATTTTATAGGTTTAAAGAGTCTTTTGTTTGAAAGTGATTTTTTTTCAAGGTAAGTACAAGATAATACATACAAATCTGAAATCTTAGATAGAGTCCAAAAACTTTTGAAGATACCAAAAAGAAAAACATTAAGACAATCTCAGAACTAAAATAAAGAGTTAGCAACATTCAATTGATTTCCTCATCAGCATATTTCATAAAACAAAATTATTTTTTTTTATTTTCACCATGTAAATAAATCTGGTTAAAAAATGTTTTTTTTTAAAAACATGATGACAATATGTGATCTAAAACAATGATGCAATTTTCAGCCCTCAAAATTCTGTTACCTCTGATAATATCATTGGAGCTTTATTAATAGAGGATCCCAACTTAGACTTGCATGAAAACCACTGGAAGATTATGTCCTTGATGTTGCATTCCTCTAAGAATGTGACCTTGTATGCTTCATGGAACTTGTACAATTGCCTGAACAAGACAAACTTGAGCCACATTTCTGCAGAATTGTTTCAAGTGCTAAGGGTTTGGTTTCTAAACTCGATTTTTTTTTTCAACTGACAGAAAATGTTTAGTAGTGTGGGCATGCTTTTATATGCAATGATGTCAGGGAGACAGTATTTTAGTTGAGCAGTAATTTTTTGAAAATGTGGGTGTGATGAAGCCAAAGTAATTTTGGTAGGTTCTTTTTGAGCTGGTGTTTGAATTTCTATTCTTTAGCTTTCCTTATAATTTGTACATTGGGCGATGCAAAGCCATATTTTATAGCTTTTTCAGCCTGTCGGTTGAGTGCTTGGTGGTAGTAAGAGACTGCTTGTAGATATATTTGGAATAGCACAATCATCCTTTTTACAAATGTGCTTTTTTTTTCTATAGGCATCAGGGAATCCATCATTTTGAAACAAAAATCGCCATCTTTAGTCATGATGTGATTAGAATCTAACAACCTGGTACCTTCAGGATCAGTTGCAACTAATGATTTGCCATTATCCATCTCTATCCTGAATTGATTCAATGACTTTCCAGTGTAATGCAGAGGACATTACCATGTAGTAAAATGACACCCTTTCTATTCATCAAACTGGATAGTTTGTTCAAGTTTTAAATGCACTATTTCAAGCAGGTATACTTATTGATATGCATTAATCATTTAGCTGCTTCAAGGATGCCATGATACATCAAACCACACAAAAACGTTCAAGGGATGATTGCACAGTCTTGGTTGATATTTTGACTTCTCCACATACAGCTAAGAGGAAATTTTCTCTGGTTACTATATAAAATTTTTTTCTCATCATAAGTGATAATATGATGCAAAAATAGATTATTTTCATATCATTTACCATGATTAATGCAGGCCTCGATCTGTTTGATATTTTTGTTCCTCATCCAATTGGAACCAACTTATTGAGATGTTTTTTTTTCTCTTATTTTTTTGACCAATCACTCTTGAATGATTCAAAATATTTCCAATACAAACATTGAAGTTTGCTGCATGTTCCCTGCCTGAAGTTTTGGTATCCCCCCCCCCAAGACTTCAAATCTTTCATCATTGATCAATATTTTGGCCAACCACTCTCCGCATTTTCTAAAATAGAGCCACCAGTTGCAATCTTTTTCAAATCAAAATCTTTCTGTTCTAAAAAAAGTGTTATCTACAAATGTGGAATTTATACCCTTCACAGCTTTAGCTCTTACAGCCCAGCTTTAACAAGTATAAAATACAAATGGGTTGAAAGAATTTTCGTATATTGCTTGAAACATGTAGTCAAAATTTATGGAATGAAATAAATTTTTTATTGAATAATGAATAAATGAATATCATATGGTTTAAAAATAAAATATCAATTTAAGATACTAGATGAGAATACACGCTGTCCAAACACCCAAGTAATGATTTTGTTTCATAATCATAGGCTCAGCATATATGGGAATTAACAACCTATGAAGGTAAATTAAAGTTAGAATTGAGACAAATTGTTTTCGTCAAGCATTAGCTCGCATACATAGCAGTCTTCATGAAAATAAAAATTTTGTATTCACCTTTTACGTAATATTATATGAATAATAAAAATGAAATCTAACTCCCATTAAAATGAATACAGCAAATGTATAAAAACGAAATGTAAAAAAACTTGCCTAGTCTTAGTAGAAAATTAGGTGTGTCGGATTCTAAGTACACAGAAGATTTTTCTTTTGACACAATTTTATTCAGACATAATTTGAAGAGGGGGATCAGAAGTCACATGATTGATGATGCCATCAAAAGGGCCTAAATTATCTATAGGTCACAATCAGATACAAATTGCATATTTAGATAGTATAAGATAAGACATATCAAATGACAATATTTGGGGAAATTACTGGAAGTCACATGATTGATATCATCAAAAGGTCTAAATTTCGTTTAAAGCGTCAATATCTTTAGATATATAAATCACAATAGATACAAATTGCATATCTAAATAGAGAGAAGACCTATCTAATTATGTAAAATTTGACAAAATATCACGGAATTTCTATTTTTTTAGACTATGGCGTAGTCATTTTTTAATGGTTTTTATCAAATCTTGCCACATGATGTTTTCTCAAGCATATTTCTAATGGTTGTATTCCAAATACCATCTCTGTTGTATGTTTCATTTTTCATAGCCCATATTAATAAAATGAGAACATCTGAATCCTTTTAGACCACCACAATGTACCAACAAGGCATGGAGAACAAGACGCATGTCATCTTTTTTGTGGTTGAACTTATAAAGCATGAAACTGTCTTTTTTGTTACTGAACATGTATTTAAAGTCATAATTATGTATGGATGATGCAGTAAGCATATACCTTCCGATGTTTCAAGGTACTTGGCAATGGGTCGCATGAGCTCTTGTTTGTTTTCTCAGCTATTCAGAAAATCTAGCCATTTGCCTCGTAGCAACATATGCCTCTTGAATCAGTCAATCCTGATGCCTTCTTTTTTTTTCTTGTGCTGGCTTTTATGCTGTCCTTTTTGTATGTATCATTAATGAGCTCTACTTGGATGGCCACTGAATTGTCAGGTGGGGTAAGGAACTGTAACTAACTCTCAAACCATTCCCAGTAAGTTCTATCTGATGAACCAATTGCAGCCTAATCATTGATGAACCATGAGCGGTTTTTTGGTGTCTCCTCACAAATTGAGCCAGATTTGGTGATTAGTCAATTTCTCAATGACTCCTCGTCAGACTGTTTGAGGAACGCATTGGTTGTAGCTAAAACTAACGGCTGTTGTTATTGGGTATTGAAATGCTTCATATGGGCTGATGGATTTCGCAATGATCTGACCAAACGCTTGGTCTTCTAGTAGCAAAGTAAAAATACTGATGGGCGGGGGCTTTTGAAGCTATTTTTCAGACTCATCCTCTCGATTGGCTTGGAAAATCTAATGCCGTTGCTTCCGAGTCTTTTGCTAACAAAGGTCTTGAACAGGGCAGGAGCATTGAGCATATCTCTCATTACAGCTCTTTTGATTTCTACACTAGTATGAAAACATTTTGGTGAGCATGTGTCAGAGAGGTTGACACTGTAATTCTCCAGCTGAAACAACAGACTTTTCACAAAATCAGCATGATTCTTTCTTCTTCCTCAAGTTAGTTCCCTGTGTTTGGAGGTTGTTTTGAAAAAACAACCTTCTTCCTAAACATCTTAAGGAGTTTACTATGATTATGGATAGTTCGAATCAGTATATCAACTGCTGAAGAGTTAGTGCTAAAGCCAGCCCTGAAAGGTTCTTTTGTTTCCTTATTGAATAATTCTGCTATTGAATCAACAAGAATTTCCCACCTCTAATACTTCCTTCAAAACCATAAACTCTTGAAAGTTGGATGATCCTACTATTGTAGAGAATATTAGTAAACATGTTGGTAGCTATGATATTGTGTGAAATTTTGGTGGCTGAATGAAAAGATTTGGTTCAGCATATCTCTCTTAGACTAGAGATGTCGCTCTATATTTCTTTATCTTACAGCAGATACCATTACATGCATTGAGGAAACATCTTTGAGATAAGTAATGGTCATGCTTACATCAGAGCTATCCTCTGCTTTGATTAGATCAGTAAGTAAACTTTCAAATTCTGATAAATTGGTTACTCTCTCCATTATATTTGACCTTGGTTCTTTTCTTAGAGCAATGAGCAAAAACAGTAATTCTGGTAGTGTGTTGGTATGACTTATTTCCTCGATCTTGAACAGGACAAGACCATTTTAGTTGGACTCTCATGCATCTATAGTAGTGAGGTTCTTTAAAGGCCTGATTTACTGTACCTGCTTATGCACTTTGCAACTATGCCATTCAAATAGCACTTTTTATCCAATACAAAGTTGGTGAAATCCAACCATCAGTGAGATTATGTTTTGGTGCAGATCCTTATTCTTCTAGAAGATATGACAGTTTTCAATAAACTGCTATATTAGACAAAACAAACATGTATGGAATATTTAGATCTACCATTTCAGCAAAAAATCAAGGTATTCTTTACATGGAAGATACTCTGATAGCTCTACAGTTACTGGCAAATACTCTTGAATGCATATCTCATCTAATGGAAAAATGTCTAGGAGTCAAATGAAGGTAATTCTTCACCATTCAATCCGTAAGGAAGAGACCCTATGGTGCACCATGCTACATCTTTTTTGAAACATGCATCAAGTTCCTCATGTGAATTCTCATTGACATTGCAATTTACTATAGGAGGAGATCCAACACAATTCCCATTGTAGCACATTGTCACCTCAGCCGGCTTACCGTCTATATTGTCACAGACATCTAATTGTCATTCCATTTATTACCCAAAACAAGTATAGATCCCTTCTCTTCTTTCGTTCACAGTTGAAACAAAATCTTGATTGTATCATGAGTAGTGCCAGCACCTGTCATTGTTTCTTGCCTTCCATCATTGTTGTCTACAATACGATATATGCAAACTCCTTTGTGCATGATTGACAAAAACAGCTGCCTCAGAGAAACCAATCAGGATCGTGCCATGTTTAGCGTTATATCTTGATAAGAAATGGTGTGATTGCATTGTGCAATATATTCCTAACTTCCTTGCAGCTGGTCATTCTATGAATGACAAGCCTGATAACCACGTGTTTTGGACAAGGCACTTTTGTCATAAGGCTCTCCCAGTCGCTTGCGAGAGACCAAAATTTTATAGCTTCAATTTGTTGTAGAATAACCATATTCATTCTTCTCAACAAAATCATACATAATATAGATGTATAGATTCTGCATTGTCCTGCAGTCCAGCATTTTTATCAGTTTGTTTTGAGTTTAAGGCCATTGTTTCTTGCATTCAGCTTTGGAGTTAAATCATCATCCCTTAATCCACAGCTATGTAGACCTGCGATTGCGTATATCAACTCCATGCACCAAAAGATATTTTCCAGCTATCATTTAATAGGTCTTACTTTGCTATTCCTTGATATGCAATTTGTATCTAATTATGACCCCCTACATCCAATGATATGGACATTTTTTGAAAAATTTAGATGCTTTTGATAATCTCATCTATCATGAAATTTTTCAGATGATTTCTGGTAATTTTTCAAAATGTTCTGATCTTAAATTGATCTTCATGACCTAAAATAAAAGTTTAAAGCTTTAAAAACTTGGGTGTGGCAGTTGCTTAGATGGTTAGTTTTTACCCTGTCTAATTGTTTGGAGAATATTTCATTTGTAGCTAGTCTACACATTTAGATGTAAACATAAATTTACCGTGACCAATTTAGCGTTACAAAGCCACAAACAGTGATGCTTAAAAGTATAGATACTAAAAACAAATTTGAACCCCCCTATCAAAATAGATGCAGTAAATGTGAAAAAAAAATAAATGATAGTTCCAATTTACTTTTTACTATATAAACAAAAAAATTATGATATGATTATGACCATTTTTCAGCTTCCTTACTTTTAAATTCAAAATGTTCCTTTTTGTAAATCTCTTTAAATGCATTTTTGTCATTCAAAGATTAATTTTTATTATGTATAGGATAAATGACTTTTTTTTTTTCAAAGAATCAGTACAAATCTCAAGATTAAATAAAATCAGCTATTTCATATTCAATAATCACACAGGAATAAAAACAGAGATTGAAAGTGGAAGTTATTTTTGGAAGGTAGTATCTTGGGAACCAGATTAAATCGTATACATTGGAATTCAAAATGAACAACTGTGAATGCGCATTTCTTTCTTATTAAGGCAAGGTGATTATGCATGGATCTGTCCAAAATTTCAATCACTTTTCCTGTGACCTATTGCGCATCATTTCACAAAATTTCATTGACATCCATGGAGAACTTCTGGAGATATCACATGAACAGTCATAGGCATATGCACAAATTTGGGGAGAAGAAAAATAATTAAAAAAGAATATAAAAATATCTTTCAATCAAAAACCAATTTTATTGAAATTCATTGAGAACTTTTGGAGATATCAGGTAGACAGACAGGAGCAAATATAGAAATGGATTTTTCATTAAGATTTCTCGGGACTTTTAGTTTGGTGTTCTGGAGACTTCATAGAAATGAATTGTGGAGAAAAAAAATATTTTAATTTTTTCCAATTTTGGCCCCTGATAGAGCTAATAGTTTGCCTGAACTACAAATTAATGCCTAAATTATGAGTTTTCTCACTGCCAGAGTTAATGCCTTCTTCAATACTTTAGTCGAGTGAATCCAAATAAAATCAAATTACAGCAGAATGTTCATGTATGACTACTATTTCCTGTGAAAATAGAAACTAACTAAAATCATAATTCAGAAATAGACAGTGATTTTATCAATAGATATTTTACTGCATTTGAAATAATTATTTATTGCTACACAGTGCACACTCATACTGTAAAGACACTAACATGCTGTATATTTTAATCCAAATTAATGACCAAAATTGAGAATTTTGCAATGCATCAATAATTCAGAATGAATTACAGTAAACATCTATCAGTAAAAATGATAATTGAAGACATCAAGTTGTATTCTTAACAATCATAATCGTAAGGACTGCTATTGCTTGAAATTCTTAAAACTACAAAATCATTTTGTTAAACTTTTTGAATTGGACACTTATCAATTATGAGCTTCCTGCCCCCACCCTGCTTGAGCATCTTGGGTTGTTTTCATTCTAACTATTCTATGGAGACCTATCTATTTAAAAAGGAAAAAGGAAGACTTCGTACCACAGAGTGAGATCAGAGGTTAAGATATTCCAATAAAACATAATTAGCTTGTAATTTAAGATAAGCAGTTTATTCGCTTCACACATAATATTTTTCATGGTTTATGCTGAATAACCTATGATGCCCACCAGTTTACTTACATTTGAGAATTGAAAGTTTTATTCTATCCAGATGCAAAACAAACAGCTGGATGAGAGTTAGGGTTTACTCACAACTAAAGTAGAAAAAAAGAAATTACGAAGTGTAGAGAATGGAGTGAGAAAGATGGAAATGACTCAGAGAGAGCTACTTAATAGATCTTCAGGTTGGAGGAATGCCGTTAAACAAGCAGACAGAAGTTTTATGTCAGTTGTTGTTGCCTACTCTAAGTACCAGCGGCGTCAACAAGTGATTACGCACAGGGAACAGCCCTTCAAGAATTTCCCAAATGTATGCCACTAGTAACATAGCAAGAAGCAACCACATCTACATTTACTTACTCTACCTCTGTACAAATGCAAATCTTATGTTAAGTGTATTTTACTACAGTTAGATATCTATTTTATTGCTTCTTCACCTTTGCTGCTGCTGTTATTGTTTTTCTTCCTTGTGTTGTAATTATCTCCAACTCCCAATAAGATTCATCCCTCCTCCAATAGCATACATCATAAGTGTTATCACTGGAGTAATCCTTTGAAGCCAGATTATTGTCTTGAAACCAAAACATATCACACCAATATCACTGACAAGTGACATTTTCTGAAACTGATATGAATTAACTGAATTATAACTACTAGACTAATTATCTGCCCTAATGGGTTGGATAAACTTGCTGTCGAAATGAAAGAATTAATAAAATAGATGAATGGAAATCAGATGGTTTTTGATTAAATTTGTTTTAAAGAAGTGACAAATTTTTGACAATCTCGGAATAATTTTAGATGTATATAATCACCGCTTAAAATAAACAGTCATTCATCCTTTTAATCTCACCCCTTCTAGCAGACAATCATTTTCCATCTTGCTCTCCTTTCCTCTCTACAAAGTCCCCATCATCAAATATTCATTCTCCCTCTTACTCTCCTCTTGTTACCAAAGTCCCCACTGCTTATTTTCTGCAGTATGTAAGTCTCAGATGCAGGTCAACAGCTGAAAAAGCAGGCACAAAAAAAATGTATCCATTCTTAACATGATTTTACATTGTAAATCAAACTCTCCCCAACATATTTTTGGAGGTGATTTTCAAAAACTTACTAGCTTAAAACCTTCCCCCTTCCCCAGGTGCACACACAAGTTTTCATAATTGTGAGGTTTTCGTGACAGGTTGTCACATACAGACAGAGGAACACACAGACATTTGGTGAATTAAAATGAAATGGTAAAATTTTAGGTAAGAGGGAATGCTGCTGGACATAAAATATAGACAAATTTTGGATAAATTTAAACTGTAAATTGAACTCCCTACTAAAAACTAATTTCGAGCGGGGATTTTCCCCACTAGTAACTACACAATATTTGGTGGTAATAACAGTGGCCATTCTTGAGTTTTGCTAACACAGAAGAACAGACATTTAGTGAATTATAGTAAGCCAGACACAAAATGATAGATCTATTTAGCACAAACTTACAATGTAAATTGAACCCCTCACCCCATTAAAAACGTATTTGGGAGTAGGGTTTCTCAAATCAGGTCCCATTAGTGACCACAACTATTGCGGTTTTCATGACTGTGGCTTTTCTCAAGTTTTGTTAATGCAGATCGATGGATGAACTTTTGGTGAATTATAGGATCTATGTTGCAGTCCAAGTTCTGTCTGATAACCTCGTATTTATAAACAAGTTTTCTGATACAATATATTTTGATTTTGACCTGAAATTAGAGACTAAATGATTTCAACCTCTTCGCTTTGCCCATCAAAATGGTTTTGCAAACTTCTGAACAAAATGATAGTCAGTTGGAGTAAGGGATGAATGAATCATTTTTTCAACAAGATCTTCTTCGAATGAAAGTCATCTCTTGACAGAGATACAGGTCCATCATTGCAACTGAACCAACGGTAACAGCTTGATATTATGAAAAGGATCCATTTCTCACCCCCAGTAACAACTCTGTCTAAAACAAGGCAACTGGAGCCTAGAATGTAGTGATTCACAACACTCAGCATATTGCTTGTTATTTTCTACAGACAGTTTATGTGGGATCCATTTTCCAACTTTAGACACTTTTCCTAGCTTCTTTGAATTGCGATGAATTTGGCTAACATTGAATTGTTTGCCAAGTTCCTCGACAGTAACAGCAGGGTTTGTTGCAACTATCAGTACAAGAGGAAAAAAAAACTTTAATTAACTGATACTTTTCAGCCAGGCATAGTCTCCCAAGTATATATTTAGTTCAGATAGAGAAGAAATACATAATTAAATTTTGTATACATTAAAAAAAATGATTACATTAGATTTCAGTAGAGTCTGAGCAGTTTAATAATATGAACTTACTTTTAAAATATCCCCTCCCTCCTGGGTATCCTTAATAGTACATACCAAACTAAAAGAGCTTATCAAATAATAAAGGAACATTTGGCTGTGTTCAACTGTAACCTACATATTTAAAGATGACATTTTTAAATAGAAAGTAAATGACAAGACATCAAATATAGAGGCAGAAAATATATCTACATTTCTCATACTTATTTATAATTAATGTAATTCATTTAGTCTGGAATTTTTCTCTCTTCTTCCCTTCTTTTAGTCTATCATCATTTATTTTTTCAGTTAAAAAGACTATCAGATATAATCAAGCATGAACAAGGATTTGGGGCATTTCAAAAGCTATATTTGTCAACAGTTTTATTATAAACTTAATTCCTCTCGTGGCCTTTGACAAATTGGTAGATTAAGTGTGATGTAAAAATATCCAAGTAGAAGGTTGTAAGTGAAAATTAGGTTAGTCTGGTACAAGGCCAAATGATGGAAGTGGAAGATAAATTGTGTTGCACCAATTTATCAAGTTGGGAAAGCCTGCTTGCTTCGAAAATCAGCAATCAAAATTCTGAGTTTTTGTCTAGGCTCTAATACCAATCACTGATGCTATTGGAAAATACCTAACTACCCCAACCACCAAAGCCAGTGTAAATGAATACTGGTTTGTCAGTTGAGAAACGAAGTTGTACTTAATAAAACTTTATAATTATTGTAGTTTTTTTTTTTTAAGTTTATTCATTTTAATTTATTTTAAGGATCACTTCAACATCCTCTCCCCTAGAATGGCTATTTGAACATCATCCCCACTAAGTGTTGGCAATCAAAATTAACATCCAGCACCCCCCTCCAGCAGTCTGAAGAGAAGAAATGCATGTCATATTGTACATTGAAGAGGCTTGATGTTTTCTGCCATTTCTCTGATGTCAGACAGGATGAGCATTGTTACATGGTTTTAGTATTCATTTCTGACTCTCGGGCAAATCTTATTGTTTTTTTCTTTTTAGAAAGAGTAGCATTTTATGTTAAAGCTGTCTTGTCAACTTACATTGTTGAGTCTAAAAACTGCCATAGCAAGACACAGTGGAAGAGCAAGAAAGCACCAAAACTGCATATATATATATATATATATATATATATATATCATTGACTGGATTATAAGCAGTACTGACCAACAATGCACTCTAAAAATGGATAAATTTCACTGAAAATGAGCAGAGAATGGAATCGCCAGAACATTTTTTTAGATGAGGAGTGTCCTAAAAATAATGAATATTAATGACTTTCAAAATCTCAGCCAAAAACTACCACATAGGGTATGAATCACAGATATTAACACTAATTGTGAATTGCAAATTTTACAACTATTCATATGTATTAACTGTAATAAGAATAGGGTTTGAATACGTAATGACTTATGCCAGTACTCACTTTTATTAGTTAAAGAACCAACATATTCACCAGCTGAGCAATACTGCTCACTTCTCTCCCTCAAGGCAGTGGAATGGATATCTGGAACTCTTGATATTGGTGTGGCTGGAGCCACTAGGAAGCTGCATATTGATTCCCTAATTGCATTATGCCTTGTTGTTTTGCTCATTGATTTCTTCAATGAAATATTTCCGTGGCTGACTTGATAGAGCTAACTGCCCAAAAGGCAGTGCTGGCATTGATCTAGGGACAGTACTGAGAGCTCTCAGTTGTATGTTTTCCTTTTCTTTGGATCTCGGCCATTTTCTGAATGCAAGTGATGTGATGCCATCCATTCACCATCATCTTGTTAACAGTCAAAGCCCAGACAATCATTGTTGTGTATAGACAACAGTATTTGATATGTAAATAAATGTCCCTATTCATCTACTCTTCTTAGCAGTATGAGCCTCGGTGTGAGTATGTACTGATGGCTTTATAGGTGCATGAGTGTGAATATGTATATGAGCATGTTTATATGAAAATGTGAATTTATGTTTAAATATTGTTAATACCAATTGTCTTTATTCTTGAAGTTACCAAAAATGTCTAGATTCTGGAATTGAAATTCTGACTGTTGGTTCAGTATTCATGAATTAAAACACGACGGTCAATTCAAGGATCAAATTTTAAACTATTCATGCTTTTACGAACATGGGTTTGATAAACAAAAACATCATTGTGTTTGTGTGATGGTATATCCGCAGAAGAATAGTTATCATTCCATAGTTGATCACAATCCATTATCTTAATCCAAATTGCATGAACGGTACAAGAGTACCTAAATATCAAATCTAATCAGAATAAATCCATTCAGTATCATTCAAACAATTTTTACAAATACAAGAACTTACCAACTATAAGACAGGCATTATACTTGTAGTTATTAAAACACATTTTATAAAAAGGCTACAAATGAAGAGCTAGGAAAATGTCCCATTTTAGTATTGTTTAGTAACAAAAATTAAATCATCATTAAAGAGTATTATTACAGAATGGCTTCTCCTCTCTAAATGAGGTAGCTACATATAATTGCTCGACTGAACCAAGTCCTCAGTGAGCACTCTATGTTTGGGTTGTCATTTTCTAAACTTTTTATACATGTCAACATATGCAGTACATTTTTGTTTACTCCCATAGCAATGCATGATTGTTACTAGTATCTACAAGTTTAGTCCGAAAAAGAAACAACCCTTTTGAAAAGCTCAAGAACCAATATAACTTGGCAACCAATCACAAAAGACCTTACTCAGCATTTGTGATCACACACTCTCCAATGGGATAACTCAATCAGCAATGAAAAGCCACTGAGTGAGCTTGTGTACAGTGTGATCATTGTATTCACAATTCTTCACATTTCACGCAGGTTTTTTGACAAAACATTGCTTCACCTGAGCCTATCCGCAACCCTACAATCCAGGTTTGCCTTCCTGCAACTTCAGACATTTCCCAAAGAAAAAATTACTACCGAAAAGGGGGGGGGGGATTTCAAACCCTCGATGAGATTAAAGAGAATGCAACAACCCAGTTGATGGTGATCACAAAAGAGGACTTAGCATATTATTTTAAAAAAGAGAATGAGTGCTTGGATAAGTGTGTCAGGTCCCAAAGAGAGTAAGATATCATTGCCCTAAGTAGGCTATTTCTCCAATTAATATTAAATGGCAGGATAAATATCAGGCATACTTTGTATATCCCTATTTTTTGTTCAAGAGGGAAAAAAAAGTCTATCCTGGTAGGACAAGTTCTTAATGAAGCACCATAATATATATTACAAACAGGGACATCTAATGTATTGATACCTAAGAGTCATAACATCAAGCAACACTACTTTTTATAGACATAAAAATGAAACTTGTCTCTTTATATACAAAACAGTTTTGTTACTAGTATCCTTAAAAGTTCAATATCAAAATGTATACAATAGACTATATTGGCACCAAAATTCATAGGACTATTCTCTGTTATAAAACTTTTCATGTATAAAACAGCTCGATTTGATAACAGTTATATTTATAACTGGTTTTATTTTTACAATCACAAAATGCTATACCACCATCCAAAATGTTGTAAATTGAGAAAACTCAGCATGAAGACATGCCACTAAATCTTGGAAAAAATATAACAGAGGAAAATCTAAAAAAATATTACTTCAACATCCATATCAAAGTGAAAAAGATTTTTTTTAATGACAAGTTTCCAGTTCCTTTATATAGAGCAAGCACATCTGCGATCAATTTGAGAGTGGATTTATTTCTGAAAGGTATGCGTAGAACAGAGGAGAAGGGAAAATGATACTTCTAGTCACCATGAGAAAATAGCAGTCCCATTATACAAGTTCCATATTTGGAGCAATGAGAGGAAGGTCATCAAGCACCAAAAGATAAATAGAAGGAAGAAATTGGGACTTACTAGACAGAGGCAGACCTTTTTAGTATATATTATTCATAAAATGAACAAGGCCCCCAAAACTTTGCCTCCACCTTGTGGTAGTATTGCAGCTTGTGTAATCAGTAAGCAAACCATAACCCTCAAAGAAATGAAAATTGGTCGGCAGCAAAATTTTGCTATAACAGGGGTCTCACTATTTTGCAGTTGCCAAAAACAGGGTTTGACTGTACTCAACAATGTGAATTGTATTCATAAAATGAATAACATAGAATTACCATATAACTAAATAAACCAAACACTTCATTACATAGTAACAGTTCTATTTATATCAAAGAGCCAGGAGCAACTGATTTGCATAGATTTAATTTCTTCTATAATAAATTTTAAATGGAATATTTTTTTAATTATCTCTGTACATTCAAATATTTTGGCATACTGTTTTAGAGTCTCTGCACTTGAAATGGTAGGGTTCAGTTTTCTAAGCAAGACTGGCTGAAGCCATAGCCAGCGTGAGGACACTTTTTAGAGTTTGACGTATATGAAAGTTGCACCTTTGTACCAAACTTCAGCTCAATCCAACAATATTAAAGGAAGAAACTGCAAATGGTGCAGACCCCCTTGCCAAATGGTTTTTGCAAGTAGATCTACACTTGGATAATTAACATAACATTTACCTTCATTTATAAAAGGAAAACTTTCTTTTTTCACTCATTTTGATTTTTGCTGATTTGATTTACTAAAATTATTACCATTCACATGACATTTTCATTTATGTATATCACATCTATCTCAAGTTGAAAACTCACTGATTGAAGTATTAGATGTGAATCATGGAGTCTAAATTTAAATTAGGTATTTATGGGTTTTATAGGAAAAATTCATTTCAATTCAAAATATACATTAAAGTTCCTTTCTTACTAATGATACTTTTAGAATTTGCAAAGCTTGAATGTAAAAGCTTCATCATAATATATTTATATGATTAAATGTACTTGTAAACAAAGCTTATCGGCAGCGTATTGAAAAGTAGTCTAAGGCTTTATCACAAATGGCACACTGATGAAACTCATGACTAAGCACTCCAACACATACATTATAACAAAAATTTTTTGAATATTTCCAACAGATGTTACAAAGATCAATATGCTTCTCATGAATTCTATAGTGAGTTATCAATAGCATTAATGTAGGCAAATCAGAGGATTTACGCCAATATACATTGCATGAAGTTTGAGAATAATCAACAGGGTTTTTCTTTTGTTAGTTCCCACTGAAAGCTAACGTCCATAATTTTAAAGTGCAGGAGCCTGAAAATATTTTCTCTTTCTCAATGATTAGGAAGTAAATTCAGGTTAGTTAGAGGTCAAATTTTAAGAGTAATTTGATCTTGGAGAATCAAACAATCTTTTTACTGAGATTCCAGATCAGTCAAATGGTCAGATTTTTGCAGCTTTGGCCGAAGAAGCTAATGCAGTGAAAAGTTTGAAACATAAGGAAGAAAATCAGCCATATAAGGCATAGTATTTCGGAGCTATTTTGTTAGTCCCAATGAGACTAAAATTTTCATAACCAGTGGGAATTCATAAGTTAAGTTTATTTTGTTAGTCCACTCCCCTAGGATTAAGGTATTAGGGTTTTTGTTCTCATGATTGAGATTGAAAAAGAAAATGCAACTTAATTTTTTTCTTATATCCTTCCATACTTCATGATTATAGCCATTAGTTGTTAGTAGTGACTAACAAAAGAGATCCCATTACCATGCAACAATCCTCTATCAAGAGTAGGACACTCAATATAAAGGATACAGAGAAGGAAATAATCCAAGAGAACATAGCTTAGTCAATAGTGGCTAGCCAACCTTCCTTTACGACAAAAAAGAACATCTACTCAGCTGTTGAGAAATCTTGCATTTATTGCTACTTGACCCTAACAATATACATATCAAGTGCTATTTCCATAGTTCAACATAGTGCACTAAGATAAAACAATTAGGCATCTAAGGCCAAGCAAACCAAATTTAGAAACAATTTTTCTCTTTATAAACATAAATCCATAATAAAAGAAGAATGCAGCAATATTAATAGACAAGAAAAACCAAGCAAGCCACTCAACGAGCACAATAATTAGATTGATGACAGTTCATATGATACAAAGTAACCTAGATGTTACGTTACAAAATAATAAAAGGAATAATAATGTCCAACATTGATATTCATGTCTTAATAACAAGAATCATTCTCATAAGCACCAGTTTTCTTTCATAAGTGTCACTTTGAATAATGCAAAGTATTTTATTACCATTTTAGATGACTTGGGACACCACAAAATAAAGCAATCATTCCTTTGAAAATATTCAACAATAATCTTCTCTGAGTCATCGGAAAAGATAAGAATACTGAATCATCATGATAGAAAAAAATAGGAAATCAGTTTATTACAGTTAGAATATAATTCTCTTATTTGCAAACAATTTTCACAGTTCTTTTTTTTTTCTTTTAAATCTTAATCAAAAGATAGTGATAGTTTTTTTTAATAAACAATCACTGACTTCAAACATCTATGAGAATTCTGCTTTTTGAAGGGATGACTTGAATTGTTTTAGGTACATCAATATATATATATATATATATATATATATATATATATATATATATATATATATATATATATATATATATATATATATATATAAGCAAAATAAAGAGAATTCTGAGAAAATAAAAAGAATTAGCAAGAGATTCTGTGTTCCCTTGCCATAAAGATAGCTAAAGATAAATAAATTAAAAACACTTATTTGTAAATTGTTTATCCATATACTAAACATTTTATGCAGATATGACAATGTGCAAAAAGTAACCCTAAACAATGAGAACACAATAAAATAAAACTAAAAACACTTTAGTCCAGAGGTGTAATGATAGCAAACTATATGAATATACAAACTGGAATACTCAACTTAGTTCAGTAGCTTCAAATGCTACAGTTGCAATGTACAGAATGAAATTCAATTATCTTGATAAAAAAAAAAGTTCTTATACAGAAAAAACTAAGTACCTGTCAGCAGTGACTTTATCAAATTAAACTAACATCTGCCGCACAAAATTACATTTGCAGAGAGTTCACAGAGTTAAAACTGTTTTGAAACCAGAACGCCATTTGAAAGGATGACATAAA